>OZ012713.1:30069050-31269050 GCA_963942605.1 Poecilus cupreus
CAATAATATTCAAGATATCTATTAAATTATATTAATTAATACCTATTTCAAAATAAAATCATAGTTAATGAGAACAAAAAATTAAACGGGTCATCTATATGTCAAATAATTTTGAAAATAAAGTCATACACAAGAAACAAGTCACACGAGGTCAGTTGGTTTTATATGTATAAGAAAGTAGTGTGGTGCCCACACCAGATTTTTTCCTATAATGAAAGGAAACAATAATTCTAGATCAAGGGAAGTATGTTTTATTTTAATACATATTTAATCAAAATTCATTACAAATTTGAAGATACACCAACAAAAATAAACGTAACTAGAGTTATCCTATCCTCTAGTCTTTAGGTCATTGAGTATTTACAAAGTGATGGACACTATTTCAAACTTGATGATGATGTGTGAAGTGAAGATAAAAACTTTTTATTATTTAATTTATATTTCACGATACGAAACAAATATCATTAATGTATGTAAAAAATAAACTTTTATTGATTTTAAAATTTCAGGCGTCTCCGATATTTCGTATTTAGTACAAATTTCTTATCACAAACAGAACATTTAAGGTCAACCATACGGGCTGAAGATAGCGCAACATGAACATGACTTTTTTGAAACAATATGTCATTATTATAATAAATGAAACATATAATGTTTTATACCTACATTTGTAGATAAAAATCCAAAGTTTTGTAATAAATTTTAAAAAGCTAATTTTGTTTACAAATTATACACGAACATAATTTTCAAAGTAGTAAGATTTATGTCACACATTCCGATGAACGGCTACAGTAATGTAAATGATTCGTATATTTATAAATATGATCGCCTATAACATACTAAAATTATTTTCCATTTGAACTTAGTATGTTACAGATGACCATATTATTTGCATTACTGTAGTCGTTCATGGGAATGAGAGACACAGTATCAAAGTTCTCAATTTTTGACCAACTAGACTTCACCTAATATTTTTCTATAGTTTAATGTTTCAGTTATCCTTTTCGTCCACATATATAAATACTAGAATGTTTAAAGACTTCACAGTTATTATGATGATAGATGCAAAGGGTGTAGACTGAAATAAAAAAGTTAGGATTTCTGTAAATAAACATTTATTACCTAATACTATATACAATCAAAGTATCTGTCAACAATCAAGCTCTGAGGGAAGGCCGGATCGCCGCACTTCTGAAGTCGGTTGCGGTGCTGTAAGAAAATAAATAAATATGAGTGAAACGCACACAGTGAGAAATCCACGCTGAAATACAATTAAATAGCAAAATCATATAAATCTGAACTCTATAGTTAATTAGTCAAACACGCAATCACTTAATCACATAGGTGACGTAATGTAGCATACTGAAGCTTCCGTCGCCTCTCACTCCACTGTGTCCTAAGACAACCTACGTGACCGTGTGAGAGGATCTCACCCCACTGTGTCCTAAGACAACCTACGGAGGGTGAGCAAAGAATCCTCGTGGCCCCTGTGTCCGCAGACAACCTACGTGACCACGAGACTTGCCATCTTCTCTGAGCGAGGCTATGAGAGAACGGTTGAAAGCCGACTCTGAAACCATATCTCTCCTCCACTACTCTAAGATGCAAGCGAAAGGAAGGTCAACCCCTGAATGCAACACTATAGATGGCAGGAGGACACCGCTGGCACCGCACTAGTAATCGGCACTTCGCTGGGCACTACTCGGCTGGTCCCCACCCTTGGGGACAGCACCAATTAAGGATAAGGATAGGAATATGCAGCCACACACTTCCAATCGCTCCACATTTTCTCTCAACAACAATAATTAAAATACTCTATAAAAATAGCAATGGATAACTCACTCTAAACAATCCCTGAATCCTGAAAGTAAATAGTCACTAAATCACCTATCACAAAACTACAACTTCACTGGCCGGAAGATCAAACTAAACTGAAAGACATAACGATTAAATAAACGTGGCGGCAGGGTTGTTACGTTAACAGCAGCGGCCAAATCGACACCTAATTAAATAAAAACAAATTAAAGTGATTAAATAATACCTCAGTCAGAAATTTTGTAACACAGTAATAATTGTTTTATTTTTCGATAAGAATAATTGTAAGAAATAATTTATTCAAATTTGAATTTGCAAAACAAATTTCATGGGAGTGAACGAACCCAACGTAAATATGTACTTCATCTGACATTGCAATGTACAAGTCACTGTAAAAAAACCCATGAAATTTTGACGGATGGAGGTTGTTGGACCATAAAGAACATGAAAATAAATGAAGAATACAGAATTTGCTGTTTTTTTTAAATTAAGGATTCGTTCTTCGACCCGTATGTTTGACCTTAAAATCTCAATGTTTACGCATGTGTTTGGTTAAAGAATTCTTTCCGAAATACGCCTTATCGCAAACAGAACATTTGTACTTTCGAATTCCTGCATGTTGGTCCATATGCGCAACAAAAGAAAGTTTACATAACAATTTCTTATTACAAATTTCGCAGTCATAACCTATATTATTTGCATGCAATTTCATATGCCTCTCTAACTTAACCTCTTCCGCAAACTTCCTATTACAAACAGAGCATTCATAGCCTAGTTCTAGTCTGCCTTCGTGTATTTTCATATGTCGATCTAAAGTAATTTCGTTTACAAGCTTTTTATTACAAACAGAACATGTAAAATCTTTACGTTCTTCGTGTATTTTCATGTGTGCATTTAAAGTACCCCTTTGTACAAACATTTTGTCGCAAATAGAACATTTGTAATTTCGAACTCCTGCATGTATTTTCATATGTTCGCTTAAATAATTCTTATGTAGAAACATTTTATCACAAACAGGACATTTGTGTTCACGATTTCCTGTATGTATTTTCATATGACGTGTTAAATTAACATTACATAGAAACATCTTGTCACAAACAGTACATTTGTGATCTCGAATTGCTGCATGTGATTTCATATGTTGGGTTAAATACTTCTTTCTTGTAAATTTTTTATCACAAACAGAACATTACAAATTTCCTTTAACATGTATATCTCATATGAGAGGTTAGCTGTGTTTTTTTTGCAAACTTGGTATCACAAACAGAACATTTGTAATCTTGAATTATTGAATGCGCTTTAAAATGTCTAGTGAAATTATACTTAAGTATGAACTCCTTGTTGCAAATTGGGCATTTATGATTTTTACCTGGGCCTATATTAGTACAAGTTGCATTCAAACTGTCTGTGTCCGCACTGAAGTTGGCTTCATCCACTTTCGGTTCCTTAACATCTTCACAACTACTCTTTGAAACGCTGTCTTCTTCATTATCAGACGCAGGTTCATCCTTTAAATGTTTCAGGTAAAATTCATAGTCTTTGCTGTCTGCATCAAATTCTTCTTTGATGTTGACGGTTTCAAATTCAAAAGTTTTCTCATCATCTTCGGCCAATGAATGTAATGAATGCTGGATGTCCTGATTTCGCTCCATCATCAAATCAAAATCATCTGAAAAAGAAATAATACAATTTTAGTTTTGAAAGCGAATTTGGTTCATAAAAACTGATAAACTAATTAAAATGTCTCTTCGAAGTTGGTTTCACAGAGGTTTTCTATCCTTCAATTTATTGTCACACATGATTTGTGATAACTTTTTAATATTCATATATAATATCCCAAGTGAATGTCAAATTATCGACAATCACATGTACGATTATTTCACTCATTATTAATTTGACCAATCAGAATGTCTCATTTTCCATTGTTGTACATTTTAGATAAGTGCAAGACAAGGAGCGTGCAAGGATAAGTGATTAAACAGCAGCATGCTGTTAAATCGCGATTAAATTGAAGTTAGCTTTTATCATGGCCGGCGAACATTGTCTGGATGATATGGAGCACTCCATACCTCAGAAAAGTTTAGGTATGGAATTCCATACCTCAAAAAGTAAAAAAACAATTGTATTCAATGTCATTAGGTTTGAAGATTTAGCACCCTTTTCATTTGAACCCTCTATATAATTATCGCCATTAAATGAGTATATTCATTGATTTTATATATTTTATTATGCCCCCCCCCCCTCAACACGTTTCACTATTACTCCATACCTCAGCAAAATTTACTTCGCCGGTCCTGGCTTTTATATGCAAATTTTGAGCATTTTGAGGGCATATTTAGCCGGATAATTAGTTGCAGAAGCAAGATACTTACATGTTTTTTACCTTTACTGGTATTCTATATCTTTAAACATGCTGAATTATTCAATTCAAGCTATATTTATTTACAAGTTTTTGACATTTATTTGACAAGTAATAAGAAAAGCAATCAATTTGCTATAGTTACACTATAACAACACAATTTTATGGTACTTTTTGTTTATGAGTGTACCGATTTATTTATGTGAAAATGTGTCAAAATCAACGTTTTAGTACAATTTCTTCAGCAAGTATTAAAGTTTATGCTATGAATTCATGAAATAATCTTGATATATACCCCTCGTGCTAAAGAATTGAATCGATTAAATTTGATGCCTAGCTTATTTATAAAATTTTGCTTTTAAGAAAGTGTTATCGTACATAATAATTTAAGATAAAATCCCTCGACCTGGGGTCTCGGGATTTTTTCAAATTATTATGTACTCAAACAATTTTTAAGCAAAATTTATTGCATAAGCTAGACATGTCAAATTTAATCGATTAAATTGTTAGCACTCGTGATATAACTATTGACTATTTCCCGATTAAAATTTAGCCAAACGCTGTTTCTCTAATAAAAAATAAAGCAAAATTTAAAAACTTCATTTGACAGCAAGTCAGAATCACATTGATAATTATCGTATAATTCTACGTTGATTCGACAACATTCAAAAATGTCAGAATTATGAGGGAAATAGACCACAGAATAAATCATAATTTCTTCATGGCACTCTTATTTCAATAAAATATAAAGTAAATTATCATAATTTTCATTTAAAATTTGTTTCATCAACAATACTTGCCGACTGCCGTTTATATGGTTCTCTTCACAAATTAGGTTCTTGTATTATGTGTTGATTCATGTTAGCTGCGGTTACCACTGAAAACAGATTGGCAATTCATAAATATTTAAGTTCAACAGATTCATAAAAGGGTTTAGCGTTACCTCCATTTTTTCATTATCTATAACTTCGTTTCTAAATTAATTATGTTATCAAATTGTGTCAAATTTTATGCTAAACAATCATAATTACAACCTTAGTTAAAATAATAATGTTCTGAGAATGGAAAATGAAGTTACGAGTAAAATGGAGTTAGCGCTAATCCCTTTTATGAATCTGCCTGCAAATTACTTAGCTAATTACCATTTATACATGCTGTTTGAGGAATTGATATGTGAACATACACATTCAGGCAAGCAATATTTTAACTGTTCTTGCACTGCAAATTCATTGTCTTCCCACTTGAACGCACTTTCAAGTTGCTTAGAATTAAGACACAACAAACAAAACTCTGATAAGTAGTACATTTTATTTACATAATTTATTTTACGTGTAGTACAGAAATAGAGCACAGGATGTATATAAGCGAAGGTTATAAATTTGACAGAAGCATGAACTGTTGCAATGTTGCCAACTGTAGTATAAAAAGTATACTTTTCAGAAATCGATTATTTCATTTTTCATCGCTAACAATAGCATTACATCGATAACAATTGTTGACAGAAATATCTATAATAAAAACAACTTGTTTTTTTGGTAAAGGTTAATTCAATTTAAATATTCTTTTTTTATATTTTAACTTCAACGTAACCTTTAGTAATGACTTAATTAATAAAATTTTGTAATTTAAATTAGGTAAACATTATTATTATTGTAATTCCTTTTATAAAATGTTAATATAAAATTTGTAGAACCTGAAGATGTTTGAAATCATTACCGAATCGTCGTTATAGACTATAATTTTTAAATAAATTATAATTAAAGCCGAGTTATCCAAGAACATACAGAGATTTATTTTCTCTTTTCCTTAATAATAGTTATTTACTTTACAAGTGGGCAAAGTAAGGAATTACCCACGAGAGAAATTTTAACACACGAAGCCAATCAAAGTAGTTAGTTTATACATCTGTCAATTGTCAATTGAAACTGAAACTCAGTGTTGCCAATCTCGAACAGTGAAGTTGTCGTAAATAACACTCAAATTTATGTGTTTTGTCCTCAATTTCGTCATCGGAGTTAATTAGTTAATTCGCCTTGTATATTTTGTTTCATGTAACGTCCAAATTTACTATATTACGTCAATATATCTGCCAAATTGTCCTACTTATAGAATAATTATTTAACGGTTGCCAACTCTGCGTTGCTCAAAATCCTTGTATAATGGGATACTTTAATGACGATTTCTGAGCTTTTAATGACGATTTTTGAGTACTTTAGTGCCGATTTAAAATAATATTTATTTATGTATCAAGGCACTGAAGTTCAATTTTTTCTCACGAATATGGAATTTAGTTGGCGAGGCCCGTAGGGCCGAGGAAAATAAACCATGTGAGTGATAAAACGGAACTTCAGTGCCGCGGTACATATTATATGTTATTTGAAATCTAAAATTAGAAAAAACTGTAAAAAATATTATATAGGTTAAGTTTAAATATCTGTCAATTGTCAATTGAAACTGACACTCAGTGTTGCCAACCTCGAACAATGAAGTAAATAACACTCAAAATTGTGTTTTGTCCTCAATTTCGTCATCGGGATTAATTAGTTAATTCGTCTTGCAAATTTTGTTTCATGTTACGTCCAAATTTACTATAGTACGTCAATATATCTGCCAAAATTATCCTAATTGTACAATAATTATTTAACGGTTGCCAACACTGCGTTGCTCAAAATCGTCGTATAATGGGTTACTATAATGACGATTTCTGAGCTTTTAATGACAATTTTTGAATACTTTAGTACGGATTTAAAATAAAAACTGTTTAATTTACGTATCTATAAACCACAGTTAGGTTGTGTCCATACAGCATTGTATTCTTGTAAAATATAATTATTTTATTTATTATTACAAATATTTTCATACCTTATATATAAAAACAATTAATCTACACTCATATAAAATACTAAATAGTTTTAGGCACGAAAAATCATTATCTATATAAAATTACGAACTTAAAAGGTCGCAATCATACATTATTAAAATCTTATAATAAATTACTAATTATTATCCTATTCACGGCTTATTGGACTCACTGTGTCTTTTGTTTCGTCGGTTTTTATTGCAGCAGTTCACAACGAATGCAAAACTAGTAATCACGAAGAACACAAGATAAAATGCAAGAAGCGAAAAAGCTGGATGTCCGTAGAAGTCAAACTCTTGTTGCTCTGCTAAGACACCAAAGTTTGACATGACCTGTGTTCCGTTTGGAGGTGGACAGGGTAATTGCACGATAATATCTTGATGCTGAACCTGAAAAATTGTAGATTTAATTTAAAATAATACTGTGTTATGGTGTTATGAGTTACATTTACTCCTAATAATACATGCTATTTTTTGTTCAAACAGAAAATACATACAGAATGGTCCATCGGTCTGTATTTTTTATTTTATACGATTATTATAAATATTACCGAAAATTTTTTCAGACAAAGTTTATTTAACATTAAAATGCCTATTTATCTGCAGTATAAGTTTTTTCTACTGGGTGTTGCATTTTCGCGCAATGATATGCAACTTTATATTTTTAAATGGAACGCCCTATATATTTTTCGCCTTATACTCTCTTTTCTATGTTTACAAAGTATCAGTCTTCTTATACTGTGATCCTAACTTCCGAGATACTGAGACAAATATATACTTACTTGTTTGTTCCTGCATAGAGTAGTAACAGCGGCAGCGCTAATAGCTTCTGCCGTGTGCTCCCGCCTAGCCAGAAGGGGGGTCAACCAGGCTGCAGGGCTGCAGTAGTGCAGCAGAAAGACCCCGAAGGGAAAATCTGCCGCCGCTAAGAGGGCCCCGCTAGATAGCGCCCCCGCCCACAGCGCAGCCCCGGTCAACAAGGCCGCTGTCGCACTCCATGGTACAAGGTACGCTATTGCAGTTAATAGAGACTGCAGACTTATGAGGTACAGCAACATGTAACCTGGAATGAAATATAATTGTTTATATATATTTTCTTGAAATCGGCGCTAAAGAACGTGAAAATCGTTATTAAAAGCTTTGAAATCAGCACTAAAGTAATTCATATCGTAGTTATAGTATTCTATAAGTTATTTTAAAGCAACCTATCAGTTTTGCTGTCTTACTAATAGTTATTACTTATTAGTTTTAGAGAAAAAATAAATACACAGACTTATACAGCAACGAGAGAGATACCGGGTGTTGACCGCGACCCCGGAACATAGGACTTTAACATGTAAAATCATAATTTCGTAATTTCCTGCTTAACAAATTATATTAGACAAAAAAGGTTCAAATAAAGATGAGAGATCATAAAATTCTACATCAGAAACAATAAACAGAGTTAAATTTACATGCCCCATAACGCCAGAAATTAAATATGAAAATATTAAAAATTAGCTAAAAAATCGGGTTAGCCTTGGAAATGAAACAAAATTAAAAAAAATAGTATATTATGCAATTTATAATAATAATTAATAAAAAATACAATTTTCATTTCCAATTGTATACAAATTTGTTTCATTTCCAAGGCTAACCCGATTTTTGAGCAAATTTTTAATATTTTCATATTTAATTTCTGGCGTTATAGGGCATGTATAATTAATTCTGTTAGTTGATTTTGATGTAGAATTTTATGATCTCTCAACTTTATTTTAACCTTTTTTGTCTAATATAATTTGTTAAGCAGAAAATTACGAAAGTATGATTTTACATGTTAAAGTCCTATGTTCCGGGGTCGCGGTCAACACCCTGTATAATTGTACGGTTGACAAAATAATAGCAGTTTATTTGAAATTGGCACTAAAGTACTCAGAAATTGTCACTAAAGTAACCCATTATACGACGATTTTGAGCAACCCAGTGTTGGCAACCGTTAAATAATTATTGTACAAGTAGGATAATTTTGGCAGATATATTAACGTACTATAGTAAATTTATACGTAACATGAAACAAAATGTGAAAGACGAATTAACTAATTAATTCCGATGACGAAATTGAGGACAAAACACATAATTTTGAGTGTTATTTACGATAACTTCACTGTTCAATATTGGCAACACTGACTGTCAGTTTCAATTGACAACTGACAGATGTATAAACTTAACCTTCTTTAGTTCGAATCCCACAGCTGACAGTTGCCAATTTAAATTTACCCCTGTGGTTCCTTCTCCACTAAGATCTTTGGGGGCTATGACTTGACGGCTGGTAACCGCACTTCATACGTAAAAATATATCACTTACCGAAATCTGCGTAAGCAGAGTGCCACACCCATAATGGGTAAAAGGCGTGATGATATATTTATTTATTTTATAATATAAACTTAACCTATATAATATATTTTTTAGTTTTTTCTAATTTTAGATTTCAAATAAAATTTAATATCTACCGCGGTACTGAAGTTCCATTTTATCACTCACATGGTTTATTCATAACAAATTCCACATTTATGATAAGAAGTTAAACTTCTGGGCCTTGATACATAAATAACTATTATATACCAAGGGTCTAAAATGCATGATTTAATCCCGAGGGAAATAATCACCTGAGCGATGAAAGGCACTGCAGTCCTGTGCTATATACACTATTTTTTGCACTTCCAACGCTCATTCGGTAATACATTATAAATAATGATTAATTTTAAATGATGTAAAATACGTATTCGTATGTTGAAAATAGATGGCTATAATAACAACGATAGCACTATTCAAATTTTGTAGGTTAGGTTATCTAGATACCATAAATAAAGTGAAAATTTGTGTTTATTTTGAGTGACGTTTCATTATGATAATTTTAAGTAGAAGTCACAATGGAAAATACAGCCGATAAAATCTAGAAAATAAATAAAAACAATTCGAAGCTTTCAGCAAGTGGTTTGACTATAAAGAAGTTAAAAAATACACAAAAACTGTGCTGCTAGTATATTTTTATGAAAGATTAAAAAATGTGCTGATCAACTCTTAATAGATGCACTAGACAAGGTATTTTTAATGGTCAAAGTTATTAATTTTATCAAAAACGTTTAAATATACTCTGTAGTTATCAAGTGTATAAAACTATTAATAATAAATGTAATTTATATAATATTTACAGCAGAGGCTGTGTTTGGTGCCGAGTTGAACACATATTTTTTGCAGATTTAAAGTAATTATTAATTTAGTGATTATTTTATATACATAGTTTGAAGGTTATCGCTGTCAAATTACGTTGCCATGTATTTGTTGAACTGTTGCTATGAATTTGTTGACGGTTACTATGCGTTTGTAGAGCAGTTGCTATGTAAAATCATTTTACAGTCAAGGCATAAAAGTGACACTTTACAGACTGTTAACAATCCGTAAAGTGTCACCTTTATTGTCAATCGAAAAAAAATTTATTTTAATAAATATTTTACTTGTTGCTGTGGTTACTTATTTACTTGTTAACCCTCTATTGCATGAATTATTATTTTTTTTAATAAGGGCTAAAAAAAGAAATATTCATTTAAAATAAGTGTGTTACATAATTTTTTTTTAAGTTTTTTCACTATTGGGAACATTATAAACAAATTCAACTTGCAATAGAACTTCGGTCTATTCGGTCGTGTTTGCGTACTATACAAAATTGTTTGATAACAACATCTAGGAAAACATCAGATAAAAAAAAATTGGAAATTTTGTAAATGTGTATTTAGCTGTAATATATCAGCAGGTAATAAGCTGCTTCCTTCAAGTTTTACATTTTCTATCTCAGTTTCTGTAATTATCCTTTTCCACTTCAACTTTTTTTTTATGTTGGTCAAATTAGGAGGAATGCCTTAATTGGCAATTGACAAAGTGTATATAATGTTCCCAAATGGTTACAACATGATTGCCATGAATGTAAACTGCATAAGAAAAGAAAATAAGAATTTTAAATTTTATGTTTATGCAATAGAGGGTTAATTTAATCCCTCCGAGATTAAAACTGACACTTCAGTCCACGAGAAGGAAGAATAAATAAGGGCATTTAAATCCGGAAATGCAAAAAAGATATTTCGAAACGCGATTTTACGTTCTGTAAATTTAATTACTCACCTATATAAATATAAAATCCGTTATAATTGCTCGGCCCCTGCATGTACAGTCCACTCATAGAGTAACAGGGCACCAAATACACCAACCAGATGAATAAAGACGGAAATAAATTCAGTACAGTCTTCATGAAAATGTAGGTGAACCGTCCGTACAAGCCATGCTGAATATCCCTCTCGATGGTTTTACGATTTGCGCGCACTTCGTTGAGCGTGAGCGAGAGCAGGAGCGGCCACGCAACTACGCACATCACGCTGTAGTGGTACCCGATGCGGTCGTTGAGCGTAAGTTGCGGATCTGTGTTTGGCACGTCCCAGAATATTGCTCCGGTTATGAGGGATATTGTTGCTGCTATTACGAAGAGTAGAGACCAACGAATGAATGTGTTTGGTTGAGGGTAGAACATGGATTTCCTGGAAAAGTACAATTAAATTAATTGAGAAGAATGATTGGGCGCATTCAACCGAACTTAGCGGCTAGCTAGCGTTTGCTAGTGCTAGATTCTAGCAGATGAAATGTAGTATGAACATGCACGGAATTTTGCTGATGCTGTTATCTTATGTCAGTCAAGTTTGGTGGAATTAACCTTAAATTCAGATAAAAGACAAATCCAAAACAGTCTTTTAAAATTGGTAATTAATAGATATCAAATACTTCATATATTTTATTTTATTTTAAGTTATTTTTATAGATTTTTTGCAGACATGATTATTGTTGATAATACACTGCTCAAAAAAAAAATCGAGCCACTTGGCCGGACCAAGAAAATGACTGTTTTTAAAATGTGGGGCATAAGAGGATTTTTTGGAGCTACAAGCCTTCAAACTTTGAGATTTTTCATTGCTCAGACATGACATCACATAAAGCGATTTTTCAGGGGGTCGGGGGGAGCGTAACTCTTCGGGATTTTTGGAGAACGTAGAGGAGGAATGTATCTCCAGAGGGAATTTCCAGATTTTGGTTAACATGTCCCTGAAAGAAATGCCCCACATTTTAAAAACAGTCATTTTCTTGATTCGGCCAAGTGGCTCGATTTTTTTTTTTTTTGAGCAGTGTATTATAAATGAATTTTTAACAGTTGACAGTTCTAGAAAGTTCGCTAGCTCATTTAGCGCAAATTTATTTCGCTAGGTCGCTAGTCTAGCTGCTGAAATCTAGCGGTTACCTAGCGATACTTTCAGCTTTGACCACTGGGTTAGCAATCTAGCTGCTAGGTTCGGCTGAACGTGTTCATTGTGAGCATAAATGAAGTAAGGAAATGTTTATAAAATCTGCTATTGAATGTCGATAAATGTAAAGTGTTGGTGTTTGAGAAGAGTGATTTGGGGACTGATTGTAATGTTTCAGTGAATGGTGTGAGACTGGAACAAGTGAGTGAATTTGTATATTTGGGTAGTACGTTCTCGAGAGATGGACGTATTGGCCGGGAGATTGAAAGGCGAGTGTCTGCAGGGTGCAAGGTATTGGGTGCTCTGGGTACATTTGCTCGAAACGTGAATGTATCTAGAGATGCTCGATTGAGTGTTTATAATGGTGTGTTAGTGCCTACATTGATGTATGGTTCTGAATGTTGGGTGTGGATGAAGAAGCATGAACGACGTATAACTGCTGTGGAAATGAGATATTTGAGAGGAGTATGTGGGTATACGAGACGTGATCGTATACGGAATACATTGGTGTATGATGAGTGTGAGATTAAGAAGAATGTTGTTAAGAAAGTGGTAATGAGTCAGTTGAGGTGGTTTGGACATGTTGAGCGAATGTCGAATGAAAGGTTGGTGAAACTAATATATGAGGGTGAGATTGAAGGTGAACGATTGCGCGGGCGTCCGAGGAATAACTGGTTGGGTATGATTGATGGTTTGTTGAGTGAACGAATGATTCCGAGTGTGAAGAATAAACGAGCATGTATGAATCGCACTATGAATGTGGACGGGGCGAAAGTGGTGTGTCAGGATAGGAATGTTTGGAGGAGATTGATTGTTGGTTGACTGTTTTTCTGGGTTCGAGCTACTCCACTAAGTGGGACATAGCCTGACGTTATGTATGTATGTATGTATGTATGAGTAACAACTTGATTAACTGACAAAAAGAGAAAGAATACTCAGCCGTAGAATACGTTTGAATATATAAACAGCAAATAATATTTAAATAAGATATATAAATTTATGGAAAAGTTGAAAATATATATATATATATATATATATATATATATTAAATATAGACGAAATAAATCATTACTGACGCTCTGTTTTGTAAAAAATTAAAAAAAAATTAAAATTGATCTACTATAAAATCTACGCGTGAACCTATTACAACATTTGGTAACTCACGTAAAAAGGACGGAAGCTTGTTTGAGGCAGTTGGTATTCCTGGCGGTAAGCGGCAGCGTGGTAGGAGGTCCTGGATCACTCAACGCTTCTTGTTTTCGACGAAATACATCTGCGAGTTGCTCGATTCGTTGCGAAGACTCCAACATGGCTTCCGCCGATAAGTCATCCAAAGTCACCAAGTCCACTTTAAAATAATATATTCATTATTATTATTATGGCGGCTTCTTTGAACTTGGTACAAGAGAAAGTCCTAAGAAGCCGCCATCATCGAAAACAACCGAAAAATAGTGTTCATTTAACCGAGTGTGGAAATTCACTGATTTCTAGATAACACTAGATTGGGCATGGCATAGGCCTGTAACTAGATGATTTTCATCTACTACACTGTGAACTTTCGTTATCTTGAGCTATTTTTAGAAACGATAGTTCAGATGCGATAAACATCCCCCTGAATCAAAAGTCAGTTCTTCGATGGCCGTAGTGCGGTACAATTTAAAATATACCTATTCGTGCTCCGTAAAAAATGTATTTTTTCACGACATGGTACGAAACCCCACAGTTCTTCTCCCGAAATAGTGAGGAAAATGTGTTGTTCCTCTCTAGAGAGTTAGATTCCAACTAACGACTCATCCCTTCACATGGCCGTAAAGAATACATTTCAAACTTTCTCGGAGTCAAAGTTTCATCCATTTTCGTCGAAACTGATCAAAGTTACAGCGATTTGAAAATTCGCGTTTTTTCGTGCAGTTTCAAGTGGCACGTTTTTTTTTTGTTGCCGAGTGTATTTCTTTACTCAAAAGTGGCCAGTTAATTTTAGACAAAAATGGTTCAAATAAATGTTATAGATAATTAAATTCTTAAAAAATTTGTACAATACATAATCAGTTACATTTATTATAGAAATGATATTTTGTTTCAAACAAATTATAGGGATTTAATGTTATGATATCAGCGCCATAGTGGATAAAATTTGAAGTGTACTGGTCGTTGATTTGAAGCTTGGCGGGATACATTGACACCGGTTTTGACGTTAATGTAAATGGAAAAGTGAATGGCAATATTTTTGTTTATTGATGAATTTGTAAGTATTTATAACCATATAATAATACGAATTTTTAATATATGATGCAGTGTTTTTAAATTATAAGTTTACATATTTCTATTATATTATTTTTTTTTATTATACCTGCATCATAATCCGTGTATAAAACACGCTACAGCGTTCATAAACGCAAGATTAAAACACGCCGTGCTTTAAAGGTTACTAAGCAACAATAAAAATATTTACTATTAATATCTGTCAAAACTGTAAAAGTAAACAACAAATTCTATCCAGTCTCCATGTAAACGATATACGTCAAACGTCACACTCGCAAAATTTTGAAATGAATCAAAATGTTGCTTTCCAGTTTTTTCCAGAGTATGATGCAGGTATAATAAAAAAATAGCGTATGACACACGTGTATAAGTGCTTTTAAAGCACTAGCGACGTTAAATACACTCCACTTCGCGTCGTGCTCTTAAACTCGTCGTACGTGCTTTAAAAGCTTACTTATACACTTGTATCGTAATATACTATTATGTAGTTATTTATTTTTATTGACAGGTTGACATCATGAATGATATAAGATTTTCTTTAGTGGATTATTTTTAATATATAAAAGGAAATTAAAATTCTCGAGTTGTTTCTGTAGGGGAAGAAGTGTGTAATGCTGGACACATTATTTTATGTGGCATTTTGAATAGTTTAACCTCAAAGGAAGATATTCAAATATATGGTTTGTGTTTAAAAACATCTGCACTTCAATCTCCTCCACATATAATAAAAGGAATATTTGAAATCTTAAAAAATAATAGATGTATGTTAAATATATTGTTTGTAGTTGCAAAGCTGGTAACAGTGGAAGGTGTAAACATGTATCTGCAATTTTATTACGATGTACCAGGTGTATATGTTTTCATTTCTTTTAAAGCGCGATCAGGCCAGAGTGATTTTAGTTCATTATGATAGTGTATCCAGACTTTTTTCTGTCCACCAACTCCGTGCTGTTAAATTTATTTTTAACATGAAATCGAAAGATTGGTAGAAAAAAGGGTTAAACGAGTACTTCTGCTTACACACAAGTACATTAGATCATGGTGTCTCGTGCATTAAAAATATATTCGCCATATTGGATTCGCCATTTTTAATTTTATAATTTTGACATCAAATTTGTAATCAGCGACTCCAAAAACTCTATTATACACATTTATTGCTGAATTTAGTAAACTTTTCCAAAATGTGTCCGCCATATTTGATCCGCCATTTTTAATTTAACAATTTTGACATCAAAATGTAAGTGAAGTAGGTGATGATTAGATATTTTATTGATTATTATTGGTTAGTTTGACACGGTTGATTGCATCGTTTTAGTATAAATAAGTATTTTTAGTTTTTCAAGTTGGATTCAATCTTGACCACTGACTTGGTTCACAAATTGTGTAATCTTGGTTGTATCCCTTTTTTTGTTCTACTGATGATGACAACTTAGTTGCCGAAATACATATTTAGATTTTTTTTATTAGATTTCTTGACAACTTCAAGGCTTAGGGCAGTGCTTTCCAAACTTTTTGTACCTGCGCCCCCTCTTTGGAAAAAAAATTTGTTGTGCCCCCCTTAATTTTTCTAACAATCCAATTTCATAAACACTCATCTGATATTGTAATTTATTTAATGGGCTACAAAATAATATACAATATTATGTATAAAAATACATAAAAAATAATTATCTATTTTAAGAAATAATAATATAATGTAATAAAAACAAATCTTACAAAAGTACAAAAAATAGAATTCAACATTAATACAACATTATAAAAAGTGCTTGTCTAGTGTTTCCTCGCGCTCGGCTCCAAACGGGAAAGCAAGATGTTTTCGTTCCAGCAAGAGTATGGATGGATTTTTTAGCATTTATACCCGAGAAATTCGCGGCGAGGATTGTGGATTACGTATAACCGTTTTTCTGATTAATTTTTTTGACACTTATTCGACTTTTTTGGTTTGTATTCGAAAATGATATTTTGGAATCAGCTGCGTGCCCCCCCTGCAACAGTCTCGCGCCCCCCTAGGGGGGCGCGCCCCACAGTTTGGAACACACTGGCTTAGGGGATAAATTTTAGTTTTTTATATTATTCTTAGCCTTAGATTCTTACAAATTATTTTTGTAAGTGTTCATCTATATTTAAGTAATAGTGTAAATATGTTTGTAAAGACAGCTTTCCCTCATTGTACTCTTGAAACTCTTTTTAATTCCGCCATGCTTTAATTCCATTTAATAATAAAGTTCTAACCTTCCCAAATTTCCTAATTAACCTAAAAATGTAATAAATCCGTCAATCATTTCTTGCCATAAACAAACCCTGTTCTAGTTTAGATTTTGGACAACCCTAGAAATAGTTGACATCAAATTTGTATTCAGCGACCCCAAAAACCCTATTATACACATTTATTGCTGAATTTAGTAAACTTTTCGAAAATGTGTCCGCCATATTTTATCCGCCATTTTTAATTTAACAATTTTGACGTAAAAAAGTAGGTGAAGTAGGTGATGATCTCTAATGTTATTCTGTGTTAAATTAATTCTATGTTCTATACAAACTAATAAATCCAGCATAAGACATATCCATGTCAAAACATAAATTAGTGACCATATTATGGGAAATGTATCAACAGACTCACCCGGTCCATGGCATCAATTTTCAAATGATCTAATTTTTCTGTGGGTTTCTTCAGATCATAGTGAAACCTTAAAGTCTGTTGCGTCGTCAGTTGTTTGCAGAGGTGCGAGTTATTCTGGGCATATGCCACCCTAGGTTTCAGAATGTTCTTGCCAACTGTTTGGCCATTTAGAATTATGTCCCCACCTACAGGATTTCGCAGCCCTGCTATCGTATCCAGAAGTCCGGTTCCTTCCATTTCTAAACAAAAACATTTGATGTAGGCACCACACCACTTTCTTATACATAGGTACATGTAAATACAGCAAATACTGGATTTTTTTATTAGAATACGGAGCGTCCGCTGATAGGCTGATATGTTAGAAACCATATAAAAAGAGTACAGTGTGTCGGGTCGGTCTGTCAAATGTCTAGCATAAGTTCATTTTTATTGGATTAAATACTGTAAAACAGAGAGGTAATAGTATATTATTCAATGAGCATGTAATGTGTGCTATTTTTCATGAGAATGAAGTTTACGCGAGTGATGTAAATCATTCGAATGAGTAATAGCCATTACATACGAGTAGAATACTATACTTTATCCACAACATTTCGTCGACTATTTGTTTAGAAATTATAAGATAAGTAGAATTTTAACTCTGACAAATACAAAAAACTCATTCTCATGAGTAATAGCATACATTACATGCTCGTTGAATAATATACTATTATCAAAAACGTTTAAATATACTCTGTAGTTATCAAGTGTATAAAACTATTAATAATAAATGTAATTTATATAAAATAATTTTAATAAATGTTTTACTTGTTAGTCACTTGTAAACACCATTTACCCAAGCCCTCTATTGCCTTTGAAAATGAATCTTTACAATTTACTAATTGACAGTTGCATTGTAAAAATTTTACAAGTTAGTAAACAAGGTAAACATTAAACAATGCACGTTGCCACAGTAATGCTTACAAGGCTTAAATCATTTTAAATAATTTTTGACAGAACAGTTGTGTGTAACTGATAGGATTTGGTTTTAATTTTAATTTGATTTACAAATGAGTAACAAGTAAAATGTTGTACAATACACGCAAGGTAATTGTTTTACTGCTTCAAAGAGGTGACAGGTTCGCCTGATCGACTCGCCTTTCATTTCCTCCATTCAGCAGTAAAAACTGTTTTACCTTGCTTGTAATGTAAATAACTATTACTTGTTACTGTGGTTGCTTCTTTACGTGTCAACTTAATCCCTCCGAGAATAAAACTGACACTTCAGTTCACGAGAAGGAAGAATAAATTAGGGCATTTAAACCCGGAATTGTAAAAAAGATATTTCTAAACGCGATTTTGCGTTGTGTAATAGTATATTACATGTAAGGTGGGAAATGTTTCATTCCAGTATAGTATTCTACTCGCATATAACGGATATTACTCATTCGAATGATTTACATCACTTGCGTTCGCTCATTCTCATGTAATAGCATACATTACATGCTCATTGAATAATATATTATTATAAATTAATATTCCGTTGAATAAAACGACTTTTGTCAAATGTGCAACGATCGAAAATGGCCGACTTAGCATATATGTGAACCAAAATGGGTAAATATTTATTAATAATGCGTAGTGTGATACAAGTTTGTCGGGCGTGAGTTGTGCGGGCTTAGGGTTTGTTTAAAAAAACCGCGAGCGAATCGACCTAACCTAAAAAAGAATTTAGGTTCGTACCTCTATTAATTCAGTCATTTTAGATCGTAGATTATTGGACAAATGAACATTAGAAAAGTTTCGATGGATTGCAAATTGTATAGCAATTCTACACCCGGTGTGTGCAAGAGGTAATAACTGATAAATCTAGTTTAAAAGATATTTGTGAATTTTTATACCTGATGTGGCCATGACAGCTAAAATTTCACCTCCTCGAATTTCAAAAGATATATTTTGTAGTAACAACATTCGTTTGTTACTTGGAGATGTTATTTCGAGAGATCGAACCTGTAAGATTAAAGAAACATTATTATTATTATGAAGTCCTAATTTAAGGCGAACCATACGCATGAAAATATGTGCACTACACTCTTCGACAATATTTTTTTATAATAAAATAAAAAAATGCATTTATTTTTATGAAATTTTGCTATAAAAATATGTACAATACATAGTCAGTTTCATTCCTAATAACAATGATATTTTGTTCGAAAGAAATTGTGCACCTATCTTCATAGCGTATTGTCTGCATTACCTGAAGGTGTGGGTAGATAAACGTAGGTCCCATTTCTTGGTCGTGAATGTAGTCGCCACGAATGACGGAATTTGCTCTTCTAGAATGCATGATGGAGATGTCGCTGCCCGCCTTCGACATTGGCCGATTTATTTGGTGATTTAAAACACTGCAAAGTACAAATTATATGTTTGAAATAAACGTTAAATATGTCAACAAGTACACTTTTAATGTTGTAAAAGTTAAACTATATTTTCCCTATTGGGATCTGCCATAGGGCCGTGGCCTATTCAAGATGGCGCCAATTAGGGTAAAGATTCGAATGTGACATTAGTACTGTTAGCGTATAAAATATAAAAAATGAGTCTCACGATTAATAATATTTGCGAATGCGCTACAACAGATCCTGAAAACTAAATTTTAAAGAAGTTGAACGCATTTTATATACTTGACAATTGATTAAATGCGGGAAAAAATTAAATGAAAGTGACAGTGGCTGTGGGTGTAGTGTATGTCAACGTCGAATTTACGAGGTGATCCCCATCAAATTAATAGGAAAATTGCAGGAGATGAACAAGTGATGAGTGTTGTTTGTTCCTGCATGGCTGGTTTCGGGTGAAAAATTCAAAAACTGCATTGCTACGTTGTACTGTTATAGGTTAGTTGTACGTTTCTTGATCTAAATGAAGTAAATAAACAAATAACTAAAAATGAACAAATATAAGGAACATTAACTTTGAATACAGATTTAATTTAATTTATGAATTTAGTTAAATACAAAGTGAAAAGATTTCGGAGCAAATTCGTATTATAATGGCTGGATAATGGATGAAAAATAGTATATTGTGTCATTAGGAGTAAATGTGATACTTTGGGTGCTGAGCATGTAAGTTTGAACGACGAGCGAAGCGAGTCGAACAATTACATGCGAAGCACCCAAAGACACATTTACTCCGAATAACACATGCTATTTTTTCTTCAAACATAGAAAATAAAATTATAAATATTATAAAATGCTCAAAACTTCAAAAAATATTCTGTTTTATCTAGCATTTCAAGTTGCCGTAGAATATGCTGTTTTGTTATTTTTGTTTATTTGTTTCATTTTTAACTGTCAAATTATTGAATTACAACCTAACTATTTTTCATAATATTTTACTTTGTCCGCCGCCGGCGTAAATGTGTTGCCAAGGATACACTTTTACGCCGGCGGCGACAATATTGAACTTCTGCTTGCTGAATACAAATACATAACAACGTACTTTTATGACGTTTGAAGAAAAAAAAAATTATTTTAAAAATGGTAAAAGACCCCACTGAATTCTGATTCTGTGATTGTCCGAGAAGAGCGAATTATGAATTCATAATTCGCTGTCGTGAATTATAACTACTATAATTAATCAAAAAAATTTAAATAATGTGGATAGCTATATTTACACAGGAGTAGAAAAACTAATAAATAAGACATATTCAGATATACTAAAAAAAATCGTAATTTGATCGTTATAGATTAAAAGTTAATGTATATTTTTAAGGGGTCATTGATTTACGCTAAAATTAGATTTGGAAACTCCATAAAAAGAACTATTTTTTGGAGTTTCTAAATCTGCAATAAAAAACAGAGGTTCATATTTAAGATTTTAAAGTTGCCCCCGCCCCCCTCAAAATTGCTGTCTTGAGGGCCTAATTTTCACATAAATCAATGAATATTAACTTTTCATCTGGGACATTTTTTGTATGATGCATATTTATCGAGTTATTTTGATTTGTCAAGTTAAATGTTACTTTCGGTATATACGTTTATAGTTTTTTTCCGCTCTCTACTTATCACAAACTTGTCAAAAATAACGACTTTGTACAAACCTACTAGCAACTGAATTAAATTATTATGAAAATGAAATTTCCCTAAACCACTTTTTATTACACGAGTTGATAAACATGCTAAAAAATCTTATTTTAAAAAAATATTATTTTTCTCAACGAGTTTTATCAGTGTTTAAATTTAATGTACTTATTTACATTACACCTAATTACAAATAAATACTCAATTATTTAAATGTTTCGTCTCACCTGTGATCCATGTGAACCATCATGGCAGGGTGGTGGAACTCAGCGACGCTACTCCTTCGACCTCCATGGCGATGGTGTCCAGGTGGCCTGTAGGCTTCGGCAGCCAGTAAGTTCGCCTCGGACACGCTCTTGTGCGGCCGCATTCCTGGTAGCGGATGACCTCCCACAGGAATCGGAATCGGCTGTGGAGATCACATAAGTAAGTTGACAGTTTATTTGACGTGAGAGAGCCTTGCATATATTGTCTATTCCACGTGACCTTTTATTAAAAGGACAAATATAGTTCTGTGATAGCATATATAATTCATATGCACAACTGTAAATCAGCCACGAGTTCGTACAAAGTTATTAAAAAATCTGGTGTGGCACCACACTACTTTCTTATACAAATAAAACCAATTGAACACGTATGACTTGTTCCTTGCGTATGATTTTATTTTGACAATTATTTGATATATGTTAAACCTGTTTAATTTATTGTTCTCATTGTAACTATGAATTTATTTTAAAATAGAAATTAATTAATATCTGGTCTTCAAAACTTTCTAAATAATAATACAAATATTACTTTTATATTTCACACAACCCATATTTCTTACACTTCACAATTATTTGACACGTTTGACACAGATATAAGAAATGTTTTAGTATTTTTTTTTTTTCATTGTTACTAAGATTATTGAAATATATTCTTAAATATATAATTTAGTTTTTCTCAAAATTGGAAACATGTACAAGAAAAGTTCAAATTACGTTTTATATTTCAAATATTTTTGCTAACATCTTTCATTTGAAACATTTTCTCACAGCTGATTCTATTTTTGAAATAAATGGAATTTATTGTTTTGTGTGTCGAGTAAACTTCTTCTTCCGGTTTTTCAATTTCATTCAAAAATAACTCAGCTCTTCCTTTTTTTATTATACTTATAAATTCCAAGTTTCGTTTACATATCTTGTCTCGTTTATGAGATATTTCGCACTAGGATATTCATCCATGCATCCATCCATCCATCCTCACACACAGACATCATTGATAAATTGGTATTAACGGATTCAGTGGACGTCAAAACATGTATGTCCGTGAAAATCTCGTCAACGATTTTTTTCGTGATTCCAATACTTCCTTATACTTTGCATAAGAAAGTAAAAATCTGATGTGGCAGCACATAACCTCCTGCCCAATACTACTCATAAATGATACAAAAAAGTACTAATGATATAGAATCATACCTTCTTATTTATTTATTTTCTATTTGTATTTCAGAAATTTAATTTTATTTCGTATTTTTATTTAATTTTTAGACATATATTTCAATAAGAAAACAGCTTCACAATCAAAATGACATGTCACATTTCGTAAAAAATTGAAAATTTTTAAGTGTCCATGGTGTACAAGGAGTGCAAGATTTATGAAAACTAATTTTTTAATATTTTATTATCTCTAAATTTAATGAAAATTAATAAAATTATTGTAATCAAAACCGATGTAAAATTAAATATTCTACAAATTTTAAAATAACAAAAATTGTTGAAAACGGAAATTTAACCGTGTTTTTCACGAAAAACTATTTAGGGCTTCAAGTAAACTGCCACTTCCGGTTGACCAATTTTATCCAAAATCTAATCAGCTCTTCATTTAAATATAAGAAGCAAAAATTCACAAAATTGTATTTGTTGGTATTATATTATTTCAGTTATGCGAGAAGAAAATATTGCCACAGACTACACACACACACACATACATACATACAGACATCATCGCGAAAATAGTAAAATCGTATTGTAGGGACCCTAAAACGTGCTTATTCTATGAAATCTCACTACCCAATTTTTTGACCAAAAACAATACCTTCCTTACCTAGAGGTAGGCGGGAGGTAAAAACTCATCCTGTAGGTGTAGACTAATGGGCCATGACTTAAGTTATGAGTCAGTGGGATACATTGCCAACATGTATAAATAGTTACTTGTTACTCGTTTTAATAGCTATTAACATTCCTAGTGATGTTATGAGTATCATAACTGCCGCAGATGTCAGTTTGAAATCCGAGCTCGTAGAGCGAGGATTTTAAGACATCTAAGGCCTGTTATGACTCATAACATCCGTGGTTTGTTCAATAGTTTACCGGTTTCAAAATATGACGACGTTAGTGTCATTAATAAATATTATTTTATGAAATTCTTGTATGAATAACGTCTGTCATAAATTTAAAAGGTGATCAAGTTAGTCTGTTTGTTTTTATTTCACACCATGGTTACACTTGTTTTCTATCATATTTATAAATAATATTTTTACTTAAACGTCAATGTGTTCATAATGGCTAAATAAAAAGTGGATTTTGGCGATGCTGATTGCCTGAAAATATTTGAAACCCTGCAGGTAAAGCTCTGAAAAGCTTAATTCCGTGTGCATTAATAAATAGCGTTATATTATCATTGTGTTTTATTTTCATTTTCTTGACTATTTTGACAGATCAGTAAGGTAATATTACCCTACAGCATAGAGTTATGACTTACTTACCCTGCCTACTTTTGTGCATGTAAACATAGGTTTAATCTCCTGAAACCGGTAAACACCATTTACCTAAGGCCTCTATTGCTTTTGAAAATGAATCTTTACAAGTTACTAATTGATAGCTGCAATGTAAAATTTTTACAAGTTAATAAACAAGGTAAACAATGCACGTTGCCACAGTAATGCTTACAAGGCTTATGCGAAATCATTTTTAATAATTGTTGACAGAACAGTTGTGTGTAGCTGACAGGACTTGGTTATAATTTTAATTTGATTTACAAACGAGTAACAAGTAAAATGTTGTACAATACACGCTTTTACTGCTTCAAGGAGGTGACAGGCTCGCCGGTCATTTCCTCCATTCAGCAGTAAAAACTGTTTTACCTTGCTTGTAATGTAAATAACTATATATTTCAATCCGAATGAATTATACTAGGCTTCTAGGCGTGGTAGAAATTACACACGGAAGCAGAATTCATCGTGAGAATATCCGGCCCAACCCAATAACTCGACAATATCAATTTTCGGTAATTCACCAATTGTCTTCTGATTACTATTGAATGTATATTTACCCCCATGTGTGTCGGTTGATGTTGATGGTATGAACTATGAATATTCTGCATCCGGAAGTCTGGGTCGGATCTGTACTTCCGGTTCTGTTTATACTGATGCGTTGTTTCGTTGTCTGAACTGTCATATCCTGAGGAACCGTCTCGTAGGCCCCGTTGCAATGTTTTAGGACCTCTGTGAATAAAGATAATTATCAATATGTGTGCTGAAAATATTTGGTGTGGGCAACACAGGATTTTTTTACAGATACAGGGTGTCCCCTGAGCACTGAGGAAACAAACAAACAATTTTTTTCGCGCCGCCGTCCGTCATTGATACAATTACATATCTCTAAATCGGTCGGAAATCATGTTTTTGTCGTACTAGTTCGACAAAAATTGCTCAACTTTTTATGGTTATATGTTGGCATCACTTCACTAATTTTAGCTAACTTCTGACGCTAGAAATGTCAAAGTATTACATTGACATAAAAATATTATGGCAATATATTTACAATTGAGTATTTACAATACAACAAAACATAATATTTATGGATTTTAAACATATTTGTAAGTAATTATAATTGTATTTGCAGTGTAATATCCAAATAAAAATATGTAGATATTTTTGGTTATGATACTGGAAAATAAACATAATTGACATTCAAATATTGTGAAGTTAGCAACATAAAAAAATTCCCTGTCATTAAGAAAATGAGTAATAAATTAAATTTATTTATTAAATTTACATAAATGTTGGCGCGAAAAATCTTGTGTATCCCTCGGTTGGAAACTATTTTGCGAGTGCTCGTATTTGTAGGACTCGCCTACGGCTCGTTCTATCAAAATAAACTCGCACTCTCAAAATAACAGTTTCCAACCTTGTGATACAAAAAACTATTTCTGTAAGTTTGAGTAATAGTTATTTACTTTGCAAGTCGGCAAAGTAAGGAATTACCCACGAGAGATAATTTTATCGAGTGGGTAATTCCACTTTGCCCACGTGTGAGGTATAACGTTTTACCCAACACCTCTTAATAAATGAAAAATTTATTAAAGAAATATTATTTGACAGTGCCATATGCATTAAATTTTTTAATTAAAATGTCAATCGAAGTAGTTACCAAGGTGTTGTATGTTATTATTATTGTCATAAATAAATAATCACTACTGACTTTCTTCAAAATTATACCCACTAGTGGGTAATCTGTTAATTTCTTTATTTAAAATCTCCATAGTTATAGAGCATTTATTGAGAGGTGTTGGAAAATAGTTATTTGTATACCAAAAAATGTATATAATATATATATATATATATATATATATATATATATATATATATATATATATATATATAATTCTGTCAATACTGGTCTTAAAATAAGATCTTTTATACTCAATGAGTAAAATGTACCTAAATTACGTGAATAGAAAAAGATTTCATATCATGTACCTACATTTTGCACTAACTTGTAACAAGCAAAAAATGAAAACTATTTATGTAAACCTACCACTCTCTTTGTATAGACTTTTTTCTGAACCAAATATAAGTAATAATTTTGGACTCAACAAAATAATTTTAAAAAAATTTATTTTATTAACACAATAAATGCAGATTTATGTTGTTAGTACAAAGGTTGCTACAAGAATGAATTCTTCTCTAGCTCAAAGCTAAACTTATGCAAAGATTATCATTTCTCCTAGAATTTTGTTATAGTTAGCTGTCTTGCTTTTTATGGCTGATGCAATCCTCACTAATAATTATGAAATACAGGGTGGCGTCCCTATATTACTTATATATTTGTTAAAAGTTATTTGAGAGTTCAAATTAACCCCTTTCGACCGTAGGTATATACATATTTAAATATTGGTATCTATTTGATTTACCTATTTCTCATATAGTGGGAACGTACAACTTTGTGAAACTAATGACCGTTTCTTATATTTATATTTATTGCGGGTTATATTTTGCGTTCCATTGTAAAGATAATTGGGAGGATTTAATAGTTTTGTGCCGATCCATCCACTTTCAAGAGAATATTGTATAGTATGAGTATCAAATGAAACTTGATTTAAAAAAAGTTTAGTGTTGAGGTTTCTTTTGAAAAATTTTCAGTATTATTTGTGTTCCGTGTTATTATGAATCTTGGTGTAATATTATAGTATGACTACCGAATGAAAGTTGACTTTTAAAAAGTTTAATGTGTTTTGTTTTGAAAAATTTTCCGTGTGATTTGTATTGAATAGAAACTGTGTTCAGATATGTGAATCTTTGCAAGTACCCATTAAAACACTATAAAGTGCTGCAGGCTTAGCTGCCAATGTATACAATACTGAAACACTTTAAGGGAAATGACAAAGTTACTTTAATAAAATATTAAAATGATGAAAACAAAACAACAAATTGCCAAACAAATACAGATATTACAATTGACGCGAACGCATAAATATGTTACATAGTTACAGTTACAAAAACTTTTAACATACGATGTTACAATTTAACTACATCTGAACTATTCAGACTTTAAACCCGAACTCTCCGAATTTTAAAATAGAACTCCTCTTTTGAACTGACAAAACTGAACTTTGAAAATAACTAAAAACTGTTGTATCTGAAAATATCAATGGAATTTTTCAGAATACGCAATACTTGTTCTAAATTCCATTAATATCTGCTGTATTCGTACAAGCGCGATTAATGAACTACAAAAATGTTAAATTAGCAATTTGGAAAAATGAGATTATTACAAAACTGGACTAGCGTTTCCCAGAAATACATTAGCATATTTTGCTCAAAATAGACGAATGACTATGTTACCTACTTACCTACACAATAACATAATAACAAGACAGGGGTGCATTTAAAATATTTTTCATTAATTTTATTTATACATTATTGATAAAATGTTATATAGTTGTCCATATATAACAGATTTTAAGTAGACATCCGGTATGTACTTATATTGTATATGTATCAATAAAATAGGTATTTATGATATAAGTGTTAAAAGTGACATTTTATGAGTAAGTGGGGAAGTATGTGAAACGAGGCGAGCAAGATATACTAATGTATTTCTGGGAAACACTAGTCCAGTATTTTAATGGGTACTTCTAAAAATTCTCATATCTGAATGTTTCGTGCAATTCTAGTCTTCTCTAATAGAATACTTGAAGATCAGTTTCATTTCAATATACGAAATTTTTCAAAATAAACCACAACATTAAACTATTTAAAAGTCAACTTTCATTCGATAGTCATACTATAATCTAACACCAAGTTTCATAATAATCTTCCATCTAAACAACTTTTAAGCAGTACAAAATATCATAAAAGTTTCAAATAATGATTGTAGTCAATATTATTTCAAATATTTTTTATTACACAAAAATTACTCTAATTCATTTATTTTGAGATATTTTCTAAAAAAACAAAAACCTAGTGTATCTTCAAGTAAACTACCACTTCTGGTTGATAGGTTGCCACCAAATTCTATCCGGTCTTTAACCTAAACAATTAAATTTAATATATGAAATGTTCAGATGATAGCATAATGAAGGAGCTATTGATGTTTTCATTGAACTACGGGTGTCAATTGGCGAAATCAAACAAAACGCTGTCACGAGCGCTGTCAAGATAACAATTCTTAAAATGATGGTAAGTATGAGAAATGAAGTGTGTGTACAGTTTCTGCAATAGTGACTCTCGTTGTTACTATAAAGAATAAATGATCAATGTTAAATTTATTAAGTTTCCAAATTCACAAACTTCAAAAATAAATATTTAACCTTGTTAAAACACCACCTCAAACCTTAAAATATGGATGTTTGTATTATATATTTTTCATCTCATTTTTCTCTTTCTTGCCTGTGACGTCAAAATCATAATCCTCCATTAGATTTTGAGTTATTATGGACGAAAAAATTGTCACACACAGACGTCATCGTGAAAATAGTGAAATGGTGCTTTATAGACCCTAAAACCTGTTGAAAATTTAATATCGAAAATTTTTACCCGTCACAATACCTACCTTACCTATATATGCGGGAGATAAAAAAGGTATAAATTTCAATTAATTCAATTTAACTTATTGCTTTTTATTAATATTGATTTAGCACTTAATACATCATTTAGATTATATTAATTATTTTAATAAGAAAATACATTAAGAACTGGAATCAACAATTAAAAACAAAATACAATACTGCAAATATTATTCAAATACAAAATAATGTTTTAAATAATAGCGAATTATCGTCGCACTTCCTTCTTCGGGAATCTTAAAATTTGAGCAATTTTTTTTTAACTTGGAACCTGTGAAAACGGTACAAAAAATAAATAAAAGTTGACAATAAAAATTGTAGCCAATATTATTCCAAATCTTTTTATGACATAATTTACTCTAAATCCAATAATTTACTGAGATATGTTTGAAAAACCACAAACTAGCACTTTCCATTGATGGCCAGCTACCAAAATTTAATCACTAGCAAATTATATTTCTCCGGACTAAAAAATTTCAGTATTCGTAGTTCTTCTCCTGCTAAACGGCTTGACATATTTTGAAGAAAAAATTTTTTTTGTACTTATGGAGTCACCTGGATGGTCAAATGCATAAGTTATGAATATAAGTCAGGAAAATTTCATCAAAATCGGTTAAGCCGTTTAGGAGGAGAAGAATTACAAACACACGCACACCGGAATTTTATATATTGTAACGGACGCGGCAACGACAAGTTGAAACTTGTCGACTTACGCCGCTGAGTAAATGACGCAATGCCAGCTTGTTTGAACTAGTCCGCTCGTTCCACAATAGAGAATATTCCAGGCACTTCTAGAAACAAGGAAAGTGAAGTATAAAAGAGCGAATCACCGGGAGTCAGTCAGTTGACTCAATAGACTTCAAAGCTACTATGAAGAGCTTGTGAACATAAATATATCGCTCGGTCTGAATATAAATATATCGTCTTAAATAAATATCGCTCGGCTAACTTATATAAATAATAGTGTTTGTTTATAGTAGTGATAAATGTTATTGTATAAGTTTTTGTATTCGTTATTTTAGTCTTTAAATATAGTGTTAATTAACTGTTACTCTTTATTTTAATAATTATTCATTATTTGTTATTAGCAATAGTTATTTTTGTTTAAATAAAAACGTTTGAAACCCACGAACGTCACAATATAAAGATTTAAAAAACTTACTATAACCTATTTTGCTGGACAAAGTCTTTCTTTATTTAATTCAAGCCACGAAACATCTTCCAGCTGTTCAGGTGCTGCACAAGTTGCCTCATTAAACACTTTAGTGAACTTCTTCTTCCATATTTCAACAAGATCTGTTAGTTCGCAATTGCACATCCAGGGGTTGCCGCGAAGATTCAAATATTCCAAATTGGGCAAATTTTTAAATACTTTGGGATTTATTGTTTTCAATTCATTATCGGAAATATCAATAGAGTGCAGTTCGGTTGAGATAGGAAACGCTGTTTCGTCGATGCGTTGAATTTGGTTGTCATTTAAAAAGGGATATTGGAGCTTTTTAAGATTTTTAAAAAGTCCCGCTTGTAGTTCTGTTATTCTATTATAACTCAATGTTAAGTTGGTTAGTTCCGTGTTGTGTTCGAATGCATCGTCGTCCAGCGAAGAAATTGAATTCAAAGATAGATCAAGAGTATTTAAAACGCGTAGGTTGGCAAAAAGCTTCTTAGGGATTTTTTCCACTTGATTAACTAGTGAACGAAGGTTAACTAGTTGGGTTAGATTTTCAAAAACGTTTTCAGGGAAATTCGAGATGCCGTTGCTTGTGATGTCTAGGTATTTCAGTGTGACAGGTAAATATATATTTTCAATATTGTTAAGTTGATTACTTGACAAATCAATACTTATAAGTTTGTTATTGTTCTTAAAAGCTTCTTCGTGAATGGTTGTTATTTCGTTGGCCCAAAGAAGAATATTTTTAAGGTTTGTTGCAGGTGAAAACAAATTTTTCGGAATAATTTTTAGTTCGTTACGTTCAGCATTGAAATCTTCTACGTTCTTTAAATTTTTCAAAGTGTCTTCGTGCAGTTCTGTCAATTCATTGCCAGCAATGTTCAAGTGTTTCAGTTTGTTATTGTTGAGAAACGTTCCCGGTTCCAAAGCCCTGATTAAATTATTGCTAATTTGTAGAAATTCGAGGTTAGACATACCTTCAAACGTATGTTTCGATATGGTTTCTATTCCGCACTCATCGTATGTAATGTGAGTTATGTTTGTCAAGTCATACCCCGCGAAATGTTCTTTTGATAAGTGTTGAATCTTTTCTTTGGTTTCTTTACATCCAGTAAGTTCGATGGCTGATGTTGAAAGCACAAACAGCAGGAGAGCTGTAGCTGTTAACTGAAGACGTCGCATAATTGAATGCACTTGGAACTGTTTCATTTTGTTGATGGTTCAAGTTTATATACCTACTTATCTCTTGGGCTATCTTATTAACTAGTTTAAAAATATTTGTTTCGGGTTTTCCGGAATTACTGGTACTTTATGTGTAGTGTGTTCAGAGATATAGTAAATTAATATTGGAAAAATTTACATGGATTCACAAGGTCGTGGGTTCGAATCTCACAGCAGAGCATGGTCGTTTGTGTTGTACACATACATTCATAATTATCCACTCATGAGGCGGCATATGACTGGAGTAGTTAGTCTGCGCCCATCTTCGTATATAAAAATTTTGTAAAGATAAATTTCATATGATAGACCAGGGAACAGAGGTTGAAAAATGACCTTGCCTTGTAAAAGGTCAAGTAGTTTTAATTTTATAATATCATGTAGGTCGGTCCCTTGGTTAAGAATAAAATTTTTTTTACCTCCTAACACCTGCGTGTTCGCTGTGGCGCGCCTTATTCTCTTAAAATGACGTCCATTGTGTGCTTTTCATCGATTATCTCTTAAATAGTTAATATTACATAAAAAACTGTTATATACAAAAATGTAGATCATAAAATTCCCTATAGAAAAAGTTCCAAATAATGTGTATGTAAGTGGAAATAGTTTTCAACAAAATCGAAAAATTAAAAAATAAAAATTTTCGGTCTATTTAAAGTTATATAAATTTGTGTCATTCATTCAGTGATATGAATCACAAGTTATTCATGTCTATGCATTCATTACACAAAAAGAGCTGTCGTTTTTCAACGGACTGAAATATGGTACTCCTGTTATCAGCATTAGATTGCCCGGACATTTTGCTATTAGTAAACATTATTTTTACACTTTTGGGAACTCTGGTCCAGTTGAAATATATACATATTTTCAGAGAAAACATAAATAATAAAATAAATGAATCACGTCTTTTACCCATTATGGGTGTGGCAATCTGCTTACGTAGATCTGGGTGATATAATTTTGTGTATGAAATGCGGTTACCAGCCGTCAAGTCATAGCCCTCAAAGTTTTCAGTGGAGGGGAAACCACAGGGGTAAATTTATATAGGCAAATTTTGTTTTCAATAAACTATAATTCCTCAACGGAATCAAATATAAAATTTCGGTTTTTGGCATTTCTATATTAGACACCTTATTTCAGATATTTTGAAGGGCTTTCGTTTTTAATTTATTGTATTTAATCAGCTTGCATTCCTCGTCTTTACAGAAACAAACTTTTTGTAATGTTATTCTTCCCTGTAAAAATTAGTAAAAATTTTCAACTTCACATAATTTTTTCAGACTAATCGAATGTCAAAAACCGTCGATATTTGATTCCGTTCAAGATTTACAGAAATTTAAAACAAAATTACTTAAATTTATTTTTGATTTCTTGGGAACCACGTGTATATTAACAGTTGAAGCAGAGTCCCCAAAAGTGTAAAAATAATGTCAAATTTTAATTTTTTATTTTTACATTTTTCTCGATAACTTAACACTTTTGTATATAACAGTTTTTTACGTAATATTAACCATTTAAGAGATAATCGACGAATAGAAAAAAAATGGACGTAATTTTATAAAAAAGGGAGTACTACGTCGAACGCACAAGCGTTAAGAGGTCAAAAATTTAGATTAATAATTGATCTCTACTTGACGTTTTGCACGGCAATATGTCTCTATTCCATTCCCTTGACTAATTAGGAGAGCCAATATTTGAAAATTAACCTGTATATGTTAGGGTATTTTCCCATGCTATCCTATATACTAAAATATAATTTACATTTTTTCCAACATCAACCTTAAAGTTTCATTTTTCGTTCTAGGTATAGATGTTCGACTGTACTGTAATCATTTCTTTATGGTATTACTTAGCGTTCATAAAGTGGTTCTTTACGGATTTGTCCGATAAAGAAACAACTTTGTAACCAAAAAGAAAAAGCACACTTAAAAATTATCAAATTTTTCATGTCAACGTCATGTGTCAAATATAATTGTCGTTATGAGCCAAAAAAAAAATCAAATCTGGAATGCAGTAAAACATAAAAGTTTTATGTAACACGTATGTACATAATTGGGTTTTATTGTCTCGCCCTTTTATGTGTGTCTAAATTATGTACATGTTACATAACTATCTGTCACGAGTAGTTTTTTTTTTACATTTTACTGGCGTTGAAAATATCTTAGCTGCCATTAATTTGTGGTTTTTGTCGAGCACTCTTTGAGATAGGGTTTGCATTTGCTTTCAACAATTGAGTGAGCACAAACAACCATAGAGAAATCGTCACATTATTATTACATTTTCTACTAGGTATTCAAACTTAAGTAACACATTCAATGAAGTCTGATTTCTAAATAAGTATATCTTCAACGACAACTAATTTTACAGCCGCATTCTAATCCAAATTTGATGCATTTTAGGGATGGTATCCAAGACAGTTTAGACAACTGTCCCAAGGTCCCCAACAGTAACCAACTCGACACCGATAAAGACGGTAAAGTAGACGCCTGTGATTTGGACGACGACAACAATGGTATCCCTGACGTAAGGGACATTTGTCCGCTTGCTCCCAATCCCGACCAGGCTGACGTAAACCGTAAGATATTATAACCACTTATATTATTGAAATAATTAATTACATTCCTTTACAGACAATGGTATTGGAGATGTATGTGATGGAGGCAGAGATGTCGATGGCATTAAAGATTGGATGGATAATTGTCCTAACAACTCGCTAATTCATGCTACCGATTTCAGGTAGATTATTTTTATATTATATTTATAACAAACCATCCGTGAGTCAGGCCCTGACGCCTGACGTGTACCACCTCGGCTCTACAGCGCGCATTCACGAACCGAGAGTCGAGCAGTCCCGGTGATACAAGACAGACGTACGCGCTAACTAATCAACACTCTTTTATATTTTTTTGTATGTTAATACTATTAATTTTTATGTTGTAATAACATTTTTGTTAATAAACTTTTGTGACACAAACTCCAGTGTTATAATGGCGCCTCAACTAGTGGCTCAGCCCCCGGCAACAAGATAGACCAGCTTGAAAACAAGTTTTTACTTTTATTTATTTTGTTAGATGTCTCTGACAGCACAAAATATGTCGAGTGGTCGCGATAGATGGCTCCGACGGCATTTTACTGTCCAGTTTGGGGAACATAATTTCTACTTTATCGTCTTTGTTCATTTTGCTGGACGACATCTTGTAAGTTTATGTTAGTGAGTGACAATATGAATTTGCATTCTGTTTTAATCAAAATGTCCCTGTGTTGTATACTGAATTGCCGTAATTATACCGGGCACAGGCACGGTACAAGAAATATCAAATATTTTACTTTTCCGAAGAATGAAGAAATGCTAGAAAAATGGCTGCAACTAGTTTTCAATTTTAACTATCTATATTCTAATTTATATATTTATCAAACATTCAAATGACATATTGAGATCTATACTGTCTAATTTTTTAGAAAAAAATATAGAGAAAATTATTAGGTGAAAATACTGTCTATAAACTATAAATATTAAAATTTTACAATTTTGAGAAAATTTTGACATAAAACTAATGAAAAATCATGAAAATTACTAAAAATTACCAAATGTTGATTTGGTTGCCATAGATACACTGTCAGATTGAATTTAAACTGTCAAAATATTCATTATGACAGATGTATGAAATGTCATTGTCAATATTAATTTCGCAATTTGTTATCGATTTAGTGAGTTCAAGTGTATAAAATTTATAAATTATTGTATTCTAATTGGTTTTACATACTTTTGGTACGTTCAAATACAGTTTAAATGGGTTAAAAGTGTAACGAAAATTTCAAATGACAGATGGAGATTTTGACGCTTAAATACACGTAAATTGTATAAAAATCATGGTAAATATGTATTATTTTATTGTACAATATTAATTAAACACATTTTATTACAGGAAACTTGGTACAAATTGATTTTATATTATACATGTCAAATTGAAGTTTGGTTATATTCATGTCATACAATTTTACTTATGAAATACTATAGAAAAACGTACAGTTACGCAAGAAATAAATAGATATCATTGAAACTTATTGTATTGGACGAATTACAATTATCAAAATGCATACAATAAGTATTTGTGACTGAAAAATATTTTGACAGTTTTGCGGACCACTGTTAGAGTGTAAGGCTTTTTATTTATGGTTTCACGTAAGTGTGTAAAATGAATGAGCTCCTTTTTTAAAAGTTTTAATAATATTTAAGCAATATATTTTACATAAATTCCAATTAATTACTTCTCGTCAGGATGTAAAATAAATTATTACCTTTCTTAAAATTTCTTACTACAAGTATTTGTGATTGAGAAATATTTTGACAGTTTGACGAACCACTGTTAGAGTGTAAGGCTTTTTACTTATGGATTCATGTAAGTGTGTAAAATGATAGAGTTTCTTTCTTTAAAGTTTAAATAATAATTAAGCAATATATTTTACATAAATTCCAATTAATTACTTCTCGTCAGGATGTAAAATAAATTATTACCTTTCTTAAAATTTCTTACTACAAGTATTTGTGATTGAGAAATATTTTGACAGTTTGACGAACCACTGTTAGAGTGTAAGGCTTTTTACTTATGGATTCATGTAAGTGTGTAAAATGATAGAGTTTCGTTCTTTAAAGTTTAAATAATATGTAATCAATATATTTTACATAAATTCCAATTAATTACTTCTCGTCAGCATGTAAAATAAATTATTTCCTTTCTTAAAATTTTTTACAATAAGTATTTGTGACTGAGAAATATTTTGACAGTTTGACGAACCACTGTTAGAGTGTAAGGCTTTTTATTTATAGTTTAACGTTAGAGTGTAAAATGAATAAGCTCCTTTTTTTAAAATTTAAATAATATTTAAGCAATATAATTTACATTAATTTCAATTAATGACTTCTCGTAAGGATAAAAAATAAATTATTTCCTTTCTTCAAACTTTTAAATCATATGTAATCAATATAATTACATTGAACGAGGTGAGGAGCGCAGCGACGAGCCGAGTATACAACAAACATAATTACGAGGTGAGGAGCGTAGCGACGAACCGAGTAACCAACAAACATTCCTACTCGGTGAGGAGCGTAGCGACGAACCGAGTACTCAACAAATATATGTACGAGGTGAGGAGCGTAGCGACGAACCGAGTATACAACCAACATTCCTACTCGGTGAGGAGCGTAGCGACGAACCGAGTACTCAACAAATATATGTACGAGGTGAGGAGCGTAGCGACGAACCGAGTATACAACCAAAATTCCTACTCGGTGAGGAGCGTAGCGACGAACCGAGTATTAACAAACATAATTACTTTATGAAAAGTGTAGTAACGAACCGAGTATTCGACAAATATATTTACTCAGTGAGAAGCGTAGCAACGAACCGAGTATTTAACATACTCCACATAAAAACATTAAGTAGATACAATAAAAGTATATTTCAATTATTGTATATATTCATTTTTTCTATGACAACCTAATTATACCTATATCATTACCATGAAAATATATGTTATTACAAAGTATCTATAGATATAAATAATTGTGGTTACCATGGAAATTAAAAAATTATGTGTAAATTAATACGAAATAAGGTTATGCGAGGCGAGGAGCGTAGCGACGAGCCTCGTATCCAACTTATACATTTACAAAATTTATAATAAAAAAAAAAATATAAAAATTTTTCTTTCAACATTAATATTCTCATTGAATTTTCAGTTTTTTCTAAGACAACGAACTTATACTTATATCATTACCATGGAAACATATGTTTTTACAGTGTATTCATAGGTAAGAATTAGTTTGGTTACTATGGAAATGAAAAAGATAAAGACTTTATCAATACGAAATAAAAGTATGCGAGGCGAGGAGCGTAGCGACGAGCCTCGTATCCAACTTATACATTTACAAAACTTATAATAAAAAATAATAAAAAAACATTTATTTAAAAAATAATATACTCATTGAATTTTCAGTTTTTTCCATGACAACAAACTTATACCTACATCATTACCTTAGAAACATAGGTTCTTACAATGTATCCATAGATACAAATAATTGTGGTTACCATGGAAATTAAAAAGATTAATTGTTTATCAATACAAAATAAGGTTATGCGAGGCGAGGAGCGTAGCGACGAGCCTCATATCCAACAAAAAGCACTGATTTATCTAAAAAAACATTTAATTAAAAAAAAATTTCAATCCACCTCATGTATTTATCTATACGGCGAAGCACTATCCGCCTCACTGGTTTTTTCAATTTTATCCATATATAATCTAATTTGTATATTTATCAAAAATTCAAGTGATATATTGAGACCTATACTGTCTTATTTTTTACGAAAAAATAACAAGAAAATTATTAGGTGAAATTTACTGTCTATAAACTATGAATATTAAAATTTTACAATTTTCACAAAATTTTGACATAAAACTAATGAAAAATCATGAAAATTACTAAAAATTACCAAATGTTGATGTGGTTTCTATAGATACACTGTCAGATTGAATTTTGAACTGTCAAAATGAATTTTGACAGATGCATGAAATGTCATTGTCAATATTAATTTACAATTTGTGATCGATTTAGTGAGTTCAAATGTATAAAATTTATAAATTATTGTATTTTAATTGGTTTTACATATTTTTGGTACGTTCAAATACAGTTTAAATGGGTTAAAAATGTGATGAAAATTTCAAATGACAGATGGAGATTTTGACGTTTAAATACACGTAAATTGTATAAAAATCATGGTAAATATGTATTATTTTATTGTACAATATCAATTAAACATATTCCATTACAGGAAACTTGGTACAAATTGATTTTATATTATACATGTCAAATTGAAGTTTGGTTATATTCATGTCATACAATTTTACTTATGAAATACTATAGAAAAACGTACAGTTACGCAAGAAATATATAGACATTATTGAAACCCATTGTATTGGACGAATTACATGTATCAAAATGCATACAATAAGTATTTGTGATTGAAAAAAATTTTGACAGTTTGACGAACCACTGTTAGAGTGTAAGGCTTTTTATTTACGACTTCACGTAAGTGTGTAAAATGAATGAGCTCCTTTTTTTTAAGTTTTTATAATATATAAGCAATATATTTTACATTAATTCCAATTAATGACCTCGTCAGGATGTCAAATAAATTATTTCCTTTCTTAAAACTTTTTAATCAACATTGAACGAGGTGAGGAGCGCAGCGACGAGCCGAGTATACAACAAACATAATTACGAGGTGAGGAGCGTAGCGACGAACCGAGTATCCAACAAATATATTCACGAGGTGAGGAGCGCAGCGACGAGCCGAGTATACAACAAACATAATTACGAGGTGAGGAGCGTAGCGACGAACCGAGTATCCAACAAATATATATATATATATATATATATATATATATATATATATATATACGAGGTGAGGAGCGCAGCGACGAGCCGAGTATACAACAAACATAATTATGAGGTGAGAAGCGTAGCGACGAACCGAGTATCCAATAAATAAAAATTTAAAAAAATACACAATTGCATTAAATGAATCATACTATTCTATATCAAAATAATATTAAAGCTGAAGCCATAAATTGTTATACAATAAGTAGTGTTGGTTGTCACAATAAATTTCAAACTAGACAAGGAGCCAAAATCACATAATATCCTGCACGAAGACATAGCTAAATGGAGACTTGAACGTCGAAATCAGGTTAGTTCTTTATATTACTGTGTACTGTTTAATTCATTTTAAATGCAATACATTCTTTACAGGGAATAAATTCAAAATCAACACAAACTGCTTTAAAGGCGAATCGTCAAAAAACACACAATTGCATTAAATGAATCATACTATTCTATATCAAATAATATTAAAGCTGAAGCCATAGATTGTTATACAATAAGTTGTGTTGGTTGTCACAATGAATTTCAAATTAGACAAGAAGCCAAAATCACATGATATATCTGTTGCAGCAAGTCAAATTTGCACTCGCTGTTTTCGATTTTTAATTTCATTTCAAACATGTGCAATTTATATACTGTTAGAAAGAGGAAAGTTCAGCGGTCATTTTGATGTTTAATACATGTACTTTAATCGCGTATAATTGTTATTTGGAGCTAGATAAATTTACTTTATTAGAATTACAAATAAGCTCACATTTTCATCAGTTCAAATTTCGCGGTGTTTTACCTGTCAGAATTGATCGCCAAATGGAACGTATGTTCTGTCATTTTCGATATTTTTCGTCACACAATTTGCCAGGAAAATGATTGTTTATGAATGTTAATATTTATTCAAATGTATGGTAAGGACATATATTGAATAATTGATTATAATTAAACAAATTCTATTACAGCAAACCTAAATCTTCAACGTCATAAAGCTTTTGATAAACATTGAGGTTATGGACTTATATCGAAGGAATAATATATGGAAATACTTCAGAATTATATTCAAAATGATTAATTATCTACAAAGCTAATTGCATTTGACGTTCGTAAATACTATACATATACGCAAAGAATGATTAATAACATGTTTAACTGCAAGTGTTTAATATATTTGAGTAGTTAAAATGGAAATGCAGTGTCTTATTATAGTGTTATAGTGAATTTTGATTTCAATCAAACATCATACATCACTTTCCTTGAAGACGTTATTAACCTACGAAATACTATAAAAGAACGTTAAATATACCCAAATACTATTGTAAAAGCACTTTGGATTACGTTAAAATATCACATTTTCATCTCATAGATAATTCAAACTTCAACAATTTAAATTTCCCGATATTCCAGGACATAATTTGATAGAAAATTATTGATTATGGATTATTATATTTATTCTAATCAATTGTGAAAATACATATATTATTAATATTAATTATAATTTAGAACATTTTTATAACACAAATACTTATACTACATTAAATTTAAGAAAACTGTCAAAACCATTCAATAGAAAATCTGAAAATGAAAATATAACAATTTGTATATACTCCGTAAAATAAAAAATTATTATATATTTTTGAAATACTTACATAGGTTTTATTATTGTTTTTCTTATTATTCTTATTTTTTGGTTTATTTATTTTTTTCTTTTTATTTTTATTTTTTTTAGCCCGTCGTTCTAAAAACATTGTAATATTATAATATTATTTAAATATATTTTATACATTACTTACTATTTATATTGTTTTTCTTAAAATTTTTACCCTTCCCTTTATCTGTAACAAAAATATTTAACAATTACATAAAATAATTTACATAACAAAGCAAAATTATATTACTTTCGTTTTTATTTTCTTCATTTTCATTCATCACTTTCTTTTTCTCTTCGTCTTTCTGATTTTTTTTAACATTTTCTTCAAGTTTCTCTAAAAAATAACACATATAATCATAGTTTTTTCTACATAACGATAAATTATAAATATACTCACTTATTCTCTCCATCAATTCTTCCTTTTCCTTTTTTAAGTTTTTATTTTCTTCCTCCATTTCCTATACAATAAATAAAAAAACAATGTTATTATTACAATTAAAATTATTTTTGCACACATAATATACCTACAAATTATTTTTGCGTCCTCTCAACTGCAAATAACACAAGTTTATTTTAAAAATTGAATAAAACAATAACAAACAATAATACCAACGTATTAAAAATTCATTTTATTTTTTTATAAACGCACCTATATACAATATAATTTAAAATAATTATATATATATATATATATATATATATATATATATATATATATATATACATTATTCACATAATTGAAAATACAAATAAATATCACAATTTCATTTATAATATATTTTAATATACATCAAAAGTTGACAGTATTACATGTAATATCAATTTTTTTTTCTCATTACATAAACAATTCGTTTTTCGCGACAAATGTTATATGTCATCTTCCGTTTAAAGAGATAACGTTTTTAATGTGTATTAAATATAATTTATTTATACTAAAATGAATTTATTAAATAACATAAATAAATATGTAATGTTCCTAATTTCAGACAACATCTACATTTTTATTTTATTTTATACAAAAGATAAAATATGTATAGCTAATTTTAAATAGTTCACAATTAACATTTATGGTTTTAATTATGTATTATTTTATTCAATTATTAATAAATATGATATTTATAAATTCAAAAAAATACATAACCTGTAACTCATTTCATACGTAAACAATTCAGTTGTATTATTTTTCCTGTGTGTGATAATACAATTTTCCTGTGTTCCTGCGTTTTTTGAAGTGTTTCTCCCAGTTTTCCTGATATTAAATCGGTAAGTACAACTTAAATTTCTATAACATTATCTATAACGACTGTGTACATGGTAAAATTGTTCAATTTTCAAATAAATACAAATATATACAAGAAATATGTTCTCCTGTCAAAATGTCATATCCGAAAAAATTTAGATTAACTTAAAGATGACAGTTTCAAATACAAATTATACCAAATACTATTATAATTTTTGTATATTACATTGAAATTTAAACTAATTTAAATATATATCGAGACATACTTAAAAAAAAAAAATCCTACAAACTTACAAATAAACTACAATTTCCGGTTGAGAAAATTTTACATACATTTACTATTAATTTGGATATAAATAATTAATATATTATTATAAAATAAATTCGTTTCTAATAATTATAATATCTATTTAAAATTACTATGAATCTTTCGTCACGTAAAATATAAATTGACAGCGCGGCAAATTTAAAAATACATTGATATTCAATACATATTAATAATTTAATTACAATATTTTTAATGTTATTTTCTACTATAAAATACATAAATTTGAACATTGTCAACTGTGTAAATAATTATTTTTATTTTATCTTCCGTCACATTCTCTACGAAAAATATAAAAATCATACTGAAAATTGGATAGTGACTTTTCAATGGTTAAACACGCTTTAGAGTCTTTAGAATACGATTTCCATAGTTTCACGATGATATCATATACATTTATCAGTCTGTTAGTCTGTCAGTCTATTTGTTAGTCTGTGTGAATTTCTAAAATTATGGTTTTTCAAAAATCACTAAACTTAAAATTTTTATATTTTACATATATCAATTATATCCTCTTTGAAAGAGCTGATTAGTTTTTGGTGATTACCTAATAACCGGAAATGGTACTTTACTTCAAGATCTATCAAATTATTACGCATTACACCAATTTTTATATTAATTTGTATTATAAAATATACAAATATGAGTATTATCGACCATATGAAAATTATTTACTTTTTACTTCCTGCAACATTCTGTTATAGAAATGTAATATTCATGGTAAAAATTTAATAGTAAATTTTCAATAGATAAACACATTCTATATTCTATAGAATTTAACTTGAATAATTTTGCAATGATGTCAATATGTTTGTGTATGTCTATTTATCTCTCTATCATTTTGTCTGTATGTATAAATCTCTGGAATTATGGTTTCCTAAAAAATAATAAAATAAAAATTTTAATATTTTGTATATATCAATTGTATTCCTTTAAGAAAAGTTAATTAGTTTTTGGTGATTTTCCAATAACTAGAAGTTATAGTTAACTAAAAAACCTAAGCAAATTATTTTCAAATATGTTAATGCATAATTATGATTAATAACAATTTTCATTAATAGAATAATGTGTAAAATATTTATTATCTATAATATTATTTTCTTATTATATTCATTTACAAAGTTAATAAAAAATGCTTAAGAAATTTATCAAATAATGCAGAAACATAGATCACTTTCAAAAAACGCTCATTTTTTACTTAACACATGTTAAAAAATAACATTTTTAATTATTGCTTATTTTTTCAAAATATACATATTAGTAGATATATATACGTAAATGACAAGACATAATACTCTTTAATATGTTATAATATATAAATGTTGATATGAAAATATTTCACACATTATTATATAAAAATTGTAATTGCACTGTAATTTACTATGATATTTCAAAATAACTTGATTTAACAGTTTCAATTTTTCCAAAATAGATACAATTAATATATTCAAAATAGAAAAATTTTCTATTTACCAATTTTTATCGTGAAATTATTACAACTGTATCTCAGAAATTCGAAAAAGTGTTTATTCACAAAAAATTCACTACCAACTTTTTAATATGATTCCTATATCTCCCTCAAAAAAATATAGTTCAGGTAAAAAGTAAATATTCCATATATAAATTTTTTATTATTTTTTAATTTCATAGTATACTAAAATGTATTCATTTACTGAAAACTTTTTAACGAATTTTTATCTTAATTTCTATATTTAAATTACAATATGTGATTAAAAGTAAAAAATAAATTTAACATTTTTTAAAACAAACTTAAACTTATTTATCTAACAATAATAATAAAAACCGCTATAATAAATAAATTTAAATATATTTTTCAAAATAAAAAATTATTTTCCTTTTTCGAATACATTTTACCTTCCGCTACATCCTGTAAGATATGTAGAAAAATCATACTAAATTTATTTTCAGTGGATAAATACATTTTAGGATCTCTGGAAGACAATTTTAATTATTTCACGATAATATCTGTGTATGTGTATGTTTATCTGTTTGTTTGTCTATCAATTTGTCAGTCTGTCTATCAATCTCTAAAGTTACAGTTTCTCAAATTACATATTCTTTGGAAGATCAAATAAATTTTTTGCGAATATCCATTAACCAGAAATGATAGATTACTTAAAACCCTATTAAATTATTTTAAAATGTCTCAATAAATTATGATTTAATGAAAATTTTTCTTTTACTGTCATTATTTACGAATTGTAAAACATTAAAAAAAATAATTTTAATATTGTTATTTACACTTACTAACCTATGTATTTTGTGTAATATTTTCTGAAAAGATGTGTTTCTTAATAAGCAGTAGTATGTGTTTCTATATTTAAATATATTATTTGTACGTATTTTCTGTAAGGAATCTATAGCGGGAAGTATTGTGGTGCCCACAACATATTTTTTATTTTTGTATTACTCTTTCATTAAATATTTATTTTAATTTAATTAGTAAATAGTAAAATATTAATATTTAAAGAACCAAATTGACTTTATTGCATACATTTTTAAATTATAAACAATTTTTTATTTACACCTTAATTATAAAATGAATAAGTAAAAATTAAAAATAATATCAAAACACATTTTCGAAATTCCAATACTACATTCAAATTCTATAACCAAATTATACATTTTTCATAAAATAAATAAAATTAAAAATGGAAAATAACCCCATTACAGCATAATATTTTCATTTTAGTCTTTTTCAAGATGCCCCCTAAGAAAAAATCACAACCTTTTGAGTGGTCCGAAGAAAAGAAGAGGGTTGTGATTACGTGTTTTAACCGGGCACGTGAATTACATAAACTACATAAAGATATAATTGTTGCATTACGTAAACAATTTATACTATCTTATCCAGAATGTAAACTTGCAGCTGCTACCCTATACAATTATGCTTTAGCAGCGAAGCAGCTACCCGGTGAAACAAAGACTCGTGGTGTTCGATGGAACCCAGAAAAAGATGCATTCCTTTCAGAATGCGTGACACGAGCACATGAAGAAAACCAACATTCTATTGAGTTGGGTCTGCAGGCGGGTAAAATTGGTTGTCAAGGCCAATTTAGAAAACTCGTCGTGCAGTTCTTCATGGAGAAGTATGACGAACATACTTCTACTGCTATCTGTCAACGTATTTCTCATCTTCGACAAGAATGCCGTACAAATGAAGGTATGAAATTAGATAGCTTGCCCACTGCGCTGCCTCAACTATCCATAGTTGAGGATTTGAGCGTGGGTAAACCGGTTGCACAACCACTATCCGCAGCGCTGCCCCATCTATCCGTAATTGGGGATTTGAGCGTGAATAGTTCTGTTGCACAACCGCAGTCCACAGCGCTGCCCCAACTATCAGTAGTTGGAGATTTGAGCGTGGGCACAACCGTTGAACAACTGCCATCTGCAGCGCTGCCTCAACTATTCACAGTTGAGGATTTGAGCGTAGATAGTAGAACTGTTAATCGATTACCGACTACAGCGCTGCCCTATATTGGAGATTTGAGCGTAGACAATATTGATAAACGACCATTAATCGCAGCGCTGCCTCAACTCAATGTAGTTGAGGATTTGAGCGTGGATAATGGTTTTGTTCAACAGCCACAATCTGCTGCGCTGCCTCAATCAATTACGATTGAAGATTTGAGCGTAGATAGTGGAACTGTTGTTAAACAATTACCACCCACAGCGCTGCCCCAATTATCCGTAATTGGGGATTTGAGCGTGAATAGTAATGTTCAACTACAATTGTCTACAGCGCTGCCTCAATTATCCGTAATTGAAGATTTGAGCGTAGACAAAAATATTGTAACCGATTCCAAACAGCATTATAAGATGTTTCAGTATATTATGAAATATTGGGAATTTGGTTATAAATTTGGCTCGAGGTCAATGTTCATTGGTGCTTGCGCCAAATGTTCTATTTTCCTTATAAACGAACGTGGATATCAACGATTGAAACTATTTCAGGGTCAACCAACGATATTTGAATTCTATGAGCCACAGGATATTCCATTAAAAGTTATCGAATCGAAAACGAGTAAATGTTATTCCTGCACTTGGTGTAATAAACGTAATCTACTTGCCGATTACAACTTATCACCAAAATCAGTCAAAGTCTTGCCGCTTCCTGCACCTATTGTTGATTTGGCTGACGAAGATAAACGTCAAATTTGTCTCGTCGCCTTAAAATCAAACACAGCCAAAGCTAGCAGTGATGCGTTACGTATTTTTAAACACCATCGCGGTGATTTTCAAACAGAACGCAAAGGCGACGCATGCTATTTTGATATGTATGCAATGATTGTAAACAAAAGTCCATTAAATACTATGGCACCGAGCAAAAAAGTAATTGTTACTGCTCTCAAATGGTTACGTGAAAATAATCATTTATATCGGCGATTTTCGGCAAATTATGAGACGCTATTACGTTTCATGTGACCATTGACCGTGCCAGTACTGAGTAATGTTCATTTCGATCCGGTTTCACAAAATCAAACGAAAACCTCTATACTCGAAGGCGAACAGTCTGCACTTATGATTCCTGCATACAATGTCCCATCTCGGGGTGTTAATGTAGGAAATACAGTTGCAGCTACACGACATATCCGCAGTTTAAATGCTGCAAAAAACGCACACAATCAATTTGTGAATGTCTTTATTAAGGACACATATTTAGAGGCGAAAGTATTCCCATGGCTATTTCCGTATGGTACCGGTGGTTGGTGCAATACAAATACCCATGGTTATACACGCGGCTCATACATAAGATGGCGTTTATACATGTGTGACAACCGTTTCCGTAATGACACTGACTATATGTTCTATATGTTAGATATCATTATTAAGGAACGCCTCCAATATTATTCCTCGATAAAAATCAACGTTGCTCAATTAGCAGAACCATTAACTCGAGAAAAGCTAGTGCAAGCTGAAAAAAGCACAAATCCATACGATCAGTATGGTACTGAAGTCCCAGCATCAATTCCCAATTCACGGAATTACTGGGCTTCTAAAACTCTCGATTTAATTGCAATATCTGAATATACGGCCGTGTACCTGATCTCTTTGTTACATTAACAGAGAATGATAGTTGGCCTGAACTGCAAGCTGTTATTATTAACGGTTTAGCAGGTGTTCATGATGCAGCTAATTCAAAAGAGTATGAAAATGTCCATAAACGTGGAACACCAGCAATGAAATTTCCCATTGAAACAGTGATAGCTTTCTATCGCCGTTTACGGGAATTTCGTAGTAGATTTCTACAGGATCCAAAAGGTCCATTTGGTCATGTCTTAGATTACTGGATTCGAATCGAATACCAGAAGCGTGGTTCACTGCACGCACACTTGGTCATTTGGGTCCAAGAAGGAACTATGCCAAAAGATATAGTTTCAGCAGAAATGCCACGATTCACGAATCATCCAATGAATTGGAAGTGGCGTGAAATTGTAGGCTGTTACCAGAAACACGATTGTTACCAACAACGCTGTTTCACGGGTAAAAAAAGCAAAATATTGTCATCATGTAAATATGGTTTTCCATATTCACTGAATGATACAATAAGTCCCGATAAAGGTGGTGTACGATATCAATACATTCGTCGTAATCTGGAAGATTCACGAATTATACCGTACAATATGCCACTTTTACTGTTCTGGGATGGCCATGTAAATGCCCAAAAAGTGACAGACGGCGGATGGGAACTCTATCTAGCCAAATATGTTGCTAAATCTGAATATCCGATCAGATTACGTATTTCACGAAAAAAACAAAGTGATTGTGAAACGTATTTAAAATCACGCGTGGTTTCTTTACTGGAAGCATCAACTCTTCTACAACAATATCCACATGTATTTAGTAGTCGAGAAGTTGTTTACTTACCGATAACTGTTAACCCGGCTTATAGATTCCTGAAAAGGATTTCGAAAGAGTCCACGGTTACAACTATCGCAGATGACAACGAATCGTATTACGATACAAAATTAGAAAAGTACCTTGACAGACCTAACGAACTGAGTGATTTAACGTATCCGCAATTTTTTGCGCGGTATCGTTATCACCAGTTGCCACAGGAAAACGAGGAACTTGATGATAATTGTATCGAAAACAATTATAATGCAAACACCAATCACGGTAACAAAGTTAAAACGTTGCGTGATAAAAAAGGTCGCACTATTCGTCAAAGAGTACATCATGAAGCGGTTGTCCGTTTCAAAGATTACTCACCGTACGGTAGCGAATTAGAAATGTACTGTCTTACTAAACTCCTTCAAAATGTACCAGTTAACCGAGAGAGTCTTGCGGCTCTCAAGGATAAAACAGGTTCATATTTAGAAGAGTGTATGAACAGAAATCTCATTGAGGAGGAGGATGAGGCAAGGCAATTTCTTGAGGGTGCAGCGAAACGAGGTATATCCCTCAATCGTTTGCGTGAAATGGCCTCTCATCTTATCAACGGTAATTGGCTACAAGATCAAGATATTGATCAATTGCTGGAAACTGTTGCCCCCTATCAAATTAAAGCAGAACGTGTACGAACCGAAAATATTAACGATAACGATGATAACATTGTCGTTGATGATCGTGACGGTTTAGATTTAAATATCCGTACATATCTACCGGTTGCAGAGTACGTCTCTGGATTCACAAATAGTCAACGTGTGACTTTTGAATTTATTACCGGCAAATGGTTACAGGGTGAACAATGTTTAGCCATTATCACCGGTGGCGGTGGTGTTGGTAAATCATATTTACTCGATAGCTTAGTGGCATTCTGCAATGAAAACCACAAGACTGTACAAAAGTTGGCAACAACCGGTTGTGCAGCCCACCTGATTGGCGGTATAACAATCCATTCATTCTTACGAATGTCTCCGGATTTACAAAGTCACATTGAACGTGGCACCATTGACTCCTATTTCATTGATAAACTAGACGTTTTATTAATTGATGAAGTGTCAATGTTAGAGGAACGTGTCATGTATACACTTGAACTATGTATGAATATACATTCATATAGTAATGCAAATGTTTCTTCTGCACAGAAACGTTTTGCGGGTAAAAGTGTTATAATGTTTGGCGATCCTGCTCAATTACCACCCGTTGGTAAACACATTTGGCAACATCAGTTGATCAATGGTTTTCACATGGCGGTATTGAAGGAAACAGTTCGACAAAAAAATGACAAACAATTTGTTGATTTGTTGAATCGTGTAAGAATGGGGAAACCCAGCGATGATGATATTAATTTGTTACAATCGCGTGTTGTTACCAGCACACAATTGCAACAAATTGAAATTGGTGATCGTGGTCTTATGCTGTTTCCAACACGTCGTCAAAAAAACGAGATGAATGCGTACGAACTGACCAAGTTGTCGGGTGATACACGCGAATATCTCGCCGAAGATATTGACGATAATGGAAAACCATTGCCAAAAAGTGTTCGTGAGTACATTGCCTATTTAGAGGAAAAGAATCAGTTATTACCAGCTGTTCTAAAACTCAAAATTGGCGCTCGCGTTATGCTCGTAAGGAATCGAGATATTGAACACGGTTGGGTGAACGGTACATTAGCGACGGTTATTAACATGTCCGATGATTACATTGTAATTTCGGCCGTAAATAATCCGCAATGTCGCCTAATTACATTCCGTATTCGCCAAGAAATACGTGACAAAAATGCAAATCAATTGTATTTCCGTCGTCAGTTTCCCTTAGATTTAGCGTATGGTGTCACTATACATAAATCACAAGGCCAAACACTGGACGTTGTTGTTGTATCTGCAAAATGTTTAAGTTTTTCCGGACAGTTTTACACGGCTATTAGTCGTGTACGCGAACTGGATGGACTATACTTAATGCATTTCAATGCAGATGCAATTTATCTGTCACCAGAAATTCGTAAATTAATCGAATGGATAAATGAGGTGGACGTCACTCTACCACATGCATCACAAACGATTCGTAAACGAATTCCTGACATTGCACAAATTACGTCACGGCCTGGCTGGACAATTGCAATGATACCACATGACATTATTCCTAATAATGTGGTGACGACAACAACAGCAAGTAATGCAACCATTACCACAACTGTTGTAGAGTCTAAATCTAATAAACAGATGTTACCAGTTAAACAAAAAACATCACCACCACCAACACCTGATCATCACGGTAAACGTGTACGATTTGAATTCACATCAAATGATCAGATATTGGAAAGTATCTATAATTTAGATACTAACATGCCATTAGAAAGATATCTGGAATCTTTTGATGCTGTTTTTGTACAACATCGAATTCAAAGATTTGGCCCAACGTGGAAATACTTGATAAATTACTCAAGAGGCAGTGAATTTTGTAACAGAGCACCCGAACACTCTGTAGACCAAAATTTAAGTGATAAAACATACACTGCAATATCCAAAGAGTACGGTCGTGTTATACGTACTTCGGGCGATAATTCATGTTTATTTCATGCATTATCACTATGTCTCTTTTCACATGAAAACAATCATCGACAAATTCGAATGATGTGTTGCCTGGCGTTCAGAGAAAATAGTGCATACTTTGCAACAGATCATGTCAAAATTCATTGTGACTATGAATCTGTACAGCTGTTAATAAAACACACAGCAAACATGCGTAATTGTCAAGAAGCTTGGGGTGGATCGGCACACTTAAAAGCAATGGCAATGATTTCGTGTCGCGAAATCTACGTATACACATGTTTCGCAAATCAAAATGGTAGTACTCATCCAAAGTGTTTGGCTGATCAGAATCTTTCTATCGCTGAATTACAACGTAAATGTAACGCCAGTGAATTACATGGTACATATTTTACCCGGTATGCACCAAATGTAATTCCTACCCAACCAAAACGTCCCCTAACAGTTTTACTTTCGGGCGCCGGTGGATCAGCACATTATTCAGCTATTTTACCAATAACTGATAATGTACCGTTAGTTCGACCTTTTGTTGAAATACCACCACCACTAAGGGACATTGATAATGTTCAAGTTTTATTAGACAACATCGACATTAGTGACGACAATGATAATAACATTATGATTATTAGTGATGATGACGATGTCAAAATTACCAATGATCCTAATGTTATTGTAATTGATGATGACGATGATTAAATATATACATAATAAATATTATAATTTTACTGATTGATCTTAATTTAATAATATTAAGATTACAATTGTCGAAACAAATTTTAAAAAGACATTATATATATAGTATATATAAATAAAATTAATAAATTTAATAGTTTACCTGCTGCGCTGCCTCAAATATTTATAATTCAGGATTTGAGCGTAGGTAACACAGTTATACAATCACTGATTACGGCGCCTAATTATACACTCTCCACTGCGCTGTTCCAATCCTTTACAATTGGAAATTTGAGCGTGGATAATAATAATTTTTATACACAATATTAACTTACAGCTGTTATGCTTTATCGGCAAAAGCAAAAAATTATACAGCTATACAGAACTGATTTCTACAGTTATTGTTTAATATTTGACAATTTATACGCTACACAACTTCAACTATTTACAAGTTAAAGTTTATATATGGGTAGCAAAATTATATAACCAAAGTCCGCTGCGCTGTTCTTATTTATTCATAATAGGAAATTTGAGCGCGAACAATATTAGTAAATAATATTTTTATAATTACTAATAAAGATAAATAATTATACAGTTATCTTTTTTAGTCAGTTTTACTAATCTATATACAATTTATCTTAAAATTCTATTTTATACATTTATTTTACATGATGTTGACGGTTACATTTTTACAATAATTATTATTTCTTTATTGTTATTGTTATCATAAATAAATGTAATAATTTTACTGATTAACCTTAATTAAATAATGTCAAGGTTTTGATCGTAAAATAAAAATCTTCTACATATCTTCAACTATAAAAATGAAGATTAAAATGTAGACAAATTTTATCATTCACTACTTGATAAAATAAACATTCTCATAGTAATAACGGAAATATAATAAAATAATATTTCCTAAAATTGAGAATATATTTTACATCTATATTTATATAAAATATACAACTTTATTTTACATTAACTTATTTTAAAATGAAACTTTTATATTACACAATAAAATGTAAATATCAATTTAAAACAATATCGTTATAAATCTGTATATTTTATATAATATTTATTGTTACATATATACAATAAATGTCATAAATTTATTGTTATTGTTAACATTAATAGATGTATTATTTATTGATTGTCTCCAATATAAGATATCATAAAAAACCTAAATATTAATTATAAATGAAAATATAATTTTACTTCAATTATTTATTAAATTATAAATACAAACATTCAATTAAAATAAACATTACAATATAGTAAATGTAATATTCTCAAAATATTATTATTATTCAAATAATTTTTAACACAATTATCTTTTTACAATACAAATAATTATTACATTTAAAATAATTAACTTTTATTATTATTATTATAGTATCTCATTCAATTATGAAATAAATAATAAATTTTATTCATTTCCTTATATTGGAGATTTGATCATAAAATACTTTATCTACTGCACATTTCTAATTATTCAATTAAAAATTTTAGCGTAGATTAATTCTGTTGATTGTCTTTAATATTCTACATTCACAATTCAATCGTGATATAAATTATAAATCAAAAACTGACTAAATATATAAAGAATATAAAAGACAAACAGAATATTTTTTAATGTAAAGGTTTATTTCATTTACAAATAACTAAAATAACATCAGTATAGATTTTCATAAATTTCCAAAACAAATTACCATATCTTTTTATCGAATCACTATAACAAAAATATTAATATAATAATTACTTACAATTTTCAAATATATCAAACAAAACAAATTTAAAAATTGTTTCATTAACAATTATATTTAAAACAACTTATAAGTATCTTCGTTCATTACTAAAAGTTTGAAAACTTTATTAATAGAAAATATTTCTCACAAATAAATAAAATAAAATTTTTTATATAAATAATTAACTAATAAACCGCTACATTATAAAATTCTTTTAACAGCAATGTTCATTACAACATGAATGATAAATTTCCAATTATTAATTATAATATAATACTTATTATTGTGCCGACATTAATAATTGACGTGTTATCGCTGTTAATTTTATTATTTTTTTTTTTAATACTTTTTCTAAATTGGACGTCCCTATAAAACTTTTCACTAAATTTTTATACAACACAACTACATTTTATTCATAAATGATGAAAACCGTCACATCATTTTTTATGATAAATATGTTTTTGTATAATAATAATACTCTAAACAAAATTCTAACTTACAAAAAAAATTGATTTTAAACAAAACAAATAATTTAACCATTTACAACTTTAAAAATTTCTATTACTTTTATGAATAAATAAAGGGACGTCCTAAAATTTTCAATTCAAACATTATTCATACTTAATAAAACAAAAATAAAACTTACTTTCAATACAACAAAATATAACTTACAACTATTTTAAACCGTACATACATAATTAGATAGTTTGTTTATAAATGGTTCAGTATAAAACATTTTAGAAATAATTAATTACCATGTATATACAATAATATGTATTTTGAATAGATACCTAATAATTTTTTTAAACAAATAATCAATAACTCTAATATTTCACAATTAATTATTATAAAAGTTTAAATTAAATAATTATCTGATAATAAACAACACGATAAATCCATACAAATCATCGAAGAATACTGATACATCGATAAGAAATATTTACAAACTAAATATCAAGATTAAAATTGATTTTCATCAAGAACATAAAGAAATGGAATATAAATACAATTATTATTTCCAAATTTTAAAAGATATTTAGAAAATAATATTCTTCCCACGAAACGATAAAACAAAAATGTTAAGGTATGTAATCTAAAATTTATAAATTTTCTGTTTTATTTATACAAATTTTCTTTTCCAGAAACCAAAACTTCATTATCAAAATTTATTCAATGTATTGAATATTTGAACAAATAATGCATTACCATAAATGTATGATGAAATAAAATTTCATCACTTCAAATCAATAGAAAGTTTGATCAGTCAACAATCTTCACAATGAATTTCTCCACTTCTTCTCCAAAATTGGACCAATTGGATTTACGACTCACCAACAAACAATCAGATATTCAGTTTGAAATTTTACAATAATAATTCTCTTTTTTAAATAAACTTAAATTTACAAAACTATTCAAATACCATATTAACTTATACGAAATCAAAAAAAAAAAAAATATGTTACAATATTGTTTTACACTAATCATTAGTAAACTTTTCTAATACATAAATATAAATATTCTGTTGTATTGAAATTAGATATATAAGAAATTTAATATTACAATTGAAATAATTATTTATCTTACTCCAATAATATATAAATTTTAATTGTAACAAAATTACAATTAAAATAAACTTTTCATTTAAAATAATTATTTTGATTAAAATATTTTTATGTTAAAACAAAAATGTTATACAAGTATAAAAATTAATTGTTTATATTCAATAATTATATTGTAATTAACTATGATATGTATGAAATTAATTTGTTATGCAATCATTTGCAATCAACATATCTATATTATTATGTTTGAATTGTTTCCTTTATATAAATAGATTTTTATTATAATAAATTTAATATATACCTGATGATCTTTATCAATTGTTAAAAAACTACTATTATTATTTGTTATTAAAGATTATTTATAATATTATAAAAGAGTTTTATTGTTGTTTTATAAATTACAGAATTCAAAAATAAAGTACATAAAAAATTACAACTTCAAGGTAAGTAATAATTTTCACTTTCATATTTTATATTATTTTGACAAAAACATATGTTTTTCCAATGAATTTTTAGATAAAAATTATTTTATTTACTATGAAAATAAAATAAAGACTTTATCAATACGAAATAAAAGTATGCGAGGCGAGGAGCGAAGCGACGAGCCTCGTATCCAACTTTTACATTTACAAAACTTATAATAAAAAAAAATAAAAAATAAATTTCTTTCAAAAATAATATTCTCATTGAATTTTCAATTTTTTCTATAACAACGAACTTATACCTATATCATTACCATGAAAACATATGTTCTTAAAATGTATCCATAGAAACAAAAAATTATGGTTACCTTTGAAATAAAAAATATTAATTGTTTACCTTTATGAAATAAAGTTATGCGAGGCAAGGAGCGTAGCGACGAGCCTCGTATCCAACTTATACATTTACAAAACTGATAATAAAAAAAAAAAAAAACATTTGTTTCAAAAATAATATTCTCATTGAATTTTCAGTTTTTTCAATAACAACGAACTTATACCTACATCATTATCATGGAAACATATATTCTTAAAATGTATCCAAAGAAACAAATAATTATGGTTACCATGGAAACGAAAAAGATTAATTGTTTACCTATACGTAATAAGGTTATGCAAGGCGAGGAGCGTAGCGACGAGCCTCGTATCCAATGAAAAACACTGATTTATCCAAAGAGCCATTCTACTAAAAAAAAAAATTTTTCCAAAAAAAAAAATTTTTTTTTCACCATCACTATAAATATTTAATTTGTGTCCGCTGTTAAGTTTTTTATCTATACGGCGATAGCACTATCCGTATCACTGGTTTTTAATTTTATCCCTATATAATCTAATTTGTATATTTATCAAAAAATTCAAGTGACATATTGAGACCTATACTGTCTTATTTTTTACGAAAAAACAATAAGAAAATTATTAGGTAAAATTTACTGTCTATAAACTATGAATATTAAAATTTTACAATTTTAAGAAAATTTTGACATAAAACTGATGGAAAATCATGAAAATTACTAAAAATTACCAAATGTTGATTTGGTTACCATAGATACACTGTCAGATTGAATTTAAACTGTCAAAACATTCATTATGACAGATGTATGAAATGTCATTGTCAATATTAATTTCGCAATTTGTGATCGATTCAGTGAGTTCAAGTGTATAAAATTAATAAATTATTGTATTCTAATTAGTTTTACATAGTTTTGGTACGTTCAAATACAGTTTAAATGGGTTAAAAGTGTGACGAAAATTTCAAATGACAGATGGAGATTTTGACGTTTATATACACGTAAATTGTATAAAAATCATGGTAAATATGTATTATTTTATTGTACAATATCAATAAAACACATTTTATTACAGGAAACTTGGTAGAAAATGATTTTATATTATACATGTCATATTGAAGTTTGGTTATATTCATGTCATACAATTTTACTTATGAAATACTATAGAAAAACGTACAGTTACGCAAGAAATATATAGACATCATTGAAACCCATTGTATTGGACGAATTACATGTATGAAAATGCATACAATAAGTATTTGTGATTGAAAAAAATTTTGACAGATTGACGAACCACTGTTAGAGTGTAAGGCTTTTTATTTATGGCTTCACAGAAGTGTGTAAAATGATAGAGTTCCTTTCTTTAAAGTTTAAATAATATTTAAGCAATATATTTTACATTAATTCCAATTAATGACTTCTCGTCAGCATGTAAAATAAATTATTACCTTTCTTAAAATTTCTTACTACAAGTATTTGTGACTGAGAAATATTTTGACAGTTTGACGAACCACTGTTAGAGTGTAAGGCTTTTTATTTATGGCTTCACAGAAGTGTGTAAAATGATAGAGTTCCTTTCTTTAAAGTTTAAATAATATTTAAGCAATATATTTTACATTAATTTCAATTAATGACTTCTCGTAAGGATGTAAAATAAATTATATCCTTTCTTCAAACTTTTAAATCATATGTAATCAATATAATTACATTGAACGAGGTGAGGAGCGCAGCGACGAGCCGAGTATACAACAAACATAATTACGAGGTGAGGAGCGTAGCGACGAACCGAGTAACCAACAAACATTCCCACTCGGTGAGGAGCGTAGCGACGAACCGAGTACTCAACAAATATATGTACGAGGTGAGGAGCGTAGCGACGAACCGAGTAAACAACCAACATTCCTACTCGGTGAGGAGCGTAGCGACGAACCGAGTACTCAACAAATATATGTACGAGGTGAGGAGCGTAGCGACGAACCGAGTATACAACCAACATTCCTACTCGGTGAGGAGCGTAGCGACGAACCGAGTATTAACAAACATAATTACTTTATGAAAAGTGTAGTAACGAACCGAGTATTCGACAAATATATTTACTCAGTGAGAAGCGTAGCAACGAACCGAGTATATAACATACTCCACATAAACACATTAAGTAGATACAATAAAAGTATATTTCAATTATTATAATATTCATTTTTTCTATGACAACCTAATTATACCTATATCATTACCATGAAAATATATGTTATTACAAAGTATCTATAGATATAAATAATTGTGGTTACCATGGAAATTAAAAAATTAAGTGTTAATTAATATGAAATAAGGTTATGCGAGGCGAGGAGCGTAGCGACGAGCCTCGTATCCAACTTATACATTTACAAAACTTATAATAAAAAAAAAAAATAAAAAAATATTTCTTTCAACAATAATATTCTCATTGAATTTTCAGTTTTTTCTAAGACAACGAATTTATACCTATATCATTACCATGGAAACATATGTTTTTACAGTGTATTCATAGCTAAGAATTAGTTTGGTTACTATGGAAATGAAAAAGAGAAAGACTTTATCAATACGAAATAAAAGTATGCGAGGCGAGGAGCGTAGCGACGAGCCTCGTATCCAACTTATACATTTACAAAACATATAATAACAAAATAATAAAAAAACATTTATTTCAAAAATAATGTACTCATTGAATTTTCAGTTTTTTCCATGACAACGAACTTATACCTACATCATTACCTTAGAAACATATGTTCTTACAATGTATCCATAGATACAAATAATTGTGGTTACCATGGAAATTAAAAAGATTAATTGTTTATCAATACAAAATAAGGTTATGCGAGGCGAGGAGCGTAGCGACGAGCCTCGTAGCCAACAAAAAGCACTGATTTATCTAAAAAAACATTTAATTAAAAAATATTTCTATCCACCTCATATATTTATCTATACGGCGAAGCACTATCCGCCTCACTGGTAAGTATAATATAATTACACAACTAAAACACTCATATGCTCTTGAAATTAAAAATAATTATGTTATATTAATTTTTTAACAGGAATCGGTGAGAGCATGTCAAAGTAAAATGCTTTGAAATGAAACGGATCACGGATTAAACTTATAAAGCTTCCACACAAAATATAAATCTTCCTGCTAAAATAATAAGGAAAAAAGGATAAAACTGTTTCAGGGTAAGTTTTTAAATATTATAAAAACTATTTTATACAATTATTTTTTAAATACATGCAACTTTTTAGATCAGCATTTATTGTTCCTACATACGAAGAAATATTGGATTTGACAGAGCAATCTCAAGTACAATTACATTTCTGTTTTCAAGAAAATGAAACTTTATGAAAAGAGAATGAAAATTTAGGGAAAAAGAGTGTAAATTTAAGAAACGTGAATGAAAATTAAGGAAAGTAAATGTAGAATATAAATCGCAACTTTCAACGCAGAAGAAAGTCAATATAATCGAACGAGATTTTACGATAAAAATTTTAAGCAGATATTTGAAACCAGGTTAAGTGAAGCATCTTTTGCAAGAAAACAATATTCGTAGACACTGGACAGCAGAAGATATATCATCGGGAATTTCACTTCGTACACTATTCTTCTAGTATATATTTATAATATATGTGACCAGGTACAATATTGTATTATTTAACCTTTCTACTGCAAAGATAAAAGTGTTCACGTACAATATTATATTAGCATCTTTACCCTTCTAATGTTCCTCTTCTCTTAAGTTATTGTATTATAGTTACACATATTTATAGCATATTTGTTTACACTTTTTAATTTAAAATACGTTTTACGAGCATAAATGTAAAATTGTGTATTATAGCACTTGTTGATTACAATTTTTTTCATACACATATTAATTATAATTTAAATTGCGTTCTGCGAGCATAAACATGTTAAATATCATTTGTTTGTAAAAAAACTTCTTACATATGTTATAATTCAAATAGCGTTTTGTGAACATAAACATGTAAAATAGCATATTTTTTATAGCACGTGTTCATAACAGATTTTCTTAAACGTATTATAACTTGGACTGTTGTAAAAGCATTAATATATGCTGAATATTGTTGTGTATTAATAATTATTCAATAAACAGTATAGGTACTAGCGGTCCGACCTGCTTCGCAGGTCTGACCCCTAGGCTCCGCGACGCTGGAGAAGATTACATTTAAAAATATAGAGAAATAAATTGAGTAGTCTCTTCTTTCCTCGCTTCCAAGTCAGTACTTTGGCGAAGAATGCTCGTCACTTCGTTCCTCGCATCCATGTCAGTACATTAGCAAAGCAAGCTCGTCACTTCGTTCTACGCTTCCATGTTAGTATTTTTTGACATTTGAATTTAAATCTCCTCCATGAGACCTTTAATTTGATACCGAACATGGTAGAATTTAAATAACATTTATAAAAAACAACTGACGATCTTCCGAAACAACTTTTTTAACACTTGAGATTAAATCTCATGTCTAAGACCTTTAATTTAATACTAAACACGATATGTTTTGAATAACATTTATAAAAAACAATTGACAATCGTTTAAAATAACGTTTTAACACTTTAGTTCAAATCTCCTCCGCGAGACCATTAATTTGATACCAAACACGGTAGGATTAAAATAGAATTTATGGAAAACAATAGACGATCGTCCAAAATAACTTTTTGACACTTGAGTTTAAATCTACTCCGTGAAACTTTTAATTTGATACCAAACATGGTAGAATTTAAATAACATTTAGAAAAAACTATTGGCAATCATCCATAATAACGTTTTGACACTTGCGTTCAAATCTCCTCCGCGAGACCTTTAATTTGATACCAAACACGGTAGGATTTAAAAAGTATTTATAGAAAACAATAGACTATCGTCCAAAATAACTTTCTGACACTAAAGTTTAATTCTACTCCGCAAAACTTTTAATTAGATACCAAACACGGGAGGATTTAAATAACATTTATAAAATACAATTGACAATCGTTCAAAATAACTCCTTGTCTACGAATTTAGATTAAAAAAATAATTCTGAAATTTTTTTAGAATATTTAAAACGATCTTGAAAATAATTTTCATCCTTTTTGTATTAGATAAATAATTAACTTATTTAAATTTTACCGCCTGAAATGCTTTGAAGCTTAGAAGTTTACAGCAGAGACATCTGTTATACTTTTATTTAAAATTTCCAAATGAACTGTCAAAAATGAGAAGGTGCACACAAATTTGTGAAAAGTTACGACTACAATACAGTTATTCATTTAAAATCAACAAATTTCACATTCATAGAAACTCTCGCACACCCTGATTTCCACTTATTTATTTAATATCTCGCACATCATGTGTACTAAAAATCTGAAACACACAAAAGGCACTTCTCCAAAAAATTCTTGACATCCCCATAAAGGTTTCACGCAATTTCATTAAACCGTTTAGGCTCTAGAGGGCGGCACATATTGGATGCTAGATTGGTAATCTATAGCGAAATACTCAAGCCTTTTAGTATATAGGCTCCGCGTCACTGAAGAAGATTACAACTGAAAATGTAGAAAAATAAATTGAGTAGACTTAAATAACTTCAAATTTATTCCAAACAATTGACGAAGCAAGCTCGTCACTACGTTCCTCGCTTCCATGTCAGTACATTGACGAAGAAAGCTCGTTACTTCATTCTTCGCTTCCATGTCAGTACATTGACGAAGAAAGTTCGTTACTTTGTTCTTCGCTTCCATGTTAGTACATCGGCGAAGCAAGCTCGTCACTACGTTCCTCGTTTCCATGTCAGTACATTGTCGAAGAAAGCTCGTCACTTCGTTCCTCGCTTTCAAGTCAGTGCATAGACGAAGCAAGCTCGTCAGTTTGTTTCTCGCTTCCATGTTACTAATATTTGGCACTTTAGTTTAAATCTCTTCCGTGAGATATTTAATTCAATACCAAACACGTTAGGGTTTAAATAACATTTATAAAAAACAATTGACGATTTACCAAAATAATTTTTTGACACTTGAGTTAAAATATCCTTCATGAAACTTATAATTTGATACCAAACACGGTAGGATTTAAATAATATTTATAAAAAACAATTGACAATCCTCCAAAACAACTTTTGACACTTGAGTTCAAATCTCCTCCCGGAGGCCTTTAATTTGATACCAAACACGGTAGGAATTAAATAACATTTATACAAAACAATTAACGATCGTCCAAAACAACTTTTTGACACTTGAGTTTAAATCTCCTCCGCGAGGCCTTTAATTTGATACCAAACACGGTAGGAACTAAATATCATTTCAAAACAATTAACGATCGTCCAAAACAACTTTTTGACACTTGAGTTTAAATTTCCTCCGCGAGGTCTTTAATTTGATACCAAACTCGGTAGGATTGAAATAATATTTATAAAAAATAATTGACAATCGTCCAAAACAACTTTTTGACACTAAAGTTTAATTCTACTCCGCAAAACTTTTAATTAGGTACCAAACACGGAAGGATTTAAATAACATTTATAAAATACAATTGACAATCGTTCAAAATAGCTCCATGTCTACGAATTTAGATTAAAAAAATAATTCTGAAATTTTTGAAGAATATTTAAAACGATCTTGAAAATAATTTTCATCCTTTTAATTTTAGTTATTTAATTTAAATAATATTTATAAAAAAACAATTGACAATCCTCCAAAACAACTTTTGACACTTGAGTTCAAATCTCCTCTGCGAGACCTTTAATTCATTATCAAACACGGTAGGATTAAAATAATATTTATAAAAAAACAATTGATGACTGTTCAAAATAACTTTTAGACACTTCTACGAATTTAGATTAAAAAAAAAACTGAAATTGATTTTAAATATTTAAAACGAACTTTTTATATTAGATAAGTAATTAACTTGTTTAAATTTTACCCCCTAAAATATTTAAGAAGCATCGAGGTTGTCGAGCAGAGACATCTGTTGTATTTTTTGAAAAGGAAAAGAAACCATATATGAAAATTAAAATAATTTTCAACTTTTTTGTGTTGGATAAGAAATTATCTCATTTAAATTTTACCACCTAAAATCTGTAAATGAATCGAGGTTGTCGAACAGAGACAACTGTCATATTTATTTTGAATTAAATTAAAATTAAAAAAAAATTCACATTTAAAAAATCAACAATATAGTAAACATGTTCCCTTATTTATTCTAAACACAGGTAAATTTGCAAAACTTTTTTATCTGGTCTAGAATTAATTCAATTTATACTTACAGTTTCAAACAGATATGTCAAAAATGACAGGATGAACACAAATTAGTGAAAAGTGACAGCTACAATTTTAATTTTTTTCATTGACTTTTAAAATATTTACATTATAGTACACATGTTCACTCATTTATTTTAAACACAGACAAATTTACAAAACATCTTCAACTTGTCTAGAATTAATGTAATTTATAATCAAAATTTAAAACAGATCTGTCATATATGTCAAATTGAACAAAACTTTGTGAAAAGTTACAACTATAATCAACAAAGTACACTTTCGTAGCAACCCGAGGCCCCCCTTGACGTAAAAATTTAATGTCTTTCCTATTTAATATTTCGCACATCATGTGTAAGAAAAATATGAGACACGCAAAAGGCACTGTTCCACAGGGACCTTTAACACCCAAAAAATTTTCACCCGAATACATAAAACCGCCTAGGCTGTAAAAATGGGCAAAAGTGGTTGTTAGATTAGCTAATCTATAGAGTGACAGTTCAGACCCACGCCGATTAGTATATAGGACTTACTTTTGTACATTATTTGTTTTATTTACTTTTAAAAAAGAATTCCAATAAAAATCCTACGGAATACCTGCCACCGTGCCGCGCGCCTCGTCTCTCGTGTAAAGCTTTCTATCTATGCGGTAAGGTGGCGCTGAAACTTACTATCACAGCGAAGCATTGCAGATAGTCATCTTGTTCTTACTTTATCGATGTAGTGGCTTAAAACCTACAAGTGTTGTCATCAAGGTTAGTGCGTAGCACAGTCGTCGCGTTGAACCACGCTCTACGACTTCTACAAGATTCAGTGTTACTTTAACGTTCCGTTTCTGAAAACATCCGCCGAGCGGCGCTAATATCGCTGCTCCCATATTTTCAAATGAACCATAATGTTTACATTTGTTAAATAACGATGATATTTATTTTATTCAGTTAATTTAAAACTATGTTGGTACATAAATGAAATAAAAATAATTAGAAATATATAGATATTATATTTACATATTGAAAATAACATTACATAAATTATAAATCGTTATAATATAAGAATTCGACTTAACATTTTTGTAATTTGGATAACTTTTTCTTTTTAGAACAGAGTCTTGCTGAATTTTTGTTGCAAGCTCTTGTGTACTGTCTCATTCTAATTAAAATATAATAATGAATTGTATAAGATATGAGGTCATATTTATGTATATTACAAGGAAATAAAAATTTTCCATTTTGAATTACTTCATTAATCGTATCTTCGTATAAATTAATATTTTGCCAATTTTTACTTAATATCTGCTCGGTTGATTGAATTAAATGATACAATATTGTATTGGAGCATATTAAATACCTTCTTGATTTTATTGTTGTTAATTCCGACATGTTTGGCAAATTAATATTTGTATTAAATGTGATTAAATTAGAATAATTATTATTATATCTATCTTCCACAATATTAACTGGTTGTAAATTATCCAAGCCTGTTCTTTGTTTTTTTATTGGCATGTCTGGTATTATTCCTATTTTTTGTGGTTTCCGTTTATCTGGTAGCTTTGTTAAATAATTAGGGCAGTTTGGAAAGATGATAGGAATTGCAGTATCTTTGAGTTTTACGGTACGAAGAGGAATCTAAAAGAATATTTGCTGTTACACTTTTTTATATTCATTGATATTATTTATACTTTACTATTTGGTGCAGTCCATTCTCGAATTATGTTCTCTGGAGCGAAATCACATCTTTCTCCGTTAAAAGTTTGTCTTTCCGTGGAATTTCTTTAGATCACGCTTCTAGACGATTTGATGTAATTCGAAATAATGACATTTTCGTTGCAAGATTTATAACCTGATGTACAGTTTAGTATACAGCACTTACTAAATACCATTTTAATAATCTTTTAATAAACCACAATAGAAAGAACGAGTTGAATTATAACAAACAACATAATTGACACAAGCCATAAGCGGGAGTCCCGACTGTAGCGCCGCGCTGTGGATTTTTCTATAAACGGAACAGTAAAGTAACGCGCTCTTTATATGATTTGAATAGGAAGTTGATTTTCCTATCTATCTTGTTTCGTGCGTTGAACGGAGTGTTTGTTGTGCGTTCGGGAGTGTTTCCAACGACGGAAGGAAAGAAATCGATTCGCGTATCGTAAATATGGGTCCAAAACGAAATAGCAACGCGAGTGCGGCAAGCAATGAAAGTAACTCGAATGTTACATTAACACACCAGCAATTCAGTGAATTGTTAGCTGAAATTCGTGGTTCATCCATGCAGTTAAATGAACAGTTGCTTACTCGTGTTCAAACATGCACTCCAGTGCAAGAAGAAACACGCGGTACGGGAAATATTGTTAAATGCACAGCGCGTTTCAACGGCGATGAAAAGTCTAATATAGATGCGTTTCTCGACAATGTACTAACATTTAAAGATTATACCAATGTGACAGACGACAATGCGTTACGTGGACTGTCCATGCTACTCGAAAGTCAAGCTGCTATCTGGTGGCAGGGCTTGAAACCTAGTATACATACCTGGGCCAACGCAGTATCCGCATTATGTGATGCTTATTCACAACAACTCCCACCACATCTTGTATTTCGTGAAATATTTAAACACGAACAATCATGTGACGAGAAAACTGAAAATTTTGTGTGCAGAATTCGTGCGCTTATCGCCCAACTGCCGTGTCAGTTGCCAGAGCGAGCTTAACTCGATATTGTGTACGGGCTTCTTTCACGCAGAATTAGAAAACGGTTCTCGAGAGGAAATGTGAATACGTTCCAAGAACTATTGCAACATTCGAAGGCAGCGGAACAATCATTAAAGGAAACAGTACCACAGTCTGCGACTACTAGTGTGGATGCGGTACAAAAGGCAAAGAAAAACTATAAGGAACGACCGAAGTGTGAATTTTGTTACCGTTTTGGGCATAACGTCACAGAATGTCGCACCAAGGCCGCAAAAGAAAAGAAACCAGGAAACTGCCATAGCCGATACTGGTGCAACACGTAGTATAGCTGGGAAAAACTTGTACGAGCTCATTAAATCACAATGTGAGATGCAAAAAGAAAATATAACTCTTACGTTAGCGGATGGCAACACAACCACACAAGAAGTACTTGTGTTGCTTATTGATGATAGCTCTTCTGAACGAGCAAGACAACAGAACGCTACTGGGATGCGATTTCATCTCGAAGGCTGGTATTATTTTGAACACAGCAGAGAAGTTGTGGCACTTTAAAGAAGAACCAGACAAGCCGTACCATTTCGTAAACGATTTTTACGACACCATCGCAGCAAATGTGATACAGTCAGAAAATATGCAACTACGCTCCGATGAAGGTATGCAACTCAGTGCTCAAGAAAGAAATCAACTGAATAACATTTTAAAACAGAATGATGACATCTTTCAAGTAGGGGGAGTGCCAACCCCTTTCGCAGAGCATTGCATAAACATTGAAAAAGGACAACAACTCATATCTATGCCACCTTACAAACTAGCGAAACCAAAGAAAGATATGCTAGAAAAGGAAATAAACGCAATGCTTCAACAAGGAATAATCGAAGAATGCGAATCCCCGTGGGCAGCACCAGTTGTCCTGGTTCCAAAGAAAAATGGAGAGACAAGAGTATGCGTGGATTATAGGAAGCTGAATGCGATAACAGTAAGCGACAAGTACCCGATGCCTCGGATAGAAGACATACTGCATGCAGCAAAGAAGACGCCCTATATGACCACTATTGACTTAAAATCCGGTTACCATCAAGTGCAAGTGAAAAAGGAGGATCGTGACAAAACAGCGTTTGTGACTCCATTCGGAATTTTTCGATATACGCGGATGCCATTCGGCTTAAAAAACGCGCCGGCCACATTTTGTAGACTTATTGACCGATTTCGTGCGGGTTTAGACATAGAAATTTTCGCGTACTTAGACGATCTAATCATATTGTCGGAAACATTCGAGAATCATGTGAACGATCTGCAAAAGGTGTTCGTACGATTACGAGAATTTCAATTAAAAGCAAACAGGAGTAAATGCCATTTCGCTTGTCAAGAGGTTAAATACCTGGGGCATATGCTTACAAAAGATGGAATACAAGTTGATCCAGAGAAGGTCGCTGCCATAGAGAAGATGCCAGCACCCAGAAATTTGAAGCAGCTCAAAGGATTCCTGCAAACGTGCCCCTGGCACAGGAAATTTATCAAGGACTTTTCAAAAATCGCACAACCTCTGTGTTCACTAACAAGGAAAAATATAAATTGGGACTGGAATCAAATTCATCAAAAGGCGTTTGAAGAGCTTGAAACAATATTTGATAACTGCCCCTATCCTTGCACAAGCCGATGAAAGATTACCATACGTTAAGAACAGATGCCAGCGGATATGCTCTCGGAGCGGTACTTCTCTGCTTCCAGATTACTCACAACAGCAGAAAAGAACTATAGCACAGCGGAACGTGAGGCGTTGGCTATTGCCTGGGCTGTAAACAAATATAGAGGTTACATCGAATGCTCAGAAGTAGTTATAAGCAAGTCCCAATCACACACCAAGGGACAGGCAAGGGCTTTACATGGGTTGAGATAAGCGGCTACCGTATTTACAGCTGTTACATCTCACCCAATGTAACCCTCGAAGTTTTCGAGAACTTCCTAGAAGACCTCGGGAACAGCATGAGGGGAGCGAGGACCAAAATTATCCTCGGAGGTGACTTTAACGCCAAGTCATTTCTCTGGGGGCATAAGCAAGACCGGAGGGGTGAGACCTTGACCGACTGGATGGCACAACACCAGCTAGTGGTCCTAAACACAGGTACAACACCTACCTTCGTAAGAAGAGAGACGGAGTCAGTCATAGACCTGACGATGACAAGACATCCATCTGATGTCCAGCTATGGGAGGTTTTAGAGGAGGAGACCCTTAGCTGGCATAAGATGATAACATTCGAAGTAAGGGAAGCAGGATTCCCAGAACCCAGCTTAAGCGACCGGCCTACAGGCTGGAAACTCTCAACAGAACTGATGCCTTGTTTCCTAGAGAAACTGGACGGAAGACTAGAGAGAGAAACAGGAAGTGTTAATGCAGCCACATTAACACAATGCGTTAAAGCGGCATGCGACTCTACCTTCCCACGAAGGAAAGCTCTGAGCGGCAGGAAAACACAAGCTTACTGGTGGACAGCAGAGATAGGGGAACTGCGTAAAAACTGCCTTAAAACACGCAGAAGGTTCACCAGATTACACCAAAGAGCTTCCGCCACTCTTGATGAAAAAGAGAGGATGTGGGAAGAGTATAGAGACACACGGAGGGCCTTAAGGAAGAGAATCAAAGATGCCAAAAAAGAGGCCTGGAATAGCGTCATTCAAGACCTAGACCAGGACATCTTTGGTCAAGGGTACAAGATCGTGGCCAAAAAGATCAGGTCGCACAATAAGCTGGAAGAAGGGAAACAATTAGAGATTGCCAAAGGACTCTTCCCCCAGAGGGAACCGGTGAACTGGGAGGCATTGGAGGAACGCCTTACATGCCAACCACCACCGACACCTTTTGAGGAAGACGAGCTCCTGGAAGCGGTCTCTAAACTAAAGAACGGAAAAGCTGCGGGCCCGGACCTGATACCACCGGAGATCGCCAAAGCTGCCGTTATTGGACAACAGGAAGTCTACCTACAGATTGCTAACCAAGTGATCCAGTCAGGTAGATTTCCTGAGGAATGGAAAGAGACGAAGCTAGTGCTGATCGAAAAACCGAAGAAGGACGCGACAGGTTTACCCTCATATAGGCCCATCTGCCTACTTAACACCCTAGGCAAAATCGCAGAACAATTGATCTGTAACAGGATCAACAAAGAGATAGAGGCCAATGGGGGACTGTCACAATACCAATTCGGTTTTCGAAAAGGAAGGAGCACTATAGACGCCATGAAAGAAGTGCTAAACTGCCATCAGAAGGGTACCTGATTGAGAAACACTAGAGGTTTCTGCGTCCTTGTGACTCTCGATATCAGGAACGCCTTTAACAGTGCAGACTGGGAAGAGATTGTTAAAGCGATGATAGGCAAGAACATCAGTGCCTACCTCATCAGAGTCACAATGAGTTATCTGAAAAACAGATATATCTCAATCGGGGAGAAGACGAAGCTACCCATGACTTGTGGAGTACCGCAGGGCTCTAAACTTGGCCCCCTACTATGGAACATCATGTATGATGGGGTCCTTTCCATCGACCTACCACAGGGGGCAACAACAATAGGCTTTGCGGACGACATAGGGATAGTAGTGACGGCATGGACAGAGCTTGAGCTCGAGCTGAAAATAAAGACAGCTATCGATAGCACCATTAGCTGGCTCCGAAGGAGAAAATTAACTGTGGCCCCAGAAAAGACCGAAGCCGTAATACTCGCGGGGAGAAGGACACTACTGGAATTGGATATAACAGTCCAAGACCAAGTGGTGAAAACCTCCCGGAGTATCAAGTACTTGGGAATGCATTTCGCCAAAGACCTGCGAATGCAAGAACATGTTATGTGTACAGCCAAGAAGGCAGGCGAGGTCACAAGGAATCTCTCCAGACTATTGCCAAACATAGGCGGCCCAGCCGCAACAAAGAGAAGGGTTCTGGGCGCAGTAGTAAACTCAATACTACTGTACGCAGCCCCAATCTGGCACAAGGCCATGGATCTTGCGAAATATAGGAAACTATATGAGCAGATCCAAAGACAGATGGCAATAAGGATAAGTAGCGCATATAGGACGGTCTCGACAGCAGCAGCCCAGGTGCTGGCGGGACAAACTCCTATAGAGCTACTTGTCAAAGAAAGGGAGCAGACTTATAAGAAGAACAAAGAAGAGGCTCGAGCAATAAAGCTAGAGACGAGACTCAAATGGCAAAGGAAGTGGGAAAACGAAACTACGGGTGAGTGGACGAGGAGACTCATCCCACAGATACAGATATGGATTGACAGGAAGCATGGAGAGTTGGATTTCCATCTCACCCAGCTCCTAACTGGACACGGCTCTTTCGAAGCCTATCTCAAAAGGATAGGAAGAAGAGACTCAGCCTCCTGCCCCTTCTGTCAGCTAGGGGAGGACACGGCTGAGCACACCTTCTTTCACTGCCCCGAATGGACACCCGAAAGGACAGTGGTTGAGGAAGAGCTAAACAGGAATATCAGCCCAGAAAACATTGTGGAAACAATGCTGGAGGGCGAAGACGAGTGGACCTCGATCAAATCCTTCGCCAACGCAATAATGCGCGAGAAGGAGGAGAGAGAGAAGAGACTCGAAGAGGAAAGAAGACTAATGGCAGCTCTACCATAAGAGCGAAGAAAGAGGGGCAACCTGGAAAGAAATGCCGAAAGGTAGTACTTCAGGTTGACTAAACCCCTGTCATACTGGTGGTTAGGTTTTAGTGGGTATGGCTGAATAGCAGGCGAGTCCCACACTCTGTGCGTAAATGCATTTCCCCCACCAGGCCAAAAAAAAAAAAAAGTTATAAGGACAGACCACCAACCCCTCCGGTGGCTTATGGCACTAAAGTCACCCACAGGACGCCTTGCTCGCTGGGCTTTACAATTACAGATGTATAACCTGAAGATCGAATATACACCCGGAAAATCAAACATAATTGCGGATACCCTATCTAGGCCGAATTGCGAACATGCCAATGAAACATCTGATGTTTGCACTGTCTCAGATGAAATTCCACATGAGAGCGCAACGGAAGTACGGGAACAGCAGTTAAAAGACCCGGAGCTGAAAGAGATTGTTGACACTTTTGAACGTGACAATTACGGAGACGAAGCAGAACGCTGGTCTCAGCGTGGCTACTTGATGGATAAGGGAGTACTTTATCGTTGGGCACACGACTCGGATGCCGAAGAGGCTCAACAAGTAATACCGCTACAACTTAGAAACCAAATACTCGAAGAAAATCATAATTCACCTCTCGCTTGTCACGACGGAATAGATCGCACCCTACACCGAATCAAAAGAAGATATTATTGGGTCGGTATGAGGAAGGATGTAGCAAAGTACGTTCGGGAATGTTCCGAGTGTCAAAAATATAAGCCTACCAATGAGAAACCAGCAGGATTGGTTCAAACGCCCACATATTCTTCACGCTTCGAAGTACTAGCTGTGGATTTCTTTGGACCCCTCCCTGAAACCGAAAGCGGGAATAGGTGGATTCTATTAGTTTAAGATGGGTTTCACGATGGACCGAGCTCTTCCCTTTACGCCAAGCAACTGCTAAAGAAACGGCACGACTCCTTGTGGAAGAAGTTTTCCTTCGGTACGGTGTGCCAAGGAAGATCATAAGTGATAACGGGGTACAGTTCGTGAGCGATATCCTTCAACAAGTTTGATATTGCTTGGGAATCAAGCAATCGTTTATTCCTTTATACCATGCCGAAGCTAACCCAGCCGAAAGAAGAAACAGAGATTTGAAGCCAAAGTTAGCCATCCTAGTGGGTAAAGACCACCGAAGCTGGGATCAAAAACTACCTGCAATCAGATTCTCATTAAATACTGGATTCTGCAGCAATACCCCTGCGTATATTACATTTGGAAGAGAGCTACGGGATACATCCGGTGTGCAACACGACCTGTGCTCGATAGTGGCTGAAGAAACTCACATTCCCGATATTACTCCGTACCTGAAAAAGCTTGCGTATTTCCTCCAAGACGCTAAGAAGAGAAATGAAAAGGAACAAGACCGTCAGAAAAGATACCAGGATGAGCACCGTAACCCCGCGCCCTTGTACAAGAAAGGCGACATGGTATTAGTGAAGACGCATCTCTTAAGCCGATCAGCACAGGGACTAACTTCTAAGCTGCTGCCATTGCGAGATGGACCTTACGTAATTTATCGGATGACATCGCCGACTACTTACGAAGTTGCGGAACTGCATCGACCGGAACTTAACAGCGCGCATTCACGAACCGAGAGTCGAGCAGTCTCGGTGATACAAGACAGACGTACGCGCTAACTAATCAACACTCTTTTATATTTTTTTTGTATGTTAATACTATTAATTTTTATGTTGTAATAACATTTTTGTTAATAAACTTTTGTGACACAAACTCCAGTGTTATATATTGTAATAAAATTTAAAAATTTTGTTTTTATAGTAAGTACCAAACAGTGGTCCTGGACCCTGAAGGTGACTCTCAGAACGACCCTCATTGGGTCATCTACAACAAGGGAACTGAGATCGTTCAGACATTAAACAGTGACCCTGGATTAGCAGTTGGTTTCGACTCCTTCGGTGGAGTCGATTTCGAAGGAACCTTTTTCGTTGATACAGAAATTGATGAAGACTACGTTGGATTCATTTTCAGATAGATTGAAATATGCTACGGTATTACTGTTAAAATTAGATTTTAAATTTCTACAACTTTTGTTAAAGTTTCCTTTAAAATAATCAGAAATAATATGGTAGTGAAAAATTGATTTTCCATTTAAAAGCGTTTTTAGTGTTCTTTGGACATTTGGCCTAATTATTATCAGCTGATTTAAGTGGGAGGAGAAAATGAAATAATCTCAAGCTGGTAGTGAGAAGCTTAATATTTATCTATTTATTTTGTGCAAATGTTTCTAATTTATTTTTTATCATACCTGCATCATAATCCGTGTTTACAGCACGCCACAGCGTTCACAAACACAAATAATTACTGTTAATATCTGCCAAAACTGTAAACGTAAACAATAAATGCTAACCACTTTCCATGTAAACCATAAACGTCAAACATCACACGCGCAAAATTATGAAATGAATCAAAATCAAAATGTTGCTTTCCAGTTTTTTGCGGAGTATGATGCAGGTACAATAAAAAATAGCGTATGACACACGTGTATAAGTGCTTTTAAAGCACTAACGACGTTAAAAGAACTTCGTTTCGCGTCGTGCACTTAAACTCGTCGTACGTGCTTTAAAAGCTTACTTATACTATTAGAAAAAATATTTATTTATGTTAACAATGTTAAAGCATTATTAATCCAGCTAGCTATAAGTTTCAGTAATAATAACAAGAGATTGAAAATATATGGCAAGTAATACGAGGAAGAAATTGAAAAAATATTTTCTTATTTATTGGTATGTTTCATAATCAGAAACGGCACTAAATTTGCCTTTTTCGCTCATTATAGATATGTCTTAACAACTACCTGACATTTATTAAGAAAAACAAAAACTACTGAAATTATTCTTAGGAATAATCTCTAGACTAGAACTTGACACATTTCAATGCTTTTAAGAAATGCGAATAAAGCCCTGTAGCCCTCCTCCAATAATATAGAAATAATAAGATTTTTGTATATTGATTGTAGAAATAAGTTTATTTACTTCTTATTTTTTATTATTATTATTATTATTTTATTATTTCAAGAAATCGATATTGGCAACACTGATTAGTTTCATGAACAATTGTATTTTTAGAATAATCCAGAAATTTTTCAAATTAACAATTAAAATAATAAACTAAGTTACACAAGTGATCCATACCAGCTGTTTTAGGTAGTGTAAATAAAATATATATATAATTTAACGTCTACATACAAAGATTTTCAACAAAAGTTACAATTTGAATATTATAACCTATAAACCACATGGAAATGGACAACACATCAATGCAAGAAATTTTAACAAAATTATCAAAACTTGATACGATCGATAAAATAAGTAAGAATATCGAAGAAACTAAAATACAACTCCTAGAATTTAATAACTCATGGAAAGAAATACACAAAAAATACGAAGATCTGCATGAACTCATTAACAAGCAAAACGTAAAAATCAACGAACAAGACATAACAATAATTTACTTACAACAGTAAATTAAGAAGAAAAACATAATAATCCAAGGTTTACTACAACAAAAAACCGATAGTGAAAATTTACAAGTGATCAACTTATTAAATAAAATCAAAGTAAATATAACACATAGTGACATAGAAGAACTGTACAGAATTGGAAAAAAGTCAGATGATTCCAGATTCATAAGACGCTAGCTACATTATTAATTAAAAACGATATAATGAGCAAAAGAAAACATTTAAAAGGCTCTAAAATATTTATCAACCATGACCTTCCCAAGCAAATTAGAGATGACATGAAGCAAAGAAGAATGGAATCAGGACAGAAGAAAAGACTTAGAACCAGATAATCGTCAGAAGACACCACAACCAAACCGAAACCCAAAAAACCGCATCCAGCGAACAAGCAGCAAACGAGTCAGCATCAATCGAATCAGCAGCAGCCGAATCAACATCAGCAAATGTTAGAGCAGTTTTTTTCGAATCGAACAGTTGTAACAGGCAGAATCTCAGACAACAAAACAGGAAAGGTTTACGTGTTTAAAGAAATTACTTTTATTAAAGCAGGTATATGTGAATAAATTAATTAACAATTGAGGTGTATAACAAAAATGTAACAAATAATGATTGAAAATGGTTACGTCGAATTCAAACAGCAAATTAATATAACAACTTACAAATCATAGCAGATCGCACACTTGGACGGCAACACTTAGGGTGGACGATGGCTCAGGGAACTGTCAGCAACGATCACAAAAACTAGGTAAATCTACCAACTCGCGACTACGATACAACTAATGCCCCACTAACCCTGTGCCATCGAACCAGCCCTATTTATACTAATTCTAACTGCACCTTCAAGTGACGTCAATCGAAGGGAAATTTCCAGTGTACTTTCCCACTTTCTCTCCTGATATCACTTGAAGGTTTTTGGCCGAAAATACACTAATTAAAATATCGTTATTGAAAACGCTAATAACCAACAATTTGCAGTTCGCTAATTACAATTACTAACTCGAGGATTTCACTGTGACAACCCCTTTCCCCTTAAACTAGTTACATTTTTTGAAGAAAAATATAACTTCTTTCGCAAAAATTACTACTTGAACACTAGACTCCGGGCCCCAGGTATTCTCTTCGCTACGGTGGTTGTATCCCCCATGACTGGTTTCTTTCGGTACTGTTGGCGTCGTCCAAACCTTTTATGCTGCTGATCTCCCGTTCGTTCGACAAGCTGCCACTGTATTTTCTACATTTCGTGCTGGGGTCATACTGCGCAGGCTGGTTGATGGTCACGGTGTGGAGGATCAGAGGCAAGGTTCGTAGACCTCCTTCTGCTCCACGGTGTAAAACCAAATGGACGACGGCCTCAACGGAAAGTTTCTGGGGGTACACCAACATACCCTGAATGATATACACCTGGCCCGTCGTACTAGTGTTCCGTAACGTATTAACCTCGGGGTGGCTGTAACAATAAAATCCTGAGCAGTACCTTGTGCCATTTAAACAATTTTGATAAAACAAAACTATGATTTAAAATAAAGACTATTGAAAACTAACTTAAATTTAACTTATTTATATAAACCTTATCCCACCAGAGATTTAGTTTGTCTGTCGGCATTCCGTTCTCAAAATCACAAAACCATACTAAACCTCTGGTTGTCTACCATACGGACAGGAGCGACAATTTCCTGGGATCATAACAACTACTTATGTCCTGGCATCCGGATAAAACTACACTGTAATGAAATTTATATTAAGCTGAACTTATCAAACAAAACGTATAATTTAGAAAATCGGTTTTAAGATCGGTGCAGTTGGTGTTTCGACACGGTCTGGTGCTGAAGCTGGTATCTCTACAACGGGCACTTCTATTTCTACATTACCGACTTCTTCTTTCACTCCTGCGTCCATGTCTTTTGCGAGAACCACATCAATCTGAACTGCTCGCTCTAGCAGGAGATGGAAATCATCTAGTAGACGGCGGTACTTTCCCATGCTAATATCCGTACTCAGAATCCAGTTATCGCCCGTCATTAGTATTTCCTCTTCTTGCAGCAGCACAATCCCCTTGTCCAACACCGTGAGTCGATAGTCGGCAGGGACACATAAGGGTAAACCAAGGAGTAACAGTACTAAAAATAAATAAATTTAAACCTTTAACATATCCTAAAAATAACACCTTACTCCCAAATAAATCATTAAATACGTAACAAAATAATAAAAAAAAACAGCTAAGTGCCAATTAGATTCTGCTATTCGAAATCCAGGGCAAATCTGAGGGTTGTCCACAGCTTCTGGTGTGATATCGTCTTCGAGAGTGGTCCTCCTCTCTTGCATCACAATTTGGATCCGCATCACTTTCATCAGCTGTTGAGTTGGTGTAGTCATTGATTCCGCTGTTTTCTGTGTCGGTCGAATCTGGTGTTGATGAGGAACTAGAACTGGAATCGGGACTGGGGGAATTTATCGGGGAATTTATGACTTGTTCGTTTGTTGCGGGTGCATTGACGGAAGTACCCATCGGGGGAGGTGGTAATAAATCAAAAAGATTCGTTGCCGGTGCGGGATATTCGGTGTCGTTTCTTTTTTCATCTATTATTAAACATGGCTTTAGTCTATTTGCATGGACGACTTTTTCTTTTCCAGATGGTATATCCTTAATAACGAAATTGACGGGGCTGGTCTGTTTAATAATAGTGAATGGTCCCTTCCAAGGCTTGATAAGTTTTCTCGACAACCCGCTAGGTACTGTTGGATCATGCAAAAATACTCTGTCACCTACTTGAAGGGTAACGGGAGCAGTCTTTCTATTGTACAGCCGTCCGTTTCTGTTTTGTGCTTGCAGCACTCTCTCTCTCACAATTTTGTAGACTTCGTGTAGCTTTTTTCTTAAATCATGTTCCTCAGGGCCGTCTTCTCCTTTGTTTGCTGCAAGTACATCATCAAACGGAAGCTGCGACTCTCGTCCGTATAACAAAAAGAATGGAGTCTCCCCAGTAGCAGAGTTAACAGAATTTCTGATAGCCATCAGTACGTATGGCAGCCACGTATCCCAGTCTAGCTGATCCTTCTCCACATAGTGGGACATACAATCCGCCAGTGTTTTGTGGAATCGTTCAATACGACCATTACACATTGGATGGTATGCTGTTGTTTGTAGCTTTTGTATCTTCAGCATTTCGCAGACATGGGTAAATAATGTAGAAACAAAATTGGTTCCTCTGTCGGTTAACAACTGCTTTGGTGCCCCGTGTCGCGATATTATTTCCGTTATAAATGCTTTGGCTATCGTTTCCGCACGCTGATCCGGTAGCGCCACTGCTTCTGGGTATCGTGTGAAGGCATCTTGAAAGGTCAGAATGTACTTATTTCCTCGTCGGCTTGTTCGTAGAGGGCCCACAATATCCATAGCAACTCTATCGAAAGGCATCAGATTTTCCGGAAACTTCTGCAAGGGTGCCGGCCGAAGGTGTGGCGATGTTTTTCTTTGACAGCATGACAAACACTTAGAGCAATAATCTTTTACTTCGACAGCCATACCCTTCCAGTAAAAGTTTTTCTTAATTTTTGCTAAGGTTTGATCATATCCTAGGTGCCCCGCCTGTGGTAAATCGTGATAGGTAGCCATAATTTTTCTTTTCATGCTAGCAGGTGCAACTATGCGATCATCGCGTTCTCCTGCTACTCGCAATTTATAATATATCCCGTCGTTATCGAAGTAGAAATCGGCGGCATCTTCGTCTTGTTTTGTTTCTATTAACTTTTGGATAACTGCATCCCGTTGCTGTTCTTCCTGGATTCGATTTCTATCCCAAATTGGTTCGTACTCTCGAATCGTGGCTACTGAGAGCCTGGACAGTGCATCCGCGTTTCCATGCTTACGTCCAGCTCGATGGATAATTTTGAAATCGTATTCTGCTAATGTAAGTGCCCACCGCGATAGTCGACTACTTGGATCCTTCAGATTTATCAGCCAGTTGAGCGGTCTGTGATCGGTTATAATGGTGAACGGCCTACCGTATAAATAGCATCTGAATAATTTTACTGCCCAGATGATAGCGATGCACTCTTTCTCGGTGGTGGTATAATTTTCTTCCGGTGAGTGTAGAGTTCTGCTGGCATAACAAATAGGGTGTTCGTGTTCGCCGGTTTTCTGGCTGAGGATAGCACCTAGAGCAAAATTTGAAGCGTCCGTGGATAAAATAAATGGCTCCTCGAAGTTAGGATGCTGCAGCACGGGACTGTCCAATAAAGCAGAACGAAGAACGTTGGAAGCCTCTTCGGTTGTTTTATCCCAACTAAACAGGCAATTTTTTCTTGTAAGCATGGTGAGTGGTTTTGCTATGTCAGAAAAATTTTTTATAAATCTTCTATAAAATCCAACCAACCCTAGGAATGCCCGAACGTCGCGCACCGTTTTTGGAACAGGGTAATTTTTTATCACGTCAGTTTTTGACGGGTCCGGTTTCACACCCTTGCTAGATATTATATGACCAAGGTAACTAGTTTCACTCTTCATAAAATTACATTTTTCCGGCTTCAGTTTCAAATTATTTTTCTTCAATCGCTCAAAAATCTCTTTAAGTCTCTCCAAATGTTCCGTTATGTCGTTTTTACTGAAAACAATAATGTCATCAAGGTAGACGTAACATTTTTCTCCTGTCAAACCGCTAAGTACACAGTACATAAGACGCTGAAAAGTAGACGGGGCGTTGCAAAGACCAAATGGCATGCGATTCCACTGATAATGCCCCCAGGGTGTGCTGAATGCCGTTTTTTCTCTGTCCTCTTCTGCGACCGCGACCTGGTGGTAACCACTTGCCAAATCTAAAGTTGTAAACAAAGCGGCGCCGTGTAATTGCTGTACAGTGTCTTGTAAATTTGGCAAAGGTAGAAAATCCTTTTTCTTTATGTTATTAAGAGCGCGGAAATCTATGCAAAGTCTGACTTTTGTGCTGCCGTCTGGCATCGTTCTGTTTACTAGTACAACAGGCGCAGACCAAGGTGAATCGGATTCTTCAATAATTCCGTCGTTCAAAAGTTTATTGATTTGGCCCGTTAATTCTTCTTTTTGTGCGTACGGTACTCGATAAGGCGCCTTGGCAATTGGATGTGCGTCTTCAGTGATAATGCGATGCTTTATTTTAGAAGTACAACCTAATTTACTTCCTTCCGTTATAAAAATGTCCTGGTATTCGTCTATTAAGTTCTTTAATTCTCCTTGATCCGTAGTGGCTAAGTGGCTGATATCAATAACATCTGAAAGATTCGTATTATTAATTGCGGAAACTTGTTCTCCATTTGAGATTAAAGAGTCATTAAACGTTACAGGAGTCTCAGTCCCCAGAATAAGGTTCTTTGGGACAATTACTGTCTCTGTACTAACATTGATTAATTTGATGAATATATTTTTTTTTGTATCCTTGGTTACAGTTCTGGCAGCCAGTACACCGTTTATGTGTATTTCGGCTGGCTCTATTAAAATACTACCCGTCTGTTGTACTGGATTTACTCTAGCCGCATCACAAATTGCTTCCGATCGTGCAGGAATCTCAAGATCCTCTGATAGGCGGATATAGTTAATCGAAAGATCTATTTCCGATTCGACACCGCTTTCTGGAACTGCTTCACGCTTACTCGTTTCTTGAACATCTCCATCACAGTTTACACGGTTTCTTACCTTCCTGGTACTTTCATTCTCTGCAAAAGCTGTTTTAGCTCTTATAGACTTAATTTCATGTGGCGATGTTTCCAGTCTATTTTTCGCACAATTTATTTCTTTTACTTCTTGCCTTTTTACCTTTGCCGTACTATTTTTGTCCTCTTCGACAGCTGTTTTAGATTCCATAGACTCAATTTCATTTGGCGATGTCTTCAGTCTATGTTGGCTCCAGCAGTTTTGTTTCAATTTGTTACACTCGATTTTCCCTTCGTCCTCTGTAGCCGGCGCTCTAAATTTTTCTTTTTCGTTGTTTATGAGCGCTATTTTCCAACACTCATTATCCAATCTAAACTCATTTCGGGCGTAATCGAGCACCGCCTTATGCTTCTTTAAGAAATCTATTCCAATCAATCCATCAGCTGCAAGTGATAAGCTATCTTTACAAACTATGAATTCGTGCTTAACATTACCATTCCGACCCAATGGTAATTTTATATCGGCTACTCTTAACACTGGTAATGATTGACCTGAAATACTAGTTATTATCCGGTTTTCTATATTGTTTATTTTAGTGACTGTCCCCTCGATCACAAGATGTTTAATTACGCTGATGCTCGCGCCTGTGTCAATTAAAAAGTTACAAACTCTGTTATTTATTTTTAATGATATTTGGTTAGTGAAATTTACTTTTGCTGCTTGTATCGTGGTAACGTAATCTTTATTCATCAAGTGATATTTGTCGCTCGATTTGGGGTTATCGGCGACTATTCTTAGTTTAAATTCTCCCGTCGTTGTGAAGAGTTTCCGCCGTTCTTCTTCTGGCAATCCCTGGTGGTGTGACCCACCTGCTTACATCTATTGCAAATTAAATTTGACCGGTTTAACTGCATTGAACAATCTTTCTGTACATGGCCTTGCTGTTTACATTTGTAGCAAATTAAATCTTTTTGTTTCAAAGGACAATTATACCTCATGTGCCCCATTTCTTCGCAGTTGAAGCACATGATGTTCATCATCTCTCTCCTGTTTTGCGACTGGAACCCTGAACTGTACCGATTTGAATTTAGTGGTTTAAAATTTAGACTCTGTCTGGCAGGTGAATTCATGGCACTCGTACTGGGTTGACTGTTTGCGTTCAATATTGATACTAAATTTTCAAGTAACGTTTCCTGTGCCCAAACATTATTCACGGGGTTGAGGCTACGTTCGCGAAGCTGAGTTTCTATCCGCTCATAACCTTTCGCTAAATTAATTGCGTCATACAAGGATTTTGGATTATCTTTCAGTAAGTCACGTTGTAAATGCGAAACACAACCCGAAACAAACTGTTGTACTAATCTTTTTTCTAACATTTTATTAATTACTGTTTGCTCGTTCACGTTTTCAGGTTTTTCATAAAGGTGTTGACCTATTCCTCGCAGCCGGTCTGCAAAATCTTCCACGTTTTCGTCTTTCCGCTGATAACATTTTGCGAATAAACTCTCAGCTGTGCTATAATCATAGCTGCGTCCGTAGCGCTCTATCAACTTTTTTTTTAGAGTTTCCCAGCACGTAGTGTCCCTTAATTCATTATTGTATTGTATAAAATTTCTAGCTTTACCCTTCAAATTACGTTTTGCAAGACTGACCATGTAAATATCCGTCCAATTGCCTAAAGGGCGATTATATTCAAAGTCCGAAATAAAGTCGTTTATAGATTCATTAGCTTCACCGTTAAACACTGGTAGCGTATGACTAAGGCCCATTGAAGATAAATATGATGCTTCGACTTGTACGGGTTCTCGTACTGGTGCATCTCCCGGCATTTTAATTTAGATAAGTAATTTAGTGAAAAATAGAAAAAGAAAACCGTATTACAAAATTCCAAAAGTATAGGTAAATAAATAAATTCACGTTACTTTGAGCAACAAAAACAAAAAAACGGTCAAGGCTTCCGGAATACTTCGAATCTCACCGCTGAGCACCAATTTGTAACAGGCAGAATCTCAGACAACAAAACAGGAAAGGTTTACGTGTTTAAAGAAATTACTTTTATTAAAGCAGGTATATGTGAATAAATTAATTAACAATTGAGGTGTATAACAAAAATGTAACAAATAATGATTGAAAATGGTTACGTCGAATTCAAACAGCAAATTAATATAACAACTTACAAATCATAGCAGATCGCACACTTGGACGGCAACACTTAGGGTGGACGATGGCTCAGGGAACTGTCAGCAACGATCACAAAAACTAGGTAAATCTACCAACTCGCGACTACGATACAACTAATGCCCCACTAACCCTGTGCCATCGAACCAGCCCTATTTATACTAATTCTAACTGCACCTTCAAGTGACGTCAATCGAAGGGAAATTTCCAGTGTACTTTCCCACTTTCTCTCCTGATATCACTTGAAGGTTTTTGGCCGAAAATACACTAATTAAAATATCGTTATTGAAAACGCTAATAACCAACAATTTGCAGTTCGCTAATTACAATTACTAACTCGAGGATTTCACTGTGACACAGTCGATCAACCAATCTTACACCGATGCCTACAACACAACGGGATTTACAGAAATCATCGACAATTAAGCTAAGTAACAAAACGCCACATAAGCATCATAATACCACGAGTAACAATCTAAACATTATGTTCTGGAACGTTAATGTGTTAAATAATTTATTCAATCCAATATACTATTCAGTTAAAATTTTTGGCTACCTAGAAACCATTTGTACGCAGCTCTAGAGCCTACACGGTTTGATATATTCTAGTGAAACCTTTACAGGCATCTACAGTTTGGCTGGAAATAGGGCCTTTTCATTATTTCACATTTTTATTACACATGATGTGCGAGATATTAAGTAAATAAACTAATTTTTTGTTTCGTGTAGCTTTTGTTAAATAACACGCGTTGCTACTGCTGTTAAAAATTCAAAGATAAAGGGTATTGACAGTTCACTTTCAAATTCATTTTTTATTTTTAAATTGATGTTTTAAAATTTCACAAAATATTAAGCATATACGCCCATTTATTCTAAACAGAAATACATTTACCATACTTGTCTAACTTGTCTAGAATTAAAGTAATTTATTTTTAAAATTTCAAAGTGAACTGTCAATTCACTTTATCTTTAAATTTTTGACAAAATGAAGAACAACTTGTCATTTTTGACAGTTCAGTTTTAAATTTTAATTATACATTACTTTAATTGTGGACAGGTTAGATAAGTTTGCTATATTTATTTGTGTTTAGAATAAAGGAGCGAACATGAGTACTATTTTGTAAATTTTTTAAAGTGGTAGAAATGATTTACATATTTTGACAGTTGCAATTAATTCAAATTGCTTTGTAAACGTCAATATTTTATGAAAAATAGTTTGGGTCACGTACTAAATTACAAATACACTGAAATTAAATGAATTTCATGGTAAGTGTATAATTTAATTATAGAATATCAATTCTCCTAATAATTTGGCAGGAAATACATTACGAGCTTCATTATAAGTGTCATATATAAATTAGGTTATATGGACAAAGAACAAGTTAAATTTGAAAATACTATAGAATTTCGGAAGATATTAATAAATACTTATAAAACAAATTGTATTGGATGAATTAGGAGCAGTCAAAATGAAAACATACAACTTTTCAAAATCCTTGTACAGGTTGAAGTATCGTGTATTGATTAAAAATGTTGTTTTTTACATAAACAACCAAAAATTTATTATAATTTATGGTAAGTGTGTATAATTTAATTGTACAATATACATTTTCCCGATTATATTGCAGGGAACTCATATTTCAAGAATTCCATAAAAAAATCAACCATAAGTTTGGTTATATTTTCACGGAAAAATTTATGAAATACTATACATACCGGGTGTTGACCGCGACCCCGGAACATAGGACTTTAACATGTAAAATCATACTTTCATAATTTCCTGCTTAACAAATTATATTAGACAAAAAAGGTTCAAATAAAGTTGAGAGATCATAAAGTTCTACATCAGTATCAATAAACAGAATTAAATTTACATGCCCTATAACGCCAGAAATTAAATATGAAAATATTAAAAATTAGCTCAAAAATTAGCGAAAAGTCGGTATTACACGATCAAATTAAGTAAAAATAAAGTTAATCCGCCAAATTTGTCGAAAATGTAAAATTCTAATTATTGTTTATGAATAGAAATGTCAGATTGAGAGAATTCTTCATTACATTATCAAATTTAATAAAAATTTTAAAAAACGCAAAATTTAAATGTAAAATAATTTCCTATAAAAAAAAATTCATTTTTAAGCTACTTTTACTTTAAACTAGGAAAAGTCGGTATTATACGATCAAATTTATTAAAAATAAAGTAAATGCGTTAAATTTATCGACAATGTAGGATTATATATTATTATTGACGGTTCTTTTAAATTGACAAGACAATAATAGAAATGTCAGATTGTCAGAAGTCTTTATAACATATACAAATTTAATAAAAATAAAATAAAACCTTGAAACTTGAAGGAAAAGAAATTTCCAACTTAATTTTTTTTTATTTTACTTGACGTTAGACTAAGTAAAGTTGGTATTCCACGATCAAATTTAGTAATAATAAAGTAAATCCGCCAAATTTGTCGACAAAGAAGAATGCAAATTATTGTACATTATTATTGATAATATTTTTTTAAATTACCAATAGAAATATCAGATTGACAAAAGTCTTTATCAAATGATAAAATATTAATTAAATTAAAATTTTTTTTTTATTATCACTTTTTGGGTGCCCAAAGACAGATGTCGAATTGACGAGACAAATGATAATATAGAAAATGGCGGCTGTCGATTGTTTTCATAGAAGACATCAGAAAAATATAGTGTTTGGTATCAAATGAGAATCTTGAATAGACATGTTTAAATTTTTTCGCTTCGGTTGTACTTTGAAGTGTAACTGACAAGATAACATAAGACTGGGTAAGGTTGGTATTACACGATCAAATTTTATATAAATTTAAAAAATTTCCCTTAAAATTTCACGATTGGATTCTACTTTGACGTTAGATTAGGTAAAGTCGACAATGTGGAATGCAAATTATTATACATTATTATTGGCGGTATTTTTAAATTGCCAAGAAGACAATAGAAATGTCAGATTGGCAAAAATCTTTATTATATGATCAAATATTAATGCAAGTTGTGTTTAACTTAAATTTAAAGAAATTTTTTCTAACTTGTGGGGTATGAAATGAAATGATTTAGGAGTTCGCAGATAATCTTTTTTTTAAGTCACTTGAAATCTATTGCAGGGTAAAAATTAAAACACTTGGTCTTGGTAATATCCACGGAAAATTTATTAATTGTGTTTGTTGTAAATTTTTTCGCAAACCAATTACGATCGGTAATTATTTTTCCTTAAAATTTATGAATTTTTGCGACCTGTGAGGTATCTAGTAAAATGTTTCAGAAGTGAAACACTGAGGAACTTAGTAATGACCCATCTTATTATAAATCAGTACGATTGGCAATTTCTTTTCTGAAAATTCCCCTAAACCTAGCTTGTGAATTAGTGAATGTTACGTTTCAGGCTCAAAAAGTTGGAAAAAGTAGTGATGAACCTTCTTTATAACAAATGAATTAAGATCTGCAATTGCTTTTGTGGAAATAACTAGAAACTTAACTTAGGGGTATTAAATGAACTGTTTTAGGGACGGGATGTTAAGAGAGACTGACATGAAAGCGAGGAACGCAGTGACGAGCTTTCTTCGCTAATGTATTGACATGAAAGCGAGGAACGAAGTGACGAGCTTTCCTCGCCAATGTACTGACATGAAAGCGAGGAAAGAAGTAACGTGCTTTCTTCGCCAATTAACTGACTTGGAAGCGAGGAACAAAGAGACTGCTATCTTCTTTAGGGTCGCGGAGCCTAGGGGTCAGACCTGCGAAGCAGGTCGGACCGCTAGTCCCAACTACTAATATAATATTTTTTTTCATATATTTCCATTATTTAAATTTGTTCAATTAATTATAGTGAATTATGGATTCATAATTCACTCCTCTCGGCCAATCACTGAATCAGAAATCAATTATCCCAGTTTATTTTAAAGTCGTGATGTGGATTACCAAGCTACGGCTGAAGTTCACAGGTGTATTTTTAAACGTGTTTTCAACGAAGTTCAATCATTTTCAAAAATCATTTACAGGTGTAGTATTATTTTCGGGATTATGGTAATTATTCACTCAAATGATTTTCATCACTCGCCGAGGGCTCGTGACGCAAACTTCATCTTCGTGAATAATTACTATCATATTTCCTCATATATTGACAAACATGTATGAAGGAATTTTTTTTATAAATAATTCTTTATACTTATTCAATGACTTTCTATATTAGATTTAAAATATTAAAGTAGTTTTTATTCAATCTTTTGTGTTGGTAATGGTAAATAATCAAAACTAATTTACATTTGTGACAACATTTATTTACTGAATTACAATTTTCCAAATATTTTAATCAAATGATTCGATGATTTTAATTGTAATGCGAATTGTAACAATAAATTGATTGAAAAAACGAACTCTGTCCCGTCCTATCCTTTGTCTAGGAAACTTTTTATAAAATCTGATGTTAATAAAATATTTATTACAGAAAATGAACAGTTGCAAATTCTTACCATGTATAAATATTAAATGTTAGGAAAACGAGTATATACAATCTATTTGTATTTAAATATTGAAATCAATTCGAGAAGATATAAACTACAAGTTCTTGAAAATATGATTTAAATGTTAGTGAGCATCGTTTCAAAATCCTGCTATTCCTGTATGGAAAATAATTTTCATAAAAAGCCAACGTTTAGGTTAACTACTTATACTACATGTGAAGTTTTATTAATGAGAGCTGCACATGAGATAATAATTTGCTTTGCATTTAAATTTAATTATTTGATGGCAAAAATTACGCAATAATAAAAACATGAAAGAACAAGAAGGGCCCGTAAGTAATTTTATTGGATGTTACGATTTAAGATTGTATCAAAAAATTTACTAAAATTAAAGTACAGTCATCCCAAATTTACTTCAGTTTGAAGTTACGTAATGAATTAGCTATCGCAAGACAATTTTTTTTTTTTTTATACTTTGATTTACAACTAGCCATCAGGGCTAACCAGCAAATTTGTTATAATATATTATACAAAACAGTCAATATTTCATGTGTTGAGGTCTTCATCCAGTGATGATTCCTCCTAGTTCGATTTATTTGTAGTTTCCTTCATCAGTCCAGAGGTTTTCTTCTGTTTAATCTTCTTACGTCATCTGCATTGTTCAGTAGGTTTAGTGCTAGGTTATTGGGGTGATAGTTGAGTCTTTTTTCATATTTTTCTGTATATATCTTTATTTGCGCTTCTACAGTTTTTATATTTAAATCGTTATGTAGTGTTTTATTGCTAACGTACCAGGGTGAATTTTTTATTTGAACAGTATTATTTCACTCCGATGGGTTTTATTATTCTTTTATGTGTTTATCATTCTGTATATCCAAGTAAATACTGCTGTCTATGATTTCACTTATAAAATAAATAATACATATGCTTGTAAAAATCAATTTTGAAAGTTCTTACGAAGTTGACCTTAAAAAATTTACAAATTCGACTTAAGTATTCAAGTTAAGTAATGGATTATTGAACACAATACTAACGAAACTCGGGGAATGCCTGTACTAAAATTAAATATGGTGTTTCGAAGAATATGATTTTGTTTATCTGTAATTATTTCAATTAATTTAATGCTACAGTTATTTTGTTCTGATGTCACTGCAATTTATCATATAAAAATAATGGGATACCTTTATTTAGTTTTGTTTTTGTTATAATTGCATTTCCTTAATTATTCATGGCACGTTGTAATTGTTAACAAATATAAGAAACGATGTAATAGAAACCATTATTCAGTGTTTAAAGGCAAAGTTTCTTGCCAATGTTAATTTAGCTAAATAATCGTACAAACCTTACAAAATAATAATATTAAATATTTATTTGAAATAAATGCAAACACATTGCAGGTAGGTGTAAGAATATACAAAAATAACAAAATTTATTTAAATTACTATGTTTACCATAATAGTTATTTATAATATAAGTGTCAAATGTGACATTTTATGAGTAAGTGGGGAAGCTGAGTAAAACAACCCCACGAACGAAATAAATCACTTTTAAAACATATATCATACCAGTTTTATTTATAATAATTCCATATTTACGTTAGCGTTTGTCGCATATTATGACGACACACTCACACTAAATTATTAATAATAATTGAATAATTCAATAATAATTTTAACAATCGTTAATTCCGGTTCTTGAGGGTTATGTTTACGTGTTGTTTCGTATTTAATAATAATTCACCTACACATTATGCATGCGTGATCAGTTTTAAAAATGGCCGGTCATTTATTTATTTTACCTGACCAAATAAGTGACCTGCCGGGTCGTGGTAAATGACCCTACAACACTTGTTAAAAGTAATAATAAAATCACTTTTAACACGTTGCTATGTTACTTTTAACAACGATGTAGATAATAGTTATTTACGATACAAGTACGTAAATCTAGTCTTTAGTCACGTATGGGTCAATTAAAACATGAGCGCAGCGAGTCTTTTACGTCCACAAACTAAAGATGCTTTACGTATATGTATCGTACAATGTTTTATCTACGATATACTCGTAATAGAAAAAACCTAATAAATATGAAAAAAAATTGTTTTATTTATGAATTAGGATCACAATATTAAATGAGAAGTTTGCCATGATAACAAATTTTTTGCAAATTTGGCGTATTTAAAAATTTTAATCACTCATTACTCGGCACCCCGTTAGTAATTAGATCATGTTACCAAACAACCGCTTTACAAACTAAAAACTAACAACTAATCATCAATTTTCCACAACATCGTAAATAAAGTATTTTTAAGTATTTTTTAAAGTTTGATAATTGCAAATGTGCTCTAAATATTGTATGTAATATATGCAAGGGTCGTAATAATTAGGTCTAATTAAGTTTAGAAGTAAATCTAGCTTATTCAGGAAAATACTTGCGAAACTTGTAAAAAATAGAGTTTCTGTTGTCAATTAGGCTTTTGTCCAGTTCACTGTGCTTCATCCAATTACCGCATACCACTCATTTTGCTACACACATACCAAAAGATTAAAAATAAAACCAGAAAATGCTTAAATTAATGACAATAAAGCAGACAACATTGAATAATACCATTTTCTCTACGTATAGGTAACACCTATGAGCTTAATTAACAACATATTATTACAAATGAATTGGGGTGGTTTTAACCTAAGAAACAGAACCAAATTCAGAATAGTTCCTGGATTTTTTGTATGGACTGTACTATTTATAATTTTTGTTTTTACAAATACTTATAAAGTTGTCAGATTTTTAATGTTTGATATTGTACTCTTGGCCGGATTGTGGCAGGTAAGTAAAATAATTTTTTTGGCGACAAAATAAATATATTTTTACACATTAATTTTTGTTCAAATTTCAGTTAGTAATAAAATTAGGGACTCTTCTTGCAAAATATCAATCTTTTGTAAAATTAATAAACTTAACGGAGTACAAGTTCTGGTCATTGGATATTCTCCCGCAATCAGAACGGTCAGATATCCAGAGAGTGTACAATGTTGCTAAACAGGCTGCCAACGGTTACATGATATCTACTACTATAGCAGTACTTAGCCATTTCTTCAACACCTACTTTCGAGGGAAGGAGAACCTTGTTATGAACATATGGTTACCAGAAAGCCTTAAGGACTGGAACAGGTAGGAATAAAAAATACATTTATTATCAGAACATTTAACATATACAGTACACTAATCCATTTCGCGTAGGTCTACAATGGGACACCTCATAATATTTTTATTTCAAGCAACAAATATAGCTATAGCAGTTTTAATTGGAATGAATACAATAGATTGTATTTATATTATTTTCATTGCGTTAGTGATAGGTCAGTTTAAGATATTGAAGTGCAAATTATTGTTGGTAAATGAGAAAAGAAGCGTAGAAGAAAATATGAACGAAATTATCGACTGCATTGATCATCATAATTTACTTTTTGAGTAAGTTATTTGTAAATCTAGCATAAGTAGAAAAATATTGTTTATAATCGCTTCCATATTGTATTCTAAACAGCAATTGAAAATTTTTGTACCACCTAAATAGCCTAAGAAACGTAAGCGTATGATATATTGTTACCGAACAAAATTGGCTTTGCTTAAGTTTGTTTATATCTATATTATATATACAATAATAACATTTCCTGCTCATTATTTTTAAATAATAATGAGTGGCCTTCTGGCCAAATATACAATTATTTCTGTACGATGTACGCAACCAGCTATATAAGCATTGTCAAAATTCAGGATGTGTCGGCATCACGACAAACGTGGCGCGCTACCTCTGGTTGTAATGTCATTTGTTCATACTCATATAAGGAAGTTATGGGTGGTGGATAGGAAGTTATAGATCCTGGGACCCTGCTATCCTTAAATTAACCATATTCTGTACACTTAATTATGAACATAACGAAACATTTTATAATGCTTTATATGTTTTTATGCATAAGGGTCATTGTCTTCAAATACTTTATCTCTCTCTCCGTCTTCTTTCGATATCTGATTTTGGTAATTCTTCTTGTTTGAAAAGGAAAAATTCGAGATTCGGCTGAGTAATTTGGAACGGGCGAACGTTCTTTTTTTTGCGATAATTTCCCAAGTCGCGAGCACTAAGGGCACTTTTAAGTGAATCCGGTCGAGTATTAAATATCCTATGTGAATATTACCCATATCTGGAGATCAGTTCGCAGTATTACATATTCCGTTGTGAGATTTTCATGATCAGATATCAGTTTTTGGATGATTTTACGTGGGGATTAAATTAAGTGCACGTGGTCCGTGACTTGCCCCCTATAGACCTTCACCTTCACGCCAAGGGTCGAGGGCCTTGTTGGCTGATTTTATATACGCTAGATCAACGTGCGTCTTGAATTTTCCGAGGCGTAGCTCATCTACGTGCCATCCCATTTCGTCCATGGCCCCAGGTTGTCATGCGAGTGAGAGCTGAAGGACGTGCAGACCCATTAAGTTGTTGTCCAAATCGTCGTCACCGGGGATTGGAGCTGAGCCCTGATCACAAAGTATTTTGTGGTTGCGCTACGAATAATTCAAGGTGAATTTTGTTAAAGCTTTATCATCGTGCAAGCGGGTATCAATTTCTTACGCAGCGTGCTTCAGTTTCAGTAGTGAAAAATAAGCGATCATTCGGCTGTATGAAATTTGATGTATATTTTACAAATCATCCATTATTATTTACTTTAAATGTAATTTACATGTCAATAGTGAACCAAGTAGTTAAGTTAATCGGAACTTTTATTCGCTACGCCTTCCCTTCGCACTCTCACTCGCTGTTCCAACATTTCAGCTATAATTTATTTAGGGTCGCAATAATTAGAATCTCGACGTCACGTTTCTTACCGGTCATCACCATTTGGTTGGGTGAGCGCACTGCTCAAAATGGTGTGGCGCCCTTTTTGAAACTTAAACCACCCTTCACCGCTGAGAAGCCGGCACCTCACCCTAGTGGTAGGACGGAACCTAGAAAATTGGCACCCTAAACGTGGGAGCTTTTATTATTTATATTGTTTCATAAATTGTATTATTTCAACTTTATTTTCTTTCACTATGGAACCTGTTCGTTTAGTTAGAAACGAATTAGCGTATGAACTTCTGGTCCGAGGTTGATCCCTTGAGCGTGCACACTATGCGGAGATAACTGACGAAAAGAATGAAGTTGGAGAATCTAACAGAGTTAGTAAACACGCCAGTCACACCGTAGGATCCTTTAGCAGAAGTAGATATTTACACGGAGAAAATTGTCGCATTACAGGCTTCCAAGCTTCCAAGAAACGAACTCTAGGTATGATTTACCTTAGAGTCTGATCCAAAATTCAATACGTGATTCTCAGATTAGCCAGGATTACTTCAGACAATGATGACGTTAAAGTATCGGTGAAACAATTGATGCAACACGTGCGAACAGAAGAAGAGAAGCTTCTGGAGAAGTGCGACGCAGAAGAAGAGAGAATACGAATTGCTGGTACGGGGGCGAAGGTTGCCCCCATTGTTGTAAATCCTCCCACATCACAACGGAAGCAGGTTCCTGTGGTACAATGAGATATTAAGTTCAATGAAAACTCGCAGGAATTGAGCGTGAATGCGTTTTGGAAACGCGTAAATGACTACCGTATTTCACGTAATGTTTCCCTAGCAGAATTATGTGATTCAGCCATCGAATTACTTTGAGGACCCGCTCAGGCCTGGTATCGGTCAATTAGGGACAAAATCCACTGTTGGGACGATTTTGTTAGACTCCTTAAAGCCGAGTATGAGCCATACGACTTGTGACGTACTTTCGTATGTCGCAAGGTGTTTGGCGTAGGTTGCTCGGGCGCCAAACGGTCCGGATAGCAGGATCGGGATAGTCCAGAGTACAAATGACAAGAATTGTGTTGACGTATGATGTTGTAATTTATTTATGTGTATTTTGTCGTCTACAGATGTGTAACAAGTTCCTAACGTCCCTACAATTGTAGTCAAAGCGAAGTTCTGGTGCAGTTACAGTCACGGAGTCTAGATTTACGGTTGGTGACGGTCGGAGATATTGGTCAATAGTTGGGGACGACTTCCCCAGCCTCCCTAACGCCGGAACAGGCGTTTTTAGAAAAACGACGCCTGGCGTCGTTTTGTCGGAAATCGGTCGTCGGTGGTCCGGAGACGTTATAGGAGGTCCCCGAAACGTCCCTGGTGTTTTTGCGGTAAAAAGTCGTCTTCGACCAGAAGGACGCGTGGCGTCGCGACGTCAGTCGGTGTAAACACCCGGTAATGACCGTCAGAGTCGATTCCCGAGTAGTGAAATTTAAAGCGTCCGATAACTCGAAAACGACGCTCGGCGTCGCGACGGCGATCATCGTCGGTGACTCCTGACAGTCGTCAGTATCGACCCCCGGGGCTAACTCAACTTCGACGCCCGGCGTCGCGGCGGTGGGGTTGAAGTATATTACGCGGGGGACCACCCTGACGGTGCTCGCGAAAGCCGTACTCACGGAGGATGCGTTGGTAAGGCGTAACGCGGTTAAATGCGGAGATGACGACACGCCGGATGACGTCACGGTACGACTTGAAACGCACGCTTGTGCACTAGGTGTACCCTTTGAGGATGCTAAAAGCCAACTCAGCAGGTCGCGCTACTACACAAGATGACGCGGTGAAAACGGTAGCCGGGCTTTAACGAGCGCGGCCGGATGGTGACGGACGGTAACGGTTTCTTGCAAGCTAGGTGTACTCGTCGAGGATGCTAAACGCCAGCTCCACGAGTCGCACTACCTTGCAAGACGGAAACGGTAGCCAGAAGGGCTTTAACGGACGGTGACGGTTTCTTGCAAACTAGGTGAACTCGTCGAGGATGCTAACAGCCAGCTCCACGAGTCGCGCTACCTTGCAAGACGGTAACGGTAGCCAGAAGGGCTTAAAACGCACGGTTGCTCAAAAGCAAGACTCGATATCGATGCAACGCTGAGAGCTGATGATCGAAATCAAGTGTATGAAGTGTGATTTTACCTCGGTTTATATACTCTTTTTACTAATTTTTCGGAATTAAACTTGATCTTCGCGGTCGCTACTGTGTATTTTAAATGGGCAGTGGTGGTTTAAAATGGAAAAGGGTTTGCGAATGTATTAACGCGGCCGACACTAAATTCATTCGCGAGCCCTCGAAAAACGGATCACGGCAAATATAAATTTACGTCGATCGGATAACCGGTAGCGAAGTTATTTAGACTAAACAATTGAAATTAGAGCAAAAATTATTATCTAGATCAGTCAGTGTACAAAACATGTTTTCAGGTTTCAAATATCTTACAGAAGGTAGAAAGAATTATCACAGTTAAAATTACAGTCGGATCTCGGTGATGTTAAAAAACATTGTACTGGGTGTTACAAAAATAGTGACAAAGAGAAGCTTCGTCACAGACTATGAACTCGCCTTGATCGAGGAAAACAGATAGTTAAAAAAACTCGAACCACCATTCTCCGCTAGATAAAGATAACTATAGATTAGTACAAATATGAGGCGCTTTTTAAACGAAGAAATATTTTAGGAAAGAAACATGAAATTATAAATTGTTGAATGATGATAAAAAAAATAACTACAAATTAATAGAATGCAATTATTTATACTCCTAAATACTGTTTAATATTTACAAAAGTAGTACTATCAACTTGTACAATATAAACTAAGAGTAACGAAAGTCAAATTCTAAGTGAACTGTATCCATATTTAATTTCTTGAACTATTGAAATGCCAGTCGTGAATATCGTGATGAGGTGAAAAATGATGAAATATGACTAGGTTTCCGATTTATTCAAACAAGTATTTTAAAGTTCGTCCTCGGCCTCCCACGTTTCTTCTTTGCATGTGGTATCCACATCAGAACTTGTTTTGGTAGTCTATCCTCCCTCATTCTTAGCTGCTTAGTTTTAATGTCATCTGTTATTGTGTTTTTAATCCCCATTATATCTCTAATTCTTTCATTCTGTATTCTATTTGTTCTGTATTTCCCTGCTAATCTTCTCGAATAGTCCAATTCTGTGGATAGTAGCATTTTTTCTGTATTTTTTTTTCATCTGCCATACCTCGCTGCAATATATGCTTTTCAGGATGGTATTATATATTAGTTGTTTATTAGTTTTAGATATTGTTTGGTCCCATAATATTCCATTCATCATTGATATAACTTTTCTTAACTGGAGATTACTTTCATTTATTGCCTCATCGAGGGTTACTTTTTGTAATATTTTTAATCCCAGATACTTGTAATCTTGACAATGTTATATTATTGATTGACTGTTAGTTTATACCGGCGTCAACTGATCGTCATCAAGTGTCTTCGACCCTTGTTCTGCGAGCAGCCGCCACCCCCTCATCGTCCTTTTCCCCTCAGTGCAGTAACAGAGGTAGTGCTAGTGTTGTGTGGTGGTTATTATGCCCTTCAAGTTTTGTGTTCCTACACACCGCGGACACGTACCCTAAACTACCTGCGAAGTGTTACGACTTCTACGGACAATTGTATTTTTATTTTATGTATTAAGGTTACTTTAAAAGTCATTTTCCGATTATGTTTAAGTAATTATATGTGTTTTAATGGTTAATTTGAAAGCTTTTGTTTTTGTAGGGATTGTGGTCAATTCCATTGGTTCATTTGATCCTTTCAATTAATAAGAGATTTGTGTTATTTGTAATTTATTCCATATTTTGAGAACCTCTGCTTAAAAAAATATTTCTTTAGCTCACTGTAATAGTCTTGTTAAATGGAAATTGTTGTCTAATTTAACCAACTTTGTGTCTTTTATAGATCTCGAGATAATAATGGTGGCACACTTAAATAAAACATCCAGTATATGTATGTATGTGATCTGTAACGACAAAAATATTTATTAAATTAAGTTGTAAAACTAGAAAAATGTAAACGACAAGAAATTTGTTATCATCTAATTTAAGGTAAATTTCCACTTTAGGGTTTATAATTATTACCAAAATCAACTCATTTCTTGGAAATATCATGGAACTTGTAATTATGAAGTTTTTTGTTCGTAAGTTATAGAACATATCCAATCACCCACACATACGTCATGTCATTCAGAAAGTGACCAAAATGGAATCAGGGAATCTCAAACATGTTATTCAGTGAAAATCTCGTAATCAATCTTTTCGTGATTGTTATACTTTCTACGCATAAAAATTTAAAAATAAATATACTTTATTTCACTTATCTGCAGGAAGCAAGGGATTGGGTGCTCTATGTACATTTGCTCAAAATGTGAATGTATCTAGAGATGCTCAATTGAGTGTTTATAATTACGTGTTAGTGCCTGCTACATTGATGTACGGTTCTGAATGTTGGGTGTAAATGAAGAATCATGAAGGACGTATAACTGTTGTGCAAATGAGATATTTGACAGGAGAGTGATCGTGTCCGGAATACGATGAGTATAAGATTGAGAAAAATGTTGTTAAGAAAGTGGAAGTGAGCCACTAATATATGCGAGCGAGGGTGAACGATTGTGTGGACGTTCGAGAAATAAGTGGTTAGGTATGATTGATGGTTTTGTGCGTGACCGAATGATTCCGATTGTGTAGAATAAAGGAGCTTGTATGAATCGCAATGTATGTGGACGAGGAAAAAGTGGTGAGCTAGGATTGAAATGTTTGGACATCTTGAGCAAATATCGAATGAGGTTGATAAAACTAACATATGTGGGTGAGATTGAAGGTGAACGATTGCGTAAGCGTCTGAGTGTTTAGGTATGATTGATGGTTTGTTGCGCTAATGAATGATTCCGATTGTGAAGAATAGACTAGCATATATGAATCGCACTATGAATGTGGACGAAGCAAAAGTGGTGTATCAGAAGATGAATGTTTAGAGGAGATTGATTTTTGGTGGATTATGTTTCTGGATTCATGCTACGATGCTACCCCAGTATGTAGGATACATCAAGATATTGTCTTTGTATGTATGTATTTCCAGAAGTAGAATCCACTCTATAATATACTGAACCTGGCGAGATATGAACCCTTGCCTCTAGATTGTGAAGGAAGTTGGTCCGAAATAAATAAAAAATTTATTAGAATTCATTACTCCTTGGTGCATTTATTAAATTTCTCATTAAAAATCTCAAAATCTCAGGGTCAAATATCGCCATAACGAGCCGCGAAACAAAAAACGTAATTAACAATTAATTAATTCCCGAATATCACGGGCGCGGCTGCGATCTCCGGCGTCGACTTCCATTATTAGAATTTCACGCTAGAAAAACTTCAATGCGCAAATTATTCGGGACTTTTTAGTTATAATTGAATCTGAGAATTTGCGCGATTCATGAGAAGCTGATGGCTCCATATTCGCGAGCTATCTCGTTTGGGCAGATCCCTTCAATACCGATTGTAATTAGGAGGCACTGAGACATCTAATATCGGGATATGATCCTTTCGTTTAATCTGCTAAGTGGAATTCAACGAAATTTTCAAAACGAAAAAGTAATATTGCAATTGAAGTTCTATTATCAATGCACAAAGTCAGTAGTACATAAAGGGCAAAGATTCAATAAATAAATTAAATAATCATGTAAAAAAATTGATCAGGTGTCACACGGATTTCTTATACATATAAATATAATAACCTAAAAAAATTATGTAGGTACATTGATAAATAGTGAGCCTTGGAACATTCTCATAAACAAAACCAAATAGTTTTTCAAATTTTGGTTATAAAAACTTCAGCCCATAAAAATTACAATTTTGATAAAATTGAGTATCGATCGTTGATCAAATAGCTATTTTTAAAAGGATTGTCCGGTAAGGAAATTTACGCGCATATGTTGGATACATTGAGGGATCATTGCCCTTCATACGCCGCCGTAAAAAATGGTTTACCTAATTTAAGAGAAGAAGAACAGACGTCAAATATGGACACCGTGTTGGGAGACCCGTTTCTGTGTCCACTTTTGAAAATGTTGAATCCGTGCATGACATGATTTTGGATGATTGACGAATTGGACTCAAATATTTAGCAGAGACTTGAATTATTTCGTACGAACATATCTTTCATATCGTACATCATGATTTGGGTATGAGAAAATTATCTGCCAAATGGATTCCCAAATGCTTGAATGCTGATCAAAAACGACTCAAAGTGACAACCTCCAAGTCACTTTGCCGCCTTTTTAAAGAGGATTCTTCGAATATTTTACAACTATGGATGAAACATGGATCCAACATTACGATCCAGAAACAATCAAAGGATTGGAAACACGCTGGATCCTCCGCCCAAAGCAATTTCGTGTCCAAAAATCCACAGGAAAGGTTCTCGCATCATTTTTTTGGGATAAGGACGGAATTAAGATAACCTTTTATATTCCAAATAATATTTTTTAACACGTTTAATTTTATCTTCTAAATAAATTGAATTTATTGTTTTGTTTATGAACAAGTAAACATCCACTTTCGGTTTTACAATTGTAACAAGGCGAACATTCAGAATACGATTTACTGTTTTTACTATCAAAACGATTTTACAATATCAAGTTTTAAGCTGCGTTTGGACTTAAATGCATCGAGGAGTTCTTGAGTTTAATTTATTGCTACACATGTGTGTTAGAATTTAAGTTATCATAAATAGTCATTTGAGTTTACATCGTGGCAAATTTTCTGAAATATGGGTTTGAGATGCCATCTGGGGTTGATAGATTTACAGAGAGGTCTGGTCGAACCCTAGATTAGGTTTTAGTTTTTACGTAATTTTTGTGCTAGTTCTGTGGGAAACGTTTCCCCTCCCTCTGCACCATAACCCGTATGGGGTAGTTGCAAGTGTTTGGCCAGCACAAGACAGACAGTTGGTTTTCAGCCTTTGAAATGAGCAGACATCTTCTCACGTCTGCTGTGCGCTACAAAACATAGAACTTTAAGTAAATTCCTTGTAATAATGTTTTGGTAACTGTAACTATTTAAGCATATTTTTACGTTGTCGTCGTTTGTAATATTTGTATTTGTTTGTTAATTGTTCTATTCACCGTTTCATCACTTAATTAAATATCATTTTTATCATCTTAAAAGAGTTTGTGTGTTGTTTGTCAAGTCACACACAAACAATACAAGGTTGATACAGCCAATGTTGGGACAAATGTGACGAGCCATTCTATAATCCGACAGAGTATCTGGAGAATAGTCCAGTAATTGTACCGCTGACGGGTTATAAAATGACTAAGACGGAAAAAAAGGCTTATTACCTCAAACAGCGTGAACGGATGGCCCGTCTCACCAATAAGAAAAAATCCCGTAGCTAGTTATGTTATATTTATATTAACTATGTATTTTATATTGTAATTTTAAAATGAAATAAAAATTTTATTTATATTTTTTGTTTTATATATTATGTTACTACATTACCTATCACCAGTAAACGCTATTGAGATAAGGTTATATTATTTGTAGACTTTAAATCTATATTAATTTGAAAAAATTTGTACAAATTTCATCTCAATTTCTTCGATATAGAGCTAAGAAAGCATATTTGCATAAACACCGATTTTTTAATATCTGTAACAGAGATTATTTGGGGATAATGATTCGAGGTTCATTTCTGAGTTTAACTTGCGGGCTAGACGATGGGTAATAACTTGTTGAAATTTGAAAAGAAGCAGGTAGTTAGATTTCAATGCTGAGCAATTGTTATATTGAAGGACCGCCTGTCGACGGAATTACAGTTTCAATATGGGATATTAGCTTGTTGAAGTTGGAAAAGAGTAATTATGGAATTAGAAACAAGTAAGCAATACAAATTTGTCTATGTTAGTGCCATTACTACGGGATTTGGGAAGAAAATACTTGCAGTGCAGACTAGACGATAGAAATAATAGTTAATTACGGAATACTAGTTAGTTGAAATTTGAAAAGAATAATATGTCTCTAGAATTGGTTTAGGCGTAATAATTGTAATACAAAATTATATTTAAATCGCTTATAACTTGTATAGGGTTCAAGACTTGATGCGCGTCGAAAAGACATTATGGCATATAAGTTTAAAAATGATGTTTCATTATGTTAAAATTTTCTGGACTTTTTGCCCTAGAAACTTCAATATTATTATTTAATTATTTTTAAATGAACCAAAATATGTTCCGGTCAAAACTTGGAAAATATTAGTTTATAATAATATACTCCGCGATAATGATTAATGATCATAGCTTAATTTGTTAGAAAAATATTTCTCGATTTCAGTTTATCAAAGTTAATATTGTCTGTTTCATTTCTGGATATGCCGTTATGATATTTTCAATATATTTTGTGTTCTATTACTTTTAATCTTTTAGAAATTATTTCCGTTATCAATTTCCATTATTTTTAATATTTTAATGATCCTCTTAGAAATTATTGCCTTGTTTCATTAGTTTCAAAATTTGTAAGTTATTTATAATTATTAGTATAAAGAATTAAAATTATTTATATTTTAGAATATTTGTTTTCCTCCACAGGCTATCTATTATTAGTTACTTTATTTAATTTATTTTGAAAAATTTGTTCAACATATTTTCTAAATCGAAAATGTTTTGTATTGAGAAGTTAATTTGGGTAAATATTTTAAGTCAGTATTTTAAAATATTCACCAGATGGATAATGTCAAACATTCAAGACCATGAATATATTATAATTTGTGATGTCAAAAAAAATATTTAGCTTGAGACATTCTTTAGAATTATAGTAAGTAACTTTAATAGAAATTTTTCAATTATCGGAAATAAAGTATACTTGAATTGTATTTATAAGGTATAGAAACAAAACTAATATTTGAAAAATTCAAAGATATATCTAGTATAACAAAATAAATTATGGTAAGTAATTTCAAAAGAAATTGTTGGATTGTTGTAAAATATGTACCTACATGTCTGAAATATTATTATAAATAAAGGAATAGAAGTATTATTTATTATGTTTCGTTCCTTCATGTTAATTCGGAAATTTTGGCGAAATTAATAACTGAAAGTAATTAGTTTCCATTTAAAAATCCTTTGCAATTTCTTTAACTTATTTAAATGCTTAACGTTTACAGAAATACTGATTCGGATTGTATTACTTAATTTTAAGTTTGTATTACATATAATACAGATTCTATATACAAAAATAAGTTGACATCACACTGATTATATTTATTAAACAATTTTACAAATTTATTATGTGTTAATACTAAATATCAAATTCACTTCGGAAAACTGCAGATCGCAAGTCGCAAAATGAATTATTCTAAACTAGTATCTCTATCATTAGCCTATCCTCTAGAAATTTAGCTGGAAGGCAGATATTAAAACAATTTTAGGAACATATTTTCTGAGAGCCTCATACAATAAGTACCAATTATTTTCTTAAGTAGCCTCGTGTTCGAAGAACATTTTCACAAATTAAATACATGTATAGTATTGAAAATCATGTAGTGCGAAATACTTATTTGTGATAATTAGTGAATTGAGTTAGATGACTGAGATATCAGAAACAGTTTTGGTCGCAAATTCATCTAGAACTCATTATTCAAACACTTACAGCGAACGAAATAGCTTTATCTTAACCTATACTCTAAAACATTGGCTTATATGAATGTTTTTAACAAAGTTATATATATATATATATATATATATATATATATATATATATATATATATAAGGCGTTTGAATATTATCGAATTGGAATATATTTTTAAATATTTCCTTAGAATGCGTTTCCATATCGGCATAAAATATTAAATAATATTGACTACAACAATTTCATGGTCTTGAATATTCGATATTATCGACCCTAGTGAATATAAAATATGTTATTATACTAATTTTTCAAAGTAAATTATATACAATGTGTCTGGAATTTATATTTATAACTGTGTGAAATTTATTATAATCTCTAACTCATGGTGTAGTATAGGTAAATTTTTTCGAAAATAATATTTTCATGTACAAATTATAACTATTTACGATTTACATATGTAAATTACACAGAATTTATAAATTAGTTACTTTTAATTATTAATTTCATAATAAAACGTATTTATTGTTATTTACTTTCGAAAATGTTTGACAATGGGGCCGCCATGATATCAAGAAGTTATATATTCTGAAAATGATTATGTGTGTGATAATTTGTATGGCGTACTTGAATTAAGGGTGCCTGAGTCTGCAATTAGTAATGAGGTTCAAATGTATTTATTTGAAGGTAATTATAATGTAATGATGATTTTTAAAATTATACTGAGTTCTCGTTTGGTAATTTTCGTCATTTAGATAGATGAATGGCAGAATGTCATTATGTAACTTGCAGCTAAATATCTATTAGGAAGTGATTCATGTTGCTATGTGTTCAAACTGTTTTATAAAAAGAGCTGGAACATATTTTTCATCATTATACCTTTACTTGTGTATATTAGAAGTGGTATCATGGCTGCGAATAATTCTATTGAGAGCGTGTCGAAAGATGTTTGTGGATGGAAGGATGTTTTTTCAACAACCGGTAAGTCAGAATTTATTTTAATGTTTATGAGAAAGGTAACTATAATTTTAGTTATTCCAGAGGATGTTCCTGACACTCGGCAAAAAAGGAAATTAAATAGTCCCGTAACCGAGGGAGTTAAAAAAGTGAAACTGACAACATTGAAAGACGGCTCATCGCGAATTTTGAAAGATGTTGAGATAATGCCGATAATATATCCAAATATCATAATACTTGATGACGAGGAAAATGTCCCCGAATCACAATCAGAAACCCAAGATGAGGAAAAACGATGACTGCGTGTTTGTTTGTACTTATAAGATAGACAATTAAATTGAAATCAGAAACCCAAGATGAGGAAAAAGACGATGACTGTGTGTTTGTTTGTACTTATAAGATAGACAATTAAATTGAAATTAGATGTAAGTTTATGTTAGGGTTAGGACTATGATTAAGTTTTTGTATACAGTTATAAGATAGATTATTAATTTGATAAAAAATTATTTAAAATTAGATGTAAGTTTATGTCAGGTTAAGATATGTATTATTTTAAAATACGAATACACATACATTTAAAACATACCTAGTTACTTTTAATTACCTACTAGTTTCCCAACAATTTAAATTTATTAAAATTCAACGTTTACTGACGAAGAATTATGTTCAATAATTTGAAACGTTGAGTTTTAATAAATTTAAATCTGCAGAACTATGTGTATCCAAAAAGTCTTATTTTATTTCAGAAATAAATATCAACAACTAAGTTACTTTGTGAAATTAATAGTTCAAGTTTCCATAATCAATTTTATATTGCATGCACAGCGTATAACTGATTTAAAGTTCGTTTGCGGTCGTTTCAATTTCAAATATTATTTTCAGTCTTTTAAAATTTAATGATAATAATAATAACCAAGGGATCATTTGAGGTAAGTAAATGTAGGTCAAATCATCATGTAATGTACGAAATTGTAGCCAATCAGGAGTGCGAGCATTTTAATTATTCCTTCGCGTCATTATTACAGGTACTCGTTTGTATTTGCAAACTAAAACTAACAACCCTCAGGAAAATTTAAAATAACCATATATGGTTATTTACATAAATTAGATAAATACCAAAATTTAATATACTTATTCACAAATCCAAATAAATATTTGGTATTATTTACCTATTTTGATATAAAACTTGTTGCATTTTTCAATTATACTTCAAACAACAATAATTCAGAAAAACATTTATTATTTTAGTTTAAATAAATAAACAGGAAATAATACAGGTAAATAAGGATTAATGAAAAACTAGTTTGATTAGGTGGTGGCTCATTTTGCTGTACATCTGATTGAAATCAATTGTAAATTTCCACAATATAACCGTATTTTATGACTTACCTCTATTTCTTTCTTGTTCCAACTTCAAAAGATTGCCAAGTTCACAAATAATTGTCCACAATTCATGAATAACACAAATATTTAGAAAATAACTCACAATAAAGGAATAAAATTCCAGTGGCCGCGAGATGAGCGCACGTATTCAACAAATCTCACAACTAAATGAATCCCTGTACAGTTATTACAAGGTAGAAGAAGAATACTTAGGGAGTATAGCGACCGCTCTCGAGTTAAGTTACAATAATTTTAAAGACATTTATGTTATGGAATAGTATAGGAAAATTTTCCATAAAATAATATTCTTAACTAAATATAAATGTATTACATTTAAATATTTTTTTTTACAACATTATTGCTCTAAAATGCACCAGTAAAGAGTTGCCAATAACTCGTCACTGATTGGTCGAAACCTGTTGACACCCACATCTTTGAGTTCAGGGGCGTGGCCCGCAACTTTTTTATTTGAACAATTTTGCTATAAAATGCACCAGTAAAGAGTTGCCAATAACTCGTCACTGATTGGTCGAAACTTGTTGACACCCACATTTTTGAGTTCAGGGGCGTGGCCCGCAACTTTTTTATTTAAACAATTTTGCTCTAAAATGCACCAGTAAAGAAATTGAATTATTATTGTACTAGCACAGTAATGAATTCATTTCTGCACTAGTACAATAATATATCATTTCTTTACTGGTGCATTTTAGAGCAAAATTGCTCAAACAAAAAAGGTGGGGGATATGCCCCTGAACACAAAAATGTGGTTGTCAACAAGTTTCGACCAATTGCTAACGAGTTATGGTGGTTTGTATAAAATTGCCAATAACTCGCCAGTGATTGGTCAAAACTTGTTGACAACCACTTTTTTGAGTTCAAAGGCGTGGCCCGCAACTTTTTTATTTGAACAATTTTACTCTAAAATGCACCAGTAAAGAGTTGCCAATAACTCGTCACTGATTGGTCGAAACTTGTTAACACCCACATTTTTGAGTTCAGGGGCATGGCCCGCAACTTTTTTATTTGAACAATTTTGCTCTAAAATGCACCAGTAAAGAAATTGAATTATTATTGTACTAGTACAGTAATGAATTCATTTCTGCACTAGTACAATAACAAATCATTTCTTAACTGGTAAAGATATTGATTTATTATTGTACTAGTACAGTAATGAATTCATTTCTGTACTAGTACAATAATATATCATTTCTTTACTGGTGCATTTTATAGCAAAATTGTTCAAACAAAAAAGGTGGGGGATATGCCCCTGAACACAAAAATGTGGTTGTCAACAAGTTTCGACCAATTGCTAACGAGTTATGGTGGTTTGTATAAAATTGCCAATAACTCGCCAGTGATTGGTCAAAACTTGTTGACAACCACTTTTTTGAGTTCAAAGGCGTGGCCCGCAACTTTTTTATTTGAACAATTTTGCTCTAAAATGCACCAGTAAAGAGTTGCCAATAACTCGTCACTGATTGGTCGAAACTTGTTGACACCCACATTTTTGAGTTCAGGGGCGTGGCCCGCAACTTTTTTATTTGAACAATTTTGCTCTAAAATGCACCAGTAAAGAGTTGCCAATAACTCGTCACTGATTGGTCGAAACTTGTTCACACCCACATTTTTAAGTTCAGGGGCGTGGCCCGCAACTTTTTTATTTGAACAATTTTGCTCTAACATGCACCAGTAAAAAGTTGCCAATAACTCGTCACTGATTGGTCGAAACTTATTGACAACCACTTTTTTGAGTTCAGGGGCGTGGCCCGCAACTTTTTTATTTGAACAATTTTGCTCTAAAATGCACCAGTAAAGAAATTGAATTATTATTGTACTAGTACAGTAATGAATTCATTTCTGCACTAGTACAATAACAAATCATTTCTTAACTGGTTAAGATATTGATTTATTATTGTACTAGTACAGTAATGAATTCATTTCTGTACTAGTACAATAATTCATCATTTCTTTACTGGTGCATTTTAGAGCAAAATTGTTCAAACAAAAAAGTTGCGGGCCACGCCCCTGAGCTCAAAAATATGGGTGGCAACAAGTTTCGACCAATCACTGACGAGTTATTGCCAACTTTTTAGTGGTGCATTTAAGAGCAAAATTGTTCAAACAAAAAAGGTGGGGGATACGCCCCTGAACACAAAAATGTGGTTGTCAACAAGTTTTGACCAATCGCTGACGAGTTATTGGCAACTTTTTACTGGTGCATTTTAAAGCAAAATTGTTTAAACAAAAAAGGTGGGGGATATGCCCCTGAACACAAAAATGTGGTTGTCAACAAGTTTCGACCAATCGCTAACGAGTTATGGTGGTTTTTAAAATTGCCAATAACTCGCCAGTGATTGGTCGGAACTTGTTGACAACCACTTTTTTAAGTTCAGGGGCGTGGCCCGCAACTTTTTTATTTGAACAATTTTGCTCTAAAATGCACCAGTAAAGAGTTGCCAATAACTCGTCACTGATTGGTCGAAACTTGTTCACACCCACATTTTTAAGTTCAGGGGCGTGGCCCGCAACTTTTTTATTTGAACAATTTTGCTCTAACATGCACCAGTAAAAAGTTGCCAATAACTCGTCACTTATTGGTCGAAACTTATTGACAACCACTTTTTTGAGTTCAGGGGCGTGGCCCGCAACTTTTTTATTTGAACAATTTTGCTCTAAATGCACCAGTAAAGAAATTGAATTATTATTGTACTAGTACAGTAATGAATTCATTTCTGCACTAGTACAATAACAAATCATTTCTTAACTGGTTAAGATATTGATTTATTATTGTACTAGTACAGTAATGAATTCATTTCTGTACAAGTACAATAATATATCATTTCTTTACTGGTGCATTTTAGAGCAAAATTGTTCAAACAAAAAAGTTGCGGGCCACGGCCCTGAGCTCAAAAATATGGGTGGCAACAAGTTTCGACCAATCACTGACGAGTTATTGCCTACTTTTTACTGGTGCATTTTAGAGCAAAATTGTTCAAACAAAAAAGGTGGGGGATACGCCACTGAACACAAAAATGTGGTTGTCAACAAGTTTAGACCAATTGCTAACGAGTTATGGTGGTTTTTATAAAATTGCCAATAACTCGCCAGTGATTGGTCGGAACTTGTTGACAACCACTTTTTTGAGTTCAGGGGCGTGGCCCGCAACTTTTTTATTTGAACAATTTTGCTATAAAATGCACCAGTAAAGAGTTGCCAATAACTCGTCACTGATTGGTCGAAACTTGTTGACACCCACATTTTTGTGTTCAGGGGCGTGGCCCGCAACGTTTTTATTTGAAAAATTTTGCTCTAAAATGCACCAGTAAAGAAATTGAATTATTATTGTAAACATTGAACATTAGAAGGGTAAAGATGCTAATATAATATTGTACGTGAACACTTTTATCTTTGCAGTAGAAAGGTAAAATAATACAATATTGTACCTGGTCACATATATTATAAATATATACTAGAAGAATAGTGTACGAAGTGAAATTCCCGATGATATATCTTCTGCTGTCCAGTGTCTACGAATATTGTTTTCTTGCAAAAGATGCTTCACTTAACCTGGTTTCAAATATCTGCTTAATATTTTTATCGTAAAGTTGAAAGTTGAGATTTATATTCTACATTTACTTTCCTTAAATTTTCATTCACGTTCCTTACACTCTTTTTCCCTAAATTTTCATTCTTTTTTCATAGTTTCATTTTCTTGAAAACAGAAATGTAAGTGTACTTGAGATTGCTCTGTCAAATCCAATATTTCGTCGTATGTAGGTATAATTACGGCAGTTCAGTATACAACACAGGGGCATTTTGATTAAAACAGAATGCAAATTCAGATTGTCACTCACTAACATAAACTTACAAGATGTCGTCCAGCAAAATGAACAAAGACGATAAAGTAGAAATTATGTTCACCAAACTGGACAGTAAAATGCCGTCGGAGCCATCTATCGCGACCACTCGTCATATTTTGTGCTGTCAGAGACATCTATCAAAATAGATAAAAGTAAAAACTGGCCTATCTTGTTGCCGGGGGCTGCTCCAGGCGTTGCCTGTCTTCTTCCGGCGTTACAGAAGAAAACTTAGGCCGGCCTTTGGGGTAGACGACCCAGACGGTATTGGATCATCAGGAGGTACAGATTCCGCACCCAGGTCATGTAGAAGAGCCTGTATTATATAAAATTTGTAATTATGTTATATATAATTGTAGAAAAATTCCCACACATGCATTCTACTTTGCCCATGTTATTTTAATTGATCACCAAACATGCTGTATTAATTTCTATTTTAAATAATTATTTTAGACCAGCTACATTATATCTTATATAAAATCTTGAAATAGGCATGTAAAACGAAAAAAACCCTAAAAATATGTGGTTCTCATCATGTAATTCGCCTAGACATAACGTTAAAATTTATATTTCGATTTTTTTATAAATATCTAAACATGAATTGCATTTACCAGCCGTCAACCCACACTGGTGAATCTAGCATATTGTAAAAAAAAGTTTTATTTGTACTTACCTCATCATTTTTGAAACATACTTAACTGTTGAGAAAACAAAAATAAATTGCGAGCAAATTATGTAGATCATTTTATTGATGAATAAAAAACCGTACATTTTATATAGCATCATATATACTATGAAATAATCAAGCCTAAAAAGAATTGTGCATGCATATTCTTTAACTAATGGAAATAAATACAGCGCAACCAAGAGGATTTTAACTATAAATAAAAACATACTATGCTTATTGTAATATTCGTTGTAAGCACAGGAAAGTATTTAAAGTATTAATTTCATATTTGACTGTATATAAATGGAAACTATTTTATATTTAAGTGTGGAAATAAATCACATTACAGTTATAATCCCCCTTGATTTTCTGTACATGTACCGATATGACGTACAAATATTCGCATTCACAATCTCGCCACATGCTAACTGTAACATAAAATACAATTAGTTCCGAAACAAATGTTGTTTGTCACGGTTATATAAATAATAAAATTAATTTAATTATGGGGGGAAACCAAATATTTTCATTGCACATATTATAAAAAAATATCAAATATTGTAATATGAAAACTTTTGTAGAATCAAAGGAACATATAATATTAAACAGACGCAAAGTTTTCAGTCATTCAGGGTAGTGCTGCATTTGGTTCAACAATTAATCGAAAATAAATTTTCAAGGTAATCAACAACTTGAAACTTTTAATTGAAAGTTCTTTACTTTATAAGCTTGTGTAATATTACATTCATTAATATTATTGTGACATGACAAATAAAGAATTATTCTGGGAAAGAAAGAAAATGATCCGCATGGAACCGCTTCAATGCCTTTCCTGGTGACTCAGGTATTCCCAACACTACCATATTCTGGGTTGGGATCCAATCAGGATGTTTTGGGTCTTCAACTGGTGAAATCGGAAAACTATTCATTACATCTTAACTGATATAAAATGCCGCTGACAAACCCGGTGACTATCCTTAACAGAGTTTGTGTCGGTTATATTGAGAGCTAGCAGCTACTGCTCTCTCCGTGCCTTCTTTATTGTATTATCCTTACCTGCATAGAATGAAATATTTTAATTTAGCTTTTAAACATTTTTGGTACCTATTACCATGCAAGGCCTTCGCCGATGGAATACGATATCGTTTATCCTTTACTCCTGCTTTACAGTTCACGACAACACATCTTCCACTGAGTAGAGGAGGAGGCATGTTTAATTTAAACTAAACACTAATGAGTCAAAACACAAAAACAAACGTAGCACACAGACAGAAAAAGTTTAAACAAAACGCAAAAACAGTCTAAATACACTTAAAACCATCAAAAAACAACACAGCGAAACACGTAAATAAACAAAATGGCGATCTGACACTGACAGTAAATACCCAAACAGCTGATCGAGGTCACGTGTGTGCCCGTTCCCTATAGGTATGAAAATAAAAATTACATTTGTTTCATTTATCGTAGACTGATTTTTCCCAGCGATCTCGTCGATTTCAGCTGCATTCTGAAACAAAATGATACGAAATTAATTTTGGTATTTTATAATATAATATATTATAATAGAAAAAAGTTTTCCTTATGTTCTTGATGTTTGTTTTTAGTTTATCATTCTAACCTCAAAATAAAAATACTTGCATGATTTATGTATTTTCTTTTATATAAGCTTATCAGTGCAGTATTAATTAAAGAAGGTTTATTTGGCACATCAAAAATTGTTGGTACTGCATTCGGCATTAATTTTTTTCTTCCATCAACTCTTTTTTTTTTCGAATTGACTTTCTTCAAAACTAATCTGAAAATTAATATTTGATTTCCAAATATTATTGTACTTATAAAACTAATTTTATGAGAAAATATACTTTAATAATAACATATACTTACATTACATAGAACATTTCCTGGCGTTGGAATCCAGTCTTTTCTTCTACAGTTTATTAACCATCTTTTACGTCTATCTAACTCAGTAGGAAATTTGTAAAACTTATATATTCCATGTCTGGTATTATTACTACAATTAGGGGCAGCACAACCAACCATTATTTGGCTGATACAGTTTAAAAATCCACAAAATACAACTATTGTAACACTCGTTAACTCGTTTAAAACTAAAAACACAACACTTTAAATGCTTGCATTGATGTTGGGATCGAAGATGGCGGATAGGTCTGCTTGTAGTTTATCTAGTGCTCTACCCCAAACAACTACGTCACCACTAATAGAGCGTATTGTACATTGTTAATCGTGGATTTTTTTTGGGCGATTTTGTTGGCTTCCCAGAAACCCAAAATAAATAATATACAAATATTATTTTACTACAATATTTATTGTGTCAAATTACAAAAGAAACATGAACTACAAAGTACTTTAACATTATAAACTTGCATCAGGAGCCAACAGTGCTGAGATGTGCGATAAACAATTAAATTATAATTTAAATATATCAAAATAGAATCTCGTTGGGATGGTTCTTGGGCGCGGATAGGAAGGGGAAGCCTCGGACTGGCGAGTCAGGGAAACGTTGCTTGTAGCGTTCTAGTCGTAGGTCGTAGGTACTTCATCGTCACCAGGTGGCCTGTAAAATTCATTATTTACGGATGTTGTAATTGTTTTGTTAGGTTATGTTACATTTGTCGAAAACAAAAACAAAAAAAGAATGGTACAATCCTCCATCTGCGTAGAAGAATCCATAAAAAAATCATCTTGGAATATAAAATTAAAGTCACTAAATTATTTTCTTATAGAACATTAGTTTTTGCACTTACAGTGAATAAAGTTAAAAGTTCACATGATGCGACACCTCTGCTGCTGCCGCTTGCTTTCGCTGCGCGCCGTCACGACGCCCGCCGCCGTCACCAGCGACGTCTTCATCTCGTCACCCACGAACCACTTTTTCCGCTCCATCACCACATCGCGCGGCGGATCGTGCCTCTGTCCGGCATCGGACGACCACACGGTCATCGTGGCAACCGGCGCGAGACGAGCCCAGGAGTCGAATTTAAAAATTGTAATCAGGTCGCCGGCTTCTCGCACCAGCTCCCATCCACTCAGCCTCACCTCCTGGTTACCTTAGTTGCGGAGCTTTACAAAACGGCCCTCGGCGCAGATCTCGGAGATCTCCACGTAATCAGACAAACTGGATTGTTGATGGACGGAAGTTCCACGCGACCCTCCCGGAGTGATGCGGCTGCCTCGCCTAGCCATTTCTAACGCGTTCACTGATTCTCAAATCAAACACACTCTTCCGCTGGTTCACAGCTTGCTGACGCTACCAAACACCGGACAACACACAAATTAGAAACATAATCAACAAATTATGACACATGTCCAAAACTGACATTTTTCAACCGTTGTTTTTTTTTTTTTTTCAGAAAAACAGGTTAGCAGATTCAACGAAAATATATATATATATATATATATATATATATATATATATATATATATATATATATATATATATATATATATATATATATATTATTTTTTTTTTTTAAGTGTTGTAATTCATAAATGGTGACATTAAGATGAAAATGTTTCAAACAATAATTGTAGATAATAATATATATTATTCTAATAACAAAATTTTCATTAAACAATAATTTACTGAAATATTTCAAAATAACTTGATAGGGCTTCAAGTAAACTACCACTTCCGGTTATTGGATTATCACCAAAAATTAATCAGCTCTTCCAAAAGGCGATTTCGACTGGCACTGGTTACTTGCCGGTTACATATTTGGTTGGTTGCAAACAATGACGTCATACTGACCGAACGGTTACTGAAAACGCGCGGAATATTTTGACATGAATCAAATTTGACAGAAAACATGAAAAATATGACAGCATACTAGTTTGACATGAATCAAATTTGACAGAAAACTTGCAAAATATGACAGCGTACTAGTTTGAAATATAACAAGTGAAATTCATCCAATCAGAATACTAACCGTTGGACGAACCGAGCTCTTGAGCATGTTACTGATTTGACATACCAAAACTGTCACTGGTTACATATGACGCCAGTCGAAATCAATTGGTTAATCTATTTACTAACCACTCGTGTGACCAAGTACTAACCGGCGCCAGTCGAAATCGCCTAAAGGGGATATAATTGATATATACAAAATATCAAAATTTCCAGTTTAGTTTGCCGTGAAAAATATATATTTAATAATCGAACACAAAAATGTACATTAAAACATAATTAATATTGATTGATTCGTGAAAATTATTGGCTCATTTTCAGTGGCAGCTGGTCCATGAGGGCGCTAGGGCGCGAGCCACCCAAAACGCAAAGAGGAAAAAATAAAAATTCATAATTTCAAATTAAGGTCTCTTGGCATAAATAATTATGTATCTATTTTTTTTATAAAATAAAAAACATGCAGTTATTTAGCTCGTTTTAAGTTCCCTCAACTTAGTTTCTCGCGCTGCGGCTCAGAATATTTGCGCCCAGCTGGAGATAGTTGGCTCAGTATCACGTTTTCTTGCAATAATCATAATCGGACCACTTCGGTCGTTTCCGTACGCTGAACGTCTTAGAGACGATACGCAATTTTAACATGTAAACGGGCGCTCGAACTGAGCGCCCAATATCGCTGTTGTGTACTGTATGCAGCGCCGGTTTGCTTTGCGGGCGTGCGGGCGAGTATTATGTTAGATAAATATGGCAAAAACAATGTTAAAAGTAATTTTTCGAGACTCTTTTTAGCTAAAAAAATAGAAATTAAATTTGTGATATAAATTATCTTTCAAATGAAAAAAAGATTTTCATACAGAGATCATTTAGAAGCAGCATCTTTACTAAATACAGGGAAATTTTTTATTTATTTGATGAACTTTTCAAAACTAACATTCGGTCGTTGATTTTTATCCAATGTTAGACAAATAAAAACCGAATTGAAAGTAATATACCAGAGAGAAGATTGAAGACTTTAGAAATATCGTCGGTGCATTGAATATGTTATCACTAATGACTCAGAACAACTTAGAAGAAACCTACAGTGAAATATTTTAATTATTAAAAATAATTATAACTAGGAGCATTATTTTTCAACTCTTAAGAGAATAAAGACTTTTTAAGGAACTCGATTGATGATGACCTGCCTAATGCATTAGCAAAGGTACCTGTGAATAAAAACTTGTTGCATAACATCATAAATTTTGACGGAAAAGTGATAGAACATTAAATTTCAATAAAAAACAGAAGACTAGTGACTAGACTTTACGTATACACATTAAAACATTGACAAATGTTAACCAAAATATGAGAAGATTGTTTGTGTGTGCTTATGCATGTGATTTAAATGAAACTGTTTTTAAAAATGTAAGTTTTTTTTGTATACGTAGCCCCAGGGCCGGTTTTCCCATAAGGCCGATAGGGCGACTGCCCTAGGCCTCCGATTTTAAGCGGCCTCTAAAAATTTGATGGAGACTATATAAAACGAAATATAATTTTTATTTACATTCTGTGTTAAATAATTTCATTTTGAATGTATAATTTCAATTTGCGGCACTTAATTATGTATTTTCACAACGGCAACCTCACTAAGTTAGCGAAATGTACGTATTGATAACATAATTTTCTTTTACCGGTAAATTCATTCTAACTTTATCCGTTCGTTAAAAATTCACGTGAAGGTCCATCATGTTTTTCTGAGAGAGGCTCAGATTGAGAAACTAGATTCCCGGAGTTTGACGTAACCTTTAGCGGGTCAGTGGTGAAATATAGAGGAGGTGAAAAGTTTATATAGAAATAATAGTATATTACATAACGAGAGAAGCAAATTAAGCACGAGTGAAAAAATTGACACACGAGCCGCGTAGCGGCGAGTTTGTAATTTCACGAGGGCGTAATTGCTTTACATCACAAGTTATGTAATATACTTTTTCTACGACCACTCAATACTATTTCTTAATTTAAAACAATATTCAAATAGTTAGAAATTTATTATGTATTTTTGTATTCTCCAATCCATGAATTTTTGGTACACAAATACGTATCGTTCTCGAGATTTAGACACAAAAATGATTTTTCTACAATCGTTGCACAATATCGACATTGTTATTCCATTTTTAGTTAGGAAATGTTCAAAATTGTCGCTCTAGGGCGACAAAGTGACATATTGTCGCACTAGTGCGACAAAAATAAAACAAAAATAAATTAGTTAAAAGTAAATGATGCATTGGATTTTTCTGGTAATAACCTTGCTATTGCAAATACAGTTGGCATATACGTACATACACTTCAACTTAATCACCATAAACGTATTCACTCTGTAGACTTTATGTCAAATGTACTCCATATGTCAAATGTACTCCATGTGTCAAATTATGATTTCTTTGAAATTTTTTTATTTTGTTCATAAACGTTGTCATGATTACGGTGACATGGGTAACTACTATTTTACTAAATTGTTATAGGCGTGACCAAAGATAATTTAGAAAATTTTTTTCTACAGCTTGACATTGTTCAACGATTGTAGAAAAAATATTGTGTGTATCTCGTCGGATAGAGCTTGTTCGGTGCACTTGTCGAGTTGTTTCTCGCCGCGTGCAACAAACAATGCTCTATCCGCACTTGATACACAAATAACTATTGTTGCACTTTTAGCTTGTGGTTTGCCAATTCAAATATCACTGTCGCTCGACATTTCTTACTTAAAATATTAATAAATTTAAGTAAAGGATAATACTATGTAGTAGTATATATTTACCTCACAATAAAACAGATTATAAACTATAGATGCACGCAGATGAGAGACTATAAAATATGACCAGTACCTATACATGTAATAATCACACACATTGCCTAAATGTCAAACAAGCTTTGTTTTTGTTTATAAAAATACACGACAATTGGCGTAGGGATACATGATGAAGCATATTCCCTTCTACATATTTTATTGAAATATTTATTGGTGTTCTAATTTATAATAAACCCAGCAAAATATGAATTTAGTTATAAAATTTTATCAGTTAGCTAAATTTGAATCCATTACATTTAAATCTAAAATTTTATGCAACAATTTTAATTATTTTGGTAATGTGACAGTCAGTAGTGCCAACTTAAATTTTATTTTCAAGTGTTACGTAATAAACATTACGTAACACTATGCATAACAACGTACTTACATTGATTGTAGTTTGTTTTGTAATGACATACTTACAGTAGTGGTCGTAGAAAAAAATAATTACAGTAGGTATAGGTTCTGTATAGAAAAAGATATGGCAAATGCAAATTTGAAGGAGGAGCCGCGAACTAAGAAGAAAAAAATTACGGATTCTTGTAGCAAAATTGAAAATATTTTGAATGAAAAAATGCAAATCAAAATTTAGATCAGGAAGCGTGCAGTAGCTACACGTCTCTATTATATGTTGATGCTGTGGATAATGAGATAAAAATAATTGAAAATAGGGAGCAAAAAGATGTTACTGAAAATCAAACAAACAACGATTGGCCACAAGTAATTACAGATTCCTTTATAACAACTATTTTATTAAATAAACCAAAAAGTGATTATTAGAAATTAAAAAAAAAACATATAAAAAGGAACTATCTTCTTTTGTGATTTAAAATTTTTATTTTATATTTGTGTAATGCAATTATTGTTTTGTTTTGATATTTAACTATATATTTATGTCTACATTATAATTTTATTTTGATATTTAACTTTTATATAAAAAAAAATGTAGATATTTTATTTCGGCCTCTAATTTTCTTCCGCTTTAGGCCTCTAAATATATAAAATCGGCTCTGCGTAGCCCACCTTTGCGTTACACCACAAGCCGCCACTGCTCATTTTAAAACAACGTATATTTACCTCGCGCCTACCTCTAGGTAAGGGAGGTATTGTTTTTGGTCAAAAAATTGAGTAGTGAGATTTTAATAAATAAACACGTTTTAAGGTCTCAACAATACGATTTTACTATTTTCGCGATGATGTCTGTATGTATGTATGTGTGCGTGTGTGTGTGTGTAGTCTGTGGCGATTTTTGCGTCTCCCATAACTCAAATACTATAATACAAAAAATACAATTTTGTGTATTATTACTTCTTATATTTATATGAAAAGCTGATTAGATTTTGGATAAAATTGGTCAACCGTAAGTAGCAGTTTACTAGAAGCCCGTAACAGTTTTCCGTGAAAAAAAAACACGCTTAATTATAATTTTTCAAGAATTTATGTTATTTTGAAAGTTGTAGAATATTTAATTTTACATGTGTTTAGATTACACTAATTTTATTAATTTTCATTAGGTGTAGAGATAATAAATAAATAATTAAACTGCTGTAGAAATGAGATATTTGACAGGAGTGTGTGGGTATACGAGACGTGATCGTATCCGGAATACATTGGTGTATGGTGAGTGTGAGATTCAGAAGAATGTTGTAAAGAAAGTGGGAGTGAGTCAGTTGAGGTGGTTTGGACATGTTGAGCGAATGTCGAATGGAAGGTTGGTGAAACTAATATATGTGGGTGAACGATTGCGTGGGCGTCCGAGGAATAACTGGTTGAGTATGATCGATGGTTTGTTGCGTGAACGAATGATTCCGAGTGTGAAGAATAAACGAGCAACGAGCATGTATGAATCGCTACCCCACTAAGTGGGACATAGCGTGATGTTATATATGTATGTATATATTAGGGTTAATAAAAATCATGATTTTTTAAAAAAAAAATCAAAAAAATCGATTTTTTTGATTTAAATCAGATTTTTTTTATTTAAATCAGATTTAAATCGTTATCAATATAAGTTAGCTTATAATACCGATTAATGAAATAAAAAACACACGTGGAACATAGACGAGTGATATTAAATCCGAGTGACTAACAGACGATCAATACAAATATATTATTTAAATGTGAAAAATCATCAGTTAGTTTATAAACAAATTAGACAAATGTACATACTTTAAGCAATTTAATCTCAATATATTATCTCAATACGTATACAACTTTTTTACAACTTATACAACGCAATTAAACAGTCTTCTCTTTGTCGTTAAATTGTTGAAAAAGACATACGCATGTAACTAATACAGTTAAATGTCGTCAAAAAATCTCTATATTGCTGATAAGTTGGCACTATTGGCAGTGAAATTTAGGGATAATTACGGTTTATGTTTGGCTTGATGTATAATCGGTTACGAATGTCCGCATTACGCACTTAAAAAAAATTTTAAATGATTTTTTAAACATTTTTTCACGGAAAAAATGTGTTTGATTTAAATCATGATTTTTTTAAGTTTTTCGATTGATTTAAATCATGATTTAAATCATTGATTTAAATCATGTTAACCCTAGTATATATTATTCTATAATATTATTGATGAATTTATTTATTATTTACTTTAGACAATAATTTATCGAATTTAATGCAGATCACATACACAACTCATCTAGGAATAACTATAAAAAATAATAAAAATAATAACCAAATTTGACTCTTACGCTTTACAAATACATAATGCTATTTATTTATGTTTTTCAACTGTAATTACACAAGAGCTTTTTATTTTGCCGGATAAATTTCAATTTGTAACGAAACCTTGTTACCTAGCAATAGGCAAGAAAACTGTTTTAATAAAATCACGACACCGTAGATGGAGCGATTTTATTTTTTAAGCAGTAGTCAAATTGCTGTTAGGTGATAAGGTTGAGTTGTCAAACTGAAATTTATCCAGAGAAAATTAAATGCTCGAGTGTAATTCGGCGAGATAATCTAACGATATTTTATTTATGAAAAGGTTTATTTAAAAGTGCATTGGCTATAAAGAAAAAACCAATTTTATTTGAAATCGGCACTAAAGTGCTCAAAAATCGTCACTGAGTAACCCATTATACGACGATTTTGAGCAACCCAGTGTTGGCAACCGTTAAATAATTATTGTACAATTAAGATAATTTTGGCAAATATATTCACGAACTGTAGTAAATATGGACGTAACATGAAACAAAATTTGCAAGAAGAATTAACTAATTAATTCCAATGACGAAATTGAGGACAAAACACATAATTTTGAGAGTTATTTACGATAACTTCACTTCTCGAGATTGGCAACACTGACTGTCAGTTTCAATAGACAACTGACAGATGCATAAACTTAACCTATATTGTACTGAAGTTCCTTTTTATTCGTGATAAAAAATTGAACTACAGTGCCTTGATACATAAATAACTACAGGGAGTTTTTTTTTTTATCAGTATACATAGGGAAGTGTCATTATCATAGTTATATTCAAAATGATTGTCAGCAATGTATTAAAGCGTTTTTTTTATGAATGAACATAGGGATAACTTACAGTACCTAATTAAAAATAATAATTCCTATCAATTCAATGTAATTTATTACGTACTAAAGCAATTAAAACAAATTTCTTAATTGTTGAAACTTGCAATGTTTGTTTCATTATGATTAAATGTTATTAATAATCAATGTAAATTATCCCTATGTTCACTCTTAAAAAAAACGCGTTAATACATTGCTGTCAATCACTTTAACTGTGAACTGGAACCGGGTACCAGCGATTCAAAATTACCGCGTAAAGAGTAACTGCACGAAGGTCAGGTTTTCGCGGGTAGTTGCTGGCTAGTGCGGCGGTCAGTTTTTAACTGTGCGTGGAGAGGTGAACAACTGTAAATCTAATAATTGTAAATCGTGTCTGATAGCAACGAGCCGTGTAGTAATAGTGATATTAATACCAACTTATGCTTGGCGGGGTAAATATTAAATTGTTGAATATTGTTGTAGTAAAATATAAGAACTAGGCTAATAAGATTTATAATTGTAGATTTATAATAAACGACAAATAGAAGGCACAACAATAAAACCAATAAAACCAAATAAAAGACAAGAAGCGAGTACGTGCTGTGTCCCGAATCCTTTTCCTAGTGGAAACCATTCCATTACATCTGGCGCCCGAGCAGGGACAAGCCGGCTCGCTAAATTTTGCCGCCATTTTGGAAGAAATAAAATGAGGTTGTCGCGAACACCAGTGCCACCGAGCGGAGAGCAGTCAAATTTCGCCATGTTACCGACATCAATGGCGCGCACTGCGCCAGGTGGCGATACGACGGAAGAACAGAACGCCATCTCGGAAGCGATAGAAGAGATGCCAGTTCAAGAAAATATAAATGAACAAATATCTTTACATACGTCGGTGAGTCCACCGCAACACTGGCTAATTGATATTGATGAGACGGAGACGGTATGCACTACATTAGATGCAGCAAGAAATTTATTAGCAGACGGTGGCGAGGGTTGTTACATACCAAAAACCTTCAACAACCCTAGACCACCATCAGTAGTTCCCTTCCTAATCTCCCAGAGGGACTACATGTATCCAGCCATTCAAGATCAGCAAGAAAATCAAGCACCGCAGCAAGCGACCCAAATGCATCAGCCAAGAAGGACCTCGCAACAGCCAGAGTGGTTACTGCAATCACTTACCTCGTGGCAGCAGGCAGCAGCAGTGCCAAAACAATCAGATATACCGCATCAGTCAAGAATGTGGCCGCAGCAACAAACGGTCGAAGTACAGCAGCGGCCGAATACACTACCACAGGCAAGTGAGTGGTTGTACCTAGGGCCAAACCAGGGGCAGCAGCTTTTGGTTGGACAAGCGCAGAAGGAGGCTGAGCCGCATTCGCAGGGTCAGCCGAGAACAACGCCGCGGACACCATTGCAACAGCCACCAACCGAATTGCAAGGGTGGGCGCAGCAGAAGAAAGCAACTGTGCCGCAGGGGCAGCCCCTTCCAGGCCCGCGGCCGCCGCTGGGGCACCCACAACCAATGGGACACCACGCTTTCGGGTGGGGTCAACAGCCGGTGACGTACGTCAACGCAAAGAAGTTCCTTAGTACCTTCGATGGACGAGGTACGCTACACCCAGTAGAGTTCCTAACCGAAATCGAAAACGCCTTGCAAGCCGGGGCCATACCAGAACACCAGGCAACAAGGTGTTTTCGCCAACAACTCCAAGGGGCAGCCCAAGTTTGGAGCCGGGCCGTCCTGAGCGACTCAGATTCGATAACGCAGGTCAGCGCGAGGTTCCTGGAGCGCTACTGGGGCCGGGAACAACAAATTCAAGCTCGAATGCGGTTGGAAACCGGAAGATACAATCCTAGCGTCGGGTATCTTGAGCATTTCTACACCGTATGGGGCGAAGCACGTCATTTAACAGCCTCGTACCCGCCAGAGTTCTTGCTGTCGGTGATTGCCGCCCATTTCCCACCAGCCATACAGATTGGTCTGCGTGGTGTAACAACAGTGCAAGATATGGAAGAGCGTCTAACCATCTATGAACGAGCACGGTCGTATAGCTCATTCCAGCGTCCAGCAACCCAGGTTAGTGAAGTTCACGGGCCGCATAGAGATGTGAAAACGGAAAACCAGCGCCGGTTCGAACCAAGTAGCACGAAGCGCTACACACTACCACATCCACCTCGACGTGTGAACAACATCGAGGAGGAAGAAGCAGCGGTCACGTCGGGAAACGAGCCGAGCCACGCCGAGTAGACCCGTCGGCGGGGTGGCAGGCGCGGCAGCCAAAGGGTCACAGTGAACAACACGGGTCTCAGGCGCTATGCAACAATCCCCGGAGCGACCTACTGCGCGAATGCGACGATGCCCACGAGTTGCGAGAAGACCGCTGTCCGGTGGTGAGCATCCAAATTGCTGGACGGGAGTTTCCTGCGCTCGTGGATTCAGGCAGCCAAATCAGCTGTCTGTCGCAAGAAGTATGGGCACAAGTCGAAGAGGCAGCTGTGTGCCCTGTGTTCCCAGTCACGGGGGTGCGCGTATCGGGGGCGTTCAGGGGCAAACCGAGGAAGGTTACGCATCAAGCCCTACTGAGCTTCAAAATTCTGCAGCAGGAGCTGGTACACGAGTTCCTGTTTATTCCAGAACTCTCATATCCAATAGTTCTAGGTGTGGACTGGCTAAGAGAAATGAAAGCATGCATCGATTTAGAGAACCGCGTCATCCGGCTGAAGACGAAAAATCGGCAGCTCGTGATCCCAGAGACGGTGTACCGGCACAGGTACGCCTCCGGAGAGACCTTGGCTCTCCATGTTTCTACTCTTTGGATGCCGGCGGGGTCGTTGCCGCTGATACACACACTGGAAGAGGTAGAAGAGAACGGGCCGGGGGACAACGAGTGCCTCCAGAAGATGCTGAAAAGGTTCCACGACGTATTCAGCGACCAACCAGGCCGGGTGGCCGGGTATGAACACCGTATCGAGCTACATGACGAGACTCCATTCCACCAGCGGGGCTACCCTATTCCCGTGGCACACCGGGAAGCCGTTAGACAACAAATACAGCAAATGATGCATGCGGGAGTGATACGAAAATCACCAACACCATATATCAGTCCCCTGATAACTGTTGTGAAAAAAGACGGATCTGTCAGAGTCTGTCTGGATGCGCGAAGGCTTAACAGCGTCATGATCAAGGACCATGAGCAACCCCAGCCAGTGGAGGAGATCCTGGAGCGCCTAGGAAATGCAAGGTTCATGTCTAGCTTGGATCTAACCAGTAGCTATTGGCAAATCAGCATCCGCGAAGAAGACCGAAGATTTACTGGTTTCTTGCACGAGGGACAATCATACGTCTTTAACGTGCTGCCATTTGGCTTGGCTACTGCTGTCTCATCCTTCACAAGGTGTATGCACCAGGTCTTAGGCGATGATGTCCACGAGTTTTGCACATCGTTCGTGGACGATCTGCTAATCTTTTCTAATACCGAAGAAGAACATTTACGGCACCTACACATCGTCCTGGAAAAGTTGAGGAGAGCAGGATTTACGGTCAAGCTGAGTAAGTGCGAATTTTTCCGCCAAGAAATCAAGTTCCTGGGCTACGTCGTAACCTCAGAGGGCGTACGTACCGATCCAGAGCGGGTACAGGCGGTATCAGAATTCCCGACACCTCGAAATGTCAAACAGCTGCAAGCATTTCTGGGTTTGTGCAACTATGACAGACGATTCTGCGAAGACTTCAGCACCATCGCCGAACCTTTAACCCGGCTGCTAAAGAAGAATGCTCGCTGGAAGTGGACGGAAGAAACACAGGTAGCATTCAGGGATTTAAAGCAGTTAATAGCCAACTCGACGCTGCTATATCGGGCGGATCCACATCAGAGGCTCTATCTCCAAACAGACGCCTCCGCAGTAGGCCTCGCGGCTCAACTGTTTCAGCGAGTTGGAGGCGAGAGAAGGGTGATTGCGTATGCGAGCCGTACGCTCGCTCAACGAGAACGCAATTCCTCTGCATCAGAGAGAGAGGCGCTGGCCATAGTATTTGCGCTGGAGAAATGGAGGACCCACCTCCTGGGAGTGGAGTTCACAATCCTCACCGACAACAAAGCACTCAGTTATCTAAATACCTGCCGGTTGCTCTCGCCCAGAATAACTAGGTGGGCTCTCGCGCTCCAAGAGTACGATTACAGGATCGAGCTCTCGAGCATGTTACTGATTTCACATACCAAAACTGTCACCGTTTACATAGGACGCCATAAAAATGTGAGTCGAAATCAATTGGTTACTCTATATACTAACCATTCCTGTGACCAAGTACTAGCCGGTGCCAGTCGAAATCGCCTATTCTGTAGAGCTCGGTTCGTCCAACGGTTAGTATTCTGATTGGTTGAATTTCACTTGTTATAATTTCAAACTAGTACGCTTTTTCATGTGTTCTGTCTAATTTGATTAATGTCAAAATCTACCGCACGTTTTCAGTAACCGTTCGGTCAGTGTGACGTCATTGTTTTAAACCAACCAAACACGTAACCAGTAAGTGACCAGTGCCAGTCGAAATCGCCTATCGTTGCACTTTTAAATTTTATTTTCTTCGGATAAATGTCAGTTTGACAACTCAACCTTATCACCTGACAGCAATATGATTCCTGTTCAAAAAATTTAAACAGTTTTCTTGTCAAACTGCTAGGTAACGGTTTCGTGTCAAACAGAAATTTATCCATCAAAATAAAAAGTTCTTGTGTAATTACAGTTGATAAATTGTTATCAAAGATAAATAATAAATTCACCAATAGTATTATAGAATAATTTGTTTATTTTAGGTTTGTAATTTAAGTTTGACATAAGAGTCTGCACAGTTTAACTTTAGCTACTACTTAAATCTGAAAATGACAATTGTGAAACTCGTTCTATAATATCAGTGTATTCAGAATTCTAGAATATTATAATTAAATAATAAACATATTAAAAGTAATGTACTAAGATGGCGAATAATTTTTATTATTCACCATGTTGTTGACACTTGACGTCACCTGTTGAACAGTAGATAAGAAAATTTTATGAAGTGTTGTTGATTACAATGCCATCTAGTTGTTTCTAGCTTCACTAAACGTCAACATTTTAAAATAATCATAATTTATTGTGCAATTACTGTTACAGTAATTCTAGAGTATTATTATTTAATAATAAATACATATGAGTTCAAAAAACATAATAAGCAAGTCGGAAATCCTCTAAATTTAACTTGTTGTTGAAAGAAATTCCCCCTTCCCCTTAACTGAGTCATATAGTACTTGTTATCGCTTACATTCTTCATATAGCAGAATTTTTACAAAAGAAATAGATCTGTACTCCAGAAAATGTATTGAAAATTGATTATAATAACGTTAGTGGCTCATATTGAATTTGATTTCTATGAAACATTATTTCTTGTTCCGATTACTGCAAGCTATGAAGTTAAACGCAAAATATTTTATACGGATTATAAAAACTAGTGGTACTTACAAGTATGGTCGAATATAATCAGCAATCAATATACAAATACAATAAAACTGTTAATAACTTTTAAAAACGAGCTTCACTTGCTGAGCAAATTCTATATAAATTCTTCTGGATGGCTGTGAAAGATGCAATGAGTCATGGGGCGTTGCGGGCGTTTGACGTTTGAGTGCTTGATTTTGTGTACAATGGATGGCGCTGAATACGGCATAAATATTTGTGACGTACCAACTTCACGTTAGTCAATAAAATGCCTATTGACAAAAAATCTAACAGAACATAACCTTCTGTACTTTTAAAACGATTCAAAAGAGTGAAAAAATGTGAAATAAAATTAGTTGTGTTCAACTTTTTGAATATAATAACATTTCCATAAAATAATTATTGAAGGCTTGTGTCCACGATCCTAGAAATTGGTCCGAGATCTCGAATTTAATTCTCGAATCGACAATAGCAATTTGGACGAAAAATATAATAGGAAACACTATAATCAAAAAATGCGTTGTCCCATTTTTTCATATAAGTTGCTAGCTTCATGTACATGTTGCCAAATTAAAATTTTGACGTTTGATGTTTGAGAAGCTTACAAATTTTGAGGTTATATTAAACTTTACAATATCTATTTCTATGCATTTTTGGTAAGTTACGATAAATAAAATAAGGTCAAAGATACGCGTCGAAGAACAAATCCTTTATTAAAAAAAAAAAAACAGCAAATTCTGTATTCTTCATTTATTTTCATGTTCTTTATGGTCCAACAACTTCCATCCGTCAAAATTTCATGGATTTTTTACAGTGACTTGTACCAGTGTCAGATGAAGTACATATTTTCGTTGGGTTCGTTCACTCCCATGAATTTTGTTTTGCAAATTAAAATTTGAATAAATTATTTCTTACAATTATTCTTATCGAAAAACAAAACAATTATCACAGTGAGGTCTTTGAACATTCTAGTATTTATATATGTGGATGAAAAGGATAGCTATAACATAAAACTAGAAAAAAATATACGTTGAAGTCTAGTTGGTCAAAAATTCAGAACTTTGATTTTGTGTCTCTCATTCCCATGAACGACTACAGTAATGAAAATAATTTGTTCTAACACTATTTCGACAATAACGAGAATTGCTTGAAATTTAGAGGACAAGTCAGAAGTCATTCACAGCATAAAAAGTTATGACACTTTAAAGTTTTGCTGATGTGACATGTGTTCGTATGGAAAAGTGATATTTGGAGAATAAAAATGTCAAAAAACACATAAAAAATAATATTGATAAATCGGTAGCTGGAACATTCATTAACATAATGTCGAAGTGTCATTACCTTTCAGAGATTGTGTAACAACAAAATAGTAAACAAACTACACGAATGTCTACAAATCCAGTGGGAAGCGTGGCAACGTCGCATTCCAAATCCGCGCGAAAATTCGAATGTGTTACACAAATTAATCTTAACTTACGATTTGTTTAATTTACATTGCATTTAGTGAGATATTATTGAATCCAATTTAAAATTAATTTAGTTTCTTTAGATATTCTTATGTCCAGGGTTTGACAGTTGACGTTTGACAAAGTGATCGTTTAAAATTACGACGTTGCCACGTTTAGCATCTTCGAAAGACATTCATAAATTGTGATATCTTAAGAAAATTAATGCGATTTTCGTGTAAAATGTATAATTTTAATGATAAATGATAGCAATTTTATTATTATGTTGTTCCTTTGCTTAAGTAATGCATGTTTCAAACTTATTTTTTTCATTTTTAACAGTTGATTCAGGTTAGGTCAATTGTCAAAAATTACGTCTCAGCCGCAAAAACATGCGAAAAAACTCAAATATAAAAACGATTTCACATTAAAAAATTGAGTTTCAGTCAAAATATAAAATATAAAAAATAATAATAAATAAAAAAATACTCACTAGTGGCTTTCCTCAAAATTATACCCATTAGCGGGTAATCTGTTACTTTGCTTGTTTAAAATCGCCATAATTATAGAGCATTTATTGAGAGGTGTTGGATAAATATTTTTATTTATGAAGTAGGATCACAATATGAAATGAGAAGTTTGCCATGATAACAAAATTTTTGCAAATTTGGCGTGTTTAAAAATTTTAATCACTCGTTGCTTGGCAACCTGTGACCGCCCGTGACTAATGGGATCGTGTTACTAAACAACCGTTTTATAAACTTGAAACTAACAGTTAAACATCAATTTCACACACTATCGTAGATAAACATCAATTTTACACACTATCGTAGATAAACATCAATTTTACACACTATCGTAGATAAACATCAATTTTACATACTATCGTAGATAAAATCCTTTTAAGAATCAATTGAATCTAAAAAAAATGTGGTGTGGACACCACATTACTTTCTTATACAAATAAAACCAACTGAACACATATGACTTGTTCCTTGCGTATGACTTTATTTGACAATTATTTTATTTTTTTTTCTCAATGTACCTAATTGTGAATTTATTTTAAAATAGAAATAAAACTTTCTGACTAATAATACAAATATTACTTTTATAATATTTCACACAACACATATTTTTGACACTTCTCAATTATTTGACACGTTTGACACATAGATATTAAAAATGTTTTAGTGTTTGTTCCCATTGTAACTAAGATTATTGAAACATATTCTTAAATATATAATTTAGTTTTTCTCAAAATTAAAAGCATGTACAAGAAAAATATAAATAACATTTTATATCCCAAATATTTTTGCTAACATCTTTCATTTGAAACTTTTTCTCACAGCTGATCCTTTTATTGAAATAAATGGAATTTATTGTTTTGTGTGTCCAGTAAACTTCCTCTTCCGGTTTTTCAATTTCATTCAAAATCAACTCAACTCTTAATTTTTTCATGAAACTTATAAATTCCAAGTTTCGTTTACATATCTTGTCTCGTTCTTGAGATATTGCGCACACGGACATCCATTCATCCATCCTTACACAGACATCATTGGGAAATTGGTCTTAACGGATTCAACGGACGTCGAAATATGTATTTCCGCAAAAATCTCGTCAGCGATTTCTTTCGCGATTCCAATACTTCCTTATACTTTGTATACAAAACACGCGTTTTTTTTTTTTTTCAAGCAAAAGAACAACATAATAATAATATTGCTATCATTTATCATTAAAATTACACATTTTACACGAAAATCACATTAATTTTCTTGAGATATCACAATTTATGAATGTCTTTCGACGGTGCTAAACGTGGCTACGTCGTATTTTCAAACGGTCACTACGTCAAACGTGAAATACGTCAAACCTTGGACATAATAATATCCAATATCATGAGATATTGCGCACACGGACACCCATCCATCCATCCATCCTCACACACAGACATCGTTGAGAAACTGGTCTTAACGGATTAAGTGGACGTCAAAATATTTCCGCAAAAATCTCGTCAGCGATTTTTTTCGTGATTCCACTTTGTATTCACGTTTTCTTTGAGTCTAATAATATTAAATAACTTGATACAGATCACATGTTATCTACTAACGCCGATTACTCCTTTTAGTGGCCATTTTGTAGGAACAGTGCTGCCGCCATCGACCCTTACAGGTGTGTGACAGTAAGTAAAACTACTAATAAACAAACTCCTGCAGGTGAAGCTCCTCGACGCCGTCCCCGAAGCGTTCCAAATGGTCCTCAACTACATCTACACAGACCGCATCGACCCGCCCCGGGCCGGCAGCGAGGACCCGTTCTCCAACCGCATCGTGTTGCTGATGATGGACGTGTACGGCTGGAGACGTTGTGTGTCCAGTACCTGGAGGCGGCGGTGAGCCTTCGGAACGTCCTGCAGGCGCTCCACAACGCCGCGAGGCTTCGCCTGGATTTCATACAAGAGTTTTGTCTTAGGTTCATTGTGAAGGACTCGAATTATAATCAGATTGGTGAGTGGCAGATTGTTGGTTTTCATTTGAGTACACTCAAAACTCCAACAAAACACTGTAGATCCGAGCGTACACCTCGTAAAATATCTCACCCCATCCCCACCAATCCAAAAGCACCATCCAAAAAACACAAAAGGTCTCGAACGTGGCGCGAACCCAGTCGTGTAGAGAGAGATATTTGGAACCGATGCAATTGACATAAACGCCAGTTTGAAGTGGCGAGCGGCGACAGCAGGGCGCGGAGCCGCAGGAGGCTGGGACGGCCTAGATCCTGCTGACAGAGGAACACTCAATGTGGAACGTGGACGTGATGTGGGAATGGCGAACCCTTCTCTTTCACTACCTAATATAAATATTATTTAATATGGATTATTTGTCATAGAATTTCCTGAGATACTCAGTTCGATTCCCATAGCTTATCGTTGCTATTTTAACTTTACCTCTGTAGTGCTACTTCCACTAGCATCTTTGGGGGTTGTAATTTGTTGGAACTGCACACGAATAGGGGTGTAGGAAAAGGGGGGGTGCAATTAATCTCTCATAAATTTTATTGGGAGCAAAGGCAGTATATTGAAGAGTTTTAAAACTTCGACAACGTTATTAACTTGAAAGTATACAATGGAGACATACACTTTGAAAAATAGTTCTGCTTTTCTTACCTCCCTCCACATCTTGTAATGAAGGTATAAGATTCATGCTAAAAATTGGGTAGTGAGTTTTCAGTGGATAAGCACGTTTTAGAGTCCCTAGAATACGATTTAAATAGTTTCGCGATGATGTCTGAGTGTGTGTCTGTCTATCTGTCTGTCAGTCTGTGTGGATCTCTGGAGTTACGATTTCTCAAAAACTACTAAACTGAAAATTTTTATAATATGTATATATCAATTGTATCCCCTTTGGAAGAGCTGATTAGTTTTTGATGATAATCCAATAACCGGAAGTGGTAGTTTACTTGAAGCCCTATCAAGTTATTTAAAAATATCGCAGTAAATTATGGTTGAATGAAAATTTTGTTATAAGAATAATGTTTCAAATTTTTCATGTTATTTAATTCATTTTTAACATAATTTGATACCCAGTATTTCTTATTTTTGTTGCTGATTGATATTCTAATTTTCGGATGTGTTATTTCAAAGTGATATTTAAAAGTTTCTAAGAAATTATTAAAACAAGTATTGGCATCATTGAAATTGAAGACATTTGACCAGTCTTCTTGTTGTAAACTGAATATGAAGTTATCAAAATTTTTAGTAGTAAATAGTCTTTTTCCAATACATGAGTCACCCACAATAGTTGGTTGTGTTTATAATGCGATGTCAATACATTGTGCCGAATGGTCTGACAGATTATTTTGAATAACATTGGAGGTGAAATAGGTACTATTAGTGAGAATATTATCCACACAGGTTTTGCTTGTTTTGCTTATGTGGGTTGGTTCATTTATAACATAGCGAAAGTTATATGATCTAATTACAGCAACGAATAATTTCTTTTCATTATTTTCTATTAACAAATCTATATTAAAATCACCCAAAATATTCATACTTATATCTTTGTTGTTGTTCAATTGGCGACAAGTTTGAGAAAGATACTGCCTGTCAGCAAAAACAATGACAGATGACAGTCAATTTGACAGAAGGTGTAGTTCAACGCTGTCCACAAGAGCGTGTTTTGTAGAATTACAAGATGGCGTAGGTGCTGACGTCACAAGCAAAAAATTTAAAATGGGATGCAAATTTCAAAAAAAACGTATCTTAATAACTAAATGCCTTTTAATATTAAAATTAGTGTCTATAATGTAATGTTCATGGGTTTTAAACGTTTAATGAAATATTATCAATAACAAATAATGAATAATTATTGTAATAAATAGTAAAAGTTAATTAAAACTATATTTAAAGACTAAAATAACAAATAAAAAAACTTATACACTAACACTTATCACTACTGTAACAACCACTATTATTTATATAAACTAGCCGAGTGATATTTATTTATGACGTTATATTTATGTTCAGATCGAGCGACGTATTTATGTTCAACTGTTCTGCATAAAAGCTTCTGAATCAACTGACTGAACTCCGATGATTCGCTCTTTTATATATCACGTTCCTTTTGTGTCTAGAAGTGTCTGGTATCTTCTTTATTGTGGCGTGGGTTCACTGGTTCAAACAGGTTGGTGCTGCGTCATTTACTCGGCGTCGTAAGCCGACAAGTTTCAACTTGTCGGTGCCGCATCCGTTATAATATTCATAATTTTACTCAAACTTAGAAAAAAAAAAATAATACGAGAAAAAGTGTATGACCCCATTTCGACAACTTTAACTTTGACTTAAATCTTAATATTTTCAAGGTTTGATATTAATTCCAATTTTCATTTTTCATTTCTACTTCCTTATACGACGTAATGTAAGTATTGTAATCACGAGAGATTTCGGTTTTCAGATTTCAATGGAATTATCTATTTAGCCATTCCTGATTCATTTTGACTAGATTCGGCTTAACTTTTTTACGTATGTATGAATCTCGCATAACTTAAAAATGATTTGCCGAAGAATAATGAAATTTTGTATTTAGAACTGTTGTAACATCTAAGATGTGTACCTCCCTTTTTGATTGTAATCAACTGGGCCAAAGGGGCACTTTTCAATTTTTCACATAAGTTAAAAATGGTTAGCAGTATCAGAAAATTTCACATCCCACATATTTTTAAGTATCACAAAATTTACTTCAAATCAATTGTTTACTGAGGAGTAGAAATGGGTCAATTCCCGAAATTTAAAGATACGGGATATACAAAATTTTATCTACATTCTTCCTAGTGTATTAGTAAATAAGTAAATAATAAAAAATGTAGAATGATATTTTGATGTGTAGGGATATATTTGTTTATTTATTGATTCAAATCGTTAGCAACGTGTTAAAAGTAACAATAAAATCACTTTTAACACGTTGCTATGTTACTTTTAACACTAGTGTCAGAAAGTGAGACTTTTAACTTAGTAAGTAACCGTTAAAAGGGCCATTTTTAACAACGATCGTAGATAATAATTATTTACGAGAATGAATGTTAAAAGTGGCATTTTATGCGTAAGTGGGGAATGTCACGAATGTGACAGTAATTATTTAAATATTAATATTGAAGAATGTGAATTACTTCTCGAAGCTATTAAAAGCTGCTAAAAGGGCAACTTTAGACTTACTTTCTGCTAAATATAAAAAGCAGTATGAATTATTATATAAACGCTTCATGAAATGGTACAACACGAAAAATATCAAAAGCAGGTACAGAAGTAGGTCGTGTTAAAAAATTTAATTTTTAATAGTGTTTGCATAAAAAATATTTTTTTGCCGATTGACATTAAAGATGACACTTCACGGACATCTAACAGTCTGTAAAGTGTCACTTTTATGCCTAGCCTGTGAAATTTTTTTACATATCAACCGCTCAACAAACGCATAGTAACCGTCAATAAAAACATAGCAACCGTTCAACACATGCATGGCAACGTAATTTGACAGCAATAACCATCAAAATATCTATATAAAATAATCATTAAATTAACATTAATTCCAAATCGGCAAAAAAATTATGTGTTCAACTAGGCATCAAACACAGATTAATAGCTTCGGCAACATTCATTGCCTCGGCATCGCCTCGTCAATGAAACGGCAGCCTCTGCTGTAAATCTGGTATTTTGATGCCTAGTTCAACAAATAACTATTAAAGAAAAGGTTCCTAAATAAACGAGCAAAGTTTATTTTTATATTGATACCCACATTTATAGCTAGGTACTGCTATCATTATTTATGAGGAAATGGCTGTTATGTATAATTGTACACAAATTCTGATTGAAAATGAATCATGCAGTACGATAGTTTTGTTGCAGAATTTGATCCATAAAATATTTATTTAGAATTCAGCTTCATATCATTGCGGAGGAAAAGATTTATGGAAACAATATGTACACAAAGGCCCCGGAGAAAACATCTGGCATTGCTAGCGATGTGTTTTGTTTCGTGTTTTTGTTTATTCTGCATTATTTCCACAGCACACTTCGGTATTCGACAAAGAATAACAAATATTTGAGGGAATAGATACTCCATTATTATTTTATTGTTAAATAAATAACTGCTCTATCACTTCTTTAATTCTCGTTTTATTTCTTAACATTATTTTTATTTTTATTAAACTCAAACGAGTTGGCTGGGTAACAATTGACGAAAGCTAAATGGACTCTGTAGTCATTGTTTAAAAGAAAACAAATTATGAAATGTAAATTTACATATTTAAGATCTAAATTGAATTTTTTATTAATTGATTGTTGAATAAAGCGTTCTTTTCTTGGGCATTTGTTGATAAATAATAATATACTTTATCCGCTATCACGCTATAAAGTAAATGCTATCATTTTATGCTCATTGAATAATATACTATTACATCTTTTTACTTTCTTATATAAAGTGTAAGGAACTATTGAAATCATGAAAAAAAATCACTGACTATATTTTTACGGAAGTACAAATTTTAAGGCCCACTGAATTCGTTAAAACCATTTTCTCAATAATGTCTGAATATGAGGATGGATGGATGTGTGCGCAATATACATAGACGAGACAAGATATGTAAACGAAATTTATTTGTAAGTATCGTGAAAATATGAATAAGCTGAATTGATTTTTAATGAAATTGAAAATACGGAAGAGGAAGTTTATTGGACAAACAGAACAATATATTCCATTATTTTTTCAAAAATTCGATCAGCTATGAAAAAAGTTTTAAATGAAAGATGTTAGCAAAGATATTTAAGTATATATTATATATTTTATTTATTTATTCAACAGGATTTTACATCCTAATAATAGAATAAATTTTACAAATTACATAACAAAGAAAAGATGTGGTTGATAACATAATTATTAATACAATTAAATAACAATATTTAACACATGTAAAGGAGAAAAAAAAAATGAATTACATAATTTTACACTAAATTAAGTTTTTGTTAGACACAGTTCAGAAACATTAGCTTTCAACTTGTCTCGGAATACAGTGAGACTATCAGAAAAATCAATTTCAGCGCAAATCTTGTTAAAATTACGGCACATTGTGTTAATTGAAGAATGAAAATAAGCATTTGTCCGAGCAAAATGGCAATGAAAAATTGCAAAGTTACGATTATTACAAGGACGAATATAAAAGTTCAAACTGCTAACTAATGACATATCATCAATGAGATTATTGACAATCTTATATAGATATACAGTAAGCAGTTGCATACGCCGTTCTTCTAACGGCTCCAAATTAAATAAATGTAATAACTCGCTGTATTCTGAGTTCGGCCAAGTTTTAAATGTTCTGAAATAACATAGTTTACAAAATTTCTTTTGCACATTTTCAATTGTGATTATTAAATTTTTGTAATATGGATTCCATAATACACATCCATATTCAAGCTTACTACGGATAAATGAAATAAAAAGTGTACGTAAAGTATTAATGTTACTAAAGTAATATGTATTACGTAGTATGAAACCCATATTTTTACATGCTTCTGACACCATTTTATCAATATGTATTCTAGGTGAACATTTATTATTAAAATATATACCTATATCTTTAATGGTTGTTACGCGATTTAATGAGGTGTTATCCATAGTATAGTTATGGGTAAGTAGTGACATTTTCCTGGAGATACTCATGGCATGGCATTTGTCGATATTAAAATATAATTTGTTATTCAATGACCATTGATATATATTGGTAATATCAGATTGCAATTTTAAACAATCAGCAATTGAAGAAACTGTGGGAAATATTTTAAAATCATCGGCAAAAAGCAAATATCTGGAATATTTAATGTCGTTGACAAATACTAAGAAAAGTAACGGCCCTAAAACTGAGCCCTGAGGCACACCAGATGATGCAATAAAATAATTTGACTAAAAACCGTTAACTTTAACATACTGAATTCTATTGCATAAATAAGAAGTAATTAAGTGTAATAGTTTCTTTGAGAATCCTATTAATTGTAGTTTTTGAACTAGTATTAAATGGGAAACCTTATCAAATGCCTTGGAGAAGTCTGTGTAAATGACATCTACTTGCAAATTATTTTCCAAAGCATTGGAGGTGAAATCAACGAAACTAAGTAGATTGGTTATTGTTGAACGATTACGTACAAAACCATGTTGTAGTGGAGTGATATAATTTTGTGTTTGATATTGTATTTCATTAAACAAAGTGAGTTCAAAAATCTTTGCAAACCAGTTTAAGCAAGATATTGGTCTGTAATTTTTTATATTATTTCGGTTGCCAGACTTAAAAATGGGGCAGATTTTTGCTTCCTTCCACAAACTAGGAAAAGTCATAGTATCCAAACACAAATTAAAAATATAGAAGAGCGGTGTGGATAAACTTTCTGAACTGCCTTTAATAATAAAAATTGGAATACCGTCAGGACCGCAAGATTTACTATTACGTTGTTTTTTAATGGACAATAGTATTTCTTCTATCCCTATGTTGTCAATATGTACAAAACGATTGACATCCTGAGGTATGTTGTAACAGTACAATCGTCTAGTATAAAATTATTTCTATTAATCGTCGCCTACGTTGTGTTTGTAATAAATAAATGAATAAATGTAACCCCAAAAATGTCCGTAATACGAAGTAGCTATCAATGGTGGGGGAATCGGGATAGGTTCTGTTGAAATGAAAGAAATTAATTCCTTCCAAAAGACATGACTGTGACGTCATACCTTGTGTATTTATTGAAACTAATAAATATGCAGAATAAAAGAAAATCTTCATAATATTATTATTGTAATTTAGAACGAACTGAGTGGCCTGAACGCCAAGTTCTGTCGTGGAAAATTAAATAACTCTCCGACATTCGCCTTTAATCGCAAGAGGGAAACCACGACAAAAAACCTCAAGCAGAGAGAGAACAAAATAATAAATATTGTTTAAATACCAAAGAATCAAGATTACATTTTACAGATTTAAACATATCATAAACTGAATAACGTTGACACTGCCAGACTAGCCACAATAATGTCATAGTGTATTCAACACTAACATTTATAGTTAAATTGATGAATCAGTGTTTTCTGTTATTGTTGAGATATTTGTATCGTTGCCTGTACAAGTGTAATTGCATGTACAGGGGTCTCTTTACAGAGAAGTTTGTAGTTGACTGTACAAGTGTAATTGCATGTACAGTTGTCTCTTTACAGAGAAGTTTAAAAAGTCTGCGCTACGCACAGAGTGTCTCCACCTGGAGAAGTTTGCTATTTGTCTGCGCAATGCACAGACTGTCTCCACACGGAGAAGTTTGTTATCGTGGGTGCAGTTAAATGCACATAATCAACAGAAAACACTTGATCAAAGAATTACTCAAGACTCAATAATTATATCATTGTGGCCTTTGTCAGTATCACAAACTAATCTTGCCCCATAGTGAATTGTTACTTTTGTGAGAAATAACCATTCTTAAAACTGAATCATGTCATTAAATCGAGAGTTCAACAAATAAAGATGGGAAAAATAATTAAGGATCACCCGCGCCAGGTGTGCCAAGAGCGACAAGCGCCAGGCGGTCCAAGAGCGTCTAGGTGAAGGAATTAATTAAGGATCACCCGCGCCAGGTGTGCCAAGAGCGACAAGCGCCAGGCGGTCCAAGAGCGTCTAGGTGAGGGAATTAATTAAGGATCACCAGTGCCAGGTGTGCCAAGAGCGACAAGCGCCAGGCGGTCCAAGAGCGTCAAGGTGAGGGAATGGAATGACGAGAACTTCCCGACTTACGCTAACATGAAGTCAGAGTGGAGACCACAAATGGTCTCCTCGATTGAAGCAGATTGCTCAGTTTATATACAAAGATTTCCCTCTCGTTCCCTCAGGAATCTCAAGGTGGGACGTGAAGTTCATTTTCCTCCCCCGCTCCGTGGTAGATCTTGGAGCCTGTACTGGCCGTTGCGATCCAGCTGTTTTAACCTTTTCATTCCGTCAGTCTTCTAATAACAACAAACAAAACAAAACAAAAAACCGGGGTCACAATACACACTATGACCTGTAATAATTCTTTCCACTTAAACGTCTTCGTTTTCAAACCTCGCCTCTGTCTAGTGGTTTTTTTTTCTAAAGGGCTAGTGTCTTGTTGCGGCGGCCGCGTGCATTCCACCCTCGGAGACACTTGAGTTTAACGTAAACAAACAACAGTTACACAGTAGAAAACAGTATTGGTACCAGATACAAAATATTACTATGGCCATAGAAAACAGTATTAACCTAATTATTTTTATAAATATATTTAGAAATTGTCGTACCGTCTCAATCTCCCCCAAGATATTTAAATGTATCAACAATCGTTCAGGATTGTCTTTACATTTTCAATATCTTTTCTCATTTCTGAAACAAAAAATTATCAATACTTATTTCTACAGTTTCGTCTCTCGATGGCGCACTTCAGTTTGCCGGTAGGAGGCTACCGCTACCTAGTCTGTAAAAAATTATTGTTTCACAGCTGATTAGAATAAACATTTCTGATAATTTGATGACGCCATTGAGTTATAATGATCGAGTACTTATGTTAAGGCTTCTTACCAGGTGGTTCCTATCCAAGTTCTGTTACTTTCGCACCTTACAATTGTTCCCTCAGTTACCGTAGTTGTTGCCTTTTTCTGGTTTTCCTATTGTAATTTAAGTACCTGGATATTCTCTCTTTTCCGTTCCTCGGTCTCAATGATGGTGGTTGACTTAGTTTATTGTCGCCTACCGATAGTTTTGAAGATTTCTTCGCTGTTTTCTGTTCCAAGATTTTGTAGGTTTGTAGGTTTGCAATTTGCTGGGTTGGCTAACGTTGTTCGGCCATTTTGTATCCTTTCTTAATTCGTTTACTGATTATAATAACTTAATGAGCTCTTCCTTTCTCAGTAAATTTTAGCCAATAAATCTTTGCACCGGTGCGGTGGTTGACATTTACGTACTGCATCTCACGGAATCCAGTGCGATAACACGATTCTATTTATCCCATTATGATAATATCATCATTATCACCTAATTGTTGATTGTATTCCTACGTCCATTGTCCACAAAATTTTCACTGAGCTCAGGGTATTTTTTTCTTTACTTCTAATACCATTTTGGATGGTAAACTAGTTTATTTCAATGCTGTTTCTCCCATTTAGCAATGATATTGTAGTAATATGTTTTGTAACGTGTTTTATTTTACAGTCGAAGGCCTCTCCCCCATTCTCTACTTTCTAGTTCGCTACGAATCAAAATAATTCCTTTCGTTTTTTTTTTCCTTTATTAACTTTTATTCCTAATTATTAGTTATTTGTTTAATTAGGCAGCCAAATACCAGATACATAACATATACTGCCGTCACTGAATTCTGTCGAAGCTGTAAATCTATGTTTGGTGCCGGGTTGAACCCATTATTGTTATTACATCCCACATATATAAGTAAGGGTAGTATTGTGACGGGTCAAAATATACTGTGGTGAGTTTTCAACAGATTAGATTGTTTTGTGCACATTAGATTACTAATTCACTATCTTCACGATTACTACTGGTGTGTTCGTGCGCGCACGCGTTTGTGTGTGTGTATGTGTGTGTGTGTGACGATATTTCGTCCACGATAACTCAATATCTAACAAAGATATCATTTTGAAATTTTATATTTAAAATTTAAATGTTTAGTTTACCAGCTGATTTTGGTAGCCACCTGTAAACCGGAAGTAGTAGTTTAATTGCATCTGTCTAGTTTTTTTTTTTTTTATTAATAACTAATTTCTTTACAGTAAATTTTGTCATAATAAAAAAAACTGCAGTAGTATTGGCTACAAATTTTATTTTTGAAACTCTTTTCTACATCTTGCATATATATTTTTTTTTTTAATTAAAATTTTAGGAAGTTATGTGGTGCCACATCAGCTATTTTTATTTATTTCAGATTTGGAATTTTAAAATTGTTTTTGTTAAATATTTTGAAGGTTATCCGCCATCAAATTACGCTTGCCCTACGGTTTTTTTTAATTATTGCTATGTGTAATCTTTTTTACTGCATAGGCAGTAAATGTGATATTTTATGGAGTGTTGAGAGCAGGAGAAAAATACAGACATTTAAAGTGTTTATTTAAAGTTATGCTTCCCGAATTTTCGAGAATAGATCTTTGAACGTTCTTTTTTCAAAATTAGTTTGTATATTTTGTTGATTAACATAGCGGTCGCTTGTGAATATATTTTGTTTTGTATATTATTATCCTCGTTGATAATAATGAATAAATTTCAGTTCTGTTCTCGTTACGCAATTTTAGTCAACGTTTACGTCTCAATATTTTAAAATGTAATTTTTCTTCCACGAATAGCCTGTCGTAAAATAAATAGTTTTGAACCTCATTCCTTTCTCCCCCAATTGATAGCTTTTAATGACTCCGTATCCTGGTCACGGCACCAATTTTATAACAGTACAATCGTCTAGTATAAAATTATTTCTATTAATCGTCGCCTACGTTGTGTTTGTAATAAATAAATGAATAAATGTAACCCCAAAAATGTCCGTAATACGAAGTAGCTATCAATGGTGGGGGAATCGGGATAGGTTCTGTTGAAATGAAAGAAATTAATTCCTTCCAAAAGACATGACTGTGACGTCATACCTTGTGTATTTATTGAAACTAATAAATATGCAGAATAAAAGAAAATCTTCATAATATTATTATTGTAATTTAGAACGAACTGAGTGGCCTGAACGCCAAGTTCTGTCGTGGAAAATTAAATAACTCTCCGACATTCGCCTTTAATCGCAAGAGGGAAACCACGACAAAAAACCTCAAGCAGAGAGAGAACAAAATAATAAATATTGTTTAAATACCAAAGAATCAAGATTACATTTTACAGATTTAAACATATCATAAACTGAATAACGTTGACACTGCCAGACTAGCCACAATAATGTCATAGTGTATTCAACACTAACATTTATAGTTAAATTGATGAATCAGTGTTTTCTGTTATTGTTGAGATATTTGTATCGTTGCCTGTACAAGTGTAATTGCATGTACAGGGGTCTCTTTACAGAGAAGTTTGTAGTTGACTGTACAAGTGTAATTGCATGTACAGTTGTCTCTTTACAGAGAAGTTTAAAAAGTCTGCGCTACGCACAGAGTGTCTCCACCTGGAGAAGTTTGCTATTTGTCTGCGCAATGCACAGACTGTCTCCACACGGAGAAGTTTGTTATCGTGGGTGCAGTTAAATGCACATAATCAACAGAAAACACTTGATCAAAGAATTACTCAAGACTCAATAATTATATCATTGTGGCCTTTGTCAGTATCACAAACTAATCTTGCCCCATAGTGAATTGTTACTTTTGTGAGAAATAACCATTCTTAAAACTGAATCATGTCATTAAATCGAGAGTTCAACAAATAAAGATGGGAAAAATAATTAAGGATCACCCGCGCCAGGTGTGCCAAGAGCGACAAGCGCCAGGCGGTCCAAGAGCGTCTAGGTGAAGGAATTAATTAAGGATCACCCGCGCCAGGTGTGCCAAGAGCGACAAGCGCCAGGCGGTCCAAGAGCGTCTAGGTGAGGGAATTAATTAAGGATCACCAGTGCCAGGTGTGCCAAGAGCGACAAGCGCCAGGCGGTCCAAGAGCGTCAAGGTGAGGGAATGGAATGACGAGAACTTCCCGACTTACGCTAACATGAAGTCAGAGTGGAGACCACAAATGGTCTCCTCGATTGAAGCAGATTGCTCAGTTTATATACAAAGATTTCCCTCTCGTTCCCTCAGGAATCTCAAGGTGGGACGTGAAGTTCATTTTCCTCCCCCGCTCCGTGGTAGATCTTGGAGCCTGTACTGGCCGTTGCGATCCAGCTGTTTTAACCTTTTCATTCCGTCAGTCTTCTAATAACAACAAACAAAACAAAACAAAAAACCGGGGTCACAATACACACTATGACCTGTAATAATTCTTTCCACTTAAACGTCTTCGTTTTCAAACCTCGCCTCTGTCTAGTGGTTTTTTTTTCTAAAGGGCTAGTGTCTTGTTGCGGCGGCCGCGTGCATTCCACCCTCGGAGACACTTGAGTTTAACGTAAACAAACAACAGTTACACAGTAGAAAACAGTATTGGTACCAGATACAAAATATTACTATGGCCATAGAAAACAGTATTAACCTAATTATTTTTATAAATATATTTAGAAATTGTCGTACCGTCTCAATGTTATCATTGGCAATGTAACTGTTAATATGCTGATTACAATCAGAAGCGCAGAAATTTACTGGTTCATTTAAAAATACACTTTTAAAATAGTTAGCAAAAGCTTCAGCAATTTCTTCTCCGCCAGTGTAACTTTTATCATCATCATTTAAAGTTAATGGAATACCATTGCTGTTACTTTTACTTTTAACATAAGACCAGAAATTATTCGGATTTTCTGAGAGGTCAGATTCAATATTTCTTAAATAATTAATATGTAAATATTTTGAAGTTATTTTAACCTTTTTTCTTGTATCTTTAAATTTGTTGTAATAGTACATTGATGTATGCTTTTTATAAAGTTTATAATAATGATCTTTTATTTTGATTAAGTTAATCAGCTCCGCATTGAACCAACCTTAGTATTTATGTTTAATACTCTTCTTCTGAACCTTCGGAATACATTTTTCAAATATACCATATAGTATAGCATAAAAATACTCTACAGCCAAATTAATATCAATGCATTCGGTCACAGGTTCCCAATTGGCATTTTGAATTAAATTATACAATAAATTATAATTACCTTTATGATATTGATATACATATACTGGCATACATTTTAGTTCTTTATAATCATTTCTACAAACTTTGTAACAAATTTGTAAAGCTGGATGATGCAAATCTTCGGGTAGAATGGGATCAATACACCGATCAACTGTGCAGTGTATATTTGAAACAACTAAATCAAGAATTCTGTTATGATTATTAGTAACACTGTTAAATTGATTCATGTTAAGTAAATTCATACAGTTTACTAAATTTTGGATGTTATTATTACACAAAGTTTTCATAAAATGATAATAAAACTCTGGTAAATTGAAATCGCCCAATATAATAGTAGTAGAGCTAAAAATAAAAGGAAGGGACATAAGCGATTCATAAAAATCCTCAAAATCAATAGAAGTAGCATCAGGGGGTATGTAAACTACAATTAAGTAGATCATAGTGCTGTTGATTGTAAATTTAACACATAAATGTTCGACCTTTAAAGAATTACAAGTAATGTTATATTGCGACGGATTCAGATGATTGTTGACGGCCACAAGTACTCCACCGCCTCTGGATTTGCCTGTTAGAGCCGGGTTGCGATCACAGCGATAGACGGAGAACCGAGAGTCAAACACTTCATTGTTGTACACATTGCTGCTAAGCCAAGTTTCGGTGAGCGCAAGGACGTTGTACATGCTGGTCGTACCATTCATATAAAGTTCTGACAACTTAGGCCCGGTTTTACAATCGATGGTTAACTCTTTTGGTAAGCTGAACCTAACTTGCAAGTTTACTTCGAGTTAACTTGGGAAGTGTTTTTCAATCAGTTTATAATTGAAAGTTTACTAACTGCAAATTTACCGAATGTTGGTACTCCGTAAATTATGAAACATTTGTTTATTGGAGAACTGTCACTGTCAAAAGCAATAATATTTCGGAAGTATTTGCTTTAATAAATGTAGTATATTAATAATGAAATGTTGAAGTGAGTATATTAATTAAACTATGATATACCTAGATGAACGAATCAACTGATAAATATAAAAGATGTGATAACTTCAATAAATATTAAGAGGATTTATTAAAAATAAAAATAAAGATGTTATTAAAACAAAAAGACAGGGGCTGTAAATTGGCAGCAGAAAGCACATGCGTGGAAGATAATTAAAGAAGAAATTTCTTCCCGTACAACAAAAAGAACTGCAACATATTTGAAAACGAAATATCAATTTCGAAAAACTTTTGTCTGTAAATTATGAATTCCTTCTTCTGTTTGAAGCTTTTTTATACAATGTAGTCTCAAATTAGCTAAAACTGCACTGACACCTGTAAAATCTACTGCAATGCTAAAAAAACTTCCATAAATATACATAAAATCGAAATGTCAGTGTCGAATTATTGGTGAAAGACAATCATTTCTAAAATTATTTATTGTAACTGCTGTTACAAATATTTGACAATTACGAGTATACCTGCTTGTTGGATGCTGCAAAACCTCCAGTTTCATATAATATCTGTTCTATAAGTTCTTTTTGTCAATCTAAGCTGATTAAAAAAATCCAAATAATCGTATTCTTCAAAGGAGTTTGGTCTATGCCTAATTATTTTTGTGCGTCGAATTAATTCATCTTCATCGTCACTAAACGCATTTACTTCAAAATCATTCATTTTTATACTCGTATATTCAAAATGTCACAATTCGAGGTTACGAGCTGATAGTCAAAGTAAAACTAAAAGTTAACTACAACCTAATGTTTTGGTAAAAGTAAACTACAAGTTAACCCATAATCTTTATTTGTAAAACGGTAAGTGTTGGTTAACTTCTAGTTTACTACAAACTCTTAGTTAACCTTCGATTGTAAAACTGGCCCTTAGTGTTTAAACCACGCACGTTTTGATAGTATATTGTTTCATTTATTATTATTATTATTATTATTATTATTAAATTCAATACCCAACAGACTTGCGTCCAATTCTAGGGTAAGGTAAACAAGAGTAAAGGTATGAAATAGTATGCTTAATGGTACTGACACTGTCATGAAAAATATCGTCGTGACATTCAATCATATGATAATTATGTATCATTTGATGCAAAGGAGATTTTAATAGTATATTTGATCTTGCAGTTTTAAAGTAGAAAGTGTTATTCTGTCTGGCTGCTAACCTGGGAACTTGGAAGAAGATTTTATCTAAAATAAATGGACAATCAATTTTATTGTCAATAATCTTTTGAAGTGTAATTACAGAATCAATTATACGTCTATGATGGAGATAATACAAATCAAATGTATCCAATAATAGTTCTTGTGATGTACCTCTAGGTGGGTAAGGCCCTTCTAAAATGTTAGCCGCAAATTTCATAAATTTTCTCTGTACTCTTTCAATGGAATCATTTAGATTTAGGTAAATAGGATTCCAAATAACAGCGCAGTATTCCAAATGGGGACGCACAAGAGAAATAAAGAGTAATCTTAAAACGGCATTATCTGTAAAGTGTTGTGCATTTCTAATTATCATACCTAGACATTTATAAGCGGATGCAATAGCTTCTTTAATATGGATATCGAACTGCAATTTAGGGTCGAAAGTAACACCTAAGTCTTTAAATACGTTAGGTCTTTGTAAGGTAGTGTTGTTGACTGCATAATTGAAATTGACTGGGTTAGTTTTTCTATGAAAGCTCATGACGTTACATTTGTTTATGTTCAGCAGTAGATTATTATGAACACACCATTGATAAATGCGATTCAGATTGAGTTGAATATGATTACAGTCATTATCTGCATACATCAGGAATGATACATCTATAATTTCAGTTATATCATTTATGAATATGTTAAAAAGAAGTGGACCTAACACTGAACCCTGAGGGACGCCGGATGTTTGATGAAATTTTTCAGACTGAAAGCCTCCATAACTGACAAACTGTTGCCTGTCATGAAGGTAGGAAGAAATTAAAGCAATCAATGGATCTGATAAACCGAAAAGATGAAGTTTCGTTAATAGTATACGATGATCTATTTTGTCGAAAGCATTCGAGAAATCCATGTATACAACATCAACTTGACCCTGCCTGTCTAAGACTTCACAGATAAATTGTGTCTTACACATTAACTTTGTAACTGTTGATCTTCCTTTCATAAACCCGTGTTGATTAATAGAGATAGTACTGCTAACGTGATTATAAATTTTGGCATGGATAATTATTTCAAAAAGTTTGCTAAAATTAGATATTATAGCAACAGGTCTATAGTTGGTTAGATCACTTCTATCTCCTTTTTTAAAAATTGGAGTTATGCGTGATAATTTCCAAATATCCGGGAATGTTGACGTATGTAAGATGAGATTAAAGATTATTGTTAGTGGTATCACAAAGACAGCAGCACAGTCCTTAATTAAAAATGAAGGAAACTGGTCAGGACCGCATGTCATTTTACAATTAAGTTTCCGAAAAGCATTCATTACATCATCTACTGAAATTTTGTTAACATATAAAACAGTGTGATTATTCAGGCTAGAATCACAGCTACTATGGCAATTATTATTGGTAAAAGATGCCGAGAAGTAATCAGCAAATTCATTTACTATTTGTTGTCCATTGTCTATAACATTTTCTTGGTATTTTAAAACTGATGGTATGGAAGAGATGTTGCGTTTCTGGTTTATAAAAGACCAAAATTTCTTAGGTTCTGATTTTATTTCCTGCTGAATTTTTGCGTGGTAGTTCTTGTAGGCAACTTTTATATCCGATTTTATTTGTGTGCGTAAAAGAGAAAACTTAATTTTGTCTAATTGTGCACCATTTTTTTTTAAATTGATTCCAAGCTTTTTCCTTTTGTTTGATTTTGTAAATAATTGATCCATTAAACCATGGTGGGTAGGATTTTTTGCTTTGACGTTTTCTAGGTACGTGTTTACATAGAACGTTGTTAATAATGTTATAAAATTTCCCTACAGCTTCGTTTACATTGTCATATATACTGAGAACATTCCAATCAATACTAGCTAAATCTTTATATAGTAACGGAAAGTTAGCTTTTCTGTAGTTAAATCCCATGTTAGTAATAGGTTTAAATCTTTGATTATCACATTTTAATACACATGAAACGCTTAGAGCGGGATGGTGTCGATCTTCAATAACTAAAATATCTTCCGCTTTTGAAACAGAACAACAGAAGTTACATAAAATTAAGTCTAGTAATCTACCGTGACTATTTGTGACAAAATTATATTGCGATAAATTGTTGAAATTTATAAAGTTGTATACAATATCGTAGAATGGACATGAGTGGTTATTAAACGTACATGAGTAATAATTCGAAATGTTGAAATCGCCTAATATAATAATGTTAGAATTCAAAGGAAACGAAAAAGAGGATATCGAATCGAACAAAATATTTAATTCATTAACACTACTATTTGGGGGAATATAAATATTTATTACATACAAAGATTTGTGTTCCATAATTATTTTAACAAATACGATGTCTATATGAGGTATTTCAAGTAGTTGAGAACAAATGGATCTGATATCTACTTGAAATGCTTTGAATTGGTTTTTAATGGTTATAAGTACACCTCCACCCCGAGTAGTTTTAGTTTGAAAAAAATCTCTATCGCTTCTAAATACCAGATAGTTATTGGGATCAAATAATTTGGAATTATTGATACCCCCATGGCACCACGTTTCTGTTAGAGCAAAAATATCATATTGAGGAGAATTTAATGAATTAGTGAAAATATCATTACATTTTGTATTCAGTCCCCTAACATTTTGGTAATAGAAAGTTATATTTTCACATGATTGTATATTTCTATTATCATAATTATTCGCTAATTGCTATGAATTACCAAATATAGATGTTTTAAACTTTTGCAGTGTTTCCTTGTATACGTGGCATTTTGAGTCCCACACTGCATGATCTGTAGGAATTTCAACGTTTTGTGTTGCTTTAATGTGTGAACAATGAGTACATTTGAATACTTCCGAATTGCATTTACTTAATTCGTGAGGCTCTGCACATCTAGGACAAGTTGGTTCTTTTTTCGTGCAATGTGTGGCGTAGTGATGGAAACCGCAGCATTTAAAACATCGACGAATTTCTACAGCGTCATACACAGAACAGTAATCGTAACCGATCCATAGTTTACCAATATTCAATGCCTCAACGTATGTTTTAAGGTCGACTTGTACAACGCATTGATGTAGTTTATTATTGTTACGCAAAGGTGTCACAGATTTAATATCACATAAGGAATTTTCAGAGAAACAAGACTTATTGAGAGATTTAAGATAATTAATAATGTTACGTAGAAATACAAAAATATCACGATGTCTACTCTAAAACCAGATAATAGAAAAATTAAATAGATTAACGTTAGTCGGGTTACGTAAATCAAAGTACACTTATAAAATTCATTTTACATATATTTATCAAAAATAACACTCACCTTTACAAATCAAATTAAATACACTCATTAACAGAATTACAACATAAATGCGATAAATCCGACGATCCCGAGTCGCGTGTCGCGTGCACAAACTACCCAATCTGAATATAATTAGTTCCCGCCTGTAAAAATAAGAAAACCGTGAGCAACAAGCTCAGTGAGAGAGTCAGCCTAACAAATAATCAGCCACACGGTTGGCAACCTCGGGCACACCCGCCGGTTACTACAGTATCAACCACTGCTCGTTGGCAAACCCCATAACGTATAGTTAATACAGGTTTACTACGGACCCACTGCCGCTTCGTTGGTGATCCGGAGACACACTCAAACAACCCATGACAGATCACTACAGCACACATTACTGCTCGTCGGCGATCACCGGGACTTCCACCCAGGACCACTACAGCTCAAGGGGCTGCTACGTTGGTAACCCCGAGACACACTCAAGCCAGGTTACTACAGCCTTACCACGCTGCTACCGTTGGCGACCACAGAACTATCTGTGACCGCTACAGCTCCCGGCTGCTGCCGTTGGCAACTACAGAACTATCTGTAGCCACTACAGTCCGCCAAAACAATATCTCAATAACCGCAGACTGCTAGCACACAATGTATTCAATCTCATTCTCACACTCACTCTCTATACCTCTAAATAGACTATCTCACCTGTAGGCAAACACACCTCTCCGCTAACAGTCACAAACACTCGAAAGTTAGAAACTGACTGGCGTAAGCCATTCAACGATTAGGGTAAAATCATAATCAACTCATTGCATAAAGTATTATATTAAATTAAATGTACAACGCAAATGACGTAACCCATAACAAAAATTAACGTTTATAAATAATGATTATGACAATAATGTGCTCAGAATCAAGTTTATCTGTCATACCGACTAGTCTTATTCGTGGATTGAATGCGGCTGATTGTTTTGCATCGTACTTATCACTCATTTTCTCGTTAACTAACTTTTGGAACTTTAGTGTTTCTTCAGTATTTGCACAGTTTACTAAAAGACTTCCATTGCGTGTATTACGAATATTTGTTACTTTAACATTAGTAGCTACTGGATCAATTGACTTACGAAGATCAGATTTGGTCACACCGGAACTCTGAATTTGTTTAGGTTTGATAATAACAGGTGGTTCAATATTGGTTTTTTTGGTTTTTTTGACAATATCAGAATATGATTTTGAAGTAGAATTAGAATTAACATTATTACAAAAGTCACTTAGTTGATCATTAATTGATTTATATAATTCCTCTTTTAAAGTAGCAACAATGGAATCAAATTTGGAATGTAAATCTTTTTGTAAATTCTCGATTAATGGATTGACTTGCATTAATTTTGACATATTATTATGTATATCTTTAATGTTTGATTCAATATTTAGCGACTTCTTCGTATCCACAACACTACAGGTTCTTTTACAGCTGTCGCACAAATACAAAAAATTGTGATTATTTTGGATTAATTTAAATTCAGCTTCACTGAGGTTAATGCATGAATGGTGAAACCATTTTTGACAGGCGCCCTCACAACCAACCAAACCATCTTTGGTCTTAAATTTACATTTAGCACACGACATCACGCCATAAATAAGCTAAATGTGATAAGTAAATAATTAAAATATATCTAAAATAATAAATAATGAAAATGCAATAATTCACAATGGATACAAGACAGGATAGGAAGACGCCAGTGCGGTCCTTCACGGCTTCAAAATACAAACAAACAGGAATGAGACCGTGGAAAGGTATACACTAGAGAAATGGATGTTACTGGTGATGAAGAAAAAGAAGAAATGACAGTAGCCTAAAAACTAATAAAACCTAATCCGTTAAAATCAAACTTAACACTAATTGTACCTAATTCATCAAATAAATAGACCTATCTCTTTACCATTTAGACTAAATAAAAAAGAAACTAGAACATCTGATAATTACGAGTTTCCAATTTAAAAAGTACAAGATAAAATAAAAAGAAATAAAACTCACAGCGACGCCACTGCTACGTACGAACAACAAGTTAGGTAGTAACTTGTCTACACTTTACCAAGGAATAAAGAATGAAAGAGTTGAATGAAATGAAATAAATTAAATAAAAAACTGGAACAGACTTACAATTCAGGCCCAGAAAATAAAAAATATATGCACTACAGCACTACGCACAAATATTAATTTGGAGCTCAATATTAATTTCACACAAAAAACCACAGAAAAATTCAAAAAACAAGAGACCACGAGAAACACGTCTAGCTAGTTGAATGTAAATTTTTGCGTGGTTTAGTTCGTGTTTGAGTTTTTTTGAAGCTGCACTATACACGGTATACCATTTTTGTATTTAATTGTAATGTTCGTTTCGCCGTCAGATTTTCTTCTTTCGAGTTCTTGTTTCACCAAATTTAAATGTTCCCCTTGTTTTGTGGTCATATCACTGGAAATTCGCACTTTCTTGAAATTGGCCGAGTCCTTTAGTTTTTTTGAATGTTTTAGTACTTCAATAGCATCACTCCGATTATTTAATGAGATTTTTATTGGGCGGATTTTATTGTCCATTCGCCGGCCAAGACGAACCGTATTAAAGTTGACCGGAAAATTTATATTTGGGGAAATACACGTAATTAATTCTTTAACTTGCTCCTTTTCATCGGTAGGATTTTCCGGCAAGCCAAATATTATAATGTTAGAAGCTCGTTTAGTGCGGTCAGTAATTTCCGAGACAACATTTTCAACAGTCAGTCAAGTCAACAGAATTTTGATAGTTTGAATTACTTTTAGCTAGTAGAAAATCAGTTGTCAGTTTACTGAGTTTCTCTTCGAGGCCGTGTATAAGATTTTTTAATTCAATTACAGTTGAATTAATATTTTTATGCTCTTCGAAAGAATTATTACAAGAGTCACACAACCATTTGAAATTCTTTATTGAGCGTAGAATCCGCGAATCTGACTGGACAATATTTGAACAATCTAGATGACTTACTGAATTGCACATAGCACATTTTATAGAATTATTAGAAAAGACGGATTTATTACAAATTTTACAAATTAGCGACATTAGGATATTCTTGTAACTGTAGACACACAATTTTAAGACGACTTAAGGCACTGTCGACTTGCAACCACACAATTAATTAAGTAACGCACAAAAAAAGTTGATTTTAGGTTTTAAATTAGAATAACGAGGGCACTACACTAGCTAGATATATTTAATTTATAACAAATTATTTACTTTGAAATTACGAGTACGTTGATATCACACACGATATTTAAACTTATATAAAAACCACAAATTTTAAACAATATGCAACTCTGAATAACAACGCTGCCACACCTGCAAGATTCATAACTAACTATTCTATATTATAATACGAGTGAAGAAACTAAGAATTTCGCTCACGCTTGACGGTCAAGCATGTGTCACTTTTAAGTGAGTTAAGTGGACAAAACAGAAGATTTCGAGCTCTGCATCCAAGTAAGAAACAAAAAGTTTCAATAGCAATTTCAGTTTTAATAATATATTAATTATGAACTTAATACGTTAGATACAACCATAATACATTAATGCCCGTATTCATAACAATTCGTTAGTTAAATTAACGTCCCGATTTTGACAAATTAAATAATTAACGAATGTTTTCATTGAAGTGTCATCTGTGAACTTCACCACATTATTGTTATTGATCAATAAAATTTAAGATGAAGAATTAATTGAAAATGTGCTTGAAATGATGCCACGGCCAAGGCATTTTCGTCAAAGAGAATATTTGTTTGAAAAATATGATGAAATTGAATTTAAAAGTCGTTATCGTTTGGCAAAAAAACACTGTAGCTACTTGAGCTAATATGTTAGCTGCAGTACTGCAAGACCAACTAAAATAAATTCGCCGGTCTCAGTTGTAAACCAGTTACTGGTAATACTGCGATTTTATGGAACTGGATCTTTTCAGCAAGTGTTGGCTGACCACATTAACATATCCCAACCAACAGTATCTCGCATAATACGAGATACGACCAATGCGATTGCTGCAATGAGTGGTCAAATGATTAACTTTCTACAAGACGAAAATCAAAGAAGAAAAATTAAACGTAATTTTTACAATATTAATGTGGATGTGTTATCAGAAATATTTTCTAGTGAAATATCGTCAACTACCGTGATAATGAGTCGCACTCTCAAATTGATTTGTATCAGGCTTGAACTGCTGCTTTATGGTATTGATGAGTCTCTCCGCATTTGTATCAATTAATTTTGTGAATGAATCCTCCCCCAGTTAAATACATTTGAGCCGAAAATTGCCTTATTAATTTATTTTACAAAATTAAATCATTGTCATATTTACCTTGTCGCTGGCATTATCTTTACGAATTTTTCTTTTATGATTATCATAAAACGTTTTCAATTGGCTCACTGTTCACATTCCATATAAATTTATTGAATTTAATTCATTTGCCACTTTTCCCATGCCACCATTTTCTCCTTTAACGTTGTCCCATCAGTTTTTTTATTTTCTATTATTGGTAGGTATTTTTCAAACACATCCAAAAAGCGAAATTTCAGAGTCGCTAAAATTCTTTCCCCTTTTCTTCTCGCTCATGTTGACAAATAATTCAAAGATGTCAATATGAAAATCGGAAATAGATTCATTTGTTAAATAATAAAATTTACTAGAAATATAACTAAATAATTTTAACGCGGTTGTTAAGAAACGATTCGTTAAAATTAAACAATTTTGTTTATGAATTTATTGTCAAAATTTAACGAATCGTTTTCAAAACGGGTCATTTAGAAACGATTCGTTTGTATACAGTTTTATGAATACGGGCATAAGTAAGTTAAGTACATTATTAATAAAATCTTTTACGTAATTGTTTTATATGACACAAATTGTTGATTTGTTTTTGAATCGCCATTCTCGATGATACGATAAATCTTTGAATAGAATTCGAATATTATAAATGGCATAATATTCTTGTTAATAGCTATAATAATATATTTCAATAATCTAGGTTACAATGGGAACAAGAACTAAAACATTTTAATGCCCGACCGTTACGTTATTGTTATCATAACTGCCCGGCTAGCCCTAAGGTTTCATAAATTGAACGATGTTGCTATCGGACATATATTACACAAACACTGACTTCTATTGGCCGATATAATCAATCACTAATTTCCATTGGCAAATAGAAATTGTAAACAAATAGCCGAGCAGTTATATACCAAATAACGCCTTAGGGTGTTATAAATGTGACATTGTTGCTATCGGACACATAATACACAAACACTCACTTCTATTGGCAGATAGAAACAAACCCTAACTTCTACTGGCAAATAGAAATTGTAAACAAATAAGAATATTGTGTTCTAGTTTCAGTATTTGTAAGCAAATATATTAATCTCTCTAACAAAACATAATGATAGGATAAAAATCTTTTATAAAATAATATATCGGTCGAACATGAAACGTTGAACGCACCACGGGCGTTAAACAGACAATAATGCCTTTGGTCAAAGTACACACCTCACGCATTATTTTCCTTATAACGCACTTGATAGGTTAATTAGTGATTACTATAACATCTATATATCAAATAATTGTGAAGTATCAGAAATATGTGCATTTTGAAATTTTATAAAAGTAATATTTGTATTATTAGTTAGCAAGTTTTAAGGACTATTTTAGATCTAGATTTTAATTAATATTTTCAAATAAAATCTTTGTTACAATGAGAACAAAAAATTAATCAGGTTTAACATCTATATGTCAAATAATTGTCAAAATAAAGTCATGCCCAAGAAATAAGTTATATGTGTTCAGTTGATTTAATATGTATAAGAAGGTAGTGTTCTTACCATACCATTTTTGTTTTTTATTATAACTCGAATCCTTAAAACGGAACCTCGCTTCTAGTAGCGACTCCAACTGGCACGAGTTTCAGTCTAATGTGAATTCACTAGAAATAAAAACAAACTACATCTACCTGTACAGGACTAAAGTTCCTTTCATTTGCTACGGTATTCAGTATTCCCTGTTAGTCCTGCCCTCTCCTGCTAAATAATAGCCTGCGAATAGGGGTGGCGTCATGGCCTACTGTCTTCCGCCAGCGACAAAGTGCAAGACGCCCTCGTAAATAACAGGGATAGTGCGTACAGTGTCGCCAACCTGTGTTTTCATGTAACTATAAAGTTAAGCACTTAATTGCTGCGTTCTTATCTGTGACGTCACGGCTCTGGGGTGATGTATACGCATTTGATTATATTGTGACGTCATGTAATGTTGTATTAGTTTAATGCTTGTTGGGTTTGTTAATCGGCAATCTGAAGTAATTAATTGTGATTTGTTATCTTGAATTTTTATAGAGTATAAAATAATTAAAGGGTTGTTTTATCTGATTGTATTTTATTTGCGTATCGAATTTTAAATGGTATTTAAATTCTTTTCATCATTATTATTTGTATCTTAATAACAATCTTAAATGCGCAAAGCTTAATACTGCAGAAAATAAAAAGTGGTTGTATTGCCAGTTTTATAAACGGCTTCATTTAGAGGCTGGCATTACCTTGAGGTAATACTTGCTTCACTCCTTCGTGCAGGACCTTTTTATTTTCTTGTACATAAATAGGGAATATAGCAATCAGGAAAAATTCCTCAATGACGTCTGTGTGGATAAATGGAGAATTGAATGAATGGGTGGAGAGATGGATGGATGTATGTCCGTATGTTCTAGAGCTCACAAACGAGAAAAGATAAAGTAACGAAGTTTCATGATATTGCGGAAACAATTGTGTAACACGGCTGGCCACGAGACTGAAACTTGACAAACAACACACAAACTCTTTTAACTTGATAAAAATGATATTTAATTAAGTGATGAAACGGTGAATAGAACAATTAGCAAACAAATACAAATATTACAAACAACGACAACGTAAAAATATGCTTAAATAGTTACAGTTACCAAAACATTATTACAAGGAATTTACTTAAAGTTCTATGTTTTGTAGCGCACAGCAGACGTGAGAAGATGTCTGCTCATTTCAAAGGCTGAAAACCAACTGTCTGTCTTGTGCTGGCCAAACACTTGCAACTACCCCATACGGGTTATGGTGCAGAGGGAGGGGAAACGTTTCCCACAGAACTAGCACAAAAATTACGTAAAAACTAAAACCTAATCTAGGGTTCGACCAGACCTCTCTGTAAATCTATCAACCCCAGATGGCATCTCAAACCGATATTTCAGAAAATTTGCCACGATGTAAACTCAAATGACTATTTATGATAACTTAAATTCTAACACACATGTGTAGCAATAAATTAAACTCAAGAACTCCTCGATGCATTTAAGTCCAAACGCAGCTTAAAACTTGATATTGTAAAATCGTTTTGATAGTAAAAACAGTAAATCGTATTCTGAATGTTCGCCTTGTTACAATTGTAAAACCGAAAGTGGATGTTTACTTGTTCATAAACAAAACAATAAATTCAATTTATTTAGAAGATAAAATTAAACGTGTTAAAAAATATTATTTGGAATATAAAAGGTTATCTTAATTCCGTCCTTATCCCAAAAAAATGATGCGAGAACCTTTCCTGTGGATTTTTGGACACGAAATTGCTTTGGGCGGAGGATCCAGCGTGTTTCCAATCCTTTGATTGTTTCTGGATCGTAATGTTGGATCCATGTTTCATCCATAGTTGTAAAATATTCGAAGAATCCTCTTTAAAAAGGCGGCAAAGTGACTTGGAGGTTGTCACTTTGAGTCGTTTTTGATCAGCATTCAAGCATTTGGGAATCCATTTGGCAGATAATTTTCTCATACCCAAATCATGATGTACGATATGAAAGATATGTTCGTACGAAATAATTCAAGTCTCTGCTAAATATTTGAGTCCAATTCGTCAATCATCCAAAATCATGTCATGCACGGATTCAACATTTTCAAAAGTGGACACAGAAACGGGTCTCCCAACACGGTGTCCATATTTGACGTCTGTTCTTCTTCTCTTAAATTAGGTAAACCATTTTTTACGGCGGCGTACGAAGGGCAATGATCCCTCAATGTATCCAACATATGCGCGTAAATTTCCTTACCGGACAATCCTTTTAAAAATAGCTATTTGATCAACGATCGATACTCAATTTTATCAAAATTGTAATTTTTATGGGCTGAAGTTTTTATAACCAAAATTTGAAAAACTATTTGGTTTTGTTTATGAGAATGTTCCAAGGCTCACTATTTATCAATGTACCTACATAATTTTTTTAGGTTATTATATTTATATGTATAAGAAATCCGTGTGACACCTGATCAATTTTTTTACATGATTATTTAATTTATTTATTGAATCTTTGCCCTTTATGTACTACTGACTTTGTGCATTGATAATAGAACTTCAATTGCAATATTACTTTTTCGTTTTGAAAATTTCGTTGAATTCCACTTAGCAGATTAAACGAAAGGATCATATCCCGATATTAGATGTCTCAGTGCCTCCTAATTACAATCGGTATTGAAGGGATCTGCCCAAACGAGATAGCTCGCGAATATGGAGCCATCAGCTTCTCATGAATCGCGCAAATTCTCAGATTCAATTATAACTAAAAAGTCCCGAATAATTTGCGCATTGAAGTTTTTCTAGCGTGAAATTCTAATAATGGAAGTCGACGCCGGAGATCGCAGCCGCGCCCGTGATATTCGGGAATTAATTAATTGTTAATTACGTTTTTTGTTTCGCGGCTCGTTATGGCGATATTTGACCCTGAGATTTTGAGATTTTTAATGAGAAATTTAATAAATGCACCAAGGAGTAATGAATTCTAATAAATTTTTTATTTATTTCGGACCAACTTCCTTCACAATCTAGAGGCAAGGGTTCATATCTCGCCAGGTTCAGTATATTATAGAGTGGATTCTACTTCTGGAAATACATACATACAAAGACAATATCTTGATGTATCCTACATACTGGGGTAGCATCGTAGCATGAATCCAGAAACATAATCCACCAAAAATCAATCTCCTCTAAACATTCATCTTCTGATACACCACTTTTGCTTCGTCCACATTCATAGTGCGATTCATATATGCTAGTCTATTCTTCACAATCGGAATCATTCATTAGCGCAACAAACCATCAATCATACCTAAACACTCAGACGCTTACGCAATCGTTCACCTTCAATCTCACCCACATATGTTAGTTTTATCAACCTCATTCGATATTTGCTCAAGATGTCCAAACATTTCAATCCTAGCTCACCACTTTTTCCTCGTCCACATACATTGCGATTCATACAAGCTCCTTTATTCTACACAATCGGAATCATTCGGTCACGCACAAAACCATCAATCATACCTAACCACTTATTTCTCGAACGTCCACACAATCGTTCACCCTCGCTCGCATATATTAGTGGCTCACTTCCACTTTCTTAACAACATTTTTCTCAATCTTATACTCATCGTATTCCGGACACGATCACTCTCCTGTCAAATATCTCATTTGCACAACAGTTATACGTCCTTCATGATTCTTCATTTACACCCAACATTCAGAACCGTACATCAATGTAGCAGGCACTAACACGTAATTATAAACACTCAATTGAGCATCTCTAGATACATTCACATTTTGAGCAAATGTACATAGAGCACCCAATCCCTTGCTTCCTGCAGATAAGTGAAATAAAGTATATTTATTTTTAAATTTTTATGCGTAGAAAGTATAACAATCACGAAAAGATTGATTACGAGATTTTCACTGAATAACATGTTTGAGATTCCCTGATTCCATTTTGGTCACTTTCTGAATGACATGACGTATGTGTGGGTGATTGGATATGTTCTATAACTTACGAACAAAAAACTTCATAATTACAAGTTCCATGATATTTCCAAGAAATGAGTTGATTTTGGTAATAATTATAAACCCTAAAGTGGAAATTTACCTTAAATTAGATGATAACAAATTTCTTGTCGTTTACATTTTTCTAGTTTTACAACTTAATTTAATAAATATTTTTGTCGTTACAGATCACATACATACATATACTGGATGTTTTATTTAAGTGTGCCACCATTATTATCTCGAGATCTATAAAAGACACAAAGTTGGTTAAATTAGACAACAATTTCCATTTAACAAGACTATTACAGTGAGCTAAAGAAATATTTTTTTAAGCAGAGGTTCTCAAAATATGGAATCCAACTTTTTATATTTTAAATAGCAATATATATTTTTTCAAAAGATGAGGGTAAAATAAGCGGATTGAATTTTAATAATATTTATTTATTTAATACTTAATCATCAGGTGAAGCTGAAAGAATACATTGATTTAATTTTACAATATTTCCAATAGTTTGTTAAATATTATATTTAATAATTAGTATAAATATGTAGTCAAGATATAAAATAAAGAGATAGATTTAATTATGTTTAATGAAAATAGTTTTATGTACTAGCGTCGACCCCGCCTACGGCGGGTGTCTCAGCTAGGGCTCCGCAATCTCTGAAAATCTCACAAAATTTATGTATATAATAATATAATATGCGAAAGGTGATTAGTACTGTATAGCGGTTCGGTCTAATTCGCAGGTCGAATCGCACCGCTCCTCGACCTTGAAGAAAATTTCAACTTAATTTAGGGTCCAACTAAAAGTATGGGGTAATAGTGCTTTGTTAATATCTCATATGAGATCATGCAATTGATGAAGATAGGTCATCTCTTCGTTGCTCCCTTTCATGTAACTAAATTGGCGAAGAAAGCTCGTCACTTCGTTCCTCGCTTTCATGACATTAACATTGACGAATATCGTCACTTTGTTCTTCGCTTCCATGTCACTATGAGAATTTGCGTGTCTCCCATATTTTTCATTGCGGGAAGTTGTGTGTCTCCCATGTTTTTCATTGAGGGAAGTTATGTGTTTCCCATTGATGGAAGTTTTGTGTTTACCACTGAAGAAAATTGCGTATTTTACTTTTATGGAAAGTTGAGTAATTTCCAAAGAGGGAAGTTGTGTGTTTTCTATCGAAGGAATTTGTGTATATTGCATTGAGGGAAGTTATGTGTTTACCATGGTAAAAAGTTGTATGTTTTCCATTGAGGGAAGTTGTGCGCTTTCCATTAAGGGAAGTTATGTGTTTTCCATTGAGGAAAGTTGTGTGATTAGCACTAAAGAAAATTGCATATTGGAAAATTGAGTGATTTCCATAGAGTGAAGTTGCGTGTTTTTTATTGAATACCCTATAAGTTAGCTTTCTAGTAATTTCTACAAAAACAATTGCCGATGGCAATCATTTGTGATAATGAATGTTCTTCACTAACATTCCTCAACTTACTGCTCCAAAAACATTTCATTTAATATCCCACAAGTCAGGTTTCTATGAAACAAAAAAAAAAAAAAACAATTGCCGATCGTAACGATTTGGAATAAAAAAATTCGTCACTGCTGTCCTTCATTTCCTGCCATTTCTATGAAAACAATTGATAATCGTAAAGATTTGTTTTAAGGTTGGGTCATCACTACGTTCTTTAACTTCTCACTTTTATAAAATTTCATTTGCTACCCCACAAGTCAGGTTTCCATGAATTTTTAGAAAAAAACAATTGCCCATCGTATCCCATTTCATTTCATTTTAAGAAAAAAAAATTAATATCAGTCAGTCCATATTTTTGACAATTCATTAGAACATGTCTATTTAAGACTTTTCATTTGATACCAAACACGATATATTTTTGATGACTTTTAGATAAACAATCGACAATCGGTCAACTTCCATTTTTTTAAAATCATTTATCTCGTCTCTTCGAGACATTTCTATTGATACCCTATAAATGATTAAAAAAAATAATCAAACACAATTTAAATTAATATTTGATCATGTAATAAAGACTTCTGTCTATCTGACACTTCTATTGTCATCTAGTCATTTTAAAAGTATCTACAGTCAATAATAATTTGCATCCTACATTAGCTTTAATTTCGCGGTTTTACTTTATTTTTAATAAATTTAATCGTGTAACACCCACTTTTTTAAATTTTTAAATAAACGTTTCAGAAATTTGCAAAATATCAAACATGCGTGTTCATTTATTGTAAACACAGATAAATTTACAAAACTTCTGCAACTTGTCTACAATTAATGTAATTTATATTTCAAATTTAAAACTGAACTGTCAAAACTGACAAGTTGTCATAGACGTTCATCTTAAAAATATCACGGCCACCACACTCTAAGTTGATTTTGGCCCAAAAATGCAGGTTTTTTCAAGTTTTCTCGCACTCATGTATAGGAAAAATATGAATTCATAAAAAGCACGCAGTCCTAATCAAACTCTACATTTCTGTGAAAGTTTCATTCAAATCCGTGAAACCGTCTAGGCCCTAGGCTCGAACGAAAATCGTGATGAATCTATATATCTATAGGCACCGAATTAGCCAAAATACTATGTGGATTATTATGTTTAATCCATTTTTCATTATTTTTTCTTATCATGTTAAATTTGATTTGTGATATAATGAGTTTTACAGTCAAGAAAGAAAAATACACAACAGTGACTGCTATGTAGCTGCCATTCTTGTACTGGTTCAAGTTTATTTTACCAGAAAAGGATGCAAGTAAGGTGCAAATAATAAACAAATATGAAGAACTTGAATTGGAAGATAAAAGAGCAGCATAGATAAAGCAAATTCAAACTGAAAAATCTGTTATTGAGCATATGAGAATTATGTTTAAAATACTTACTAGATTATGTATGAATATTCTATACGTTTATACAAACTGTATATATTTTACAACAATCCAACAATTTTTTTTGAAAATACCATAATTTATTTTGCTATTCTACATACATCTTTGAGTTTGTAAAATGATCTATTTCTATACCTTATAAATATAATTCAAATATACATTTTCTACTGTAATTCAAATTTTTTTGAAAGGTTTAACGATAATTTCTTTATAACGTACAATTACACCTAAGTGTGAATTATTTTTAATATAATTTTCAGAATGTATAACTTCTTATTATCACGGCAACCCCGATTGTCAATCATTTATCGCAAGTAAATAACAATTAATAAGTTTTGTTGTAAAAAAAAATATTTAAATGTAATACATTTGTATTTAGTTAAAAATATTATTTTAGGGAAAATTTACCTATACTATTCCATAACATAAATGTCTTTAAAATTATTGTAAGTAACTTAACTCGAGAGCGGTCGCTATACTCCCTAAGTATTCTTCTTCTACCTTGTAATAACTGTACAGGGATTCATTTAGTTGTGAGATTTGTTGAATACGTGCGCTCATCTCCCGGCCACTGGAATTTTATTCCTTTATTGTGAGTTATTTTCTAAATATTTGTGTTATTCATGAATTGTGGACAATTATTTGTGAACTTGGCAATCTTTTGAAGTTGGAACAAGAAAGAAATAGAGGTAAGTCATAAAATACGGTTATATTGTGGAAATTTACAATTGATTTCAATCAGATGTACAGCAAAATGAGCCACCACCTAATCAAACTAGTTTTTCATTAATCCTTATTTACCTGTATTATTTCCTGTTTATTTATTTAAACTAAAATAATAAATGTTTTTCTGAATTATTGTTGTTTGAAGTATAATTGAAAAATGCAACAAGTTTTATATCAAAATAGGTAAATAATACCAAATATTTATTTGGATTTGTGAATAAGTATATTAAATTTTGGTATTTATCTAATTTATGTAAATAACCATATATGGTTATTTTAAATTTTCCTGAGGGTTGTTAGTTTTAGTTTGCAAATACAAACGAGTACCTGTAATAATGACGCGAAGGGATAATTAAAATGCTCGCACTCCTGATTGGCTACAATTTCGTACATTACATGATGATTTGACCTACATTTACTTACCTCAAATGATCCCTTGGTTATTATTATTATCATTAAATTTTAAAAGACTGAAAATAATATTTGGAAAAGTTTATTAAGCCGAAAAATGTTAAGGAAAATAGTAAATAAATCACTAGTTATATTGGATTGCTTGGCTTTAGGTAAATTTATTTAAATTTGTTTCGTCGTTGACGCAATCCAATATAACTAGTGATTTATTTACTATTTTCCTGAAAATAATATTTGAAATTGAAACGACCGCAAACGAACTTTAAATCAGTTATACGCTGTGCATGTAATAGAAAATTGATTATGGAAACTTGAACTATTAATTTCACAAAGTAACTTAGTTGTTGATATTTATTTCTGAAATAAAATAAGACTTTTTGGATACACATAGTTCTGCAGATTTAAATTTATTAAAACTCAACGTTTCAAATTATTGAACATAATTCTTCGTCAGTAAACGTTGAATTTTAATAAATTTAAATTGTTGGGAAACTAGTAGGTAATTAAAAGTAACTAGGTATTTTTTAAATGTATGTGTATTCGTATTTTAAAATAATACATATTAATACGGGGCGCGCAGGTGGTTGGATTGGAGTTGGATAACTTCAGGGCGTCTCGTATTAATTAAGCCTGACTAGAGAGAGATAACATCATGTTTATTAACGATGACAATTATGTCATTAACAAATTACAAAAATGGTACAGCAAATACCAAATAAACAATGGTGACAATAAAAACAGCAATGTAATAATGACGTCGACTAATGACGTCAGCTGGTGACGTCGGCTGGTGACGTCGGCTGGTGACGTCGACTGATGACGTCAGAGTGCCGGCGGATGGCGGCGTGGACTCGACGATGGCGGCTTGCTACGGTCGGCGTGGGACGTGGAGGACCTTCTCTCAGTGGATGTCTTCAGAGTAACTGGGACTTCGCTACCAGTTGGTGGAGACAGAATCGTGCGAGATTCTGTGGCGGGCAGAAGGTGATGACGTCGACTGGGGACGTGGAGGACCTTCTCTCGTCGAAGATGTCTTCTACGGTGCAACTGGGACTCGGTTAGCAGTTGTTGAGGATGTCTTCGTAAAGGTGCAATCGGGACTCAGCCAGCGATTGTTGAAGAGGTGCAACTGGGACTCAGCCAGCAGTTGATGAGTGAGAGTCTGGAACGACTCTGCCTGTAGCAGCAAATTCGCCTTTTATACCCCTGGCTTGTGTGGACAGTGTACCGTTGTCATGGTTACTGCATACGTAAGCAATTTTTGATTGGTTCAGAAAAAAACAAACGAAACAATTTTTTACAACAAATTGCTTAGCATTTCTTTGGCAGTTTCTGATTTTCACATTAGTTCGTGCAGCGGCGGTAGATGGCAGGACGGGTATGTGCAACAGCGATTGACAGATGTAGGGTGAAGTTTGTTCATTAAGATGGCGTCCGGTAACAATATCTTAACCTGACATAAACTTACATCTAATTTTAAATAATTTTTTATCAAATTAATAATCTATCTTATAACTGTACACAAAAACTGAATCATAGTCCTAACCCTAGCATAAACTTACATCTAATTTCAATTGAATAGTCTATCTTAAGTACAAACAAACACACAGTCATCGTCTTTTTCCTCATCTTGGGTTTCTGATTGTGATTCGGGGACATTTTCCTCGTCATCAAGTATTATGATATTTGGATATATTATCGGTATTATCCCAACATCTTTTAAAATTGGCGATGAGCCGTCTTTCAATGTTGTCAGTTTCACTTTTTTAACTCCCTCGGTTACGGGACTATTTAATTTCCTTTTTTGCCGAGTGTCAGGAACATCCTCTGGAATAACTAAAATTATAGTTACCTTTCTCATAAACATTAAAATAAATTCTGACTTACCGGTTGTTGAAAAAACATCCTTCCATCCACAAACATCTTTCGACACGCTCTCAATAGAATTATTCGCAACCATGATACCAACTTCTAATATACACAAGTAAAGGTATAATGATGAAAAATATGTTCCAGCTCTTTTTATAAAACAGTTTGAACACATAGCAACATGAATCATTTCCTAATAGATATTTAGCTGCAAGTTACATAATGAATTCATAATGACATTCTGCCATTCATCTATCTAAATGACGAAAATTACCAAACGAGAACTCAGTATAATTTTAAAAATCATCATTACATTATAATTACCTTCAAATAAATACATTTGAACCTCATTACTAATTGCAGACTCAGGCACCCTTAATTCAAGTACGCCATCCAAATTATCACACACATAATCATTTTCAGAATATATAACTTCTTGATATCATGGCGGCCCCATTGTCAAACATTTTCGAAAGTAAATAACAATATATACGTTTTATTATGAAGTTAATAATTAAAAGTAACTAATTTATAAATTCTGTGTAATTTACATATGTAAATCGTAAATAGTTATAATTTGTACATGAAAATATTATTTTCGAAAAAATTTACCTATACTACACCATGAGTTAGAGATTATAATAAATTTCACACAGTTATAAATATAAATTCCAGACACATTGTATATAATTTACTTTGAAAAATTAGTATAATAACATATTTTATATTCACTAGGGTCGATAATATCGAATATTCAAGACCATGAAATTGTTGTAGTCAATATTATTTAATATTTTATGCCGATATGGAAACGCATATATTCCAATTCGATAATATTCAAACGCCTTATATATATATATATATATATATATATATATATATATATATATATATATATATAAATTATATATAAATTATATGAATTTATTTTTAAAAAGTTTATTTGAAGCGGGAACAACGTTACAAGCTTGTCTAACATATGAAGACTGAGTTATCAGTGCATTCTACAGGGCTTATATTACCTTGTGTAAAGTTTATAACTGAATCAGCTTTTTAAAGATAATTCCATTTCATAATTCCTCCCCAGCAAGTTTAAACTTTGCACAAGATTTACAAATCTTCAACTATTTTATCTAAATTCCTTAAATTTCTATTAATTTTCAAACACTTTAACATATAATATTTAAAAACAATTCTTACAATTATTACAGATATTATTACAGCAAGTATAACATATATTATATCATAATGATGAGTGTTACTTTCAGGGTTTCGAATTTCTTTTATTTTTTCTAATTGAGAAAATGATATATTAAATTCTTGTAATGGTTTCAAATTAATCTTATTTATTTTTATATAAAATTTTTGAAGTTGCACGTTATCAAATTCTAATTCTTTATAAGCCTTAGATAATTCATTAAATGACCATTGATTAATTTTACAATCTCCATAATTAATAAGTTTAAAAATTCCTTGAAAGTTTTTCTTTATAAATTTATTTGTGCAATTTATTATTAATTCTTGATTAATTGGAGAAACAATTATTATATTATTAGTGTTTGGAATTTGCACAACACTATTTTTATTATATTTTTCAACTATTTCACAGTCATCATTATTTTCACTTAATACTATATTATTAATACAATTACTAACTTCTTCCTTTTGTTTGACAAAAGTTTACGTTATTAGATTCTTTATTGAATCTTTCTATCAATATATTTTTATTACCTCTATTTATAAAATATGTAGGCGGTTCTGTAAATTCATACAATTTATTATGGTGGATAAAAGGGATTGGATAGAGTTGATGTAAAGGGTAAGAATTCTGTGAGTGTTCTGGTTCAATTAGCAGTATATGAATTTGTTCGTTTTCGTGTCGACAGTATGTAGTTATTTAGTTTATTTGTGACCAAATATCAGTTTTACCTGTGATTTGAATTAAGTCGTCATGGTCTATGATAGTGGTATCTAATTTATTTAATGAACAAATTATTAATGTCAATTCTATGTGTTTACAGAATTCTTTTAAATTTTGGATGATAATCAATAATTGATTAATTTTTACTTCTGCCTCCATTAGGCTTACCCAGTTTTGTTCTTCATGAAGTATTTGTATTATACTATCAAGAGTTTTTGATATTTTAATTTCATTTAATTTTATTTGTTCTAACTTTAAATTAAATTTATTTGTCAAATATTTTTCATTCTTTATTATTTGTTGGTTTTGATTTTGAAGAATCTTTTGATTATCTTTTAATTGATTTATTAAATTATCGTATTTTTCTGCGTCATTCTGGTCTAAGTTGCCTGTGATTGATTTAATTATATTTCCTAATCCATTTATCAGGCCGCGTTTAGTTCTTTTACTATTAAAGAGTTTTTGAATTTGTTGCGTCAAGTCGTCAAGAAAGTAAGACAATGTTTTATTTTGTTCTTCGAAATGGGGATTATTTTGAATTTGTTTTATAACATTAATTGTAATATTTTTTAATTTTGAATATTCTTTATAAATTGAGGTGATATTATAATTAAAGTATTGTATTATTTCTCCTTCTTTTAATTTACAATTTCCGATCCCAAATAAGAGAAATCCGTTATTATTCGAGATGTTCATCAACTGAGCGGTGGTAAAAGTCCTGAAATCAAAAGTTGATTTTATCGAGTTTGAATTTTCGAACATGTCTTTTATTTTTTATTTCTACTGTTCCTAATATGGGGTTATAATTTTCAACTGTAACTCGTTTAAATATGGGTTTTTTATATTTATGCATTAGTCTATTGTTTTGTTTAACATAAACTTTATCTGGTAGTTTTAACGGTAATTCATTTTCTTTTACTCTTTTTGTTTTATCTTTTTCAATTAATTCATTAATTATTTTATTTGTATCAGATTTATTAATGAAGTAATCGTTTATGATTTCTTCTTCAGCTTTTTGTTCTCTATAATATTTATTATGTTCATTTTGTCCGAAAAGTATTTCGCAAGGAGTTAATTTTGTTATGGAATGTTTAGTATTATTATACGCTATTATTGCTTTATTTATAATGGTTTGAAGGTCTTTATTTTTTCTTGTTGAATGTAATATTCGTAAATGTTCTATTAATACGGAATGAAATCTTTCTACTGCGTTTGATTTTGGGTTTGCTATACTAGTTAAGTGTAATTTTATGTCATGATCATTACAATAATTTTCTACTAAAGCATTATTAAATTCTGGTCCGTGATCGGCGATGATCATTTTTGGTTTTTTATAAGTTTTTATGAAATCTTCTATTATTAACATTGTTTCTTTTCCTGTTTTGTTAAAAGTGGGGTGGATAAAACCAAATTTAGAAAATTGATCAAATATAGTCAGGAAGCATTCTTTATTTAATGTAAGGAGATCTATATTTATAATTTCAAAAGGGGTTTGTGGTGTAGGTGTTAAGTTGTCATGTAATTGTATTGGGTCTCGGTCATATTTATTTTCTTTACATATTCTGCATTGATTAATAATTTCTGTAATATCTTTAACCATATTTGGCCAAAAATATTTTTCTTTAAGTTCATTGTATGTCGCCATTATTCCTCTATGATTTAGGTAACCATTATAACTGTCAAATATAATTTGAGTTTGTTTTTCTTCATCCTCGACATCTTCTACAAGTTTATTACATTTTATTAAATTTATTGTATTTATTTCAGATTTACTTTGAATTAATTGATTCAATGTTTGTTCGTATTGTTTAGGTATTAATATTAAATATTTAATTTTTGGTACCACATAATTTTTTAACAGTTCTAGTAATTGTTCTTCTTTTTTATCTATATTATTATTAATAATAAATCGTTGTTTTTGATGATTAAATAACTTTTTTATTTTTATTTCAAATGGGTTGTTTGAGAAATGAAGAATAATTTGATTTTTTGCGGTATTCAATCTATTATCGACAAATCTTAATCCATTAATTGGATTCTCATTAGAACTATGAATCGTGTTTCCTGAATCTGAGCTATTTGCGATTATACTTTGTTGTTCGTTATTCTCATTACCATAAATTGTGGTTAATGTTTCATTTACAATTTGATCTAATTCATCTGTTTCCAAACTAAAATTTTCTGGCAATTCATATAAATTTATTTTTATTTGAGTATTATTAAATATATTTTCCAAGATTTTTATTAATTCCGATTTTTCTAATCTATCTAATCCACATGATAAGTAAGGGATATTAATTTCGTATATATCATTTTTAATTAAATAATCTCGTAATTCGGTAAGTGTTTTCTTAAAATATTTTCTATTTACGTTTTCTAAATGATTTTCTTTTGTAATTAAATGAAAAATTATTTTATTTTCTACATTTTGAATTATAATATTTTTATTAGTTACATTTCTTTCACAATAATTTTTACTATCAAATTTAGAGTTTATTTGTCTAGCAAGACCTTTTCCAAATTTTAAATCTTTTGATATACAATGTGCAAAAATATCAGTATTCGTTACGTCTCCTATTCTTTTCTCTATTTTAAATTTATCTCTTTGTCTTGATAAGAAATCTGGTATTTTGTTTGTTTTTCCTGGTAAATATTCAATATCGAAGTTGTATTCGCCTAATTCTACCTTCCATCGCATTAGTTTTTGATTCGCGTTTTTCATGGTAAATAACCACGTGAGGGGTTTATGATCAGTACGGATAGTAAACTTTCTTCCAAATAGGTATGGTTTAAAATTATCTATTAGTTATAAACTTTACACAAGGTAATATAAGCCCTGTAGAATGCACTGATAATTCAGTCTTCATATGTTAGACAAGCTTGTAACGTTGTTCCCGCTTCAAATAAACTTTTTAAAAATAAATTCAGCGATTTGAATTATATAATTTATATATATATATATATATATATATATATATATATATATATATATATAAAGAAAACGAAAAATGTCAAATTAAAACTTAATTCTACAAACAAATTAGATCAAGTTGGTTAAGGTCGTTAGACACGTTTCATTATTCTGCTACGCTATAGAGGTGAAAATTCCCTAGGAAATGGGTGAACCACGGCGAGCTTCAGTGGAGCCGGGAGTGGGTGCTCAAAAGGTATAAATGGGGCGCCAGTTGATCGAGCCGTAGAGGTTCAACCTGAAGGGTTGACCAACAAAATGGAGAGCAGGGAAACTAAGGTCGTAGACAAATAAAAATTACGTAAGTGCAAACATGTGTATATTGTAAAATGAGTAAGGATACAGTGATGGAATAAACGAACAAGCTGAATCAGAACAGCGAGTTGCTCGCGGCGAAGCAAATAGGACTAAGATCGAGTAAACTGACTCAGTGAGAGCGCTCAACAGGGACACGGGCAGCGAATGGTCAACCATACGAGTATCGCGTCGCGCTTACGATAATGAAAAGGTACAAATTAGCCCTACGAGCCGTAACGTGAACTTACTGGCTGCCGACTCAAAGTCAGCAACATAAACTACTTCAGCAAACCGCGGTAAGACCAGATTCTTACAAAAGTAAATAATACATATACGGATCAATAACAACTCTGAATACATAACTAGGTTACTGAAATCGTGAAGCGAGATCAATAACACCCAAATGAGATCGTGAATCAAAATAACAAAAATCATGAACAAGAAAATAAATTATCGCTTAGCTGGCCAGCAGCGGGAATCAGCTGCTGTCTTGGGCGTCTGCTCCCTCTCCGATCAATAAGTGGTTCGGGTGGATGGATGACTGCCGAAGTTCACCGATGGAAATCGAATGGCTACCGCTCTATTTAATGGCGGTGATCAAGTTTCCGTGTTCGCCACGTATGTCGATCTGCGAGCGGAAGGTGGACAGCGCCGCACGTTAGCGTAGATTCGCCGTTAAAATGACGACAAGTCCAAGCGATATAACCCAATGCCAAATATTGGCCCAATAAAAAAAAAATAAATAAATATATATATATATTGGGGTGGGTCGAAAAAAATAGATTTCGTTCTCTAGGGTCTAAAATGAAAGAGTTCCATCCAAAAAGTTGTGAAGATGTGCTGAAACATTTTTCTGATGAATATCCAGGCAGCACCAAGCTCCTCAAAACGCCGTTTTTTGCACTTTTTTTAGATTCTGGCCAATAAATTTTTTCAATTTGCTTTAAATTGGCTGAATTTTTTTCTTGTATTCCCAGATCAATACCGAATAAGTCAATATAACCGACATTGGGGTTTACCCTTTCCTAAAGGCGAAGAGAAAAATCCTCAAAGTACCCAAAAACCTGAAAAGATTATCAAGTCAGTAACTCCCTCACAAGGTTCAGTACACCACAATTAAATAAACAAATGAGTTTACCACAAGATGTTGTATAAAAATTATATGACTTTAAAAGGTAAATGGCTCCGTGGTAACGTGTCGGACTGTGGATCGTGAGATCCTCATTTCGAAACCCACAGCTGACAGTTGCCAATTTAAATTTACCCCTGTGGTTCCCCCTCCACTAACTACTTTCGGGGCTATGACTTGGCGGCTGGTAACCGCATTTCATACGCAAAAATATATCACTTACCGAGATCTGCGTAAGCAGAGTGCCACACCCACAATAGGTAAAAGGCGTGATGATATATTTATTTATTTTAAAAATGTGTTTCAGTTACCTGAGATGTTGGGAGGCTTTGAAGTGTAATTTACAGTACGCGGATCTAAAAATCCGGCCAATGCCGATGAATATATTACTAATATTCTATGTTCTGTCTCCTCAAAACTCAAATGGCTGTGCCAAACGCCAATTTCAATCAAAATTCCAAATTTGCACAACAATAGGAGAACGCAACTGATCGCACGAGGCTCAAATCTTCAACAACCGAGCAAAAAACATCGTTTAAACTCTACAGTTACTGGTAAAGTCGTGAAGTCAGTTAATTGAATTAAGTGGCTGTACTGGGACCTTGCTAGTGACTACCTACCGTGACATTCGAAGGAGATACACTTACGCTGAAAGGGATGCCGGTTCAGGCGAAAACAGGGAGAAATACAATAGGAAGAATGAAATGTTGGGAAAATTGCAATGAAACCGTAACAATTCTGTTTAAAATGGGCCCATAAACCAATTTTTTTATGAAACTTTATTAGAATATATGACGATCAGTGAAAACCCGATTTTGTAGAGTTTGTGTGATGTCACGGGTGCTCCTTCAGTAGCACAAAAACAACGATTTTTCATGATAGTAGATATTATATATTTTTTAATATAAGAATAATATTTATATATTAAGTCTTAATTTACAATAATGAAACTAAAAAAAATAAATTTAAAATTCGTTTGTCAACTTGGAGTATTTTACTTGATATTCGAGTAAACGTCATACGAAAATTTGAGAACAGTGGCACTAGTAGTGATGTGACCTAACCTCAGCACACAATTTTATTCAATTGTTTTTGAACACAGTACAATAAAACAGTGAAATTATAAAACAAGTAATAGAAGTCCAACAAACAAAACAAATAAAATGACATTTCTTCATTCTGTTTTAGCCTACAATAGGCGTTGAGCGCAACAGCAGACGCGCGATTTGCACTTTTCATATTTCTGGCCAATAGAATCAACGAAAGCACCCGTGACGTCAAAATATGTTCAATTCGTTATAATATCGCTTTACTGCAGAATATTAAAAAATATATACTTTACTACAAATTATCCCGTACGTGTTACACGATATTGATATAAATTTGTCATATTTCGTTTTTGGTTTTTGCGCTCATCGTACACATTTTTCTGTTACAGAATTATGAACAAAAAGATCTGTCGTGGCATACAGTAAAATCACCTTCAGAAAAATGTAGAATTCGTCCTATATTTTTACAGAATTTTTCTCAGAAAATGCGCAGAAAAGATGCGCATTGTTAAGTATAAACCTATACACAGTAGAGAACGGTAATGAACTAAATAAATTTATTATTTTCATTTCAATAATGTTAATATGTCAACTAAATTATGGTAAGACTTTGTTTTTTCTATTTAGTAAAATGCAAATAAAAAATAAGTTACTCTGATTATATCTTTTATTGTGATAAAAATTCTACATTAAAACGCTTTACTTACGTTTGACCTGCGTAATACAGACTACTGACTACGGCAAAATATTTTAGCGGTGCTCTTTGATTGTGGCATTTAGCTTTTGCTCGAATTGATTAGTTGTACATAGTTTTGTACCAAAAATGCAATGTGTCGAACGGTCTTTACGTAGTTGTTGATTGGGCGGGAAATATGCATGACCGAAAGTCAACAAGTGGAGTCATTTTCATGCTGGTTTGAAGTCCTATTTCTTGGAGTAGTAAGATACAAGCTACTGTCGCTCTATCATCCACGGAAGCGGAATATATCTTTGCAAATATAGGAAGACATTAAATTTAAACCAGATTCGCCAGCTATAATGCATGAAGACAAACAAAGCTGTATAAAAATGACTACGAATGAGAAAATAAATTCAAGAACACAGCATATAGATGTTCGTTGTCATTATCTTCGTGATTTAGTTAATAAAAGCATTATTAAATTCTGTTATTGTCCAATTGAAGAAATGATTGCTGATATATTGATCAAACCACTAAATAAAGTAAAATTTAATAAATTACGTAGGTATTATAAACTGTTGAGTAGAGGTGTCAGCCTACGTAAATTATAATAAACAAACAGTATATATTGTCCTCCTTGATATGAGAATAATCAAGTATTCGGAGTTAAATTAATATTATTACAGAATTCCTCTGTGGTATTACTCTGCTAACATAACTGAACAAATGTATCTCAACACATGTGATTCGTGCCCAGTCCGTTTCGTTTTCAGAAACTACTCAATATTCAAATTACAACACATTCAAATAAAATAAAAACAATATTTATACTTACAATGAAAGATAAGCAAAATAAGCTTCCAAGTTAAAATGAAAATGTGCGAAACACAAATAATACTGTAAAAAGCACTAACACGAAATTGCAACACAATTTGTTGCACAAGATGACTATCTGCAATGCTTCGCTGTGATAGTAAGTTTCAGCGCCACCTTACCGCATAGACAGAAAGCTTTACACGAGAGACGAGGCGCGCGGCACGGGGGTAGCTATTCTGTAGGATTTTTATTGGAATTCATTTTTAAAAGTAAATAAAACAAATAATGTACCTATACTGTTTATTGTATAATTATTATGTTCACACAACGCTATTTAAATTATAACATATGTAAGAATTTTTTTTATAAACAAATGATATTTAACATGTTAATGCTCGCAGAACGCAATTTAAATTATAATTAATATGTGTATGAAAAAAATTGTAATAAACAAGTGCTATAATACACAATTTTACATTTATGCTCGTAAAACGTATTTTAAATTATAAAGTGTAAACAAATATGCTATAAATATGTGTATCTATAATACAATAATTCGTATAACTTAAGAGAAGAGGAACATTAGAAGGGTAAAGATGCTAATATAATATTGTACGTGAACACTTTTATCTTTGCAGTAGAAAGGTTAAATAATACAATATTGTACCTGGTCACATATATTATAAATATATACTAGAAGAATAGTGTACGAAGTGAAATTCCCGATGATATATCTTCTGTTGTCCAGTGTCTACGAATATTGTTTTCTTGCAAAAGATGCTTCACTTAACCTGGTTTCAAATATCTGCTTAATATTTTTATCGTAAAATCTCGTTCGATTATATTGACTTTCTTCTGCGTTGAAAGTTGAGATTTATATTCTACATTTACTTTCCTTAAATTTTCATTCACGTTCCTTACACTCTTTTTCCCTAAATTTTCATTCTTTTTTCATAGTTTCATTTTCTTGAAAACAGAAATGTAAGTGTACTTGAGATTGCTCTGTCAAATCCAATATTTCGTCGTATGTAGGTATAATTACGGCAGTTCAGTATACAACACAGGGGCATTTTGATTAAAACAGAATGCAAATTCAGATTGTCACTCACTAACATAAACTTACAAGATGTCGTCCAGCAAAATGAACAAAGACGATAAAGTAGAAATTATGTTCACCAAACTGGACAGTAAAATGCCGTCGGAGCCATCTATCGCGACCACTCGTCATATTTTGTGCTGTCAGAGACATCTATCAAAATAGATAAAAGTAAAAACTGGCCTATCTTGTTGCCGGGGGCTGCTCCAGGCGTTGCCTGTCTTCTTCCGGCGTTACAGAAGAAAACTTAGGCCGGCCTTTGGGGTAGACGACCCAGACGGTATTGGATCATCAGGAGGTACAGATTCCGCACCCAGGTCATGTAGAAGAGCCTGTATTATATAAAATTTGTAATTATGTTATATATAATTGTAGAAAAATTCCCACACATGCATTCTACTTTGCCCATGTTATTTTAATTGATCACCAAACATGCTGTATTAATTTCTATTTTAAATAATTATTTTAGACCAGCTACATTATATCTTATATAAAATCTTGAAATAGGCATGTAAAACGAAAAAAACCCTAAAAATATGTGGTTCTCATCATGTAATTCGCCTAGACATAACGTTAAAATTTATATTTCGATTTTTTTATAAATATCTAAACATGAATTGCATTTACCAGCCGTCAACCCACACTGGTGAATCTAGCATATTGTAAAAAAAAGTTTTATTTGTACTTACCTCATCATTTTTGAAACATACTTAACTGTTGAGAAAACAAAAATAAATTGCGAGCAAATTATGTAGATCATTTTATTGATGAATAAAAAACCGTACATTTTATATAGCATCATATATACTATGAAATAATCAAGCCTAAAAAGAATTGTGCATGCATATTCTTTAACTAATGGAAATAAATACAGCGCAACCAAGAGGATTTTAACTATAAATAAAAACATACTATGCTTATTGTAATATTCGTTGTAAGCACAGGAAAGTATTTAAAGTATTAATTTCATATTTGACTGTATATAAATGGAAACTATTTTATATTTAAGTGTGGAAATAAATCACATTACAGTTATAATCCCCCTTGATTTTCTGTACATGTACCGATATGACGTACAAATATTCGCATTCACAATCTCGCCACATGCTAACTGTAACATAAAATACAATTAGTTCCGAAACAAATGTTGTTTGTCACGGTTATATAAATAATAAAATTAATTTAATTATGGGGGGAAACCAAATATTTTCATTGCACATATTATAAAAAAATATCAAATATTGTAATATGAAAACTTTTGTAGAATCAAAGGAACATATAATATTAAACAGACGCAAAGTTTTCAGTCATTCAGGGTAGTGCTGCATTTGGTTCAACAATTAATCGAAAATAAATTTTCAAGGTAATCAACAACTTGAAACTTTTAATTGAAAGTTCTTTACTTTATAAGCTTGTGTAATATTACATTCATTAATATTATTGTGACATGACAAATAAAGAATTATTCTGGGAAAGAAAGAAAATGATCCGCATGGAACCGCTTCAATGCCTTTCCTGGTGACTCAGGTATTCCCAACACTACCATATTCTGGGTTGGGATCCAATCAGGATGTTTTGGGTCTTCAACTGGTGAAATCGGAAAACTATTCATTACATCTTAACTGATATAAAATGCCGCTGACAAACCCGGTGACTATCCTTAACAGAGTTTGTGTCGGTTATATTGAGAGCTAGCAGCTACTGCTCTCTCCGTGCCTTCTTTATTGTATTATCCTTACCTGCATAGAATGAAATATTTTAATTTAGCTTTTAAACATTTTTGGTACCTATTACCATGCAAGGCCTTCGCCGATGGAATACGATATCGTTTATCCTTTACTCCTGCTTTACAGTTCACGACAACACATCTTCCACTGAGTAGAGGAGGAGGCATGTTTAATTTAAACTAAACACTAATGAGTCAAAACACAAAAACAAACGTAGCACACAGACAGAAAAAGTTTAAACAAAACGCAAAAACAGTCTAAATACACTTAAAACCATCAAAAAACAACACAGCGAAACACGTAAATAAACAAAATGGCGATCTGACACTGACAGTAAATACCCAAACAGCTGATCGAGGTCACGTGTGTGCCCGTTCCCTATAGGTATGAAAATAAAAATTACATTTGTTTCATTTATCGTAGACTGATTTTTCCCAGCGATCTCGTCGATTTCAGCTGCATTCTGAAACAAAATGATACGAAATTAATTTTGGTATTTTATAATATAATATATTATAATAGAAAAAAGTTTTCCTTATGTTCTTGATGTTTGTTTTTAGTTTATCATTCTAACCTCAAAATAAAAATACTTGCATGATTTATGTATTTTCTTTTATATAAGCTTATCAGTGCAGTATTAATTAAAGAAGGTTTATTTGGCACATCAAAAATTGTTGGTACTGCATTCGGCATTAATTTTTTTCTTCCATCAACTCTTTTTTTTTTCGAATTGACTTTCTTCAAAACTAATCTGAAAATTAATATTTGATTTCCAAATATTATTGTACTTATAAAACTAATTTTATGAGAAAATATACTTTAATAATAACATATACTTACATTACATAGAACATTTCCTGGCGTTGGAATCCAGTCTTTTCTTCTACAGTTTATTAACCATCTTTTACGTCTATCTAACTCAGTAGGAAATTTGTAAAACTTATATATTCCATGTCTGGTATTATTACTACAATTAGGGGCAGCACAACCAACCATTATTTGGCTGATACAGTTTAAAAATCCACAAAATACAACTATTGTAACACTCGTTAACTCGTTTAAAACTAAAAACACAACACTTTAAATGCTTGCATTGATGTTGGGATCGAAGATGGCGGATAGGTCTGCTTGTAGTTTATCTAGTGCTCTACCCCAAACAACTACGTCACCACTAATAGAGCGTATTGTACATTGTTAATCGTGGATTTTTTTTGGGCGATTTTGTTGGCTTCCCAGAAACCCAAAATAAATAATATACAAATATTATTTTACTACAATATTTATTGTGTCAAATTACAAAAGAAACATGAACTACAAAGTACTTTAACATTATAAACTTGCATCAGGAGCCAACAGTGCTGAGATGTGCGATAAACAATTAAATTATAATTTAAATATATCAAAATAGAATCTCGTTGGGATGGTTCTTGGGCGCGGATAGGAAGGGGAAGCCTCGGACTGGCGAGTCAGGGAAACGTTGCTTGTAGCGTTCTAGTCGTAGGTCGTAGGTACTTCATCGTCACCAGGTGGCCTGTAAAATTCATTATTTACGGATGTTGTAATTGTTTTGTTAGGTTATGTTACATTTGTCGAAAACAAAAACAAAAAAAGAATGGTACAATCCTCCATCTGCGTAGAAGAATCCATAAAAAAATCATCTTGGAATATAAAATTAAAGTCACTAAATTATTTTCTTATAGAACATTAGTTTTTGCACTTACAGTGAATAAAGTTAAAAGTTCACATGATGCGACACCTCTGCTGCTGCCGCTTGCTTTCGCTGCGCGCCGTCACGACGCCCGCCGCCGTCACCAGCGACGTCTTCATCTCGTCACCCACGAACCACTTTTTCCGCTCCATCACCACATCGCGCGGCGGATCGTGCCTCTGTCCGGCATCGGACGACCACACGGTCATCGTGGCAACCGGCGCGAGACGAGCCCAGGAGTCGAATGCGAAAATTGTCACCAGGTCGCCGGCTTCTCTCAACAGCTTCCATCCACTCAGCCTCACCTCCTGGTTACCTTTGTTGTAGAGCTGTATGAAACAGCCATTGGTGCAGATCTCGGAGATCTCCACGTCGCCACTCACTGAAGAAGTCACAGAGTAGGCCATATTTACGCCTCCAGGAGCTTGTCTAGGTCACGGTTAATAAGATTTAATTAGATTAATAAGATCTTTACTTTTTTCTTCGAGAGCTTCTTTGAGTTTTTCATGATCGTACATTTTGCCTTTCTACTACTATATATATATATATATATATATATATATATATATATATATATATATATATATATATATATATATATATATATATATTCGTACACATAAAAATAAAATATTATTAAATATATTATAAGCTATTGCAAAGTTTGGGACGAAATATATAGACATTATTGACCCCCTGGTAATACATGCAATTTGATCGGTAACAAGTAATTGTACCAGGATGTAAACTACACAACGACAACAGCGACGTCATTTGAAATTAACTGACTGCAACCAACATCACGCGACAACATTGCCCCTAAGTAGGCGGGCAACCTGCATTACACGTACGCATGTTGAATTGCTGGAGTAGAAGGCGCGCACTGCAACCAACATCACACGCGTGACGTCACCAATAATTTGCGTGGGTGGGTCCAGAATCCCCATTTTCTCCCCTACTATTGTTTAATAAACCTGATACGAATAAAATCTCTGGCATTAGCCGATATTGTTGTGACTGTGGTAACGGCAGGTGCACTTTCGGGTACTGCTCGCACATTGCAGCTATTATATATTATCATAGACCTAACTCATTATACATATTAACACTGAATAATTATTTTCAGTAAGATTTAAAAAAATAATAATTTACCAGAAAATAGTGAATACCACTCGAAAAAGATATAAAAAAAATCGATTTTGGGAATAATTATTCAATGTTAATATAATCGAAAAATATTTCCAATTTTATAAGTTATGTTAAAATATTATTATGGCCCAATAAAAGTTCTTATCAATTTTTCTTTAATGAGATAAAATTATCTAATTACAATAATAGAAACTCTATGTAAAGATTGTTTTAAATAACGTCACTTTATCCTCGTCCACTATCTTCATTCACTACTGCGATAACTTTTTCATCTGTAAACCAAACGACTTAATATCTCGGCAGGTCTTATTATTTTAGCTAAATATCGAGCGTAAAAAAGATAATATATAATAACTGCAATTTAAGAGCAGTTCACGACAGTGCTCCTACCGTTACCACAATCACAACAATATCGGCTAATGTCAGAGATTTTATTCGTATCTGGTTCATTAATCAATGAAACAACGGTATGTGTTTGAGTTAATGTAGTAGTAGTAATGTACTTGTAGTTTTAGAATATTTTGTATGATTTTTATATATTGGAGTATAATAGTAAAATCGATTTTATATATTTGTTGATTATGTTGCACCAAATGGATCAAGTTGAAAATTTTATTGAGTAAAGAAGAGTAAGAAAGGAGTATTCAGTGAAAAAATCGTGAATGACACCCTGGAGGAACATATTTAAAAAAAAAGATAAAAACTTTAAAATTTTTAAAAAAAAGTAATGGTTAAAACTTACACAAAAAATTACATGTTAACGTCCCTTATTGATTATTCTTACTAAAAAAATTTTTGTTAAATATATTCAGTGGAATAGTTCCAATAAATTAAAAACTGAAAAAACGTATTCTTTAATTATGACGTAACTCTTTGGATTTAAAAGCTTAAATTTTCAGGAAAAATTTTATTTTTAATTAGAAATCGATCAGCCATATGGATTTTTAAAAATCACTGGGGGCAGATTTTGTATGCTTATCCGGCTATACCCTTCAATGTACCTATTTATGTTACACCCTGTATATTACATTAGATAACTAATATACTTAATTTATTTCACTTTTGTCTCATTTTACAAAAACATTTTGACATTCTCGAAGTTGGTGACGCTGGTATCGTACAATTTTGCATTGAGTGCTGTATATATATATATATATATATATATATATATATATATATATATATATATATATATATATATATATATATATTTAAAAATATTCAATAGTTATATCACGAGTGCTAAGAATTTAATCGATTAAATTTGACCTGTCTAGCTTATGCAAAAAAATTTATTTAAAAAGTGTTTGAGTACATAATAATTTGAAAAAATCCCGAGACCGTAGGTTGAGGAATTTTATCTTAAATCTCTTAAATTATTATGTACGATAACACTTTTTTAAAAGCAAAATTTTGTAAATAAGCTAGACATCAAATTTAATCGGTTCAATTCTTTAGCACGAGGGGTATATGTCAAGATTATTTCATGAATTCATAGCATAAACTTTAATATTTGCCGAAGAAATGAAACTAAAACGTTGATTTTGACACATTTTCACATAAATAAATCGGTACACACATAAACAAAAAGCACCAAAAAATTATGTTGTTATAGTGCGACTATAGCAAATTGATTGTTTTTCTTTTTATTTTTTTCAAATAAATGTCAAAAATTTGTAAATAAAAATAGTTTGAATTGTATAGTTTAGCATGTTTAAAGACATAGAATACCAGTAAAGGTAAAGAACATGTAAGTATTTTGCTTCTGTAACTAATTATCCAGCTAAATATGTCTTCAAAACGTTCAAAATTTGCATATAAAAGCTAGCTTCAATTAAATCGCGAATAAACAGCATGCTGCTGTTTAATCACTTATCTAAAATGCACAACAATGGAAAATAAGACATTCTGGTCAAATTTGCAATGAGTGAAATAATCTACTATATTTAGGATTTTCCATTTTCATAGTTTATAAATTATATTGACACTAAATAGTGCATCGAGTAACAAAAGAGGACTGCCATTTAAGCGAGCACGACCGCACGTATCGCGCAGCAACATAAACATTCTTCAACTTTACATTCGTTTTACTCGGACCCAGAACATTTTAGAAAAGAAATGTTTAATAAAAAAATCTGGTGTGGCACCACACTACTTTCTTATACAAATAAAACCAACTGAACACGTATGACTTGTTCCTTGCGTATGACTTTATTTTGACAATAATAATTTATTGAAATAGGAATTAATTAATATGTAGTCTTCAAAACTTTCTAACTAATAATACAAATATTACTTTTTAATATTTCACAGGACACATAATTTTGATACTTCACAATTATTTGACACAGATATTAAAAATGTTTTACTTTTTGTTTCCATTGTAACTAAGATTATAGAAATATATTCTTGAATATATATTTTAGTTTTTCTCAAAATTTGAAGTTGTACAAGAAAAGTGCAAATAACATTTTATATTCTAAATATTTTTGCTAACCTCTTTCATTTGAAAATTTTTCTCACAGCTAATTCTATTTTTGAAATAAATAGAATTTATTGTTTTGTGTGTCCTGTAAACTTCCTCTTCCGGTTTATCAATTTCATTTAAAATCAATTCAGCTCTTCATTTTTTCATAAAACTTATAAATTGTAAGTTTCGTTTACATCCATCCATCCTCACACACAGACATCATTGAGAAATTGGTCTTAACGGATTCAGTGGACGTTGAAATATGTATTTCCGCAAAAATCTCGTCAGCGATTTTTTTCGTGATTCCAATACTTCCTTATACTTTGTATAAGAAAGTAAAATTATCTCTGATATGCGTACAACAACTTTGTCGCTATATTTCAGTGCCCATCTCATAATAATGAAAAGTTTGTCGCTATCTAGGCTATATAGGGCCATTTAAAATTTCGTAAACTACGATTTGGTCAATTAGTGGAATTCCTACTATATCACACCATACATTGCAACTAAATCTAACTCGATGGCAATATTCTATTATTTATTATTAAATGTTTCCATAGCAGAAGCTGTTTTCTTAGTGAAAAATATGTCAAAAAATTTGCTGTGGCCAGCACATAACCTCCCGCCCAATACTACTCTTAAACGGTACAATATAGTATTTGATGACACAGAAACATACCTTCTTATTTGTTTATTTTCTATTTATATTTGAGAATTTTAATTTTCTTTCGTATATTTATTTAATTTTTTGACATATATTTCACTAAGAAAACAGCTTCACAATCACAATGACATGTGTCACATTTCGTAAAAAATTTAAAATTTTTAAATGTTTCCATGGTGTACAAGGAATGCAAGATTAATGAAATTTAATTAATTTATAATTTATTATCTCTAAATTCAATGAAAATTAATAAAATGAGTGTAATCAAAACACATGTAAAATTAAATATTCTACAACTTTCAAAATAACATAAATTGTTGAAAAAGGAAATTTAACCGAGTTTTTCACGAAAAACTGTTAATGGCTTCAAGTAAACTACTACTTCCGGTTGACCAATTTTATCCAAAATCTAATCAGCTCTTCATTTAATTATAAGAAGCAATATTTCACAAAATTGTATTTTTTGGCATTATAGTATTTGAGTTATGCGAGACGAAAAAATTACCACAGACTACACACACACACACACACACACACACACCCGCACATACATACATACATACATACATATATACATACAGACATCATCGCGAAAATAGTAAAATCGTATTGTAGGGACCCTAAAACGTGTTTATTCATTGAAAACCCACTACCCAATTTTTTGACCAAAAACAATACCTCCCTTACCTAGAGGTAGGCGGGAGGTAAAAATTAAATAAATATACGAAATAAATTAAATTTCTCAAATATAAATAGAAAATAAACAAACAAAAAGGTATGTTTCTGCATCATCAAATACTATTTTGTATCGTTTAAAAAGTAGTATTGGGCGGGAGGTTATGTTTTGCTATTAGTAGTGCCGAATTAATTTGTATATTCAAAACAAAATGTGATACCATAATAATCACAAATGGGTCATTCTTTCTATAATCGGACAAAAAATTGGCGACCATCTTCAAATTCGCTGAAACTTTTTTTAATGGGTTATAAACCTTAGAAAGCGCGGTAGAAAGTGTTAGTTAGGCCCAACTCGAATTATTTAATTTTATTTCGTATATATATCGTTTTTTCGTGGAAAATGATCATTTTGTGGAATTAATTAAAAAATAACGTTGTAACTTATTATTAAAAATATATATCTGCATTTATTTGATAGTTTGTACTCCGCTATACTCGAAAGTATCGTTTGAGTCCACTTATGTACGTGTTAAAGCCTATTTTACGTTCTAAAATGTCACAAATACATTTTTTTTTGAAATTGAAATTCCCAAAAAACGTATTTTTTAAAAATTCTGAAATTTTGGCAAAATAAGGTCAAAACATGGAATAAGTAAATGCAGGAACAATTGAGATGGCTATTTTGGTTATTTGGATGTTATAGCGTTTCAAAGTCGAAATTTCATTTTTACGATTTTACGAATAATTATATTATAAATACAAATTATTTAAACTTTTTTTATAAACAGAATTAAATTTAATTTGAATGTTCATCCTTGAGATATTGTAATAGATCTATGTTTCATAAATTCTAATATTATCATTTGTCGGTAATGATGAAAAAGTTTTAATATCGGTATCTAAATCTAACGTTTCATTTAAACCGGTGCATTGTTTACAAAGTGACACGAGTTCCGCATGGTGTCAGTTAAGATGGCTGAGAAAAGTTGTTCTCTTAACAATTTTAAGATCAAGTGTTCGCAAGAGAACATCTACAAAACATTTGACGTTTTTTCCGCACGAGACTTGCATCTTATTTACATCAGAACGGGAGTTGAAATCATGAATTCCTATTTTTATCTGGTTATGAAGCAGCTGAAAAATATTGTTGTGATCCATTCCAAAGACATAGATCATAAAGTGAAAATGGAAAAAAGGTTCTCATCTGCGATTCCTATAAAAGGTATCAGAAGTTGCCATGCTTGTATACCGCAGGATGGAGGATTTGCTTCTTTTACAAAAGCACTAATTTTCGGTAGACGAATTTGAAGTTAACGTTTTGGAGAGTTACAATCATCGCATTGAACAAGAAAACATTGAAAAAGAAACACCAAGGTAAAGAAAAGAGGAATAATTATTTTCTAATCATTAATAATTTAATTACATGGTAAATATTTCATTTCAAATTGACGTAAGAAGTAAAACATTACCTTCAGTTGCGGGTTGAAGTGTTCAATTTATTGTCCTGTACCGTTTTACCGATTAATAAAATGAATCAAGAATGAAAGATATATTGAAAAATATTATCAAAATATTCCGAATATTAACATTTTGAGAAATAAATAAATCTTTCTTAAATAAATAGTGACTGAATCTTTTATTTTTATAGCATGAGTATTCGTAAAATCGTAAAAATGAAATTTCGACTTTGAAACGCTATAACATCCAAATAACCAAAATAGCCATCTCAATTGTTCCTGCATTTACTTATTCCATGTTTTGACCTTATTTTGCCAAAATTTCAGAATTTTTAAAAAATACGTTTTTTGGGAATTTCAATTTCAAAAAAAAATGTATTTGTGACATTTTAGAACGTAAAATAGGCTTTAACACGTACATAAGTGGACTCAAACGATACTTTCGAGTATAGCGGAGTACAAACTATCAAATAAATGCAGATATATATTTTTAATAATAAGTTACAACGTTATTTTTTAATTAATTCCACAAAATGATCATTTTCCACGAAAAAACGATATATATACGAAATAAAATTAAATAATTCGAGTTGGGCCTAACTAACACTATCTACCGTGCTTTCTAAGGTTTATAACCCATTAAAAAAAGTTTCAGCGAATTTGAAGATGGTCGCCAATTTTTTGTCCGATTATAGAAAGAATGACCCAAATATTTTTTTTATATAACAAGTTTTGTCTCTTATCGCTTTCGGCAATTTTATATGCTCATATCCCCTACAACTCTACGCCTATGCTCCGTAGACTAGCGTCTTGAAATATTCCCCGCTGAAAATATTTCAAAGGTGTTAAAATCGCAAGTTATTGAAGGTCAAACCACAGGTTCATTGCGCGATATTATGCGCTCAGCGAATGTGTCCCTGAAATAATCGATTGTGTGACACGTTGCGCCGTCTTGTTGAAACCACCGCACTTCCACATTAACACCATTCAATTGTGGAATGAAAAAATAAGTAATTATGGCTTTATAGCGGGTTCCATTGACTGTAACGTTTTGGATCTGTGGTCATTTTTTTGTTTCGCATAAATATAAATACTATAAATCAAAAAATACTATTTTGTGAATTTTTGCTTTTTATATTTAAATGAAGAGCTGATTAGATTTTGGATCTAATTGGTCAACCGGAAATAGCAGTTTACTTGAAACCCTTAACAGTTTTTCATGAAAAACACGGTTAAATTTCCTTTTTAAACAATTTATGTTATTTTGAAAGTTGTAGAATATTTAATTTTACATGTGTTTTGATTACACTAATTTTATTAATTTTCATTGAATTTAAAGATAATAAATTATAAATTATTATGAAATGTGACACATGTCATTTTGATTGTGAAGCTGTTTTCTTATTGAAATATATGTCAAAAAATTAAATAAAAATACGAAATAAAATAAAATTTCTGAAATATAAATACAAAATAAATAAATAAGAAGGTATGTTTCTGTATCATCAAGTACTATTTTGAATCGTTTATGAGTAGTATTGGGCGGGAGGTTATTTGCTGGCACATCAGATTTTTTTTGTATTGTGATAGAGACATAAAATTTAAAGTACTATTGCATTTAATTCCTCCAAATATTACATTGTCTAATGAATTTTTCAAGCTAAACTTGAAAAGTGTTCAACGCCCTATTTTACGGTAATTTTTCGCACAATCACTTGAAAATGTAATAAAATTTGAGGTTGGCAACACTGTTAAATTTCAGATGGTTGTAAATTTTGTGCTCTTATTTGTTCCAAATTGTTTAACTAAGTGAAACAATATTATTTTTGTTAAATCTACGCTCAATGATAAGGAATAAAACGTGAAATTAATCTATAGCAGTAAACAGTGATTTTCGAACTGTTTTTTAAAAGTGTACGTAACCTAACACTATGTCTGAATTGGAAAAGAAGATCGATCACATTTACAGCAAAATAAGTCTACTCGAAGACCTAGCAATAATTAAAGAACAAATGAAAGAGTTCAATATTATCACAAATAAAAATAATAAATACTCTAGAAAAATGTGTGAAACAGAAGAACCTTGTATTTTATGGAGTAAAGGATGATGAATCTAATAAACAGGAATTAATAAACCAAATAATCGTCTTGGTGGATGACTACTTAAAGATTAAAATCAACGCATCCCAAATTGATAATATATTCCGCTTGGGGAACAAAAATATTAAAAACCGTCCAGTACTGAACAAATTCTAAATATTCTGGTAATAGTAGATGAAATAAGTAGTTCCAATAAGACACAACTACTGAATTATAAACATATAATTCTATTATAAAGTTGACGTTCTACACTACAAACAATTCTTATTAACAACTGACTACAGTAACAGACACCTTAGATTATACAATACAATATATAAACATGAACATACATATAAAGAAAATGCTGTGTTACAATATTTCTGTAACATGAATTTAAAGGAGTCAATAATAATGAACCGATCCAACTTTAAAGGTTCAAATATATTCGTTACCCATGATCTTTCTGAAGATGATCGATTGAAGAGGAAAGAACTAGTAAACTCTGTAAAACAATATCAGTCACAGGGCATTAATGCGAAAATAGTTCGAAACAAAATCATTTTCGATCAAGAAAAGAAAGATAGCTCCGAAGAAGATATAATTAGCACTCAAGAAGCTCAAAGTAATGGTGGTATTCGAAGGGGAAGGCAATCACAATCATCCGAAGAGTCACCTTCAAATAAAGGTCGAACGCAAACGTCAAAAAAATTTAGAGTTGTACCACGCAACCAGTTCGGCAGGAAAGGCGGGATGGCCACAACACCGACGGGGACAGATTTTTTTCACCAAGCCCAACAACAAACATCAACAATATAACGAGGAATGTAACACTTTATAATTTTCAAAGCAATTCAAATATACCAGTTAATGTTAATTTTGTTCGTAGATACGAACGATTTCTTTCTTTGACTGCCTCCACCCTGTTCTTGATTTGGATATCTCTCTCGAAGAATTACATTATAGTCTACAGGCTTGTAAAACCATTAAAGCTGCAGGACAAGATGGCATTAATAATGATTTTTATAAAGCCCTGCCATCCAATTGGACTCATTATATTTTAAACCTTTTTAATTTAATAATGTCACATGAAACACTACCTGATAGCTGGTCCAAAATTCAAACATTTTTAATTCATAAAAAAGGAGATTCTTCAGATCCAGTAAATAATCGGGGTATAGCCTTAGTAAATTCAATATGTAAGATTTTTACACAAATTTTATTTCATAGACTACAAAACTGGTGTGAATTAAATGATCTATTACATGAAAATCAAACAGGATTTAGAAGGGGCAGAGGAACAAGGGATAGTATATTTGCACTTTCTGCTTTAACGCATTTACAACTTAGATTAAAAGGGAATGAAGTTTATGCCATTTTGGTCGATCTTAAGCGGGCATTTGACTCCACTGATCACAACTTACTTTGGTTAAAATTATATAAAAATGGAATATCGAGCAAAATAATTAGGATCATACAAAATTTATATAAAAATGCAACTCTACAAGTAAAAATAGGGAATAATCTTTCTAACACAATAGGAATAACGCAAGGGGTGTTACAGGGTGAGATTCTATCACCTCTACTCCTTGCGTTATTTATAAATGACATATGGGAGTTCTTTATGAAAAATAATATTAGAGGGGTTAATATTGACGGAACCCATGAAGTTGTAACTCTTGCATATGCAGATGACTTAGTGGTTCTTGCCCATTCTCCAGTAGATGTTCAGAAAAAGTTGGAAATCTTACAACAATATTGTAATTTAAATCATTTAGAAATCAAAAGGTCGCAAAATTTCATTTTTCATTGACAACAATCCAATTGAATTCGTACAGTCCTATTTTTCATCTTCGGGTAAATATCGTCTTGCGGCATTGGAAAATAAAAAAAAAGCGAACCTTGCCATTATATAGATCAAAATCAAATGGGTGGGAGGAAAAAATAAATTGTTGCACACAATTATTAACGCAACAGTACTCTATTCCACAGAAATCTGGGGTTTCAATTCATAAAAATAACTTTAAATGTACCGTTGAAAACACCTGATTGTTACATTAGGCTCGAAACCGGAACTTTACATATTTCAGTACTAGTTTGGAAACGTATATTAAAATACTGGTATAACATTTTATGAATGGAAGACTGTAGGCTTCCAAAAATTCTATACAACAGATTATTAATTCTTGATAATTCTGATACCAATAAAATTGAATGGAATTTAAATTCTTTAGGATTTGAACAAGTATGGCGCGAGCAATCAATAAATAATAAACAAATTGACGAAATCATATCAATATACAAAAATTTAGTCATTCAAAAAGATCTTACTCAGCTACGAAATAGTCGATATAGCTTATACTATAATCACATAAAATTCCATTTTGTAACAGAAACTCATTTAAAATTACATATATCATTCATGAAAATTCAATTAATTACGCAAATTCGTTTTGCAAGAAAAACAGAGTTAAGAATATATTATAAAGGGATTAAATATGTCTTAATCAGTGCACTTTATGCAATAAGCACAGTCAAGATTCGGCTTTTCATTTTTATAGGGAATGTCCCATATACGGGTCATGTTGACAAACCTTACTGTTGAAAAAACAAATTCAATATTTTTATATACAATAAATGCTTTGAAAATTACAAGTTTCTGTCTTAATGAGTAGGTTTTATTTGTTTATTTTTTCATAGTACCAGTACCTATATTGGATTTTTTTTTCTTCTTCCAACATTTCATACTATTGTTTACTCAGTATCGAATTTTGTTATGCTTCATACGTTTCAACCTTCCCAGTTCTAGGATCAATTATATAGTATAAGTATGTATGTATGTGATTTGTGTGCATATAACATTAGTAAGTTTGTTTTACTCATTTATATACATGTATTTATAAGTTTTGGGAGTAATATTCAATTTATGTATTACCATTATTATGTATATTTATTTTTTTTTTGTGTCAGCTTCCTTTTGTATGGGGTTTGGCCCCGATTGCAAAATAAATAATAATAATAATAAAGTAAAAAAATTTGTATTAAATTGTTATTGTAAATATCAATTAAAATTTCTATAAAATTATAGTCCAATGCAATTGCTATGAAACGTAAACATTTAACTAGTACAAAAATAAACAACTGCTTCAATCAAATAGAGCCATTATAAACAAATTAATCAGAGTAATTAACATTGTGAATGTATAAGTGATTGTATTCCAGGAAATGATTATGCAGACTATAGATATAATTTATTTTCCTCTTAAGCAAGTTTAATAAAAAAAATGTTTTTCTATAACACTGTTTTGGAAACTGGGCATTCCACTACTAAAAATTGTTATGGAATCACTAACATTCCGTATGGAATATTTTCAACGAATCAGAACCGCTTATTAGCGCGACATATGAAGTATCTTGATTCAGTTACTATGGTTACATCTGTTTGTTTTAATTTGATTTATTTGAGTTTGACGTTTTCAACAGTTTTGTATTTGTATTTTTGTATAATTTCCAAAACCTTTTTATAGAAAGTATAGTCTACAACATGTAACGGAATTGCCTATCCCACGCTCGCAAACCGTAGCCCTCGCCTCTGCCTCGGGCTACAAACTTTTTGCTCGCGTGGAATATGTGCCATTCCATTACTTGTTGTAGAATATACTATTCCGAAATCGATAGTACGCGATATTACTACACGAAGTTAGCCAAAATAATAGCTAAAGTTTTATTTTACAAACTCTTATGTTAAAATTTTAATTCACAGACTCTTATAACAAACTTAAATTACAAACTTAAAATAACAAACATATCTGCTATTGAATGTCGATAAATGTAAAGTGTTGGTGTTTGAGAAGAATGATTTGGTGACTGATTGTAATGTTTCAGTGAATGGTGTGAGACTGGAGCAAGGGAATGTATTTGTATATTTGGGTAGTTTGTTCTCGAGAGATGGACGTATTGACCTGGAGATTGAAAGGCGGGTGTCTGCAGGGTGCAAGGTGTTGGGTGCTCTGGGTACATTTGCTCGAAAAATGAATGTATCTAGAGATGCTCGATTGAGGGATTATAATGGTGTGTTAGTGCCTAGTGGATGTTGGGTGTGGATGAAGAAACATGAACGACGTATAACTGCTGTAGAAATGAGATATTTGAGAGGAGTGTGTGGATGTACGAGACGTGATCGTATACGGAATACATTGGTGTATGGTGAGTGTGAGATTGAGAAGAATGTTGTTAAGAAAGTAGGAGTGAGTCAGTTGAGGTGGTTTGGACATGTTGTGCGAATGTCGAATGAAAGGTTGGTAAAACTAATATATGTGGGCGTCCGAGGAATAACTGGTTGGGTATGATTGATGGTTTGTTGCGTGAACGAATGACTCCGCGTGTGAAGAATAAACGAGCATGTGTGAATGTGGATGAGGAGAAAGTGGTGTGTCAGGATAGGAATGTTTGGAGGACATTGATTGTTGATTGACTGTGTTTCTGGGTTCGTGCTAACCCACTAAGTGGGATATAGCGTGATGTTATGTATGTATTATTCTATAATATTATTGATAAATTTATATATTATTTACTTTAGGTAATAATTTATCGAATTTAATGCAGATCACATACACAACTCATCTAGGAATAAATATAAAAAATAATGAAAATTATAACCAAATTTCACTCTTACGCTTTACAACTATATAATGCTATTTATTTAAGTTTTCAACTGTAATTTCACAAGAGCTTTTTATTTTGCCGGATAAATTTCAGTTTGTCACAAAACCGTTACCTAGCAATTTGACAAGAAAACTATTAATAAAATCACGACACCGTAGGTGGAGTGATTTTATTTTTTAAACTGGAGTCAAATTGCTGTTAGAGTTAAAGGTTGACTTGTCAAACTGAAATTTATCCGAAGAAAATAAAATGCTCGAGTGTAATTCGACGAGATAATTTAACGATATTATTAATATGAAAAGGTTTATTTAAAAGAATATTGGCCATTAAGAAAAAATAATTTTATTTGAAATCGGGACTAAAGTGCTCAAAAATCGTCATTAAAAGTTCAGAAATCGTCACTAAAGTAACCCATTATGCGACGATTTTGAGCAACCCAGTGTTGGGAACCGTTTTCATAATTATTGTACATTTATGATAATTTTGGCAGATATATTGACGTACTATAGTAAATTTGGACGTAACATGAAACAAAATTTGCAAGAAGAATTAACTAATTAATTCCGATGACGAAATTGAGGACAAAACACATAATTTTGAGTGTTATTTACGATTACTTCACTTCTCGAGGTTGGCAACACTGACTGTCAGTTTCAATTGACAACTGAAAGATGTATAAACTTAACCTATATAACAGGTTTTTTATAGTTTTTTCGAATTTTAGACTTCAAATAAAACTTAATATGTACCTCGGCACTGAAGTTCCCTTTTATCACTCACATGGTTTATTTTCTTCGGCCCTACGGGCCTCGCCAACTAAATTCCATATTCCTGATAAAAAATTGAATTTCAGTGCCTATATACATAAATAACTATTATCCAAAACCTCTCAATAAATGCTCTGTAACTATGGCGATTTTGAACAAGGAAAGTAACAGATTTCCCACTAGTGTGTATAATTTTGAGAAAAATTTCTAGTGAGTAATTTTTTATTTATAACAATAATAATAACACTCAACACCTTACTATAACTACTTCGATTAACATTTCAATTTAGACAATTTAAAACATATGTCACAGTCAAATAATATTTCTTTAATAAATTTTGCATTTATTAAGAGATGTTGGATAAAACGTTATACTTCACACATGGGCAAATTGGAATTACCCACTCGATAAAATTATCACACTCAGCATTCGGCTTCGTGAGCTAAAATTTCTCTCGTGGGTAATTCCTTACTTTGCCTACTCGTAAAGTAAATAACTATTGTCGTTTTGACAGCGGATAAATAGGAAGGTAACTTTTTGCAAGTGATATAACGTTATTTACCTTTCTCCTAGCAACCAGATCAAAATACTAACTACATTAATGTCATTCGTGAAGAAAATATGTCAAAAAATATTATATATAATCATTTTCACCAATTGCACTTTTAAATAAACCATTTCAAAAATAAAAATTCGTTAAATTATCTCGCCGAATTACACTCGAGCATTTTATTTCCTTCGGATAAATTACAGTTTGACAACTCAACCTTGTCACCTGACAGCAATTTGACTCCTGTTTAAAAAATAAAACCACCACCTACGGTATCGTGGTTTTATTAAAACAGTTTTCTTGTCAAACTGCTAGGTAACGGTTTCGTGACAAACAGAAATTTATCCGGCTAAATAAAAAGCTTTTGTGTAAGTACAGTTGATAAATTATTATCGAAGATAAATCATAAATTCACCAATAGTATTATAGAATAATTTGTTTGTTATTTTAGGTTTCTAATTTAAGTGACATAAGAGTCTGCACAGTTTAACTTTAGCTACTATTTAAATTTGAAAATGACAATTGTGAAACTCGTTCTATAATATCAGTGCATTCAGAATTCTAGAGTATTATAATGATTAAATAATAAACACATAAAAGAAATGTACTAAGATGGCGAATAATTTTTATTATTCACCATGTTGTTGACATTTGACGTCACGTAGTACCTGTTGAACAGTAGATAAGAAAGTTTTATGAAGTGTTGTTAAGGCACTAGAATATATGAGTATTCTCATCCGCCATTTTGGGTCCAAGTGTCATAAATAAAACAAATTATTGGAATCCAGTTACTTTAATTCTTTTCTGTCAAATTTGAAGTTGATATTGATTAATAATTGTGATATATCATTCTCTTAATTATTATATTTCATATCTAACAGGTAAGTGTACAGAATACTTTCTAATAAATTACACCGTATGATTTGTGTAGTTGGATTTTACAGAATTTCAAGAAATATGTTTTCAAATTTGACAGATACAAATTTTAAATGTTTTTTTTTTAAGTAACTATTCCAATTCCAATAACTTGTTTTATTTATGACATCTGGACCCAAAATGGCGGACGAGAATACCTACATTCTTCTAGAGCTCTAAGTGTTGTTGATTACAATGCCATCTAGTTGTTTTAAGCTTTACTAAACGTCAACATTTTAAAATAATCATAATTTATTGTGCAATTACTGTTACAGTAATTCTAGAGGATTATTATTTAATAATAAATACATATGAGTTCAAAAAACTTAATAAGCAAGTCAGAAATCCTCTAAATTTAACTTGTTGTTGAAAGAAATTCCCCCTTCCCTTAACTGAGTCATATAGTACTTGTTATCGCTTACATACTTCATATAGCAGATTTTTTTAAAAAGAAATAGATCTGTAATCCAGAAAATATATTGAAAATTGATTATAATAACGTTAGTGGCTCATATTTAATTTGATTTCTATGAAACATTATTTCTTGTTCCGATAAGTACAAGCTATGAAGTTGAACGCAAAATATTTAATACGGATTATAAAAATTAGTTGTACTTACAAGTTATGGTCGAATATAATCAGCAATCAATACAATAAAACTGTTAATAACTTTAAAAAACTAATCTCACTTGCTGAGCAAATTCTGGATAACTTCTGAATGGCTGTGAATTATGCAATGAGTCATGGGGCGTTTGACGTTTGAGTGCTTGATTTTGTATACAATGGATGGCGCTGAAATCGGCATAAATATTTGTGACGTATCAACTTCACGTTAGTAAATAAAATGCCTATTGACAAAAAATTTAACAGAACATAACCTTTTGTAACGATTCGAAAGAGTGAAAAAATAGGGAAATAAAATTAGTTGTGTTCAACTTTTTGAATATAATAACATTTCCATAAAATAATTATTGAAGGCTTGTGTCCACGATCCTAGAAATTGGTCCGAAATCTCGAATTTAATTCTTGAATCGACAATAGCAATTTGGACGAAAAATATAATAGGAAACACTATAATCAAAAAATGCGTTCTCCCATTTTTTCATGCAAGTTGCTAGCTTCAAGTAGATGTTGCCAAATTAAAATTTTGACGTTTGATGTTTGAGAAGCTTACAAATTTTGATGTTGTATCCAACTATACAATATCTATTCCTATGCATTTTTGGTAAGTTACGATAAATAAAATAAGGTCAAAGATACGCGTCGAAGAACAAATCCTTTATTAAGAAAAAACAGCAAATTCTGTATTCTTCATTTATTTTCATGTTCTTTATGGTCCAACAACTTCCATCCGTCAAAATTTCATGGATTTTTTACAGTGACTTGTACCAGTGTCAGATGAAGTATATATTTTCGTTGGGTTCGTTCACTCCCATGAATTTTGTTTTGCAAATTAAAATTTGAATAAATTATTTCTTACAATTATTCTTATCGAAAAACAAAACAATTATCACAGTGAGGTCTTTGAACATTCTAGTATTTATATATGTGGATGAAAAGGATAGCTATAACATAAAACTAGAAAAAAATATACGTTGAAGTCTAGTTGGTCAAAAATTCAGAACTTTGATTTTGTGTCTCTCATTCCCATGAACGACTACAGTAATGAAAATAATTTGTTCTAACACTATTTCGACAATAACGAGAATTGCTTGAAATTTAGAGGACAAGTCAGAAGTCATTCACAGCATAAAAAGTTATGACACTTTAAAGTTTTGCTGATGTGACATGTGTTCGTATGGAAAAGTGATATTTGGAGAATAAAAATGTCAAAAAACACATAAAAAATAATATTGATAAATCGGTAGCTGGAACATTCATTAACATAATGTCGAAGTGTCATTAGCTTTCAGAGATTGTGTAACAAACAAGAAAATATTACACAAACTACACGACAAATTAATCTTAACTTTCGATTTGTTTAATTTATATTAGTTGCATTTAAGATCAAAATCATTACTTTTGAAGTTATTATTGAATCCAATGGAAAATTAATTTAGTTTCTTTGGATATTCTTATGTCCAAAGTTTGACATTTGACGAAGTGATCGTTTGAAAATACGACGTTGCCACGTTTAGCACCGTCGAAAGTCAATGTGTAATTTTGATGATAAATGATAACATTTTTATTATTATATCGTTCTTTTGCTTGTAAGAAATGCAAGTATCAAACTTAATTTTTTCATTTTTAACAGTTAATTCAGTTAATCTTCGTTACGTAACAGTGTTACGTAATGTACATTACGTAATACTATTCGTAACAACGCACTTACATTGATTGTAGTTTGTTCTTTAATGACAGAGTTACGGTAGTGGTCGTTCAAAAATAATTAAAAATCATACGTTTCCATTTTAGAGGTTAGCGGGTAAATGATTAAAATATGTACATACATACATACATAACATCACGCTATATCCCACTCAGTGAGGTAGCACGAACCAACAATCAATCTCCTCCAAACATTCCTATCCTGACACACCACTTTCGCCTCGTCCACATTCATAGTGCGATTCATACATGCTCGTTTATTCTTCACACTCGGAATCATTCGTTCACGCAACAAACCATCAATTATTCCCAACCAGTTATTCCTCGGACGCCCACGCAATCGTTCACTCACATATATTAGTTTCACCAACCTTTCATTCGACATTCGCTCAACATGTCCAAACCACCTCAACTCCTCTCAAATATCTCATTTCTACAGCAGTTATACGTCGTTCATGCTTCTTCATCCACACCCAACATTCAGTAGGCACTAACACACCATTATAAACACTCAATCGAGCATCTGTAGATACATTCACGTTTCGAGCAAAAGTACCCAGAGCACCCAATACCTTGCACCCTGCAGACACTCGCCTTATGTAGATACACATTTTAACCAATATTTATTATAGCGTAGTGCTTGTGAGATTTTTAAAACAGAGAAAGGTTGGGATGTGATCCGCAAAAAAATGTTGTTCCTCGGATTATGTAGCTTTAAAAACTTCTGATTAAAGTATTGGGATCTGCCATGGGCGTGGCCTATCCAAGATGGCGTCAATTAGGGTGAAGATTCGAATGTGACATTAGTACTGTTCGCGTATAAAAAATGAGTCTCACGATTAATAATATTTGCGAATGCGCTACAACAGATCCTGCAAACTAAATTTTAAAGAAGCTGAACGCATTTTACATACTTGATATTTGATTAAATGCGGGAAAATATTAAATGAAATTGACAGTGGCTGTGGATGTAGTGTATGTCAACGTCGAATTTACAAGGTGATTCCCATCAAATTAATAGGAAAATTGCAGGAGATGAACAAGTGATGAGTGTTGTTTGTTCCTGCATGGCTGGTTTTGGGTGAAAAATGTAAAAACTGCAAGTCGTACTGTTATAGGTTAGATGTACGTTTCTTGATCTAAAACAACTAAATAAACAAATAACTAAAAATGAACAAATTTAAGAAACATTAACTTTGAATACAGATTTAATTCAATTTATGAACTTAGTTAAATACAAAGTGAAAAGATTTCGGAGCCAATTCGTATTATAACCTAAAATTTTACTTACGATGTACATAACCGTCTGGTATAAAATATACAGAGCATATTATTTATTGTAAACGCATTCATGTTGTTTACTTTTTTCCAAGATTTTTTCGCACTCCAAATTGGTTTACTTTATAAATAAAACGTTTCTCCAGCTTCCGAAAATAATGGAATGTAACGTCCAGATTTTTACGGGACTTATTATTACACACTTTTACTGCACAATACACTTTATTTGTCGATTTTTCGCGGTGTTTAACTACAATTTCGGACATTTTTTTTATCTCAAAAATCGTTATTCCCATTTGACGTATTGTATTTGTAACGGAATCTTCACCCTACTTTGTGTTCGAAAATATATTATTATTATTATTATATGTATGCGAAATTTAATATGATTTGGATTTCTTTCAAATACATTTTTTGGTATAAACCACGTTACATTGTTATTATTAATTTCAACTTTTAATTCCTTGTAATTATTAACATGATATTTTGATAATTCATGATCAATTAATTGAACTTGAGCAAAAATATGATTACCCAAATAGATAAATTATTTTATTGTTTATTTTTTACTTGCAGTAATCGTGGATTATCCAGATTTAAACTAATTAATAAATTATTTAAAATATAATTTTATATTATTTAAATTTATGTGTATTTTTGTGTATACCATTATAAATTCTCCTATATATTCCTCTATATATTTATTATATCTTAATTATTTTTATACCGATTAAAATTAATTTTCATAATTACTATACTTAAATTTTTTAATTTTCTGGAATATACGCATTTCATTTTCTTTATAAAATAAAGCATCGTTTTTATTGTTTATTCTAAATAAATCTTCTGAATCATAAAGCAATGGTCCGTTGTCGTCCGCATCAGTTAATATTTCAAACATTAATAATTAGTCTGCTCTAGTATAAACAAACATTTCTCTATTAATCAATTAACAAATCATTTATTAATCACACAAAAATTATTACAAAAAAATGTACGTATTTTAAGAGCAAAAAATAAATCATTTTTTATACTTTATATTATTTTTGTATTTATCCCCACTATTATATAATTTAGAAAATACAAAGCATGCGCGCGAATATACCGCCCCCTGTTAATAGCGTATGTAACTACACAACGACAACAGCGACGTCATTTGAAATTAACTGACTGCAACCAACATCACACGCGTGACGTCACCAATAATTGGCGTGGGTGGGTCCAGAATCCCCATTTTCTCCCCTACTCATGTGTTCAAAGGCATTTTTAGAATGCAAATTTGCTAGGTTTTTGTATGTTTGACTTGCACCACCACAAACTGTCATATCTTCAAAACATCACTGACGATCCGTAGCTATCTTCAGTTCCAGCCGTTAGCTAAAGCTTTATCGTAATACTTCCCTTACATTATAAATAATAGTTATTTGTGTATCAAGGCACTGAAGTTCAATTTTTTATCACGAATATGGAATTTAGTTGGCGAGGCCCGTAGGGCCGAAGAAAATAAACCATGTGTGTGATAAAAGGGAACTTCAGTGCCGAGGTACATATTAAGTTTTATTTGAAATCTAAAATTCGAAAAAACTGTAAAAAATTACAATATAGGTTAAGTTAATACATCTGTCAGTTGTCGATTGAAACTGACAGTCAGTGTTGCCAACGTCAAACTGTGAAGTTATCGTAAATAACACTCAAAATTATGTGTTTTGTCCTCAATTTCGTCATCGGAATTAATTAATTAATTCTTCTTGTAAATTTTGCTTCATGTTACGTCCAAATTTACTATAGTACGTCAATAAATCTGCCAAAATTATTCTACTTGTACAATAATTATTCAACGGTTGCCAACACTGGGTTGCTCAAAATCGTCGTATAATGGGATACTTTAGTGATGATTTCTGAGCTTTTAATGATGATTTTTGAGCACTTTAGTACCGATTTCAAATAAAATTTTATTTTTGATTCGCAATACGTCACCTATGTATACACAACATAAACAAAATCATGGAGGACACAAAATCAACTTTGCTATGAGAACAAACAATTAAATCAGCTGTTTTATATATCAAGTGTAATTATTGAACATGTGAAGTCATTTGTACATGAATTAAGAAAAGAAAAAACCATAAATTGTTACAAATCATAGAGTAGAGCTAAGTGAAAATGTTTTGTTTGGTTTTATATTCACAATTTTATATTCTAACCTAAAAATTTAAGCATCACGTTCACAGCGACTCAATTATCAAATACAATTACCATTTACAATTAGCAATTGGTAAAAATAATAAAAACTGATGATTTATAATATAATTAATATGAACTATCGATGGTGGCAGCACTGTTTCTTCAAAATGGCCGTTCTAAGGTATAACTGTGCTTTATTAACAGTAACATGTAATAGAAATATAAAACAGAATTATTCAAAATTATGATGTGTCACAAGTATGTAGATCTTTCGAATATAAAGTGTTATTCGTGTTATTTATTAGTTTTAGTTGCTTTTACTGCTACTTTTACACAAGACCTTATGATTTTATCGAAAATTTAACTCCAATATAAAGTAAGCCATCAAGAAAAAACAATTATATCGTTTTGACAGCGGATAAATAGGAAGGTAACTTTTTGAAAGTATAAAAACGTTATTTACCTTTCTCCTAGCAACCAAATCAAAATACTAACTACATTAATGTCATTTGCAAGTCAAAAATATGATATAATAATGGGGTCATACATTAAAAAAAAAAGTTCTGTTTTTTTTACAAATTATAAAAATTAAATCATTTTAGTCACATATTATTCATCATTTCTTATAATTTTTTAACTTTTCATTCATAATTTCCTTTCTGAAGTTTCGCGGTTGCAAAATCGTGACGTCATATTGTAATAGAATGTACAGTACGGCAAGGCAAAAGAGGTGGTGATAACAAATAATAATTTGCTTTTCAGGGTTGTAATAATTACTTATTATTATTAAAATGGGCGCATAAACCATAAACGAAATATGACTTTATATCAAAAGCGTGTAACACTTACGGAATAATTAGTAGTAAAGTATTTTTTTTAATATTCTGCAGTAAAGCGATATAACGAATTGAACATATTTTGTCGTCACGGGTACTCTATTGAATTCTATTGGCCAGAAATATGAAACGTGCACATCGCGCGTCTGCCATGGCGCCCAACGCCTATTGTGGGCTAAAATAGAACTACGAAATGTCATTTCATTTGTTTTGTTTGTTGGTATTTAAGATTATATTTGTTGTGCTTCTATTACTTGATTCATAATTTCACTGTTTTATTGTGCTGAATTGAAAAACTATTGCATAAAATTGTGTGTTGAGGTTAGGTTACATCACTACTAGCGCCACTGTCCTCAAACTTTCGTATGATGTTTACTCGAATATCAAGTTGCCAAAGGAATTTAATCTTTATTTATATTAAGTTTAATTGTTATAAATTAGGACTTGTATGTAAATATTATTTATTATTATGGGGTAAATGGCTCCGTGGTAACGCATCGGACTGTGGATCATGAGATCCTCAGTTCGAATCCCACAGCTGACAGTTGCCAATTTAAATTTACCCCTGTGTTTCCTCCTCCACTAACAGCTTTGGGGGTTATGACTTGACGGCTGGTAACCGCATTTCATACGCAAGAATATATCACCTACCGAGATCTGCGTAAGCAGAGTGCCACACCCATAATGGGTAAATGGCGTGATGATATATTATTATTATTATATTGTTTTTATATTAAAAAATATATAATATCTACTATCATGAAAAATCGTTGTTTTAGTGCCTCTGGAAGAGTACCAGTGACATCACACCAACTTTAAGAAATCATTTCTCGAGTAATATATGACATTTTCACATCGGGTTTTCACTGATCGTCATATATTCTAATGAAGTTTCATAAAAAAATTGGTTAATGGGGCCATTAACACTCCGATAAATAAAATTAGGTATTTGTTAATTATAACGCTTTTAGACAAAGAGTTCAGGACGTGTTAAAATAAAAATGCTTTGATGTACTATACCTTGTCGCTTGTCGGTAATGTCGGTAGTCTCAATATCACATCTGTCATCTCAAGTCATATGTTGCAGCTAACAATGATTTTCAAGTTAAACGTGTGTTTATTGTATTTGTTATTTTATTTTGCACAGGTAATGTGAATAAACTAAATTTGTAAAAACCTCTCAGCAAATAACAATGACAGATGACAGTCAATCTAACAGTAGGTGTAGTTCTTCGCTCTCCGCTAGAGCGTGTTTTGTAGGATTACAAGATGACGCAGGTGCTGACGTCACAAGCGAAAAATTTGAAATGGGATGCCAATTTCAAAAAATCGTATCTTACTAAATGCCTTTTAATATTAAAATTAATATCTACATATATTCATAATTTTACTCAAACTTACAGAAAAAAAAATATAATATTTTATTGCTAATTCTAATTGGCTAATCGTATTTGATAATTGGTAGCTGTAGACGCGGCTTTACTGTACACTACCATAATTTATTAATATCACTATAAGAATCATAAATCTATGTATACACAGTATAAACTGATTAATTTTTAATCAATCGCTGCTCAAACTAACCGACGACATATCCTGACACATCTTATTATCACTCATGTCATCAGCCAGGGCCTCCAACACATTGCTACGGGCTACGGTGTTGATCCCTGGAAAAGGTGAACCGCGGCGAGCTACAGTGGAGTCGGGGTGGGTTGCTCAAACAGAATCAAATGCAAGGGGCGCCAGCTAATCGAGCCTAAAATGGTTCAACCTGTGGGGGTTGATTAGCAAACCAAGGACAGGGAATAGGCCGCGTAAGCGAAAAAAAGAAAAATAGAGGTCGCATAAACTATGGTTTTATTTAAATATAAATGTAAAATTAATTTATAAATTACAACGTTCTTATGCGTATAACGATATAAAAGTAAAACAAAAATGATCGCGTAGATCGCGTTCAGAATCTGATCACACCGAGGTGTGCGCGGGGAAAGTGGTAATAAGATCGCGCAGCGAGTAGTTCACGACGGAGCAACTAGGGCTAGTAGCGTGTGTTGTAGTGAAGCGCAGCGCACAACGGAGACGCGGGTACCGAATGGTCGACCAGACGAATATCACGTCGCGCTGATATATAAAAAGATGATTAGGCAAGGTAGCCCTACGAGCGATGGCGTGGAACACGCCGGCCACGGATTTTAGTAGTAACAGTGCAACAACAAAAAGAAAGAGCGCGGCAGGATCAGATCTTCACAACGGACTACCGTCAACATACAATAACAAATTAGTAAACTACAACGATAAACAAATATGCTGTGCCTAAACTCACACTGGTAAGTAAGGCGTAACTGGTAAATAGTTAACAAAATCAGAGCAAAAGATAAATATAAATTGCTTAGCTGTCAGCCGTCGCTCAACTCGTCAGCTGTCGATCAGTGGCTTCCCCTCCACAAGCGGTTGGCGGGGTCGGCGGCGAAGTGTTTGGCGATGGACGACGATCGGAGCCGAAGTGCTTGGCGGTTTGGAAGATGGCGACCGGAAAGGCTCGACTCAGAGCGATCGACACAGCTCACGGCTCTCCAAACTGATGAGCGATTGCCTCAGCCAATATGCGGCAATTTGAGCTCGCAATAAATATCCAACAAATAAAACAAGCCTGAAAGGATGGTCACGTCAGTCATCACATATGTAAGGGAAGGCACGGCACTGGGGTGGTTACAAACAAGCTAATGTTTCAATCAAGATACAATTTAGTTTACTAAATGAGAGATTAAAAAAAAACAGGATAATATAAACGGGGTTTTCCAATACCTGTAGATGTTGGGCGGCTTAAAGTGGTTAAGAAATGTGTGGATCTTAAAATCCGGCAGGTGCCGATGAACAATAAATTCAGATGTCGTGTCTCCTCTGATCCAATTGACTAATTGTTCCCAAAAATTGGTTTAAACTCAATAAACTCAAAATCACACCAAATTTGGAGTACACAACAGATCTCGCACTGATTCTTAAGAAAAGACTGGCTGGAAATGACCAAAAAGCCGTTAAAAGATTCTAATTCGTTTCAAGTAAGATCATGAGATTGAATAGTTACAGACTGAATAGTTAATTAATGACCGTACCTTGACCCCTAACATAGGTAATTGACTTACCGTGTCATCCGACGATATCCTACTCTGCAGCTGAAAGGGTTGTCTGCCGAGAGGCGTAGAGAGTTCCAAAAAAAACAACAAGAACCAACAAAAAAAGAAGAATATGAGGGACAGGAATAATAAATTTAGTGAAAAAGAAATTTAAATTGTAACAACATCCAAAATTAACTCCCTGCTCAGCGTGCGCATCTTCGGCAGGCGTGCAACCTTAGAAAAGTGATGAACGATCATGTTGAGTGCGTATTTCTTCATATCTGTCGCTTGCATTTTGTCAGCAGCCTCTAAAATTTGGATGACGTTTTCGAAAGTGACGTTCATTTCTAGATTTTGTTTGCAGAATGCCTGGAGGCGGTTGTTTGTGAAGCCGTATAAAAATGGCGCTGAGAACAAGTAGAGGGAGTCCTCTGGTGGCATGGACACATCTCCGTAGTAGATATATCTGCAAGTAATTTAGTTGTTATATTTATTTGTGATGGTTCCCCCCATATCATTTTTGGAAGTTATATGACTGTACTGAATGCACAAAAGTATATCAATAAAAACTGCAAACGCATTTACTTTTTCTTATCAAATGTTGCAGGAACACGGACACCACTATCCCTTCAAAATAGGTTATCGTGTATCGAGTGCAGAAAAGCATTCATTTCCACGCGAGTATAATTTTTGCGGCCCGAGACGAGCTTTTTACACGAGTTGCACACTATATTTTTTAGGCCACCACTATAATAATAATAATAATATGCTTTATTTGGCGATAGTTCAGCCGAGGCTGGTCTTACACTTAACCTTTACAGTTCAGCAAGGGCGGATCCAGGAATTGTCCAAGAGGAGGGCCGTTGACCTTTTTTTTTTTTTGGTCCAACAAGACTTGAAGTCGCATACAAACGAAAGCATAGTTATTTGTATCACAAGGTTGGAAACTGCTATTTTTAGAGTGCAAGTTTATTTTGATAGGACAAGCCGTAGGCGAGTCCCACAAATACAAGCACTCGCAAAATAGTTTCCAACCGAGGGATACACAAGATTTTTAGCGCCAACTTGTATGTAAATTTAATAAATAAATTTAATTTATTACTCAATTTCTTAATGACAGGGAATTTGTTATGATGCTAACTTCACAATATTTGAATGTCAATTATGTCTATTTTCCAATATCATAACCAAAAATATCTACATATTTTTATTTGGATTTTACACTGCAAATTCAATTATAATTACTTGCAAATATGTTTAAAATCCATAAATATTCTGTTTTCTTGTATTGCAAATATTCAATTGTAGATATATTGCCATAATATATTTAAGTCAATGTAATACTTTGACATTTCTAGCGTCAGAAGTTAGCTAAAATTAGTGAAGTGATGCCAACATATAACCATAAAAAGTTAGCAATTTTAGTCGAACTAGTTCGACAAAAACATGATTTCCGACCGCTTTAGAGAGATGTAATGGTGTCAATGTCGGACGGTGGCGCGAATATAATATTTCCATCGCCTGTCTATACAGGGTGGGCCATTTTAAGTTGCGTTCAGGAATATCTCGGAAACGAAGCATCGGATGAAAAATCCAAAAAACACGACTAAAATATTTTCGAGGGGGACATCCCACGACACCAAATTCAACCCCCCCGCCCCACCCCACCAGGGTTGGGGCGGGGGTAAGTTTGAAATCTTAAATGGGAACCCCAAATTTTTTGCAGATTCGCATTCTACGTGAAAAACGGAATTCAGTGACATCTAAATTTTTGCCCCCCCTCCCCCCCCCCGGCCAGTTGGATGGTGAGAAACGTTCAAATTGGTTACGGGAACACCCACTTTTTCTCAAAGATTCGCATTCTACGTTAACAACTACATGCAGTACCATCAAAATTTTCACCCCTGCCCCCACCCCGACCCTGGAAGGTGGGGTGGGGGTGAGTATGAAAACTTAAATCGGAACCCCAAATTTTTTACAGATTCGCATTCGGCGTGAAAAACTAAATTCAGTAACATCAAAATTTGCGCCCCTGTCCCCCTCCCCCGTGCCAGTGCCGTGCACCCCGTTGGTTAAATGCGAGGGGACTCAAGAATTGGATCGAATCTTCGAGAAAAAGTGGGTGTTCCCGTAACCTATTTAAAAGTTTCCCACCACCCAATTTTGATGTCACTGAATTCCGTTTTTCACGTAGAATGCGAATCTGCAAAAAAAATTTGGGGTTCCCATTTAAGATTTCAAACTTACCCCCGCCAGGGTTGGGGCGGGGGGGTTGAATTTGGTGTCGTGGGATGTCCCCCTCGAAAATATTTTAGTCTTGTTTTTTGGATTTTTCATCCGATGCTTCGTTTCCGAGATATTCCTGAACGCAACTTAAAATGGCCCACCCTGTATATAAAGGGTTTTCAAATTACAGAAAAAGGCGATTAGGAACATAGCAGGTGCTTCTTATAATTCTCATTGTAGATACTTGTTCAAAAAATTGAAAATTATGACCCTACCTTGTATTTACATCTGCAATATACTTCTGTATGTAGTAAGTAACATTCATTCATTTGAACCTCATACTAAAGAGAATAATTATAACACTAGGAATCGCACATTGACAATCCCTAAACATAGACTTTCTCTATATGAAAAAAGTCCATATTATATGGGCATTAAATTGTATAATAGTCTACCCACAAATTTCAAAGATATAACTGACCTGACTATATTTAGACAAGTTAAAACTTTTTTATTGAATGAATGTTTTTATAATATCAATGAATTTTATGTAAAATGTAAAAATTTGTAATGAAATGTAATTTAAAGAATTGTTATTTGATAACTGTTAGGATGATTTTATGACTATATTTTTCTTGACTTATCAAATTGGCATGTTATGTATGTATTTACTTGATGAATAAAGAATATAATATCACAATATAAGAATTCACACAGTAGCGACACTTGAAATATTTTCATGATCCCAATATTTCAGTTGTGCGCAGCCGGGAAGATGGCCGCGTAGTGTTCGCTGATAGGCTATCTTAGTAACCATAGAAAAGTAAATATAATATGTCAGTGTCAGTTGTATCGTTGTATCTGTCAAATATCAAGCTACAGTATTTCTGTCATGTTAAGTTCATAAAATGAGTGCAAACAGAGAGGTAACCTTATTTGTACCATGCAAAATTATAGGAACTTTTATAGTGCAGGTGAAATAATATTTTAAGATTTTATCCCCTTTGCAACTGACATTTATTCAAATTTACCGCCGTATGCCGCGGGTGCCAATATGGCCGCTCGGCTCAAGGTCATCAGTCGATGCGACATGAAGATCAAAGGGGCCGACAGCGAGTGTCGCTACTGTGTGAATTCTTATACTGTGGTAATATAATATCGTATGCAATTGTTCCTTTTGACAGATGGTGTGTCAAATGGAAATGAACAATTTTCTGTCATAGTCGCCTGAAAAATTAGTTTCCACTTATCACCCAAGTCAAAGACAGATATTTTTCAAAAGTTTTGTTATTTCAAAAAGCACAGGTTAATAGATTCAAACGAAAATGTAAAATAGTTATTTGTTTAACTAGGCATCAAAATACCAGATTTATAAGCAGGGACCGCCTTGTCAATGAATGCTGCCGAAGCCTAGCCTTAAAGTGACACTTTACAGACTGTTAGCAGTCCGTGAAGCGTCATCTTTAATGTCAATGCAAGATTTATGTTGATTTCTTTATAATTTATTATCTCTAAATCTAATGAAAATTAATTAAATGAGTGTAATCAAAACACATGTAAAATTAAATATTCTACAAATGTCAAAATAACACAAATTGTTACCTAGAGGTCCAAGAGCGGGCTGCAAAAAACCTGGCTGATCGAGTAACAGAATAAAATGTTTTTAAACTGTTAGTGCTCACAGCGACCATAACAAAACTCACTGCGCGCCTGCGCACAAGTTGTTACAAACATTTATATGTGTGTAGAATTGAAATATGGAACATAGGAATTTCAATGCAATTTTTTTGACGTTGCTGTAAATTTTTACCTATTGACTTTACAGCAAGAGTGTAAATACAAAGGTTGTTCAGAATTTAAAAATGCATGCAATAAGGCCCATTTGGTTACCTAAATATTAGTATTTCACGATATATCAATCAAATTAAAATCAATATTTCTTAGGAAAATTGTAACACAGCCATGGTAGGTGGTTTGAAAATTAGTTGAATTGGTTTATTTGGTAATAAGCAAACAGTTTTCCAATTAAATTAGTGGAAGCAAAATGTACTTCTTAAAACTTTCTTCAAATTGAGGTTAATTTCTAATACTATTAAATTTCTGACATCTACATGGATTTTCACTAATTGTTAAATAAATAAGCATGTACCATTTCCTAATCTATCAGAAAATACACAAAATATGATGAGAATATTACAGTTTTATAAATTGTTTTCATCAATATTTACAATACTATACTTTTAAAATACGATACCTACTTTAAAATTGCTTTATATTTAGGAGAATTTTGTGTAACCAGTATAATTATGAACTTACTTTAATCAACGTCATATGTTTTCTTTTTTCAAAACAAAGTAGAATGCGAATAACAGATAAATGTACAAAAGTAAACATGAATACTCCATAAGACGCCATGTTAAAATTTTGTCTGGTTGCCCAGGAACAGGTTCGCGAGCTAAGTTTGTGACCTTGACGCAAGTACTCGATTCAGCCTTGAAACGTGCTGTATCAATTTTTCGGGATTTGGTCTCTGTTTCCTGCAGATTTTTACTGGACTATTCGACTATTTGTCACTTTTCGGGATTTACGTAACTATTTACCTCACAACCGATCGTACCGTTTACAATTACAGAACATACTATATAATAGTTTATCTTACCTCAACAAAGAGTCGAAGCTTTCTCTGCTGGGCGTCATCTCTCCGATTTGTATCCTGACGGTGTTGTCCGCGGGCATGAACGATCGAAACATCGCCTCGAAATAACCACACCTACGACATTTAGTTTTACGTTAAACTGGTCGACTTGTTTCCAGTTTTCTTGTAAAAATAATGCACGGCACTACTTAAGGTTCATTCGAATAAAGATTAGTTTTACGTTTTGGTTTTCGTTTTAGATTAACACAACATGAACGCTCACTTACAAGTGTGTAGAGCCATCTATGAACAGTTAAGAAAAACTGTACCAATGGGGTGTCAGTGTCATTTATTATTCAATATTTCTTATAATTATTTAACTTTTCATTCATAATTTCCTTTATAAAGTTTTGCGGTTGTAAAATCGTGACGTCATATTGTAATAGAATGTACAGTACAGCAAGGCAAAAGAAGTGTTAATAACAAATAATAATTTGCTTTTCAGAGTTGTAATAATTATTTATTATTATTAAAAAGGGCGCATAAACCATAAACGAAATATGACAACTTTATATCAAAATCGTGTAACACTTAAGGAATAGTTAGTAGTAAAGTATTTTTTTTTAATATTCTGTAGTAAAGCGATATAACGAATTGAACATATTTTGACGTCACGGGTACTCGCATTGATTCTATTGGCCAAAAATATGAAACGTGCAAATCGCGCGTCTGCCGTGGCGCCCAGCGCCTTTTGTGGGCTAAAATAGAACTACGAAATGTCATTTTATTTGTTTTGTTTGTTGGTATTTAAGATTATATTTGTTGGGCTTCTATTACTTGTTTCATAATTTTACTGTTTTATTGTGCTGTGTTGAAAACAGTGTACAACAACTCAAAATTCAATATTTCAGGTACAATGTGAACCAGGAATAATACAAAAGATGAAATACATTTTCAACGTAAACATAACCAAGTCAGAATGCACTTAAAATCACAGGTACGTATTCAGTCTTACAGATCAGGGCTGGGCAACCTTTTGTATAATAGGGGCCAGAATAAGATGTATGTTTCGTACGCGGGCCGTAGTTGTTAATTGACACATTTTTGTAGCTTATACTTTTTTTCTGAAAATAATAAAACAAAATTAACTAAATACTACATTTATTACTTAATTTGAACTAGACGAATTATAACGAAAATTAAACTGTAAATCCCCCCTTTTTCTTTATGTTGGGTACTAACCAAATAAAAATTATTTTTTTTTAAATATTTATTTATTTTTTCTTCTATAGATCTCGCGGGCCGGAGTTGGCACGCGGGCCGGAGGTTGCCCACCTCTGTTACAGATTACAGTTATCAACATTATGTACAATTGAATATAAACAATATAATCAAAACATGTCAAGAAAAAGATACAAAATATACATGAACTAGAAAAAATGCAAAGTATACCAGAAAAATACATGAGCTCGGTAAGAGTTGATGTGATGGTCGCAAAGCAGCTAAACACGTGAACAAAACTATTAAAAAAACCAGGACGAAACATCACAGTGCTTAAACCTCTATTGCATGAATTATTATTTCTTTTAAATAAGGGCTCAAAAACATTATTTTTTACAAAAGAAATATTCATGTATGTAAAATAAGTGTGTTATATAATTTTATTTCCAAAAATAAAAAAAAAAATTTTTAAATTTTGTTCACTATTGGGAACATTATGAACAAATTCAACTTACAATAGAACTTTGGTCTATTGGGTCGTCTTTGTGTACTATACAAAATTGTTTGATAAACAACCCCTTCTAGGAAAACATCAGATAAAAAAATTTTTTGGAAATTTTGTAAAGGTGTATTTAGCTGTCATATATCAGCAGGTAATAAGCTGCTTCCTTCAAATTTTACATTTTATATCTCAGTTTCTGTAATTATCCTTTTTCCAGTTAAAATATTTTTTTTTATGTTGGTCAAATTGGAAGGAATAACCTAATTGGCAATTGACAAAGTGTATATAATGTTTCCAAATGTTACAACATGATTGCCATGAATGTAAACTGCATAAGAAAAGAAAAAAAAAATTTTAATTTTATGTTCCCGTTCGGGAACAGTATGCAATAGAGGGTTAAAATAAAAAAAATAGTTTATACAAAGGTGTTCCGGTTCATGTGCTGCAGATTGATTGTAAAATTTTTGAACAATTAAATTATCTGTAATTAGCTTGTATCGATAATAATGGAGATCGATAAACCAAAAGTAGAGAAGTTGCGAGATACAGACAACTGGCAGCAATGGCAGTTCGTTGTTCGAACATTGTTGGACAGCGATGATCTTCTAGATGTTTGCGATGGAACATTAAAGAAGCCAGTGGAAGATGAACAAGATTTTAAAAGGAAATTGACAATTTGGAGTAAAGCGAATAAAGCCGCAAAGAAATTAATTGTTACTACCGTTGAATCAAAGCCATTACAGTTACTAATGAATTGCGATACGGCATATGAAATGTGGCAGAAACTTCACAATGTGTTTGATATGAAAACAGACGAAAGTTTGTCTTTGGTATAAAAGCAATTTTTTGAATTCAGTTGGGATTCTGCTGGTAACATAGCCCAACATATTGCAAGATTAGAGCAGCTAGCTAACATAATGAAGAAACTTGGTGGCGCAATACCAGCTTCAATGTTAATTACTAGAATTGTGTCAACATTACCAGCAAAATACAATCATTTTCATAGTGCATGGGATTCAACTGATCCGAAGAACAGAACTTTGGAAAATCTGACAACACGGTTGTTAACTGAAGAGCAGCGTATGCTAAAACAAAAAAAAGTCGATAAATCAACAATGGCATTATTCTCGAAACTAAAAGTGGAACCAAATTCACATAAGAAAAACAAGAATAATTTGAACAATAAAAAGATTACTTGTTTTACGTGCGGCAAGAAAGATCATATTCGCAAAGATTGTCCAGGGTGTTTTACATGTGGGTCAAAATACCATTTGCAAATGAACTGTCAGAAAAAGAACAATACGTCAAAACAAGTTGAATGTGGATCAAGAAGGCGATAAGCGTATGTTGGAAGCACAAATCAAGTTAGCAGTAAAGAAGACTGGCTAATTGATACAGGTGCATCTGACCACATAACTAATCGACGTGATTGGTTCTGCGAGTTTCGACAGTTTTCGGAAGCATTAAAGATTCGTGTTGCCAATGGCGAAATGTTATCAGCATTTGGACAAGGCAATATTCAAATAGAAACATATGTAAAAGGGAAGTGGCTTCCAGGAGTAATGTATGATGTATTGTATACTCCTGATATGATGCATAATTTATTTTCAGTTAAAGTCGCTGCTAAAAAAGGCGTAGACTTCATACTCAGCAACAATGGTGAACGATGTGTCTTCAAGAGAAATAATCAAGTCGTGGCCATGGGTGTTGAGATTGGAAAGCTCTACAAGATCCAACTGCGGGTCAAAATTCCCAATATAGCGTGTGTTGCAAGTAAAATCGACACGCTGCAATTGTGGCATGAACGAATGGTTCATCAGAATAAGCGACATGTGAAAACGTTCCTTAAAGGAATGGGCATCGATGTGACCGTAGACAATGACTTTTGCGACGCATGTGCTTACGGTAAACATCACAGATTGAGCTTTAATGAACGAACTGGCAGATCAACTGAAACTAGGGAACTGATACATTCTGACGTATGTGGTCCGATGCATGTAGACTCCCTCGGTAAAAAAACGCTACTACGTAATGTTTAAAGACGATTTTAGTAGGTTTCGTAGAGTATCCGAAATTAAAACACAATTCGGACAATGTATAAAAGAACTACGAAGTGATGGTGGAAAAGAATACGTAAACAAAGAAGTAAATTCACTGATTGGTGAACTTGGAATGAAGCATTCGGTTACAATTCCATACACTCCAGAACAGAATGGTACGGCAGAACGCGAGAACAGAATTCTCATAGAAGCAGCTCGTTGTATGTTGCATACGAGACCAGGGCTTCCTCAGTTCTTGTGATCGAACAGGACCATCGAAAATACCAGGCAAGACACCATATGAATTGTGGTTTGACAAAAATGCAAGAGTTGACCACTTGAAGGTATTTGGTACAGAGTGCTTTGTGCGTATACCTAAATAAAAAAGAAGAAAGCTAGATAAAAAATCGTATAAAGGTTTTTTAGTCGGATACGTTGACGGTGTTAAAGGCTATCGAATATGGGTTGCTGAACATCATGACGTAGTTATGAGTCGTGATGTTCTCTTTAAAGAAGAACGTTTATCAGCTACAATAACAGAAGATGAAGAAACATCAATTCAGTCAGAACACATTGAGAAAGAAAAAGTATTATATCCAGAAAAAGCACAAGAGACAAAAGGAAGAGAGTTACGAGATATAAATAAACTGAAACAACCAAATTTCTATGGCAATCCTTTTGCGATGCTTGCAGGGGTTGAACCAATGACTTTCAGCGAAGCAATGTCATCAGATGATGCAGAGAATGCATGCTATGCAAGAAGAGATTGATTCTTTGCATGAAAATAAAACATGGTTATTAGTAAATAAACCAGATGATAAAAAGGTGATAGAAAATCGATGGATTTATCGAATTAAACGACATCCTGATGGTACGATAGATCGCTACAAAGCTCGTTTGGTTATAAAAGGCTACTATCAGAAAGAGAGCATTGAGTACATTGAAACTTTTAGCCCTGCAGTACGGTTTGATACAATTCGAGTTGTACTCAGCGTTGCAGCTCGTGAACATCTCCATTTAAAACAATTTGATGTCAAAACTGCATTCCTGTATGGCTATTTAAAGGAAGATATATATATATATATATATATATATATATATATATATATATATATATATATATATATATATATATATATATATATATATATATATATATATATATATATATATATATATGAAACAGCCACCAGGATATGAAGATGGTTCTAATCGAGTTTGTAAACTTTTGAAGAGTTTATATGGGCTTAAACAAGCACCAAGATGCTGGAATGAACGATTTGCAAAATTTCTAGCAAACTGTGGCTTGAGAGAGAGCTATTCAGATCCATGCTTGTACGTTCGCGTTCAAAATGGTATGAAATTGTTACTAATTTTGTACGTCGATGATGGACTGATAGCAGCTTCATGCGAAGAAGATGCCAATGCGTTTCTGCAGCATTTGACTTCTGAATTTAAAGCAAAAATAACAGAAAAAGTAACATGTTTTCTTGGAATAGAAATTGAAAAATATCAGGATGGTTAAATTTTCATCCATCAGAAAAACTATATTCGAAAAATATTAGAGACTTGACATGCACAATGCAAAACCTGTTCCTACACCAATTGAAACAGGGTGGACCTCGGAAGATTCCACAGAAGCTAATCTAGTTCCTTATCGGGAAGCTGTTGGCAATCTTATGTATCTGCAAGTTGTTACAAGACCAGATATTGCATTTGCAATCAACGTCGCTTCAAGAGCATTAGAAAAAGCAACGAATGCTCATTGGCAGCTGATAAAACGAATTTTTCGTTATGTCAAAGGCACTGAAGATATCGGTCTACTTTATCAAAACCATGATGGATTGAAGACTTACAGCGTTGCAGATTTTGCAGGAGACAGAGATACAAGAAAGTCAACAACGGGTGTGCTGTGCAAGTATAGTGGTGCAGCAGTAACTTGGCAAAGTAAAAAACAACATTGCGTAGCACAGTCAACTACTGAAGCAGAGTACGTGAGCGCGGCTACAGCAGCGAAAGAAATGGTGTGGTTAGTAAGACTGTTACGTGACATTGGTATAGATAGTGAGAGAAATATACTGTACGTCGATAATACGAGCGCAATAAAATTGATCAAGAATCCTGAATTTCATCAGCGCAGTAAACACATAGACGTGCGTTACCATTTTGTACGTGAATTATATAACAGGCAGCGGACGTACTGACAAAACCAATACCGAAACCAAGATTTGAAGAAATGAGGCAGTTACTTGGATTAGTTCATAAATATTAATATTAATAATAATTAACAAATAATGGTTTAGTTTTAGGGAAAGTGTTAAAATTATGTAAAAACTAAACATTATTTGTAATTGTTTAGCACAGGCAATCAAAAACATTTTGTATTTAGTGTTTTGACAAGTTGTTAAAAAAAAAGAGGTTGCTATTGATATTGAAATTTTTCACGTAAACGTCATATTTATATTCATTGTAAAATATTGTTCATAATAAATGGTTTCTGAATAAAATAAAACTATTTTGATTACATATAACAACAACAGTTCAGAATGTTGGGTGTGGATGAAGAAGCATGAACGACGTATAACTGCTGTAGAAATGAGATATTTGAGAGGAGTTGAGGTGGTTTGGACATGTTGAGCGAATGTCGAATGAAAGGTTGGTGAAACTAATATATGTGAGTGAACGATTGCGTGGGCGTCCGAGGAATAACTGGTTGGGAATAATTGATGGTTTGTTGCGTGAACGAATGATTCCGAGTGTGAAGAATAAACGAGCATGTATGAATCGCACTATGAATGTGGACGAGGCGAAAGTGGTGTGTCAGGATAGGAATGTTTGGAGGAGATTGATTGTTGGTTCGTGCTACCTCACTGAGTGGGATATAGCGTGATGTTATGTATGTATGTATGTACATATTTTAATCATTTACCCGCTAACCTCTAAAATGGGAACGTATGATTTTTAATTATTTTTGAACGACCACTACCGTAACTCTGTCATTACAGAACAAACTACAATCAATGTAAATGCGTTGTTACGAATAGTATTACGTAATGTACATTACGTAACACTGTTACGTAACGAAGATTAACTGAATAAACTGTTAAAAATGAAAAAATTAAGTTTGATACTTGCATTTCTTACAAGCAAAAGAACGATATAATAATAAAATTGTTATCATTTATCATTAAAATTACACATTGCCTTTCGACGGTGCTAAACGTGGCAACGTCGTATTTTCAAACGATCACTTCGTCAAACGTGAAACACGTCAAACGCTGGACATCAGAATATCCAAGAAAATAAATTAATTTTCCATTGGATTCAATAATAGCTTCAAAAAATAACGATTTTGATCATTTATTGCAAATAATGTAAATTGAACAAAACGTAAGTTAAGATTAATTTGTCCGACACATTCGATTTTTCGCGCGGATTTTGAATGCGACGTTGCCACACTTCCCACTGGATTTGTAGACATTCGTGTAGTTTGTTTAAGGGTCTCGTCTCCGCAACAAAATATTGCGTGAATAGAGGTGTAGCAGTTTCTGCATAATTAATGATATATGATTTTTAGAACAACAAAAAAATAAAGAATGTTTTCCTGAAGAATGAATCTAAGTTTGTGCCGTGTTAGAATTTCGAAAAAATGTTTGAATTCATTATTAAAAAATTCCAAAAATGTCCATTTTAAGCAATATTTAACACGATATATCTGTAGCGACTTCAGCTACATACGCCTACGCCACACACACACACACACACATACACACAAACACCAAAACACAGAGTGTAAATAGTTAAAATAATGCATACACATTCACATTTACACATTACACATGTACAGGACAATATCAGCATTATTGCAGATAATATAAAATGTATATTTTAAGTATGTTATTATTCATTGTTATATTTTCTTTGTATATTGTTATTTTGTAGTGTAAATATTTTGGTGTGACTTCATCTCTTCAAATCTGTAACTTTCGCTAACTTTTACTACCTGCTCTGTCCTTTTCAAGTACTTCACTTAAGACCTTTCTAGCATCTGTTTTGTTTCACATTCACTGTCATCCTACTTTTGAGATTCTTTGTTTTATCTCCAGCATGTTTTCGCTATTTCTAAAAATATCTAACACACTGGAGACAGTCTTCTCTCAGCTCTCGGTCAGATCACTTCTACTTTTGTTTCCGCTCCATTTTCAATTCTTTTGTAAATAAAAACCGCATAAACTCTACTCTACTCGTGTTGTTCATTTATTCAAATATACACGCAACCCCACATATCTAATGATATGTTGATCAGAACATGTAATTCGGCACAAACCTAGTTTCATCTTTCGTCTTTAAAGTCGTTTTTAAAATTTTGCTCTATTTATAAAAATGCGCATATAATTTAGAAATGCCTAAACCACTTTTACGTATTTTAAAGTAGACTCAAATCAGTTGCCCTAATGTGGATGCGGCAGGGTACGGGTTGAGGAGCGTTGTAGTGGGGATGATGTTAGTAACTAGGAACCTGGCTTTGCAGGGAGCGGGTGTAATTGCTAGCTGTCATTCGGTAGCCCAGTGCATTTTTCTTCTGTATCTTCGTGCGTAATACAAATGTTCTACTACAAGTAGGCCGGTCTAAAGATCTCCGCACCGCGCAACACTTCTCAAACAGAAGATCGTACACGAAGTTGAGCTACGTGGAGACGAGACCCTTAATATTTTCTTGTTTGTTACACAATCTCTGAAAGCTAATGACACTTCGACATTATGTTAATGAATGTTCCAGCTACCGATTTATCAATATTATTTTGTATGTTTATATTTTTAGTCTCCAAATATCAAAACATGTTAAATCAGCAAAACTTTAAACTGTCAACTTTTTTTGCTGTGAATGACTTGAAAAATTTATATGAATTTTTTGTGCAATTCTTCTGACCTGTCAAATAAATTTCAAGCGATTCTCATTATTTTCGAAATAAGGTTAGAACATCCTTAAAACGAATTGCTTTTCTGAATGAGGCAAAACTGTTTAAAATTTGTAATTAATATTTTTTTGTACAAAAATAGTGAGATTATTCTGCCTCGGCGACAATCTTTCTCTCGGTACGCTAAAGAGTGATTTCGGTGCCTAGGTATACAAATAACTATTAACAACAATGGCTGATACCACGAGCTCTGTTTTTGGGTGTTTTAAGAGCAGTGGTTTAGCGCAGTACAAAGTTCTAAAATTGTTTTATAAGAAAATGTTTCAAATAGAAGTTTTTTTTTTTATCTGAAGTATTTTTTTATAAAATAATTTTAAAATACAGTAATTTGGGGATGAAGCACCATCCAAAACTATGGTTTACAAATGGTTCGCAGAATTCAAGCGTGGAAAAATATTGATGCTGTGCGTGAAATGATTTTGTCAGATCGGCATGTGACCTATAGTGAGATAGAGGCATCCTTAGGCATTGCAGCGAAACAAATACATACGATTTTGCACGATCATTTGCATGTCAGGAAGCTTTGCAGTCGTTGGATCCCACACAATTTGAAAGAAGAACAAAAACAGGCACGTGTCAAGTGGTGCAAGGAAATGCTAAAGAAATTCGAAGGGGGTCGTTCAAATTCGGTATATTACATCGTAACAGGCGACGAATCTTGGATTTATTCATATGAGCCTGAAACTAAACAGCAATCGACTGTATGGGTGTTCCAAAATGAACCTGCGTTCACGAAGCGTTTCGAAAAGAATGATTGCTTGTTTCTTCGGAAAAACCGGTCATGTTGCAACTGTTGCATTAGAGGATCGAAGGACAGTTAATGCTGACTGGTATACTTCAATTTGTTTGCCGGAAGTTATCGCTGAAATCAGAAGGAACAACATAAACCGGCGAATCATTGTTCACCATGACAATGCAAGCGCTCACACAGCACGGCGAACTGTAGAGTTTTTGACCAGTAACAACATCCAATTAATGACTCATTGCCCATATTCGCCTGATTTATCGCCCAATGACTTCTTCCTATTTCGACATATCAAAAATAAAATGCGTGGCGAGCATTTTTCATCGCCTGAAGAGGCCGTTGAAGCATTAAATCACTTATTTTGAAGGTACCTCGCTCAGAGTGGCAAAATTGTTTTGAAGATTGGTTTCGTCGGATGCAAAAGTGTATAGATTTTAAAGGAGAATATTTTAAGAAGCAATAAAGCGATTTACATAACGTAATTTGTGTTTTGTTTTACATTTTCCGCGAACTTGGCAGTGCCGCTCGTACATGCTTTTAATTTTGAGAAAAACTAAATTATATGTTTAAGAATATATTTCTATCATCCTATTTACAATGGGAACAAAAACTAAAACATTTTTAATATCTATGTGTCAAACGTGTCAAATAATTGTGAAGTGTCAAAAATATGTGTGTGTTATTAGTTCAAAAGTTTTGAAGACTATATTGAGAACAAACTTAAACAGGTTTAACATCTATATATCAAATAAATGTCAAAATAGTCATACACAAGGAACAAGTCATACGTCTTCAAATGGTTTTATTTGTATAAGAAAGTAATGTGGTGCCCACACCAGATTTTGTTTTTTAACATTTCGAACAAGGTTTTTATACTTGCAACCATTCTAATTCTATAGGTGCATTTGAATTCGAAAGCAGTTTCCTAGTTTCATTAAAAAAATAAACAATCTCCGATACTAACCTCCACCAAAGGCGTATCCTTCACTTCCTTCACCTCCTTGTTGGTCGCCTTCTCCTTGTCCTGCATCTGTTTCTCCAGCACCTTGTCTCTCTGTTCCCTAGCTTGTCGGATGCGCGCGCGCAGCCACTGCGATCGCGCTGCCACCAGAGCCATGTGCGCCGGGATTCGAACCTCTCCTCGCCGATGATGAACTCCACGTCGCAGAACTGCCGCGACTCCAGGATGCGGCCGTAGTCGTCGTGCAGCGTGCACTTGGGGTAGCTGGAGAACTGGAGAATAAAACAGGAAATAGTCACACTGTTGACTATTTTGACGTTTCTTACAACCAATGAAATGCTTCATTGTATATCGCGTATCTGTGTTTCAACCAATCATATCATTATTATAAAGAGAATAAAACTCTAGTGATTATTCTCGGAAATAACTGGTTGGGTATGATTGATGGTTTGTTGCGTGAACGAATGATTCCGAGTGTGAAGAATAAACGAGCATGTATGAATCGCACTATGAATGTGGACGAGGCGAAAGTGGTGTGTCAGGATAGGAATGTTTGATTGTTGGTTGACTGTGTTTCTGGGTTCGTGCTACCCCACTGAGTGGGATATAGCGTGATGTTATGTACGTATAAACTATACAAGAAAGTGATTACTTTGGATAAATCGTATAGGCTTTTCTGCGATGTTCTTTATTTTTATTTTTTTTTTCTTGAAGAATATAAAAATATAAGACCACACAAATAAATCAAACAATTGTTAATATTAGTTTTTTGGAAGTGTACCTCTGTATTTCTGTATTGTAACAACAAAATTAATAATTATTCTCATAATTACAGTTTTTAAAATTATTTCTGCATTTGATTTATTTGTTTTCTTTCATGGCAAACTTTGTATATGCATATTTAAATAAAAATGATACAATTTTAATTTTGCATTTTTTCAAATATTTTGTATTATTTAGTCATTACATTTGAATATCATTGAATTCAGAAAAAAAATACTGAATCGAATAAGAAAATAAAAAAGTAGATTGCCATTTAAAATAAGAAAGTTGCACCCCGCATTTTGAGAACCACTGATCTTTGGTCATTGTCTTATAATATAGAAATTGTTTGCTAATTTAACCGACCTCGTAGCTCTTATAGTTCTCGAAATAGCAATAGTGTACCACTTAAAATGAACACCCTGTATATATTTAAATTGAAATATTATATTTCATTATTAGAGAAATAAAATAAATAAATGCACTTAATTTATTTCACTTTTTGGTCTCATTTTACAAAAACATTTTGACATTCTGAAATTAGGCAGTTGGTGGCGCTAGTATCATTCAGTTTTGTAGTGAGTGCTGCATATGAAGCAACAAACACGCAAAGACAAGAAAATCACCCGAGCAGAATTCGAACAGATCCGACTCGCCCGAATATGTAAATTCTTAGTTAAGGTGGAGTGGGAGTAAATACTTGAATCCCATTTGCTACACATGTCCTACGTCATCAAAAACAAAACAAGCCGTATTTATTAAAGGGAGGCATTTATAATTACAAATATGGAATTCATATTTTCAATAAACTTTTAATATTTTTTATTTTGAACCCAGTGTTTTCGTTAGAAATTATAGAAATCGGATAAGAACCTGTCACTCACCTGAAACCTGAACATCTCTCCACTCCTCACATTATTATCCACCGTCGGCGGCGGCGTGGAACAACCTCCCGCTGGGCACGTGGCTGTCAGCTGCAGGGGTCACCACGTGCCAGGTCCGCGCGTCCAGGTCGTAGCAGTGCAGGTCGTTGGGCAGCGTGCTGTCTGCAGCGCCTCCGAACACGTACAGGTGCCGGTCGTGGGCCACCATGGTGTGGCCATAGCGGCGTGCAGGAGGGGGCGGGGCTCCGCGGAGGATGTGCTCGGTGCTGATGCGTGTCCAGCTGTATGAGGACAAACAATTAACTTGCATTTTTCTACAAAATTATGTACAAAATCCTGGTTCAGAAAACTTCATATTTTTCTGCTCACAATGGGGTCATACAACTTTTTTGGTTTTATTATTTTTTTCTGTAAATTTGAGTAAAATTATAATATAGATATTAATTTTAATATTAAAATGCATTTAGTTATTAAAATACGAGTTTTTTGAAATTGACATCCCATTTCAAATTTTTCACTTGTGACGTCAACACCTACGTCATGTAATACTACAAAACACGCTCTTGCGGAGAGCGGGGAACTACACCTACTGTCAAATTGACTGTCACATGTCAATGTTATTACAAATATAAGTTTATTGACGTTACCTGGGCAAAATAAAATAACAAATATAATAAACACACGTTTAACTTGAAAATCGTTGTTAGCTCCAACATATGACTTGACATGACAGGTGTGATAATGAAAACACCGACATTACCGACAAGCGACAAGGTATAGTACATCAAGGCATTTTTATTTTGACACGTCCTGAACTTTTTGTCTAAAAACTTTATAATTAACGAATACCTAATTAATTTATCGGTGTTAATTTTAATAATATCAAGTAATTATTACAGCACTGAAAAGCAAATTATTATTTGTTATCAACACCTCTTTTGCCTTGCTGTACTGTACATTCTACTGCACGATGACGTCACGATTTTACAACCGCGAAACTTTATAAAGGAAATTACGAATGAACAGTTAAAAAATTATAAGAAATATTGAATAATATGTGACTGAAATGATCTAAATTTTTATAATATGTAAAAAAAGAGAATTTTATTTTAAGTGTATGACCCCCAACTTTATTCTTATGTTATTTGTTTTTCATCCACATCCTACCGCACTTAATAATAAAATAAATATTTATTTTAATTTCAATCGTATTTTCTTCAATATTTTTATTATGTAAGAATATAAAAACAATACATGGTTGAATACAGAAAAAAAAAATACGCTATCGAAGTGGCATAAAAAATATATATAATCTCATTTGAATAAATGTAACTTTGTATTCTAACTTGAGAACCACTGGTTTTAAAAAATATTTTCTTCTCTGATAGGATGTGCTCCTTGGTCTCCTACAACTTTATTTTATAGTATTTTTACTTTCTTATACAAAGTATAAGGAAGTATTGGAATCACAAATCACTGAATCCGTTAAGATCAATTTCTCAATGATGTATGTGTGTGAGGATGGATGGATGGATGGATGAATGGATGTCCGTGTGCGCAATATCTCATGAAAGAGACAAGATATGTAAAGGAAACTTGGAATTTATAAGTTTCATGAAAAAATGAAGGGTTGAGTTGATTTTGAATGAAATTGAAAAACCGGAAAAGGAAGTTTACTGGACACACAAAACAATAAATTCCATTTATTTCAAAAATAGAATCAGCTGTGAGAAAAAGTTTCAAATGAAAGATGTTAGCAAAAATATTTGGAATATAAAATGTTATTTGTACTTTTCTTGAACATGCTTCTAATTTTGAGAAAAACTAAATTATATATTTAAGAATATATTTCAATAATCTTAGTTACAATGAGAACAAAAAATAATTTTTTTTAATATCTATGTGTCAAACGTGTCAAATAATTGTGAAGTGTCAATAATATGTGACATATGAAATATTATAAAAGTAATATTTGTATTATTAGTTAGGAAGTTTTAAAGACTAGATATTAATTGATTTCTATTTTAAAATAAATTCATAGTTATAATGAGAAAAAAAAATTAAACAGGTTTAACATTTATATATCAAATAATTGTCAAAAGTCATACGCAAGGAACAAGTCATACGTGTTCAGTTGGTTTTATTTGTGTAAGAAAGTTGTGTGGTGCCCACACCAGATTTTTTTTTGTGTATACAAACAGGGAAACTTTCTGTATTCGTCAGTTATAAGTTGCACATATAGAATATTGAAAAACCTCAAGCGAATAATTATTATTCTACTTCTTTTTTGAATACAATAAAATTGACCACAAATCAGTTATTTACTGAAATATTTTGAAAAACCCTAAACCCTTTCGGTTGATGAACAGCCACCAAAATCTAATCAGCTCGATACACGGCTACGTAAATTCTAAATATGAAAATAAAACTAACTTACCATCTCTCCTTAAAGTTAAACTGAAATAAAGAATTTGTGATTTTGGCTCCACTTTGTCCGCTGAAGACGAACATGCTCTCCCTGGCGACAGCCACGGGGAAGTTGCAGCAGGTGGGGGGACATTCCCCTTTCTGTATCACCTCCTCCCAACTGTGGGTGTCACCCTGAAACCATTTGTCACATTCGTTGATTTTGTAAATAAGTAAATGAATGATTAATTCTTTGGAGAAGGTTATTAAGCCGAAAAATTGCTGAGGAAAATAGTAAATAAATCACTATGTGATATTGGATAACATGGCTTTAAGTAAATTTATTTCAATTTATATCGTCGTTGACGACGTTTCGGCTATGGTTACAGCCATCTTCAGGTCTAAATTTAAATTAGAAAATATATTTATAATGCAGTCATATTATATGTTGAAGTTAATTTTATAAAAAATTTCAACACTAAATAATTACATTTTGTATATAACTTAATTGGAAGTGTACAATTCTTTGGACATTAAAAGCGGAATTTTTTTCCTGTTAACAGTCCGTAAAATGTCACTTTACTACATAGACAGTACAAATATTTTACATAGCAACCGTCAAAAAATGTATAGCACATATCAACATAATTTGATAGCGATAGCTTTCAGAATAGGTATTCAAATCGGCAAAAATACTTATTTGTTTAACTAGGCACTAAAATACCCGATTTACAGCAGAGGCTACAGAAGCTGTTAATTTGTGTTTGGTGTCGAGTTAAACACTTCTTTTGGCGATTTGCAATAATGGAATAATAATTTAGTGTTTATTTTTAATACATATTTTGAAAGTCATCGCCATCAAACTACGTTGCTATGCGCTTATTAAACGGTTTCTATGCATTTTTTGACGGTTACTATGTGTTTGTTGAACAGTTGCGATGTTGCCGCGGCAGTAAAAGTGACATTTTACGGACTGTGTATGGTGGTAGACAAAATGACGTTATCAATAATTAATGAAGAAGAAAAAGAGTCAGAAACAAGAAAATCAAAGACTGTAAGTTGGACAAAACTTTTAATGATCATCTAAAACAAAATTAGGGCAAAGAAACAGTCTAAAATCGTAAAAACAAAAATCAAAAACCTGACCGTAAAAACAAATCAAAGACTTTTAAGGATGTTCTAACCCTATTTCGAAAATAATGAGTATTGCTTGAAATTTAGATGACAGGTGAGAAGTATTGCACAAAAAAGTAATGCAAATTTTTGAAGTAATTCACAGCAAAAAAAGTTATGACAGTTTAAAGTTTGTTGATTTAACATGTGTTCGTATGGAAAAGTGATATTTGGAGGTTAAAAATGCCAAAATTAAAACACATAAAAAATAATATTGATAAATCGGTAGCTGGAACATTCATTAACATAATGTCGAAGTGTCATTAGCTTTCAGAGATTGTGTAACAACAAAATATTAAACAAAATGTCTACAAACCTAGTGGGAAGCATGGCAACGTCGCATTCCAAATCCTCGCGAAAATTTGAATGTGTTAGACAAATTAATCTTAACTTACGATTTGTTCAATTTACATTATTTGCAATAAATGATCAAAATCGTTATTTTTTGAAGCTATTATTGAATCCAATGGAAAATTAATTTATTTTCTTGGATATTCTGATGTCCAGGGTTTGACGTATTTCACGTTTGACGTAGTGATCGTTTGAAAATACGACTTTGCCACGTTCAGCCCCGTCGAAAGACATTCATAAATTGTGATATCTTAAGAAAATTAATGCGATTTTCGTGTAAAATGTGTAACTTTAATGATAAATGATAGCAATTTTATTATTATGTTCTTTTGCTTGAAAAAATGCATGTTTCAAACTTCATTTTTTCATTTATACTTTTTTATACAAAGTATAAGGAAGTATTGGAATCACGAAAAAAATCGCTGACGAGATTTTTGCGGAAATACATATTTAGACGTCCACTGAATCCGTTAAGACCAATTTCTCAATTATGTTTGTGTGTGAGGATGGATGGATGGATGGATGTCCGTGTGCGCAATATCTCATGAACAAGGCAAGATATGTAAACGAAACTTGGAATTTATAAGTTTCATGAACAAATGAAGAGCTGAAACCGGAAGAGGAAGTTTACTGGACACACAAAACAATAAATTCCATTTATTTCAATAAAAGGATACTAAATATTATTTGCACTGTTCTTGTACATGCTTCTAATTTTGAGAAAAACTAAATTATATATTTAAGAATATATTTCAATAATTTTAGTTACAATGGGAACAGAAACTAAAACATTTTTAATATCTATGTGTTAAAGCTGTCAAATAATTGTGAAGTGTCAAAAATATGTGACGTGTGCAATATTATAAAAGTACGAGACATTGATTGCACTAAATTTTTTGTTGAATTTTCGCAAATTTGATGCCATTCTTCTTTTAGTTTCTGTTCCATTTGATTTTTGTTTCGTATCTCATGTTTTCTGATTTTATTTTCTAATTCTTAATAGGGTTAAAACTTACTAACTTTGCCTTGTATATACAATACGGTACTTCATATACGACAAGAACTAAATACTTTCCCAACCCACAGTGAGATACATAATTATAATACGCGTGGTAAAAATGGAATTATTGTCCCAAAAATAAATTTAAATAAATCTAAAAATAACCCAAAGTACAACGGTTTAAAATTTTATAATAAAATCCCGCATTATCTGAAGGAAATAAATAATAAAAAATTAAAAAATAATAAAAAAAAGTGAGCTTAAAATATATTTAATAAACAAAAGTTTCTTTACAATCGACGAGTTCTTAAATATAAAAGATTAACAAAAATGTACTTATTTGCGTATTTTAAATTTGTATTTTTTGACTTTTCCAAGATTATTATTATAAGTAAAATGTTTATGATGTGAATATTTTAAATTTGTATTTTCTGACTATTCCTATGCTATTGTATTTTAGTCTCTGGAAATAAAACTATTATTATTATTATCCTCCTCCCTGTTTCACGGTAGCTCGTGTGTTTTGTTTCTTCCCCGGGCTTTCTCCACACAAGTTGTCGTCCATCAGATCCAAATATATTAAATTTACTTTCGTCAGTAAAAATTACGCGATTCCAAAACTCCTGCGGCTTATTTACATATTGGCTAGCAAAGTCAAGTCGTTTTTTTCTGTTAAGGGTTTCTTTCTAGCGACCCGCGCAGCATACCCAGCAGCTATAATTGATCTACGTATAGTACAACTAACTACTGACGTTTTTATTATATAAAGTATTGACTTGATTTTCCAGTTCTACTGCACTAATTTTGGGATTTTTTTTACCTCATTTATAATGAATCTCTCCTCCCGGAAAGATAGTAATCTTCGGCCGGCCACTTCTCACTGAATGATGAAGTGTATTTTCAGTTTTATATTTCTTAGTAATATATTGAATTGTTGACACACTTCTGTTAACAATTTTAGAGATTTCGCGGTATGATTTGCTTTTATCATGAAGACGAATAATAATAATAATAATAACGACCAAACGTAGTAAAAGTTAAAACTCAACTAAACATAACACAAAATAAAAGATTTTGAATAAAAACGAGATGTTGGAGAAGCAGTCAATTTAATAAAATCCAATAAATACACCAACGTTTCGACTGCTAATCAGTCTTCATCAGGGTGCTGATACAAACAAACAAACAATAAATAAACATACATATATCTAGGTAAGCAGACTTACATAATTGGTTTTTTTAAAAATAAAGAATATCATGTAAAAAATTATTTTACAGAAATCTGTCGTCAAAAAAGGATAAAATACACACACCAACATGTTACTTAACAGTCATCAACTAACTGACTTATGCAAGAAGTTTCTAGTGAAGTAATCGTACAGAGATGCAAGGAACCACTCCTCAGCCAATCAAGGGCTTGCAGGACAAAATACAGGATTAGACAATACATTAATAACTAAACTAATATCACAGTTGAAATATCACCAGAATGTTGAAATGTACACAAACGAAATAAACTAATTATTGCAACAATAACTGTCCATAGTGTTTTGTTATAATCCCAGAATACATGGAGCTGAGATTTTGGATATCTGTTTGTGCGTTCACTGCTTTTTTATTTCTTCGGATGTGTAGCATTTCCATGGTTAACCGTTTATTTAAATTCTTTTCAGTGGCAAGTATTGTGGTGTTCTCAAAGTCAAAAGCATGCTTCTCTACCTGACTGTGTTCCACTAAGGCACACTTAGCGCTCAAATTCGGTTTTTCACAGTTCCTTTTATGTTCTTTTAATCTGGTACTCAAATATCTTTTACATGGAATCTTGTAAATGATGTTGGATCTTTGCATCGTGTCTATAGGGGTTTTGGTGTTACTGAACAAATTATTTACTGTTTTGTACTGTTTAAAAGTGATGTTGATGTTGAGATGACGTGACAAAGTATTTCTGACTTTATGAGATAAGTCAGAAATGATCGGAATGGTGCAGTAATAATTGTTAGTGTCAGTAGATGGGGAGCATGGAGGTTTGGGGTTGTTTGTGTTGAGGATGCGGTTTACAAGGGTTTTAGGGTAATTATTTATAAGAAGTAGTTGCTTGATCTTCATCTCGACCTCGGTGTGGAAGCATTCTGACGTAAGTTTCAGCGCCCGATTTTTTAAATTTACCGCCAAGTTAATCAGTTGGTGTCGCGGATGGTGTGAATGGTAGTTCAGATATCTTGTTGTAGATGTCGGCTTTTGATACCATTTTGACAGAATGTCACCTTCTTCTTGTCTAATTAGAAGCATGTCAAGAAATGGTATTTTTCCTTCACTCTCAACTTCCATCGTGAACTGTAGGTGGTTGTCGTAGCTGTTGAATACTTGTAGAATGGTTTCTTCTTGGTCAGACGGTATAGCTGTGATGATGTCGTCAACGTACTTCTTGATAAATGGAATGGGAAAAGGAAGGATGGAGACACAATGCTGAACTAATCGATCCATGACTAGATTGGCGATCACAGGACTTAGGCTGGAACCCATTGCAGTACCAAATTGTTGCAGGTAGAAAATGCCATTGAAGCAGAAGAAGCTGTTGTTGTACCAGAACTCTATTAGTTGTAAGAATTCACTTAGTGGTATATCTGTTTTCTTACTAATTATATCCCATTTCTCTTCTATCACTTGTAGTTTGAGGGGCACATTAGTGAACAACGAGACTACATCTAGTGAAATTAGTATGTATCTAGGATCTAGTTTAACCGTCGATTTGAAGGTAGCGAACTCAAAGGAACTCTTCACATGGAAGTCATCATTTTCTAGTCCGCTAAGTAAACCAGCTAGATACTTGGAGATGTTAGATGTAGGGCCATTGATTCCGGAAACGATCGGACGTAGTGGTAGATCAGTTTTATGAACCTTGATGTTTCCGTAAATGCGTGGTGCAACAGCAGTGTCTTGTGTTAACCTAGTTTTAGAGATCTTATCTATGTAGTTATTGTCATGTAGTTTTTTAATAAGTGAATTGTTTTTGTTTTGTATTTTAGTGGTTAGGTCTTTGTTAACTACTTTACATGTTGGTGTGTGTATTTTATCCTTTTTTGACGACAGATTTCTGTAAAATAATTTTTTACATGATATTCTTTATTTTTTAAAAAACCAATTATGTAAGTCTGCTTACCTAGATATATGTATGTTTATTTATTGTTTGTTTGTTTGTATCAGCACCCTGATGAAGACTGATTAGCAGTCGAAACGTTGGTGTATTTATTGGATTTTATTAAATTGACTGCTTTTCCAACATCTCGTTTTTATTCATTCAACATCCAGTCGAGAAACAACCCATATATAAACGATTTTGTTTAAAAAATTTATTTATACAAGAAAGAACAATGTGTACGAATACTTTTGCTTTTGAACGTTCTATGACATTATTGAATTATCTAAAAAATTTGTATCGTCTGTATCTCCTAACTTATAAATTTAATAATGCAAACTAACGTACATTTCACAAAAAAATAGGTACGGCAATATGTTAAAAAATACAAAATATATTAAGGTTTTATTTGAAATTATTGTGGTGTACGAATACTTCTGCTGCCCACTGTATAGGTATATGAAATACTTGTCAAAATAAAGTCATACGCAAAGAACAAGTCACACGTGTTCAGTTTGTTTTATTTGTAAAGAAAGTAGTGTGGTGCCCACACCAGATTCAGGTAAGGTCAGTTGTCAAAAATTACATCTCAGCCACAAGAAAATGAGAAAAAATCCAAAGAAAACGATTTCACATTAAAATATTGGGTATGCATTTCAATTTGCACATTTAATTCTTAAAAACTGTGTTATGAATTACTTGAATAAGTACTCACTGTCAGAGAAATCGTCCACATATCATTCAACCTGGCATTGCCATCATAGCCGGCAAAATCCACAACTTCCCGTCAAATACCGCAGCCCCATGTGCAGATCTCGGCACTGGAGTCCTCCCCAGAAACCTCCACTCCACCCACTGCCCCGAATGAAACTTATACTCAAACAAATCATTCTTGTTGGTGAGGTTAGAATTCGAGTGAATGTCTCCGGTGTACCCCCCAAAAACAAACATCGAAGTTCCGTGAACCACAGCGGAATGGTGGTACCTCGGTGCTGGAGGACATCCAGTTGCAAATGCACGACCCCACGACTAACAAGTCATTCAGCATACTCTTGCCATTATCACCGCCGAAGACGTAAATGGCTTCTTTGTAGGCGACTACGGTGTGTTTGCTGCGTCTTGCACCCACGAATTCATCGCATTCTGGCATTCGTTTCCATCGGTGAACGGTTTCAAACGGTCCGAAGTAAAGTGTCAAATCATTGTCGAAAACTTGGCTAGCGTTTGATGTGCTAGCATCCACTGAAATATGGCGTTAAATATTAATTTGGGGATGAATAGAATGTTTTTGGGGTGAATCAAGTACTTTTCCATACAATGAACACTGTTTTTGACGACTATCACATTTTTAAATTGCTACAAGGCTATCTGTCAAACACCAATATGGCCACTACGAAAACTGAAACGTAAAAAACACTAAAGATGTGTATAGGTTAACAAAGTGACATTCAGCCCTCAGAGGTGTCACTTTTTATTTATATTAGCATAATACTGTATCAAAAGATTGCTCAAAAGTATTTGAAACCTCAATATTAATTATTGTATTAATATTTAAATTACAAAATTGTCTTTCGACTTGAAATATCATATTTAAATTAGAACCATTTTTTACCTAATTTCGTTTTGTAAGTTGAATTTTAGCTAACGTTATAACGTTATAAAATATCACTTTTTACATAATTGCTATGAAATGAGTTTTGTAAAAATCTTTACGTAACTAAATTACGTAATAGTTATTTACGTAATCAGTTACGAAAAGAGCAATATTGTTTAACGAGCTGTAAGTTTGCCAAAACGAGCGTAGCGAGTTTTGCAAATTACGCGAGTAATATATTTTATCTAATTCCGTAATTTCATTCCTCTACCTTCCAAATTATTCATTGTCAATATTTGACAAGCAATACATTATTTTATTTATTATTAAAGTAGGCATCTGCAAGACATTTTATTTAAAATTGAATATCGTTTTGTTTTGACAACGAATTGTTATTGTTGAAAAATGAATTGTGATTCCGAGTCAGAAATACCGTCAGACATTGAAGAGTGTGCTAATTTGATTGTGGGTGATTTGATACCCAAAAAGTCCAAGCAACGCTATGATCTTGCGTATAAAAAATTCGAAGATTGGTGTCAACAGAAGAAAGTAAATACTGTTAATGAAAAGGTTATGTTGGCATATTTCGACAGTATGAAAACATTGAAAGCTTCTACTGTATGGACGACATACTCAATGTTGAAAACAGAACTGAAAGTTAAGAGAAATGTTAACATCCAAAATTATACTACCTTGATAGCATTGTTAAAGAGACGGTCAACGGGGTATCATGCTAAAAAATCAAGGATTTTGAGTAAGGAAAATATTCAGAAATTTTTAAGCGATGCTGAAGATAAAACTTTTTTATTTGCAAAGGTATATAGCTAAATATAATGAGTACTTCGTTAAATAAATATGCAAATTTTATAGGTGGCAACTATAATTGGAATTGCAGGTGCTTGTAGAAAAGCTGAATTAACATTTCTGCGTGTACAAGACGTCGTAGACGAAGTTAGTTTCTTCAAAATCACTATTCCGGAAACTAAAACCAACATAGTGCGAGAATTTGTAGTTACGAATGGCGACATTTCCGGAGTAAATTTGATTGAGATTATTCGGAAATACATAAATAAAAGACCTCAAATTACTAAGCATGAACGCTTTTTTGTAAATTATTGTAACGACAAGTGTGGAACACAGCCCGTAGGAATTAATACCTTTGGAAAATTGCCGCAAAAAATTGCTCAATATCTCAAATTGCCACACTACAATGAATATACGGGTCATTGCTTCAGACGGTCGAGTGCATCACTACTAGCGGACTCTGGTGCAGACATATTAAAAATAAAACGTCATGGGGGCTGGAAGTCCAATAGCGTTGCGGAGGGCTACGTTGAAAATTCCTTAGGAAATAAGAAAAGGATTGCTAATGACATTTTGGGAGAAACTTCAAACATAAAAGAAGTCAGTATTCAGAAGGAAATAAGAGTATCAGGAGACGCTAATTCTTCAGGAGCAGGAATTAATTTTAAAAATTGCAGTTGTACTAATTTAGTGTTCAATGTTTATAATAATGCAAATTAATATTAAATTGATATAACAGTTGTGTATATTTTTTTATTTATCACAAGGCATTTGATTCAAATGAATATCGGTTGTGTAATATTCTTTACGTAACTCAGTTACGTAAAGGTTTTTACACAACTCATTTCATAGAAATTATGTAAAAAGTGACATTTCATAACGTCAAAAGGTTAGGTAAAATTCAGCTTTACAAAACGGAATTAGATAAAGAATATTACACAACCGATATTCAATTAAATGGGAGCGTATGACGCGGACGAATATTTCTGCGTTGACCATTGAAACCTTAAAAATGATGCGCACGAATCTGTAAAACTGAAATAGTTTTACATTGATTTTTCAAGTACCGACTTACGCATTTCTTCTTCTTGATGTTGGTGACGACTCCCGCCACCATCTCGTTCTGCAGCTAACAGTTGGTTCTTGAATACCACTATACTACCGTCCATCATATGATGACCAGTCTTGATGTCCGGCATAGTTCCATCATTCTGATTATTTTCCATCCGCACGAGGTTGTCGATGACCTGCTGCACTTGAAGATGTTGTAGCTGCATTTGTTCTTACTGGTTTCCGAGCATCTCAGATTTCTGAATACCATGTTACCGTCCTACACTTGGACTTGGACCATGTTCATCTGTTGTTGGTTCCGATTCGGTTATCGATTATCCGAGTGCATGGTGTTGACTGGTATAGATATACTCACAGGGATTTTGGATCGGTTGGTAAGAGTCCACCGTGTTGAACGAGCAGTCCTTCCTGGAATTGCGAAATGCACTACTAATTCATTCGCTGATACCTGCGGAATTGGTTTAAGTTTGACAGGTTATATCTCTTAAACTATACAAGATATTTTAGCCCTCTATTTTTTTTTTTTTTGGATTCCCCATAGTTTAATTAGTAATTACCCCAATTACCACTCTCTTTTGTTTATTCATAAAAGTACTGTAGAATAAAATATAAACTATGTGAAAATTTATCTAATAGTTTAGTTCAATATTAATAAAACTTTTGTGCTTGTGTGTGTCGCAGTAAAAATTTGCAATTCCACTAATTAAAATGTGGGGATTCCAGTGATGTAAGCAAAATTAATTTATCTGTTACTTTTTTTTTTTTTTTAGTTATTTCCACTAACCTGCAACACCATTGTCCGATTATGATCATGTGAATGTATTCCAACTTGTGCGGGCTCTTTACCCCCTTGTTGGGCCCCTTCAGCCCCCTCGGATACATTTTCCGCCACGGCGGAATCCGTACTAGCCTGGGAATCAGCTGGCTCGACGAGCAAGCTCATGATTTTTAAATTTGTCCAAAGCGTCATCTATAAAAGTTTCTGGCACTGTTCGATGTGAGACTTTTATTTTTCCGATGTAGAGCACCTCGAGGAAGTGGTTGCTACTTGGGCTGATGTCCCCGCAGAGAGAAGTCAGCGTGGGGCCCACCGAAGACTGCTCGCTTATTTGTTGGTAAAGCTCGGAAACCTAAATAAAAAAACAAGTTTAAATTCAACAATTTTTCTAAGCGCTGCTGTAGATTTCTCTTATGAGTTTTACTGTAGCGCTCCGCCCCTTCGGGAGCCTTAAATCACTTCCTAATATTACCAAGTAAGTTAAACTTGTCTAAAACACAAAGTAGTTGGACATTTGGGACACGCGCCAACAAAATTACTTGAATATGATGTCTGCTGGTTCTAAGCGTTCTAGTTCAGCCTCCACCTGTTTCCTTACGTGAAAAGGTGTCCTGCGATGTGGCTGTACAATAGGACGAACTTTCTCAATTTCTGAATCTGGTCCTTGGTATCGTCGATGACGGATACCATGTTACCGTCCTACACTTGGACGGACCATGTTCATCTGTTGTTGGTTCTGATTCGCTGATTCTGCTTGTACACACTACAATATCAGAGACACATGTAAATTTTTTAGATTTTCAACCTCGGGGAAAGAAAGAGCAAAGTGGAAACGTTTGCTTAGGTAATATGTGACATATTATTTTAATGGTAAATATTGTACAATGAAATAAATTTTTAGGAGAGATGTTGAACCTGGTCCTGGTGCATTTGTTTGCAGTTGTCACTTCCGAGATGGAGATAAGAAAAATGGCCCAGAATTTTTTTTACATAATATGAAAAAAAGATTTCAAGTTGAAATTCCATCAGAAAAGAAACGTAGACGTGTGTCATCATCAAAGTTTTCTTCTATAACTGAGGAGTAATAAAAAATCATGAGCCCCTGTTTTTCCATCTCGCTAAAAGTTTTATGTAGCACCTAATCAAATAGATTCATAAAATGGATTAGCACTAACTCCATTTTTATTATTACTCATAACTTAATTTTTCATTCTCAAAACATATTTATTTTTAATAAGGTTGTAGTTAAGATTGGTCAGCATAGAATTTGACACATTTTGTTAATTTAATTAATTTAGGAAGAAAGTTGCAGATGATGAAAAAATGGAGTTACCGTTAATTCCTTTTATGAATCTGCCTGTAAAAGGTTTTACGTTCTCTCTACATAGTTATAGCAAGATGAAAAGCCGACCTTTAATCAAATTTAAAACATTATTTTATTATAATTATTAATTTGTAGACTACCAACACCCTTAAAATACAGACGGAGTGCAAGTGAGCCAGGTTGTACATGAAGGTAATATTTATGTATAAATTTGAACTCACATTTCTCAACGTTTCTTATGATTTTAGAATTGATGCTACAGCCATCTTCATCTACATCTAAGGAAATTTCTCCAGTTACCCATCAAAGTTCAGCGTTGGGGACTGAGAAGTTGAAAAACAAAAAGAAAAAATTGAGTACTTATCAGTGAGGTTCTGCTACGAAAATATCATAGTCCTGTACACTGGTTTCATTATTTGAATTGGAAGGTGACAAAGATACAGAAAACAGATCAACTGCTCCTAACTATAATGAAGTTACGACTTAATTGCCCACATTTGGATTTAGCTCAAAGATTTTCCATTTCCCAAGCGGCTCTTACTAATATTGTCATTTCATATATGCATGTTATTTATGAAATTCTCTATAGAAAATAAATCGTGCTTGCCGAGTTGTTTCAGTGAATTCACTAATTGTAGAATTGTATTAGATTGTACGGAGATATTTACTGCAACTTGGAGAAAATCTATGAAGAAACAGTCACTGACATACATAACACCTTTAAAGGCTTGGTAGGGGTAATTTATATGTTGGATCTACGCCAGATGAAAAAGTTGTCGAAGACTGTGGGATTCTGGATCAGCTAAAGAGTGGGGACCTGGTATTAGCAGATAAAGGTTTTCTAATTCAAAGCATTTTACCACCCGGAGTATCGTTAAATATACCACCATTTACTTCTGAACAAGTTCAGTGTACTGAAAATATAGCTCGTGCAAGAATTCACGTTGAACAAAGGATGAAGTGTTTTAATAATTTTACCACAGTCATTATATCCGCATGCGGATGTCGTTTTTAAAGCTGTGGCAGCCAATAACAATATTCTTTAATTAAACAAGTTGAGGAATTTTACAGGAACTAGGTTTTTATATGGGTTGTAAATAAGTATTGTTGTGTTTAAATAAATGTATTAAAAATAAAATTATTTGTGTATTTATTACAAATGTAAGGAAGATATCGATTTAAATAAAAATCTTTTAAAATTTCTATATTTTTTATCCAATTTGGATCTCTCTTAATTTGAATTATCTGGGTGTCATTTGGAGGCCAAACTACAAAATGACAAATACTTTTATTTGTTAAATAGAATTGCCCCTGAATTTGGTGATAACAATTGTGGTTTGTATTTATAGTTATTTCATCCCCTTGCATCCAAAACAGATAAGATTTATCAGCAAATTCAACTAATAGCGGTATTTGAACGGACATTTCACCTCGATAATGGCATCTTCACCAACAAATCCATCAGGTTTATCTTCTAGCCTGGTAGTTCGACTAAAGCTCTCCAAAGCAGCAATCTCATGGTCTTTGCCCCACTGAACCGCTGCAATTCTTTGTAAATTGTAACCTTCCACTACATTTTTAAATAGTGAGGGAGGAAATTTTTGTCTGCGGCATGCAGTTAAAACCAAGCCAAATTTACTAGCTGTCAGCCTATGTTTCCGCGCAACGTGCCAATTTTCATTTACATGTTGCAACATTTATTTGTGCAATAATCTCTGAATTGAATTGACATTTTTCTTTAAAATATGCAGTTCTATCAACTGCATTGAGATATTCTATGGATTGGAGAATTTGCTCAATATCGGGTATTAATGTAGTGGCTTCTTCAGACGGTTCTGATCTTAGAAGCCAAGCAAAGCCGACAACATTTGTTTGACCCAAATCTTCTTGAAATCTCTGGATTTCTGCTTCATTTGCAAGCTTCGTAAGGTTTTGCACTGAATATGTCGCCAAGTTTAATAATTTCGCTTGGATTTTTTGGTTTTTGAGGAGCACTCCACTTACATTCAATGTCTGTGGCACAAACACTATAATGTGCATGATATAATAATGGTTTCCTCTTGGGCATCTGCACGAGGCTTCCTTTATGCCTTCATGTTGACTTTCAACCATGCTTTCTGACGTAAGAACAAACCTCGACACTACAATGTCGTTTTTCATGCTCGCTGCCACTTCCCCTTTTATAATTATAGGACGAACATTTCCCATGTATTGGAACGAAACTACATGTCCACTGGAATAGGCATTTTCCCCTTTTTCTAAAAAACGATTGCCGTCTCCAAAAAATTTCGCAATCAAATGAAATTTTATTACATGCTTTTCGGTCACTAGAATAATTTTTAGTTATCAATGAAATAATTAGGTATATTAACTATAACGTACTGTTTTCGCTGCAAATATTTTGTAATTAACAGATTAGTAGTCCACGATTCGTGGGACCTACAATTTGAAGACACAAATATTGTTTTTCATATACCTACAACTCAACAATATAAAACTCACCTGAGTACTGTGTACAATGTAATTTAGTCGAATATATATGACACCAAAATTATTTCTAATAAGATAATATACCTATAAGTGATAAGAAAATAAAAAGTTAGGTTATGTATACATATTTATTTACGATTTTAAGAAATTATACTTACTAAAATACCGTGGATAGTAGTAATTCGATTATATTTAATGCTTTTTTCCTTATATTAACCAAAATTTCGCTAACAATACCCCGTAAAACTTCTTAAAGAACAAAACTCTCAGAAACGCCTGTATCTAAATGCAAGAGCGTATTGTAAATTGTTAATCGTGGAAGCTTTTATTTTTGGACGATTTTGTTGGCTTCCCAGAAACCCAAAATAAATAATATACAAATATTATTTTATTATTTATTGTAAAATTACAAAGTACTTTATGTTATGCGACACTGCTCCTGGGCCTGCGGATCACCCTGCTGGTGGTGGAGCTCCTCGCTGCTCTGCTGCTGCCGCTTGCACTCGTTGCGCGCCGTCACGACGCCCGCCGCCGTCACGACGCCCGCCGCCGTCACCAGCGACGTCTTCATCTCGTCACCCACGAACCACTTTTGCCGCTCCATCACCAAATCGCGCGGCGGATCGTGGCTCTGTCCGGCATCGAACGACCACACGGTCACCGTTGCACCCGGCTCGAGACGAGCGCAGCGGTGGAATTTGTAAATTGTCATCAGGTCGCCGGCTTCTCTCAACAGCTTCCATCCACTCAGCCTCACCTCCTGGTTACCTTTGTTGTAGAGCTGTATGAAACAGCCATTGGTGCAGATCTCGGAGATCTCCACGTCGCCACTCACTGAAGAAGTCACAGAGTAGGCCATATCTTCGCCTCCAGGAGCTTGTCTAGGTCACGGTTAATAAGATTTAATTAGAATAATAAGATCTTTACTTTTTTCTTCAAGAGCTTCTTTGAGTTTTTCATGATCGTACATTTTGCCTTTCTACTACTACTTATTATATATATATATTAATTGTTATTCATTAAGCCATAATGATTTTTAAAAATGTTGTGAGGTCATTATAGAGGTGTTGCTGGATCTCAAACAGTAGGTACAGATTGTAAATAATTTTAGTCATATATTTTTTTACTAATTTTATTATTATTACTACAATAAAATAGAACATTTATCTGACAAAAATTATTTAAATCTCTACTAATGACGCCACAACATTTTTAAAAAATCATTGTGATGTAATTAATAACAATTAAGACTTTTTAAAAGTGTAGATAGTCTTCAATGTAGATAGTGTCATAAGATATAAATTTTTAAAAAATGGTGAACGGCCCCATTATATCAAACATATTAAATTTAAATAAATTGAAATATTGAACATGCATTAAATCAACGATTATTCAAAAGCAAAATAACCTCTTAACAGGAAATTCAATTAAATTGTTGTCAAACTATAATTAAATTAAACTTAAATTGAAGCAAATCAAATTTAAATAATGTGAAAAATGTAATTTAAAATAAATGAAAGATGATTCAATAGTAAAATAAAAAATACAGGGTTAATAAGTAAGCCATGACATTACAAACTGCTTTAAAATTCGGTTCAATATTACAAAATCCACAAAAATATTACCACAGAATTGTTCATTAGACTTTATAGTGCAAATTAAATATCAACGTACCATAAAAGGAAGTTCAAGTTCGCCGATGATTTCAGATTTCTGGCCAGACATCAAAGAACGCGTTGCTGCGCTTCAGTACAAAGATAACTGACATCCACAGATTGACAGTCTCGAAAGGTTGAGTAATGTGCGCAGATGTACAAATACATGCGAAGAAGAGTTGACCGTTGGTTCGATGTCGAATTTCTAGAAAGAAATTAAATTTGAGTAACACAAACTTAAAACAAAATAAACATTAAAAACAAATAAAAAATATCTAAAACCTAGGAAATAATTATTAATCAATTTAAACTTCCACCAATCAGCGATGATTCATATACAAAACAAACGGAATAATTTTGGAGAAATGAAAAAGAAAATCACAAAAATATTACCCGCGATAATTAGTTCACTTGTTTATGTATCAATTAAATATAAACTTACCATGGATGCAAGCACAAATTTGATTATGTTAATAGATTTGGAAAGCAACGGAATAACGGTGTTGTTCGAGCCTCAACAGAGATTGCATTGAAGAGAACGTCTAGCTTAGCATCTACTGCGCAACGCGGTTCATCTTTCTGCAAGAAGGCTGTGATTGGCTGCAAAACGGTTCATCTTTCTGGTAGAAGGCTTGTGATTGGCTGCAATCGTCAAGTGGTTTGTACTACCACGTGCCAACGCGGCAACGATGACCAAGCGGGACTATCTGTTTGTGGCTTAAAATCTGTAAAAGGAAATTAGTTTTAAGTAACATTCGACAACAAATTTTGATGTTAAATAGTCGGTTTAGACATTAACGAATAAACCCTTAATAAGCTATATGTCGAATAAAGAAAAAATATCGCATCGAAATTCTAACTCAAATCATTATTTGTTCTAATTGATGCGTTATTTTATTTATACGCTAAAAAGTTCATCTGGAGTTTATTCGTAGTTGGAGAAACCAGTCCTAAAACAAATCAAAATAACAATTTGTTGATGAAATAACAAATAAATAAACCAGAAAACATCAACACTCACCAGATTACTTAAAAACAAATAAACATCGTGTGAACAACCTACGAAAATATTTAGATTAACAAATGAAAATAACCATTGGTTGACGAATTAAAAAAATACACCACGAAAAGGCTACGAATCTACTTATAAACAAATTAAATTATCGTAAAAATTTCATTAATAAGAAAAGAAATTAACAATTTATTTAAAGCCCACGACACTAGAGGTGTCACGTGTGAGCGTGTCCAAATTTTAAATTTCGTACTGTGATCGGGCGTGATTGTGAGTAAAAAAAATAATATCGTTCGTGATCAGGCGTGAGTAAATTTTTATCGGGCATATACACTGTACAGTTTTGTATAAGAAAAGAAGCATTTTTTTATTTCGTAATAAATAACGGAATACACATATGTATGTTTTTCACCTGAAATGTAATAAAATAAAATTTAAAATTTCATGACCCTATCGTGACCCGTCGTTTGTGATCGGGCGTGAGTAGAAATTGCAATTTGTGAGCGGGCGTGATCGTGAAATTTAAAAATTTCTAGTGCGTGAGTGGACGTGAGTACAATATTTTATCGTGAGCGGGCGTGATCGTGAGTCAAAAGTCACTCACGCGCCCAGCTTTACACGACACTACTGAAAAACAAACGAAATAAGATACTGGTAATATAATCAAAATGTTTAATTTAACTTCACTCAAACAATAACCGCCATTAGCTCTCATAATCTCAACGATTATTCTGCGAAAAATAAAGAAATGTCTTACCATCGATGCAATATCACAAACACTAATATTTAAAAAGTAATTGTTAAAGTATGTGTAGCGGTGCACCATGCGTGTAGCTCGTTCGATAACCAAGACGGAAGAGACTGTTACTCGCTCAAGACAGGAAAGAGCAAAGTTGAATAAGACAGCTTAGTTGGCACGCGCTATACACAGGCGCGGAATATAAGTTTTGGTTACTAAGAACATAAAATGTTTTCCTTATCAATTTTAGTTTATTTTTCTTTATACTTTTTGCATAATATTGTATTTTTATTAACAATGATAATTTTTACTGATATTTTGCATAACAAGACGTATAAATATTTTTTTAATAATGCAAAAGCCATTATCATACCTTTCTTCCACAATTTGACTGGCCCTTCAAATTGTTTTAGAAATTTTATAAAAGAAGTTTATCTGAATATTTGATATACAAATTGTTTGACTCTATTATCCTATTTGCTAATAATTCATGTTAAATTATCAAACTATAAACATAAAATTTTGTCTTATTAAATTAAAAATAAAGAAAAAAATATTGTTTTCCGACGACTGCTAAGTTGCCTTTGACGCATGCATTTGTCAACGCAAAAATTTTTTTTTCTTTTTTACAAATTTATCACCATGGATACGAAGTATAAGAACAGCTACAATGTCATTCATGCGTTTTTTTTTTTTTTGTATCAGACTAAAACTGATTCCTTTCCGGTGTGTTTTCGAACCGCCAAGTTTATTAATTCGGTATTTTAGTGTCGTTGCTAGGTTGCGATAAATAACAGTACGGGAATATCTTTTCCGGGCACTGGCAAAGTATGCCCGTACAATTTAGCTTTTCAAATAAATTTGACGCTTGTGTGAAAATAAATAATCAAACTATGGATACGCTATCCTCAGATATTCTCATCAAAACAACTTTGTTCGTTGTCTGACGTTTATAAATGAAATATAAAATGACAAATTATTGAATATAAACCGATCGAAAAAAAAAAAGTATGTATACCACGCAAGAAACTAAACTTTATTTAAACAATTTAGTTTTGAATTTTCCCCAAAATAAGATCAAAGCTTACTTTGAAAAACCAGCAGTCTAGTTTTAAAAATACGAAATGTTATGGTTTGTATGTTTTTGTACAAAAAAACTAAAGAAATACTTTTGTAATAAATCAAACAATTATTAAAATGTGTTTAATAGTGGTAAGTGATCATTTTACAATTACTTCGTGTGAAACTGTTGAAAATAAAGTGTTATTCGTGGAATTTCAATTTTGTGTTGATAAAACATCGTTTTAATTGTGCCACTATCCAAATATTAAGAAATTTTTTAATTTACAAATATAACTTGTACATATAATTCGGTACAGTTCTGTACGAAAGTGCAATGCGTGTTGTATCACACGTGCCGCCATTTTTACACGTGATTTGTTGCAATAAACACAATGTATTTATACACACATATTATAAAACACTGAATCACGAGGAGCACAAATTTTAACAACACAGTAAAGTCTGACAGTCAAGTGACAGTTCGATATGAATTTTGTATGTAAACGTGATCATTTACCAATAGCAACAACATAGCGAACAAAAAATGAACTAGAATCATTATTAATAATTTAAAATTCCATTAAAGGAATAAAATTGACTATAAAATCACTGTGAATTGCATTAATATATACTTTTCTTATTTCTAGTATTTTTTACGTCGTTTTTTTTAAACATTAACATACCTCAATAAACTTTACAAGTTATTTTTCACTTAATAAAGTTTTTTTTCAGGTTGATGACGTGCGTCTTCTCCAAAATCATTTTGAGTATACCAAATATCAAACGTAAAGTTGTTTAGAAACAACAACAAAGACTTTATGCTGCAATTCGATTTATGTATCTTAAAAAAACAATACCTAAAATAGTTTTTATGCTCAAAACATTTTCCATGCATTATTACCAAACTGAAACTTGAAATTCGCTCACTCTTGCGGTAAATAAAACCCAACAAAATTATTTTGGGCCTGAATAACTTTTAAACGTTACGAAATATCGGATAAAGTTTCATATAAAACCTATTCTACATCTTTCTGTATATAACAAAATTTACTCTAACTCAATTATTTACTGAGATATGCTCAAAAAACTGTTCTGGGTTTCAAGTAAATTACCACTTCCGATTGATGGATTACCACCAAAGTATAACTAGCTCACTAGACTTTGTATTCATTAAATATGAAAATATCTTTAGATTTGGGAGTGAAAAACACAGGACTTCCCATTTAAATTAGGCGATTATTGCTAAACGCTACAAAATATAAAACAAAATCTGTCGTGGCAACACACAATATCCCGTTCAATACAACGCAACGGTACAAAATAGTATTTGGCGATACAGGAAAATATCTAATTTGTTTATAATCTATTTATATTTAAGAAATTTAATTTTCTTTCGTATATTTATTTAATTTTTGACATTTCTCTAAGAAAACAGCTTCACATATGTCACATTTCGTGAAAAATGGAATGCAAGATTTATGAAAACTATATCTTTTATTTATATATCTTATTATTTCTAAATATAATAAAAATTAATAAAATTAGTGGACTCAAACAGATGTAAATTAAATATTCTAGAATTTTCAAAATAACAGTAATTGTTGAAAAATTAATTTTACCTTGTTTTTCACAGAAAACTGTTAAGGGTAGTGTACAACTACTTCCGGTTGACTAATTATATCCAAAATGTAATCAGCTCTTCATAAAAATATAAGAAGTAAAAATACATAAAACTGTATTTTTTTGTATTATAATATTTGAGTTTTTCAAGACGAAAACATGCAAACAGACATACATAAATAAATACAGACAGACATTTATACAGACACACACATACATACACACACACTTACAGACAGTCATACATATACATACATACAGACATATAAACAGACATACATACATACAGACAGACATACATACAATCATGCAGTAAGAAAAACAGACATAGATATACATTCAGCAGTGGCGTGCAGTCCATATGTGTGCAGTGCACAGCCTGCGCATAATTTCAAAATTTATTACATTAAAATGTAAATTATTTAATTGATTTGATCTTAATATGGTATACAAAATATAAAAATAATGGTATAATAATTATGGAATACAAGCGCGTTTGGTTGCCTAGCAGGCTAGCAGTGCGGGTTACTCGTGTACGTGCAGGTCTCCTGGCTGCACTCCGCGCGCATGTTTTTACACAGGGTTCTATAGGGAATACAGCAAAACAGTGTATTTGCGCAGACAGAGACAAAATATTTTTATTTACACTGAATTTCAAAATATTTTTTTAAATACAGAATTAACACATATCACATACATATTAAAAATTAATAAAAAATATCTCTGTCAAATTATAAATGAATTAATAATATGACTATCATATTTTTATATGAATTAAAAATATGTCTACATAATTTTAAATACATTTAAAAGATGTGTACAGATATTTTTAATGCGAGAGATTTAATTTTATGTTAGACATATTTTTAAATGTCGTTTTTTCATATACTAATACGTGAGTAAGACAGAGACAGAGAATTAAAATTATGACATACATATTTATAAATCATTAATAATATCATTTTCATTTATTCAATAATATGTTAGACACATTTTAAATAATTTAGAAATATGTATGTGATGCATGTGTAACAAGGCGAACATTCAGAATACGATTTATTGTTTTTACTATCAAAGCGATTTTAAAATATCAAGTTTCAAACTGCGTTTGGGACGTGAACGCATCGAAAATCGCTTTGACAGGAGTTCTTGTTTTCTTGAAGTTAATTTATTACCACACATGTGTGTTAGATTTTTGTTATCCTAAATTGTCATTTGAGATTATCGCGGCAAATATTCTGAAATATCGGCTTGAGATGCCATCTGCTGTTGACAGATTTACAGATCCTGGTCGAACCCTAGATATGGTTTTAGTTTTTAAGTGTTCTAGTTTTTATGTAATCTTTGTGTTGGTCCTCAAGAGATTTCCTACCCCCGCGATCCCGCTTATGGGGTAGATACGTGAGTTTGGCTAGCACAAGACAGAGAGTTAGTTGTTAGATTTTGAACAGAGCAGACGTCTTCTGACGTCTGCAGTGCTCTACAAGATGTAGAATTTTTCATAATTTTGTTGTGCTAAATATGTTTTGGTAATTGCCACCTTTAAACATATTCATTCGATGTCGTCGCTGTAATATTTGTTTATATTGTTCAATTCATCATTTCACCATTTCAATTAAATATAATTTTTTATCACCTTTAAAAGTGTTTGTATTTAATTTGTCAAACCTTAAGTTTCAGTCTCGCCCCGCCGTGCTACACATGTCAAATCCGTATTTAAAAATATTGTTTTAAGTTTTCTTGTGAATTAAAAATATGATAGTGATATTTTGAAATCATATAAAAATATGGGTTGCTATTTAACATCAGAGTCATATTTTTTATTTGGCATAAAATAAATGACTATAATTTTAAATAAAGATATACCACATATCAAATACAAATTTCAAATCCATTTAAAATATCTCTGACATATAATAAATGAATTAAAAATATCAAATGATATTATTAATTGAATTAAAAATATCATTTGATATTTTTAATTGTGACATCTGTTGGTTGTTCAGCATAATGTTTGCGTTGTTGCCAAATGTCTCAGTATCAAGTAATATACAAATTGTGACTAGATGCGGTAGGTTTTAGAACTATTTCGCTCATTTCACCAGTAAAATATAGATGGCTGCCAAAATTTAGTGCGCGAATTAATATTTGAATTTAATGTAATTTGTGAATCGAATTAAAATTTTTCGCCAACATATTTATTTAGTCGAAATATTTTTACGTCATATAACAGTATGTTTTCATATACGCTAAATACTAATTTATGGTAAATATTTGTATTATTTAGAAACGAGTACAGGAACATATTCACGAAATGTAAGCGACAAGAACAAATAATAATAAATTCAAAACAGTGTTTTCTGTGGAAAATAATAAAATGTACCCAGAATGCGTATGGTATTCTATTCATACTTAAAATGAATTTTGTTCAAATAATTTGTTAAACTTCAAAAGAAATAATGTTATATCAGTATTGTGACGTCACAAATGTTTTTCTTCAGTAACCACCAGGTATGGGGTAAATAGCTCCGTGGCAACGTGTCGGATTGTGGATCGTGAGATCTTCAGTTCGAATCCCACAGCTGACAGTTGCCAATTTAAATTTACCTCCACTAAGATCTTTGGGGGCTATGACTTGACGGCTGGTAACCGCACATTTTTATAATAAACATTACCATGTATACAATGGCATTTCACAGAAATAAAAAACTACATAGGCATAAGGTTAGAAGCTTAAAAGGAATAAAATCATGAAAACAATAACCTAACCCTGCAGAATCTTCTTTAAATCAACTGATCTCTACATCACAGATTATTTATATTTATTATACCTATGATTTATACATTTCTTGTCTTGTCTAGTTTACCGAGATAGCGCTGTGAAGTTTGTAATAAAACCAAATTTCTCTGCGGTGCTAAAACAGTGTTTTTTGTATAATTTATAGTTGGATTAGCTCGCTTCGCTCGTGCTTTTAATAAACAAAACCTAAGTCTGTAGAATTCCCACTTTACATACGCAAGTCATTACATGTACTCGGTTTCGTGGAATTTATTTTTAGGTTAGCTCGCTTCACTTGCGCTTCTAATAAACAAACCTTAAGCCTCTAGAACTTACGCGCGACAAACTCCAATCATAGTATTAAGTTTTAATGGAACCCAAGGGGTAAATGGAACTTTTTATGTACATTTACTCGTTTTTAGGTCAACTCGCTTCGCTCATGATTTTAATAAAAAATCCCTGCTTTTCATCCGCTACGGCGTCGTTCATCAATACATGTCTTTAGTATAAAACTTATGTTATTCTTCAAACGTCATAAAAGTACGTGGCTTTATGTATGTATTTTTCAAACGAAGTTTATTATACATTAAAATGTCAACGTATCTGTAGTATAAGTTTTTCTACCGGGTGTTCCATTTTCGCATAATGATATGCAACTTTATATTTTTAAATGGAACATTCTATATATTTTTGCAAAATTTTAAAGCTTCTTTATTTCTCTTTAAAATATTTGTTATTCATTATAGTCCAAAAATTATCAGTTCAGAAATTCAAGTTTTTATTATTGAAGAATGGTACACAGAATGAATGCCATGAATGTGTTTAAACAATCAGATTAATTGCTGTCAGATCTTTAAATAGTATGTTTTTTCACCTAGTTAATCAGCTTTTTTGTTATATTTTATTTAGTTTGTTGAATTGATGTTCAATTCGAACATATTTCATAAATTTATTTATTATTTTATTTTCAAATGGCACACTTTCCGTGTGTGATTCTTCATTAATAAAAACATGAATAGTTCCTTTACTGATCGTTCTAGGACTACATTGAATAAGAACTGTTTCGTTGCGCGAAAATAGAACACCCGGTAGGAAAACATATGCTGCAGATACGTTGGCATTTTAATGTAAAATAAGTTTCGTTAGAAAATTTTTTTGGTAATATTTAAAATAATAGCATTAAATAAAAAATCTGGTGTGGGCACCACATTACTTCCTTATACATATAACACCAACTGAACACGTATGACTTGATCCTTGTGTGTGACTTTATTTTTATAATTATTATAGATGTTAAACCTTTTTAATTTTTTCTTCTCGTAACTATAATTTTATTTTCAAATAGGTATTAATTAATACATAGTATTTAAAACTTTCTAGCTGATAATACAAATATTGCTTTTATAATAAACGACATATAATTTTGACACTTCACAATTATTTGACACGTTTGTTAAATGTTAAAAATTTTTTAAGATTATTGAAGATTGTTAAAAATGTAATTTAGTTTTTCTCAAAATTAGAAGCATAAACAAGAAAAGTGGAAATAACATTTTATATTTCAAATATTTTTGCTAACATCTTTCATTTAAAAGATTTTCTCACAGCTGATTCTATTTTTGAAAAAATTGTAATTTATTGTTTTGTGTGTCTAGTACACTTCCACTTCCGGTTTTTCAATTTTAATCAAACTCAACTTAGCTCAACATTTTTTCATGAAACTTATATATTCCAAGTTTCGTTTATATATCTTGTCTCGTCTTTCGAGATATATTGCACACACAGACATAATTGAGAAATTGGTCTTAACGGATTCAGTGGACGTCAAAATATGTATTTCCGCAAAAATCTCGTCAGCGATTTTTTTCGTGATTCCAATACTTCCTTATACTTTGTATGAGAAAGTAACAATACAGACCGATGGATCAGCCTGTATATTATTTAGCAAATAGTAAGATGGTGGAAAATTGCTTCAAATGTAGGGAAAAAAGTGAGGCCTTATATAAACCTTTGTTATGTTCATTTCTTGCCCTCGGATTTTTCTAAAAGTATGATTACTATTACGTTTTTACACCGAAACTTATTAATCAATTATATTTTTGGTCAGAAATGCCAACAAGAAAGAATTCTTAGACATAGAGTCATCCCAATCCAGAATGATGGACCAGAAACCACTTGTAAATGACACGCTAGATATACATGTGTGCGATAAAATCACGAAAATCTGATTGCCTTTGCCGGAATTAACTTCCACTGTCTTTTTCAAGTGAATTATTTATATTATGTGGTGTGACTTTTAAATTAGAAGTTTGTAAACAGAGATCTTTATTTTATTGTTATTCTGGGTATTTATTTTATATCCACAAAATATAGTATGCCCAGGTAAAACAAAGAAATATGTCAATGTTAATCAAAAAATTTGCTTTGATTTTTATCTTTATATACAAATTCTCTTTCACTATCGTTCATTCTGCTCAATTCAAGTAAATGTACATATATCTATTAATGAAATGAACATCTAGCTTTCTAATTATTGCGACAATTTATCAAAGTTTTACAAGTCAATCCTACACTAGTTCTTTTAGTTTTAAATATAACAATGTAATGTTTTCCCTATTGCTCCACTTCTAGTGCTGCCATCTGTTATCAGTGGCTCATTTGCTCTTTTTAACCGAGCGAAATAGTTCCAATATTTCCCATAATACGACACAACTTAAACTTGATGAGATATTTGACAACAATGCTGACGTTAAACAGAATACCAATAGATGGCGCATTTAAAATTATGTATTGATATTTTTAATTCATTTATAATATGACAGAGATATTTTTAATTAATTTTTAATATGTATGAGATATGTGTTAATTCTGTATTTAAAAATAAGATTTTATAATTCATTGTGAATAAAAAATATGACTACGTGTTTAAATAAAAACCCAAACGGCGTTCCATACGTCTGCCGTGGCCCCCAACGCCTATTGTGGGCTAAAATAAAACTACGAAATGTCATTTCATTTGTTTTGTTTGTTAGTATTTAAGATTATATTTGTTGGACTTCTATTACTTGTAATTTCACTGTTTTATTGTGCTCTGTTGAAAATCTATTGAATAAAATTATATGTTGAGGTTAGGTTACATCACTATTAGCGCCACTGTTCTCCACCTTCGTATGATGTTTACTCAAATATAAAGTAAAATACTCTAAAGTTGCCAAAGGAATTTTATCTTTATTTATATTAAGTTTAATTCTTGTAAATTAAGACTTATATGTAAATATTATTTTTACATAAAAAAATATATAATATCTACTGTCATGAAAAATCGTTGTTTTAGTGCCACTGGAGTAGAACCAGGGACGTAACAAAAACTTAAAAAAATCATATCTCGGGTAATATATAGCATTTTGGCATCGAGTTTTCACTGATATATATATATATATATATATATATATATATATATATATATATATATATATATATATATATATATATTCTAATAGTTTAATAAAAAATATATATAAAAAATTGGTTTCTGGGCCCATTACTGGATTATTTCAAGTATGAGGACACCTATAAAAAAAGATTCAAATAAAAGTTGTACCCAATAAAATATCCAACAAAAAAGGTCCTCATCAATGTTCCCGTATCTACTTCCGATTTTGAGAAAAACACTTCGAAATGTCAAACAACAAAATTAAATTCACCGTAGCCATAGTGGAGGGATTCACGTCAGGTTCTAGATCAGCCCAGTCGACGATGACCTCCTGGTTCCAAAGTTTAATGGTTCCGGGGGCCATCATCTTCTTCGCCATGGCAGCAGTGCGGGGGTCCTCGAATTCTGCGAATAAGAATCCACGGTTCTTCTTGCGGTCTTCTGGATTACGGTACATGATGATTTCTTTTACTGTCTGCACAAAAATTCAAATATTTCTTAAAATTTCTTCAACTTCAAGCAGAGCTAGAAGACTGAGGTATTCAAATTTGGATTCAGGAAGATTTTTTGTGAAAAGAAAAGAAAAATGTTATTTAGCCAACCAGAAGTTGCAGAAGAACAAAATAATGAACAAAACATAAAAAATACTTTTTAATACATACCGAGCAAATTTTCGTCAGCTCGTCCCAAACTTCTGCCTTGCTTTTAACAAGTGGGATTCTTCCTATATACAATCTACAATTATCGACACTCTTGGATATGCCCAATTTATGTCCTGGGCGAATTTCATAATTGTTCAGAATTTGAATTGCGCGGCAGGCATCATTGGAATTGCTATAAGTGACAAAAGCAAATCCTCTGTTGTATCCAGTGAAATTCATCATCATTCTTAGCTCGTATATTGGGGCCACTGACTCGAAAATTGGTACGAGCTCATCTTCAAAGCAGTCACGAGGAAGACGACCGATAAAGATTTCAGAACCTGGGGGAAAAATATTTTTTTCGATATGCCAAAATAACCCACTTTTCTTCTCCCGAAATAGAGAGTTGTATGTTATGTTGTCAAAATGTATTTAAGGAGCAAATCGTTTTTAGAAACATGTGAAAAAAATGTTGTGTCCAACATGAGAGGAAAGCCCTTCTTGGGGCCCGTGGACGACTGTAATGAAATTTTTTATAACAATGTACTTATTTTACTTTTTATTTATACTAAATGGTAAAATTTGCGAAATTAAAAATTACATTGTATCTATTAAAGATACTTTTAAATATGGGCCCGTAGCCCGAGCATTAAATTATCAAAACATAAGTTCACACAATATTATATTTGAGCAGCCTTTTATTCGGACAGCGGACTATCGCAATCATTACACAACGGAACCAAGTAATCAAGTAACCTCTACAGTGTTATTACTAGGGCTGTTCGATATCTTGTTTGGAATATCGATATTCGATATTAGAAATATATCGATAATATCGATGTATCTATGTATCGATATATCAATGTATCGATATATCGATGTATCGATATATCGATGTTATGGATCTAATATAGTTAGATTTTATTGTTAATTAAACAATGATTCAGGATGTCGATATGCACTATATAAATGGTACACAATCTAATGCAGATAGATTTTATGGATGGATTGCAATGGTTCAGGTTGGAGAAGTAACGGGTGTTTCGAAGGCGAAAAATTTTAACATCTGGGGTGTTTGTGTACTTGCTTTATGGTGCTGGGCGCCACCATTATAAAACAAACGGGAATCTACTTAAAATATTTGGAATTGTACTATGCCATTAAAAATTTACTACTGGTTTAGATATTTCTAAAATTAATGAGAAAGAGGCAATTTTTGGCATATAATGAACAACACAAATGACATGTCAAAATTTTTCAAAACATTTTTCGAGAAACATGTGCGAGTAGCTAATTGAACGGCGTGAAACTGTTTGTAAATAAAATATCCACCAATGAACACAGACAATAGACGAAACAGGTAAAAGTAACGGTAACAAGTTCTTGGCTGCTTAAATTTGCCGCAAATTTAATCCTCATATACATAAGCACTAAGATTTAAAATTGTTGTAAATATTACGTAAATGAAAGGTATGCGATGGGTTAATCCAAGACATAAGCTTAAATTCCTTGATGTTGGCTCGAGTGTCTATTTTTAGAGCGGACATCAGAATTGTGGAGGGTAGTTTTATGAAAACTTCTGCTGAAATTTGTACTTACCTATATATCGTCCCAATTATTAATTCTCCCCGTAATTCCGATTCCAGAGTGAAAGTAAAAATAAATATTAGCATTCAGTGCTATTAATAAATCGAGCACAACCCCTTTCATTAGATGGTTAGATTAGATTAGTTCTTTTTCACAAAATACATCGATACATCAATACATCGATACATCGATATATCAATACATCGACATATCAATATATCGATATATCAATACATCATATATATAAAAGTAGCACTGATTGTTAAAGAAAACTTAAATAGCTTAGAAACTCACAGTGACACACATCAATATAATACACGAGGTAAAGAAAATTTGAGAGTGCCCAAAGTTAATTTAAAAAAATCAAAAAATAACCCAAACTATATTGGTCTAAAAATATATAACCACTTACCGCAATATCTAAAGGATATGAGCAACAATAAAAAATTTAAATTTGAATTGAAAAAGCATTTATTATCAAATAGTTTCTACACTGTTGAGGATTTTTTTTCTAAATGATAATTTTAATTAAGTATTACATATTCCTATAGTTCTTTTATAAATTTTCATAAATTTTAAAGTTTTAGTCAACACATTTTGTATGTTGTTTTGTGTTTTTTATATTTTATTTTAATATAAACTTGACTTTTTCAATATCAATGTATTTTGGTCACGAAATAAAATATATATTATATTATTATTATTATTATTATTATCAATATATCGATAAATCGATATATCAATATATCGATACACCGATATATTGATATATCGATATTTTTTCTACTGAATATCGTTATACGATATATCGATATATCGATATAATATCGATACATTGATGTAAACGCACAGCCTTAGTTATTACTATAGCTACATTTGTGGTAATTGACAGCAATGTATTAAAGGCTTTTTTATGATTAAACATAGGGTTAATTTACAGTGACTATTAATAATATTTAATCATAATTAAACAAACAATGTTAGTTTAAATAAATAAGAAATAACTTTGGTATTTAATAAATTACATTAAATTGATAGGAATTATTATTTTTAATTCTTGTAGGTTATCCCTATGTTTGCTCATAAAAAAACGCTTTAATACATTTCTGTCAATCATTTTGACGGTAACTATGGTAATAACACATTCCTATGTATTGATATGTAAAACGTAAAAATTTAAAACGGTGTGACTTCACATTAAATTGCAATGTTCTCATAATTTTGATAAAATACTTGTATCGTTTAAAAAGTTAGTTTTTTTAAAACTCTTTTAATTATTAAACAAATCTTTACTTATGTATATATTTTATTTTTACCTACATTATAATATAAGTAGAAAAAAATGATCAACCGTAACCTTTTAATTTACGCTGCTAGTATTGTGTAAGTGATGAACATAGGGGGTAGGCGGGCCGGATTGAAAAATTTGCGGCTCGAATTACCTCATTCGCAACGCTCATGTGGCAAACTTCAAGCTCGAGTGGGAGAAAGAAACGCTTTCCCATCTAGTTTGACGCAACTATTTCCTCTTTCATGTACACAAAGTTTAATTTGCGACAGTATTTTTCTAGTGCTACAAAATTGAGTTTTATACAACTGTTCTTGCGGAATTTATAATATTATCAATTCTCTCAATCTTAGACCCGTGGCTCACATAAAAGTATTGCATTTAGTTTTTATTGAAGTAATAACACAAGTAGTCAAACTGCAAACCACTTTGGTTTATTAATATTACATAGGAAAAAGTACTTATTTATTTTTATTTTAATTATTAATTGAAATATCAAAAGTAGTATGAAAAACACGTGTAACATTGTCTAATTGTAACACTAGTTTACAATATATGTTTCTATAAATCGGTATAAAAATCTTGAAGGTAAGAATATAATCTTTCCTCTAAAATAAAAACATTGAACAAGAACACTAGTCTAATTGAATTTTAACTTACCGGTCTCTTTTCATAAAGGATCATTATCCACCACAGTCGGTAATAAATCTCCTAAGACTGACAGTTGAGCATCGATTATGCGCAGATGTTCTGCCCACGTGTTCTTTGCATTTCAGTGCTTTTAGTAAACAACATAGATTTTTTCGTACTGTCAGGGGCGGACTGGCCATTTGGGAGTTCGGGCAAATGCCCGGTTGGCCGGTGTTAAAATTGATGTTACATTCATAATTTTGTAATTTATTTTCTTTAATTAATACTATTTAACTTCACCGAAGCTCAAATTTATTAAATGTATTATTGTATAGGTGGGTACACATTATTTATAGACGTTATCATTGAGAGAATGGATCAACTATTTCCAGAAAGCGGAACACTTCATTCTGATTTTTCTTTTACTAATTTAAATAATAAGGGTCTCCGTTATCAATTTTAGAGAATTTAAGTGTATACTTAATTAATTTCGACGAAAGAGCTAGTGTAGAAAATTCTCGTAGTGAAGTAATTAGTTTAACTCTACATGGGGAAACATAAAAACGAATGAATATGTAATTGTTAATGAAAATGAAACCGAGCTAAAGAGACTTTGAAGCCCGGTTGCATAAATTAGGAATTAGATTCAAGCTGTTTTTTTATAGGTTAATCACATTGTTACATTTAACAATGGAGTTAACAACGCTTCACGTAACCGGGTCTGAAAGTCACAAATAAAACTGGTTCAAGATATCGTTTTCTGTCGATATAAATTAATTACTGAAGCTTACATTATAGTATAGTACGTGTATATAAATATAAATGTTTGCACTAGATTTCACGCAAGCTGCTTATGAAAGGTGTTTATTAAAAACCAATCAGAAGTACTGTATTTAATGATAATAAAGAATTAAAATCATTTATGTTAATGGACATAGAAAACGATAAGCTGACGAATCTGGATTCATATGAATTCATAAATAAAATTGTACAAACTAGAGAAATACTTTAAAAACTGATTTTTCTGTTAATATATACTTCACTTTTATAGATCTTTTTATTTGTTAAAATAAAATAATTTATAATAAAATATATTTTGAAATGAGTATTTTCCCAATTTTTTAAAATTTAAATGTGTTTATTTTGTAAAATGTCTATACCAATAATGCTTACTAAATGTGGGCCGGTGATCCTGAAAATGCCCATATCAAATTTTTGTCCCAGTCCGCCCCTGCGTACTGTCATATGTTTCTGGCTTTACATAAAAAAACCTAATAGAATTTGTTCAGAATAAAATTCTGCATGTACCAGTAATTAAACTATGCAATTAATAATAACTAGAGCACAATTAATTTTATAGGTAGGGTAGTTGTTTTTCGGCCCTAAGATACACCCTAATTATTTTACGAAAAAATGCTTCGAATAAAACTTGTAGAGAATTAAATTCTGCATCGAATTCTGATTATTCCATTTGTATATTTTGTTTAGTTCCGGTTTAAATTAGGTTTAAAACTACTATTCACAATAACGACATAGAAAGGGTTTCGCCAAATTTTGGGGCGCAATTTTACAAAAAAAAGTTTCAAATGAATTTTGTAGAGCATTAAATTCTGCATCTGGATCATGTAGTATTTCGAGCTTCATTTGTTTTGCCACTGTTTAATTTAGGCTTCAAGTTGTTACATCAATACCAACAACTTTTATCGCGGAACCAGAAATCAAAATGCAAAAACAATACTTAATTATTTTACAAAAAAATGCTTCAATTATATTTTGTAGAGGATTAAATTCTGCATCAGGATCAAGTTATTACTACGCGATTCATTTGTTTTGTTACTGGTATGAAATCGAGAAACTATTTTTAATCAAATATTAAATTATAAAAACAACTTTTTCGTGGCCTACCTTTTTCTGGAGGGTTTCCTTTCCAATTTGGAGGAGGTCCATAGTATCTTTGGCCATTTCTTTGAATGCATGGGTAACCCGTACGCATTGACAGATGAAGAAGTCGTTCACATATTGGTTTACGATCAACGTACACATCAATATTTGGTTTGACAACCTTAGATTCCTGATTTAATTTAGACATTTTTTACTACAGGCACTTTAATTTAGAAAAAATGCAATGCACTTAAAAAATCATAATAATGTTAACGCATACGTCTTACGCTACTCAAATTTAAAGCCGATCTAAAATAAATGCTGTTGAGTTGATGTTCAGAATCACAGAGATCTAGCCGAGTGGTTGTGGTGGGGATGTCTGTTCGTTAATTGGCCCAGTTAAACATGCAGTTGTACTTAAATCCTATTGGTTGGAAATGAGCTCATTTCGAAAAGCGCCATTCTACTTTGAACAGATTTGCGGCATTTTGAATGGAAATATAAAAACAAAATTGTAGCTCTGATTATAAAACACAGAAGACAACCAAATATGGTTGAAAATGTGCTGAACCGTTTTGAAAATATAGCGGCCTGTAATATTGTACAATTTTTACGTAATAATGGAATCCTTCACCATTAAAAAAAAAACTGTGAAACTAAAATGAAGACTATCCACACGTTTAAAAAGTCTTAATTGTTATTCATTGCTCCACAATGATTTTTAAAAAATGTTCTGACGTCTTTGTTTTTGGATCTCAAACAGTAGGAATGGTAAATAATTGTAGTTATTGTTTAGAAAAATATTTAAATGAAATTAAAATAACTTTTCGTGGTAAGCAATTCAAATTAATTCTATTTATTTCAGAAGGAAACATGAATGAACTGTTTGATTATTTTAGTCAAATGTTTGATTATCACTGATAAATTTTGCTAACCTATGTTATTCAACAAGTCTGATCAGCCGGTGTCAAGAAAAAATAAAGAACGAGAAGGGATTAGATTTGGTTGTTGTGGTTTTATTCATTTTGTTCCTTAAGAAAAAAAGAAATGTCAATTTAATTGTATTCATTTAATAAAAATAATATACATAAATTATAACGGGTATTGTTATTAATTTAACCCCGTAACTATATAGATGGTAGCCGGCTGCTACAGGGTAGAGGCGCACATAAATAATACTTACTTCGTGGGTACAACTTGTGGTGTGATTTACTATACTTACTGGTGAGGTAATGATTGCACAATCAAAAATATCTGAAAGGTTAGAATGGGCGCCACTCGGTTTTGGTGGTGATAAAACCGAGAAAATATGAGGAGAGTATAGGATAGAGCGTTGGTGGAATACAATAAGGAAACTCTCATACGTTGAGCAAACAAACCCCAACCGGGTATTATTATTAAGTAAAGTATAACAAATTTACAGTTTACAAAATTCCATATAAAACAGAGATACAGTAAATAATCTAAATGTTGAACTTTTTGGAGATCTCCTTGTAGATTGAAAATAATAAAACACAAAATTGAAATACAGGCAAATAAATCTCGAATTTACAAGTACAATTTTAAATGGCGCGGTTAGTACCGGCCGTGCTCATAGGCGTAGAAACCAAATTTTATACACAATAAATGTAGATATATTGATGAAAAAAATTTTGAGAAATTGTTCTAAATATCAATAAATCAATAATAATAAAGTTCGATACACCAATGAACAGTCTACAAGGATTGAACCAGGGTGTAGAACAGCGCGGAAAGTCCGTATAGTGTACTTATCTTGAAGAAGGCCCCAAAAGGTAAATGGGGGCCGTGACTCGTTGAAGGGCGAACGGCAACGCTTCAAACGAGTGAAACGGACAGCGACATTTTATTTTAACGTAGAATCCGCCAAATCGGCGATATTGCGAGATCAACAAGATAATTTGAATAAATATGGCGACGATAGATTGATTCGCACTGGAGACAAAACTACACGCTCACTTAACACTCGAATCGTTAAGACCGATCTGCCGCGCACCGCACTTTTTGGATGTTTTTTAATTTAATTTACAATCATCGGCGAATATTGTGTGCCGGACACGTGCTGCCATCAGCTTATAGTTTAAATAAAACCGATTGAAATGAGAAAACGAAATGAAATGAGAGAGAGTTGGCGGGAAGTATGGGAAAGAATTGAAGGAATAGTGCGATATATATTTTAGATTGTTACAACCCCCCTCTTCCGTAAAAAAAAAAGAAAGTTAACTACATAATTAAATACTTAAGCAAATATTCAGTCTAATTCCGCTTCTTTTATATCTTTTATGTGCCAATTGCCTTTAGAAATTCCGTCTACAGATTCTAATTCGTAGGTAACATTGGAAGTGCGACATTTTACTCGATAAGGACCGATAAATTTGGGAGCTAATTTTGCTGAATAATATTTACTAGCATCAGAAAGGGTATAATTGCGCAACCAAACTAAATGTCCTATCCGAAATTCATTATGCTTACGTCTCAAATTATAGTACTTTTTATTTCGTTCACGCGCTGCGACTAATTTTTGTTGAATGTCGATAAGTATTGTTTTTAAGTCTCTATTTTCGATTGAGGACAGATCTAATTCCGCTATGTCGTTCGATTTAGTTTTTGAAAAATAGTGTTCCCTACCAAAATCTACGTAATATTGGGTATACCGCGTAACCTCATTTTTGCTGTATTTACAGCGCATGCGATGTGTGGCAAATAATTCTCCCACTTTCTATGATTGTCGCCCAAATAGGAACGGATCATTGTTTCAAGTGTTCGGTTTGTTCGCTCTGTCGGATTATTCTGGGGGTGGTAATTGGCATTATATAGTACCTTAACGTTATATTACCCCGTATACCAAAAATATTTTATTTTCTACAATTTCGCAAAGTTTACTCGCTGTGGCATTTCTAAGGGGAAATAATAAAACATATAATCGCTGACTACTAACAAATATGCATGTCCGGAATTTGAGCGCGGAAAATCTAAACTGATTAACTGCCAAGGTTGATAAATATAAGGACGATTTCCCATAAAACCTAATTTCGGGTTCTGAACTGATTTTTGAGTTTGACACGTACGACATTTCTTCAGACAACGTTTAACGCCTGGTAACATTTTAGGCCAATAGTATAAATTCAGGTCTGTGAAATGTTTTATATACTCCACCATGACCTGCTGCAGGCAAATTATGACATTCTGAGAAAGCATCATGACGCAATTCTTTTGGAAGAGCAAGTTACCAATCGGAAATATTATTAGAGCTCACTAATCTAAAAATCTGATTATCATGAATTTTCCAATTTCGAAAATTTTCGGGCTTTTCCTGTATGTCGACTAATAATTGACGGTACCACGGATCTATGATCGGCGTAGAAATAGTAATTAAATTAAAATTGTCATTTGTAGCGCGAGACAAAAGATCTGCCATAAGTTTTTCTTTGCCTTTTCAGCGAATGATGTCGAATTGAAATTGTTGAACCCGCACCGCCCATCGTGCTAATCTGCCTGTAGGATCCTTTAAATTATTCAACCATATTAAAGAATGGTGGTCGGTTATGACAATAAACTTATCACCTTCAAGGTAGGGTCTAAATTTTTCCACGGCCCATATGACCGCCAAGCCGTATCGTTTACTATGTACCCTAGGTACTTTAATTCAGGGCGACAAAAATAACATTTTTCTTTATTTAACGTAAGACTAGCATCCAAAATTTTCCTTAATACATTATTAGGAATTTCCAGGTAGGGGTAGCTATAATAATATCGTCAAGATAAACGAAACCGTATGGTTCATATTCATGGCCAAATAATCTATCCATTAATCGTTGGAATGTCGCAGGAGAATGGGGTCATACACTATTAAAAAAAAGTTGTGTTTTTTTTACAAATTATAAAAATTTAGATCATTTCAGTCACATATTATTCAATATTTCTTAAAATGTTTCAACTTTTCATTCATAATTTCCTTTCTGAAGTTTCGCGGTTGCAAAATCCTGACGTCATCTTGTATTAGAATGTAAAGCATGGCAAGGCGAAAGAGATGTTGATAACAAATAAAAACTTGCTTTCCAGTGTTGTATTAATTACCTATTATTATTAAAATGAATACTCCCATAAATTAAATTAGATATTCGTTAATTATAACATTTTTAGTCAAAGAGTTTAGGACGTGTTAAAACAAAATGTTTTGTTGTACTATATTTTGTCGCTTGTCAGTAATGTCGGTAGTCTCATTATCACATCTGTCATCTCAAGTCATATGTTGCAGTTAACAACGATTTTCAAATTAAACTTATGTTTATTATATTTGTTATATTATTTTGCCCAGCTAATGTGAATAAACTATATTTGTAAAAACCTCTCAGTAAATAACAATGACTTATAACAGTCAATTTGACAGTTGGTGTAGTTCCTCGCTCTCCGCAAGAGCGTGTTTCGTAGAATAACGAGATGACGCAGGTGCTGACGTCATAGGCGAAAAATTTGAAATAGGATGCCAATTTCAAAAATTCGTATCTTAATAACTAAATGCCTTTTAATATTAAAAATAGTATCTATATCTATAATTTACTCAAACTTACAGAAAAAAAAAATGAAAAAAGGTTTATGACCCCATTATGTAATCCGAAAGGCATTCTTTTAAAATGAAATAATCCTCGACCCGGTACTGTAAAAGCGGTTTTATCTGTTTCACCGGAATTTGCCAAAACGCTGATTTTATATCGAGTGATGTGAGATATAATTTATCTAAAATGTTATTCACAAAAGGAAGGGGGTAAGCGTCACGTTGCGTCACTGCATTAACTTTCCTGTAGTCTACCACAAACCGACAGGATTTATCTGGTTTCCTAATGAGGACTAGTAGAGGGCTTTATTATGTTATCCGCTAACATTTGATCTAATTCTACATTTATTTGTTCCGGCACTTTTGGGGAAACCGGGTAATACCGTTGTTTAATAGGGTTAGCATCTGTCAATATTTCGTGTTCGACCAAGTCCGTGCAACCTAATTTTGGATTCATATTTTGAAAAAAGCTAGACACTAATTGATCCAGATCTAATTTTTGTTCTGGTGTCAAATTTTCATTATTCTTTAAACCATCTCTAGACTCAAACACGTCAATAGTATTAGCTATAATTGCTTCTCCGTGCCATATATCGACATTTAAATTCATGATTTTCCAAAAATCTATTCTTAATATAATATCTTGATTTATAGACGGAATGACTAACATTTCAATAATTTTTGTTTTATTTTGAAGGGAAATTGGTAAACTAATTGTACCGATACAACTACATTTTGACCCATCTGCCACTAAACATTCTAAATTTTTACTATCTCTTAAAGTTACGCCTAAATTATTTAGTGTCTTCCAGGCTCTACCACCTACGACAGATCTATTTGCCCCAGAATCGAACAATCCTACAAATTTATTCCCAAATATTTGAACTCTAACATATGGACGATTATCTCCCGTAACAAAGTCAATTTCGGTCTTAGCAGTATTATCTTTAATTAAACCTAACCAGTCTTGCCACTTTTCCTGTTGTTGAACCGTGTTTGAAGTTCAATCGCCGGTTCTTTTCGAAGAACTTCGTTTTACGTTTCCCTGACACTTTGTACATGTATTTTTTGTATAATTTGTACAAAAATCCGAGATTTGTACCGTTCCAACACCTAGAATTTGACTGAAAGTTGCTTTGGGAATTTGCTCTAATTTCGGAAGTGTGATGAGTGGTAATTCGTGACTGCCCTTGATAAGCGAGGTCTGGTTCTAATAATTGCGTTTATTTGTGGGAGAAGGGTGAAATTTATCAGCCATGAGTCGATTATTTTCTAGTCTTTTACAAATATTGCGTAATTCATCTACTGTAGAAATATTTTGTAATCCGATAGCATGTATATAATAGGGGGGAATATTACGTCTCAAAACTTGTAGTTTCTTTTCCTCGGAAGGAGGGTTAGGTGATCGCGCAAAAAGATTTGTCATACAAGAGAAATAGGTCCCTATGGATTCGTCTGGCCCTTGAGTACGATCTCTAATTTCTTCCCACAGTTCGCTTTCATAATCATACGGTTCGTATTCTGTACGAATTAATTTTACAAAGTCTTCCCACGTTTTAATTTGATGACGCATTGATCGATACCAAGTTAAAGCACGACCAGTTAACAATTCTATCGCACTATTTCTAGAAACGCGCAATTCGTCTACTAATTCAAGGAACGCACTTATACAATGACCTCCCTGGCCGCTAATTGAGATATTCCACTTACTTACTGGAATTTGCTTTTTGTGACTGCTCTGATTACTATTATTTACCGCGGTTGCATTTTGGGCGATTACTTTAGTACTATTGTCTTCAAAAAGTTCGCATTTATTTAATAATTCTTGTTCACAATCTCTAATTCTAGTTATTAATTGTTCAATAGAAGCTTTCAGCTCTTCTTCATCTGTATGAATTCGATGTAGTCTTCCCGTTATGTGAAATAATTTGGCAAATATTTTTTGATAAAGCCCGATACTTGAATTTGAATCACCCAAAAATTCAGAAGCTAAGGTTTGGATTTCTGCTAATTTAGTAGTACATACATCTATTTCGTTGGAAGGGTCCAGAGGGGTAGCGCTTAAATTATCAATTTCCCCGACTTTTTTTCGTTTTAATCTTTTAGAAAGTTCCATACGCATAATTGGTACAGTACCCAGAATTAGCTCCAAATTTATCGCTTTTATTTAACTCAGTTAAGATCAAATACCACCTAATAATGAACTAAATAATTAAGATATAATAGGAACGGTTAAACAGTCTGAATAAAATTATTTTTCGAAAATTTCATGTTTGATAATACCACAAGTTTCTCGCGCGAGGCCCCACGTTGGGCGCCATATTTTATAACGGCCATTGTTGTTAATTTAACCCCGTAACTATATAGATGGTAGCCGGCTGCTACAGGGTAGAGGGGCACATAAATAAGCATAAATAATACTTACTTCGTGGTGAGGCCCCATTTGATAGAAATAATAAACAGAAAATTAAGCCAGTGGTTCTCAAACGATAGAATAAAATTATATATTTTTAAATAGTAACCTATATAAATTTTTAGTCCATTAGATAGAGATTTTTGTTCTGATTTCAATCATATACATATGATATGAGGTTGTATAACAATTATATTTGCTATTGCTATTAAAAATTAGAAATAATTTTACAATATTGAAATAGGCGATGCAATAAACAGTTATTTATACGATTATTATTAATAAGTAATTAACAATTACGAAATCAAACATTTATTAACGTAAGTAACAAATCTATATGTCACCTGTATCATTTGTTTATTGCTGGTATAATTTAATAAACGCAATAAACCAAGGATTAAGTTTCAATATACATCTATTTTATTAATACGAACTGTCAAGTCAAAAACAACACACTAATTATTCAAGTTCAAAATTAACATCATGGTATGTGAAATGTATAAAATATTAGAAGACTGAGGAAGTGATCATAACAATAAATCTTGCAGTCCTTGTATATCCTTGTACATTTAAAAATTTTCAATTTTTTACGAAATGTGACACATGTCATTTTGATTATGAAACTGTTTTCTTAATGAGATATAATTAAATTTTTCAAATATAAATAGAAAATAAATAAATAAGAAGGTATGTTTCTGTATCATCAAATACTATTTTGTATCGTTTAAGAGTAGTACTGAGCGGGAGGTTATGTGTTGGACACATCAGTTTTTTTTTAGATCAGATCAGGAATATAAGATCTTTTTTTAAATCATAAAAAAGATCAATAATTTTTAATTCTTAATAAGAAAATAGGAAAGGAAAAAAAGTTATTTTTTTACCTCCCGCCACATCCTGTAAGGGAGGTATAGGAATCATGCTAAAAATTGTGTAGTGAGTTTTCAGTGGATGAACACGTTTTATGGTCCATAGAGTAAGATTTTAATAGTTTCTCGATGATGTCTGTGTGTTTGTGTCTGTCTGTTAGTCTGGAGTTACAGTTTCTCAAAAACTACTAAACTGAAAATTTTGATATTTTGTATATATCAATTGTATCTCCTTTGGAAGAGCTGATTAGTTTTTGGTGATAATCCAATAACCGGAAGTGGTAGTTTACTTGAAGCCCTATCAAGTTATTATAAAAAATTTCAGCAAAATTATGGTTAAATGACAATTTTGTTATTAATTATATTAATATCTACAATTATTGTTTGAAACATTTTCCTCTTACTGTCACCATTTACGAATTACAACACGATAAAGAAAAAATTATTTTGATAGTTTTGTTTAAATCTGCTAACCTGTGTTTATTTATTTTTTTTTTTTTTTGATAAAACAAAACAACGGTTGTAAAATGTCATGATGTTTTGAAGGGATGAGCGTTTATTGATAGTGGTGGTCCGTGTTTTAGCATTGTTTGATACGAAAACTATGGCGGGAGGTACTGTACTGCCCACATCAGATTTTTACTATTCTTATACAGAGTGGGCCATTTTAAGTTGCGTTCAGGAATATCTCGGAAACGAAGCATCGGATGAAAAATCCAAAAGTCCGAGGGGGACATCCCATGACACCAAATTCAACCCCCCCCCCCCGCCCCAAACCTGGTGGGGTGGGGCGGGGGTAAGTTTGAAATCTTAAATGGGAACCCCAAATTTTTTTTGCAGATTCGCATTCTACGTGAAAAACGGAATTCAGTGACATCAAAATTTTCGTCGTAGGTACTCGAAACTTGAGAAACATAAAGGAAAATGTTTGAACTTTATTGCTCTGTTTGCCAATTGAGTCTACGATTTTTTTGGCACTGCGTACGAGCCTACGAGCTGTCAAAGTTGGACAATTTTTGACATCAGGAATATATGGGGGTGGGAGGGGGTTGATATCATATTGCTAAACTAAATGCAACCGAGTTATGGCACTCTGAAATTTAGACATTTTTGGTGCATTTTCAAGTGCTGCGTTTTTTTTTCCTCGAAATTATATTTAGTTGCAGATTAAACTAAGGCGAACAACATGTCTTTCAGTAGATTCAAAATCTACTAACACTTGAATTACAGTCCACTAAATTTAGTAGACTTCACACTCGGCAGCTGCCGAGTAAGTTTTCTTCTGATTAAGATTGATATTAAGTTAGATATTGTTATAAGAACAAATGTAGACGCGCCAGCGATTGCACAACACAGAACAGGGCCCCAAGGTGCCCCCCGGTTAACCTGAACCGCCAACGAGGTCCCTACAGAAGAGTTCGACATGAATCTAGTCTCCGAAAGCAACTCCAAGTCTTACAAGTAAGTCCACAGCATTCGTAGATTTTTTAGGGAGAAATGCTTGAAATAAAATTGGCAAAGAATTTAATTCTTTCTTATTTTTATGTAAAACACTTTTTTATAAGCGTCTACAAACTCCGAAGTTATTTGAGAAAATGTAAATGAACAATATAGATAATATAATTCCAATATGTAGTAAGCCATAAAGAAATAACAATTTTATCGTTTTAACAGCGGCTAAATACTTTCTGCAAGTCATAAAACGTTATTTACCTGTCTCCTAGCAACCAAATCAAAACACTAACTACATTAATGTCATTTGCAGTCAAAAATATGATGTATAATAATTATATTTTCACCAATTGCACTTTTAAATAAACCTTTTCATAAATAAAGTCGTTAAGGTTAAACATACGCGTTGAAAACGAATCCTTTATTTTTTAAAAACAGCAAAATCTGTATTCTTCATTTATTTTCATGTTCTTTATGGTCCAACAACCTCCATCTGTCAAAATTTCATGGATTTTTTATAGTGACTTTTACATTGCAATATCAGATGAAGTACATATTTTCGTTGGGTTTGTTCAATCTCATGAATTTTGTTTTGCAAATTCAAATTTGAGTAAATTAATTCTTACAATTATTCTTATCGAAAAACAAAACAATTATTACTGTAAGGTATTTGAACATTCTAGTATTTATATATGTGGATGAAAAGGATAACTGAAACAATAAACTGTAAAAAAATATTAGTTGAAGTCTAATTGGTCAAAAATTCAGAACTTTGATACTGTGTCTCTCATTCCCATGAACGACTACAGTAATGAAAATAATTCGTATATTTATAAATATGCTCATCTATAACATACTAAGTTTATTTTCAATTTGAATTTACAGTTTTTGAGAAGCAAATAAAAATATACAAAAAACACTCTTTTTGGTATATATTTGTTTCTCAAAAACTGTAAATTCAAATGAAAAATAATTGTAGTATGTTATAGACAATCATATTTATATACAAAATATTTGCGATACTGTAGTCGTTCATGGAAATGTGTGACATGTATTTTACTACTTTGAAAATTATGTTCATGTATAATTTGTAAACAAAATTAGCTTTTAAAATTTATTACAAAACTGGAGTTTTATCTACAAATGTAGGTATAAAACATTATATATTTCATTTATTATAATAATGATATATTGTTTGTAAAAAGTCATGTTCATCTTGCGCTATCTTCAGTACGTATGGTTGACCTTCAATTATTACACTCGCGCATTTCATTTTCTCCAGATGAATTTTAGTTTGACAACTCAACCACAGATCATAAATATATAACTCAACCTTGTCACCTGACAGCAGTTTGACTCCTGTTTAAAAAATAAAATCCCCAACCTACGGTGTCGTGAGTTTACTAAAACAGTTTTCTTGTCAGGTAGGTAACAAGGTTTCTTACAAACAGAAATTTATCCGGCAAAATGTGTAATTCCAGTTGCAAAAATAATCCCGGTAAACACGCAACCAATGAAACAGTTTCATATTGGGGAACAACTATACATCAGGCGATTCAAATTCATTTAGAATCTTTATTTGTAACTGTTAATTAGTACAATATTATGCATAGATATAATAAATCATTAGATAATAAGATGGTTTTTAAATATAAATAAAATATTTCGTTAACATTTCGCATTTTAGAATCTCTTAGTGGTTCCAGCTTTTTGACACAGATGTCGTTGGCACACAATGGCGTAAGTTTTCTGGTCAACACCACTCCATTTTGTGCTGTCAAAGTTTTATTCCATGAATCACTCAATAAAACTAAATACATAATCTGTTACAATGATTAAATTATCAAGTTTTATTGTTAAATTGAGTTTGTGTATTGGGATATTGTGTATTTTGTGTATAAATACTGCAACAAAAGGTCCAAATATCTTTACTAGCGCGCGATTTACAGGCCACAAAAGTTAGTAGAAGTAGAGTCCTGCAAAACTCAATTTCTAGTCATTATTAGCTGTTTGGGGGTATTTTATTTGTTAGACCTAACAAGTATCGTAGATTCTCCAGCTTCGTTTTGGGTTTTTATGAATTTTAAATGCAATTCCGGTGCATTCAGCCACTTAAATTTCATCTGCAGCCCTTGCAAGAATCCCCAGTGAATATACACCGACTGCTGGTAATTTCCTCTAATTATAATTATAGGTGTTAAATAATTTGTTGTGTCATACAAAAGGTTAACGATTTTACAAGTCGACGAATTAATATTGTTAGTGTAAGTTGTTTCTTCTACAACAGGTTGGAGACAAATGTGGGCCCTGCGGTGCACACGAAGATCCCCAGGGGTGGAAAACGACACCTGGTGCTCCTCTACGACGACACTAGGCTTATTACAACTTTACAGACTTCTATTAATCGAGCGATCAGTCCAACTAGCATTCGCTTTCAAATATTTGCTGTTTATACTATTGGGAACAACCTGTTCTTTGCTGCATTCAAATATGTCTACTAGCATTTGACTTATAGTCCACTAAACTTAGTAGAGTTCACACTCAGCAGCTGACGAATAAGTTTGCTCCTGATTGAGATAAAAATTAAGTCTGCAGCATTTCTAGATTTTTTAGGGAAAAATGTTTCAAAGGAAAGTTGCAGAGCATTCTATTCGCTACAATTTATTATTGTAAACCCTCAAACTCCAAAGATATTTGATAAAATATAATAAACAAATTAGTTTTAAAAATTCCCTAGTAGGCAGGCAACCCAAGTGACTTTATTGTGTTGCGGAATAATTGCACATCAGGCGATTAAAAATTAAAAAATAAAATTTTTTAATACTTAAATATATTTCTCAATTATTTTAGAAAAAAATACTTGAAATACAAGTTGCAGATCTTTAAATTCTCTACATTATGAATCTTTTGTTGTATTTTTTTTTAAAGATAATATGTATTCTGTTATATAACTTTCAATGATTTGTTCGTACCCCAATTAAAATAATAAAATTATTTGGTTATAGTTTAAACTAAGGGGAACAACATGTTTTTTGCCGCATTCAAATATCTCTACTAACACGCAAGTTACACGCCACTAAAGTTAGTGTTATGTATTGGAATTCCAAAACAGAGGTTATCATTTAAACCCCATCTGTGTTTTTCCTGGTTCACAATTATTCTTTTATCTAATACATTGTTTTTATGTTAATAGTGACACGTGAACAACGTCACCGGAGCCTTGATCACCTCCAGCAGTGTCTTCGGCGCCGATATCAGCTTTGAAGGAAATTATTTACAACGAATTCGTAATTAAATTAATTTTATAGTAATACATTGTTTGTATGTGAATATAAGACCTCCATGGACCCGGAACCATCTTCTGCTGCTGCATCATCATCGTGGAGCTGCTGGACAACGTCACCAGAGCGCTCTGGACCGTTGTCCGCTGCCAGCAACATCAATGCTATAGTTTTTATTTTACAAATGTGTTATTTTGAACTAGAGAACTGTTATCTTATAAATAACATAAATTAATATCTTGTATTAATAAACGAAATATAATATGTATTTATCCATAAAGATATAAAGAAATTAAAACAGAAATGATTTGTGTTTCATTTACTTTAAAATATGCAATAAAATAGTTTCAAATAATATTATCTTTTTTAAAACGATTTTCATAATTTTAATTTACACTGTTCAATTTTAATCTTACTACTGCCATCTATTATTTTATTTTAGAAGTATAGGTTTCGTACATTACAAAAAAAAACATTGCAGTGCCCTGTAATCACAACAATAGTTCGCAAATTTTGCAAGAGATGGCAGTACTGCTGCATACGGTAACTCCGCACTTACATTTTTTCGATTTCGTAATTAAAACTAATTGAAGATGCTGATATTTTGAAACAGTGACCTTGATTAATAAGCGTTTTCTTAACCCTTGGCCCTACGCCCTCCATACTCACATATGTAGTAGAGAAGGGTCGATTCTTCAAGGTACTACTAGAGGGGCCGCGGTTTTTTATTATTTTTGCGATATCTCTTACCGTTTCCGAGATATGGCGCTTTAAAGATTTCTAAATAGTTTCCCTTAAAATTCACACAAATATTTTACGGATTATAAATATATATTTTGGATATAGGTTCGATAGTGCTTCGCCCCAACAACATATGGCAGTGTGGGTATTAAAATTTAATAATCAAGTATTTTCTCAAGACAAACCTTTATTACCTTTTAGTTTCTTAGATCATGGGGTGGTTATTAAATGAAAGTCATGTTATTTTAATAATAAATATTTATTTTATCACTTATTATATTACATTCAAATTTATTTATTGTTAACTTTATACAAATACATTTATTTATTAATACAAAAATAAAGATCTTCGTCCAGGGGTGAAGACGCTGGACCCGCGAACAGCAGCAGATGACCTCCAGGTCAGCGCAGATGCTGCCGGAGCCCCCGGACTCTGTGCGCTGCCCTCGGAACCTGAAACATTGAAAACAAATGACAATAAATGACTTCCGGTTAGAGTCCACGGACACTGGGAGAAAATTGTTTATCTACATTTTGTAGAATATCTCTGGAGTTTGAGGGCTTACAAAAAATGTTTCAGACATGCATTGTAGAGAATTAAATGCTCTGCAACTTATATTTGAAGCATTTCTTTCTAAATAAATCTAGGAATGCTGTGGACTCACTTGTTAGACTTTGACACGCCATCCAGTGTTGCCAACCCGTTGGAAGCAAAATTCCCTAAAAAAATCCCTTTTCCAATAAAAAATCCCTCCATTTTGTATTATTACTTTTTGTAAAGGAAAAAAATTAATTAAATTTAAAAAAATATATATATTTTTAAGAACACATAAATAAATTACATTACATATAAACAAAAAAACCTAAATATATGAAATTGCACTTAAAAAAAACACTGCATTTTGCATAGTTAAAAAAAATACCCACTCGGTATAAATAACTTGGTAACAATATTATAAAGGCATAGAAAATATAAATTCAGTCAATAAACATAAATACAACAGTTGTATCGGAGTACTGTGCAACTGCTCATTTAATTACCACTTGATTTTTTAAACGAATACATACTTACGTCATGTAATTTTAAATGATCATCTGTTATTTTGTAATCATCTACTTTGATCTGCGATGCTTGAAGACTACTTCTAAATGTACACACTGCATTTAAGGCGCATTCTCCGAGTCTATTTCTCTTTTTATTTTTTGTGTCTGTTACAATAGAAAAAATTCTTTCTGCCTCTGCATTAGAATGTGGCATAAGAAGTACGATTTTTGCAATTTCAAATAAATTCTGAAAGGCCAAAGTTTCATCGTATCTTTTTTTATTTCCAATTTCCACCCACATTTCATCAATTGGTAGCTCTTTTAGTTTTACTTTTTCATTTTCAGTAAAAGCTGACGGCAGTGCTCTCCACTCAATTGCAACTTCAGTCTTATCTAAATTAATTAAGTTATTGTATTTAACACAAATTTTATTGAAATTTTGATTTCTTTTTTCTTCAGATTCATTAAACGCAATATTAAATTCTAAAAACTGCATATCTTGGAAAATATCATCGGGGGCTCTATTTTGCAAATCAATAGCAGCTTCTATATAAAATTTTTGGCAATTAACTAAAAAACTAGTGTTACCTTCCCTTGGCATTTCTTTTAGCAACTCTTTACACTCAGGACCAACATAAATTTGCTCTAAAGGAAGAAAATATTTGGGGTGTCTTAAATTTATCTTACTCAAATCTTGTTCTTTTACCACTGCCCCGTCAATATAATTTTTACAAAATTGGTACAATAGCAACATATATTCTGAATATAAAAATTGAATTAAAGGTTGTCTACCTTGGAATAAGGCATTAAATCTATTAAAAATGTTTAATACATATTTTAGAAATGTAAAATATGCTTTATTATATATATTTCGAAGTTCACTTAAAATTGAATCTGCTGTTTTTAAAGAATCTTCCTGAGAAGCAATAAGAAAATAGTGTTCTAAAACTGTCCAGTTATTTAATATTCTAACAACGCAGTCATATCTACTTAGCCATCTAGTTGTTGCGAGTTTAAGAATTTTATGTTTTTCCACTTGAAAATATTCTTGCATTTCCTGCAACTGTTTACACCTTTTCGCACTTCCCGAAACGTAACTGTAAATGTTTCTCATTAAATCCTCCGGGGATCGGGGCAAACTTAAACAAGCTTTAGATGCAACTAAAGCAACGGAGTGGCAAATACATCGTATCAAAATTACGTGTGGAACATCATCTTGTATTAATTTAAAAAATGAATGGTTTTTGCCAATCATTACACTGGCGCCATCAGAGGCCATACCTAAAAGAAAATAATGTATTATTCTATATAAAACTTTTATTTTATATATGTGATTTATACCTATTATGTGATTAATTGGTATTCTGTGTTTTTCCATTACGGATTTAAAAGTAGTGTATAGATGGGTAGCTCCTAAATCTTTGGCATCTAATTCAATCAGTTCCAATAAACGTGTCTCTACTTTGGTATCCTTAATATACCGTACTAAGAGTGCCAGAAGTTTTGAATCACCAATATCCGTAGATTCATCTAACAATATTGAAAAATAATTGTTTTGTAAATGCTTCACTAAATCTGCAGTTTCCTTCTTGCAGAGTACGTTTTTGATTATTTCGGTACATTTCGTTCTTTTTATTGAAATGTCTTGTGCTATTTTGCTGTCTTTAAAGATATTTTTTAATATGGGTTCTAAATCGTCAATTACATGAAATGCAATGTTATTAGCGGCGAAAAATGCACTTAGCATTATTTCTGCAGTTTTTACACATCTTAAATGTTTATTTCTTTCACTATGTTGTTCGTCGTCGAACATATCATTTAAATTCTTATTTGTTTGGAAAGATTTCATATTTTTTATGTGTTTAATTGTTGCAGCGTGTTTTAATAGTTCACTTTTGCCTCCCTTCATGGTAACCTTGCACACTTTACACATGCTCTAAAATATAATAAAAATAGTAGTTATTCATTAATAAAAACATAATTAAATTAATCTTACATTATTTTTAGTTGTTTTATCTGGAACTAACCACATTTTAAACACTGGATCCTCCAACCAGTGTGCTTTAAACACTTTTGTTTTTGGCATTTCGGAACACTGACAAAAATAATTGTTGTTCTTTATTAGTATACGTCGTCTTAAAATGATGAACAGCTGAACACCACAACACCTCTTGTTAACCTACATTTCACACCACACCACAACTCCACAACAACAACAACAAGCACTAAGCAGCGTGCCGGCGACCGGTTTATTTGGAGAGAGACAACGATATCAACTAATACCCATACTGACCCATACCCACATGACTAATTGCGTCACATGCGCTGTTTGTTATTGGTGCAGATTCAAATAAACGGCGCACGATTTATTTCCGAAATAAACCACTAGATGGCAATCTTAATTTGAATTAATGGTTATTAAAAATTTAAAAATTCCCTCAAACCATTAAAAATTCCCTTTTTCCCTCCACATGGTCAAAAATACACAAAAAAGGGAAAAATCCCTCCGGTTGGCAACACTGACGCCATCTGAGACTAGGTTCTCGCCGAACTCTCCTGTTGGGTCACGATGGTGGTGTAGGGGGACCGGGGGGCACCCTAGGATCCTGTTGTATGATGTGTAATCACTGGCGCATCTCTCTTTGACCCTAAAACAATAACTAACTTAATTTCTTAGTTAAAAGGAAACTTAATCCTTCAGTGGCCTGTGGGGGTATTCTATTTGACGGATAGTGATGACAGTTAGTGGATTTGTTATTTAAACTATGGTAAACAACATGTGCTTTACACCGGGTTTAAATATCTTTACTAAAGCACGACTTACTACCATTAAATTAAACTATAATATATAAATTTTTATACATTAAATTATAATATAACATATAATTATTATTGTTAACCAGCTGTCAAAACGTATTATCCGCAACATTTTTAAGGTCAGTGGTGTATTGCGCATCTTTTTTGTTTGAAGAATTTTGCTCTAAAATACACCAGTAAAGAGTTACTGCTAATGACTCGGTAACCAGCTGTCAAAACGTGCTACCTACAACATTTTTGAGTTATAGTGATGATTTTTACTGGTTTGGTTTTGGGGGATTGTTTTGACGGATGGTAGTAAAATTTAGTATATTTGTTTCTTAAACTCTGGGGAATAAGATAAATTTCACTAAATATCTCTACTAGTAACAAATTTACTAAATGTCATTACTATCCGTCAAATAAAATACCCCCAAACAGCTAATAATGACTAGAAATTGAGTTTTGCAGGACTCTACTTCTACTAACTTTTGTGGCCTGTAAATCGCGCGCTAGTAAAGATATTTGGACCTTTTGTTGCTGTATTTATACACAAAATACACAATCTCTCACTAAACAAACTCAATTTAACAATAAAACATGATAATTTAATCATTGTAACCGATGTTTATTTGAATTTTATTGAATTATTCACAGAATAAAACTTTGACACATAAAATCATATTTGACGTCAGTTACCCTAAATATTGATGCGCAGTTTATTGTAAACGTACGTAGTTTATTTTTCAGTATATTAAAATACAACTACCTCTGAGTAAGGGAGGTATTATTTTTAACTCCCGCCTACTTCTAGATAAGGAGGTATTTTTTTGTCAAAAAATGGATAGTGTGATGTCTGTATGGCAATTTTTTCTTCTCGCATAAGTCAAATACTATAATACCAAAAAATACAATTTTGTGAATTATTGCTTCTTATATTTAAATGAAGAGCTGATTAGATTTTGGATAAAATTGGTCAACCGGAAGTAGCAGTTTACTTGAAGCAATTAACAGTATTCGTGAAAAACACGGTTAAATTTCCTTTTTCAACAATTTACGTTATTTTGAAAGTTGTAGAATATTTAATTTTACACCTGTTTTGATTACACTAATTTTTTAAATTTATTTAGATTTAATAATATATATAAAAATATAAAGAAATTAGATTTCATAAATCTTGCATTCCATCTACACCATGGAAACACTTAAAACATTTTTACGAAATGTGACACATGTCAGTGTGTTTATGAAGCTGTTTTCTTAGTGACAAAAAATTAATTATACGAAATAAAATTAAAATTCTCAAATATAAATAGAAAATAAGAAGGTATGTTTCTGTATCATCAAATACTATTTTGTACCGTTTAAGAGTAGTATTGGGCGGGAGGACATAAATTTTTTTAAATGCTATTAAGCAGTGATTTTAAACATTTTTGTAATTACACGCGGCGCATTTTTTACCGCCTCACACGGTTATAGTTTATAAAATATTCTTTATGTAACAAAACACATAAAAAAATAAATTGGCTGTATTTGTTGAACCACTGTTCACATAATACCACCTCTTTATTTAACTTACCAGGAAAACTGTAGGTGACCAAAACAACTTAAAAGAAGCTGAAACAAGCACTTTGTAACACTGAATAAATATATTAAATATTGTTAAAGTGACAAAATTAATAAATAAACAGTCTTAAAGACAGAAATATAATTTTATTGTGATGGAAAGAATACAATAAGTGAGACAAAATAAAACGAAATACTGTAATATAAAAATCAGGAGCGAAGTGACAAGAAAATGTTCAAGCAAATAAAAGCTGCGACACATCCGGTGACAACATCCGGTAAAAACATCTGCTGCGTGTGAGCGCTCCACTAACACGAAGAGGAAAAGTCCTCGAAAAGCTCTGGTTATGTGAATTCAACTATAAATATTAAAAAGAAAAATCTATTAGAACAAAATTATAATAAAATAAACAAAAAATAAAAATTATTTTCATTTTACTCTATCTTGGAAATGTCCACACAAACATCGAACACGACGTTCCACGAGGGAAAGTTGTCTTTTTTCAGTTCAATGCGCCAGTCATGCACTTCATTGTACACAAGGTCAGGTGTGAAGGTGCGCGAGTGTCCAGTGGCGGGGTCAGTGACCCGCACCGAGCAACGGAACATGTGCAGCTGTTCCCCCGGCACCGGGATGTGCACATGGAGGTCGAACTGTGAGTCAGATAGCGAGTACCCGAACACACCGGTGCCGGCGGCACGAGTTAAGAGAAAATATTGCCATTCTGTATTCTGTTTCGCCCGCCACGTGGAGCCGGCCCTGTACGTGACGTCCTGGTGCGCAGAGCCGTAGTGCGCGGCCAATGTGCCTCGCGACACATCTGTAACAGTAAGTGCTCTGCTGGCAGAAGAAATACTCGTGTTTGTAGCGCTTGATAGAGTAGTCAGTGTACGTGCAGCCTTGGGTTCGGTACCCGCAGGCTCGCTTGGCGGAGGCGCAGCGCTCGCTCCACCTACCCGGGCACGTCAACACTGCTCTGCATTTGCGGCACTTCTCCACCGCCCGCGCCAGCTGCTCGGCCGCGGCGCTCACCCTCCGCCTCAGAGTGACGGTGAACGTGGTGCCGTCAAACCCGCCCAGCACGCCGAGGAGGCAGTTGGTGTCCAAGGCTAGCGACGAGTCCTCCTGGATCGCCAGGCAGCCTTCCGGCGCCACTTGTCCTTTTTTCGTCACCTGCTCGTCTTCACGTTTGATGTCGACGATGTAGCTGTAGTCCGGGGCTTGATTCGAACCGCCCACCAAGCGCACCGCGTGGAAAATCTTCCCCGTGGCCACGCACACCTTGGTGTGCAGCAGGAACAGCAGCTGGAACGCCGAGATGACATAGTTGCGCAGACTGGCCGTGGCGATGTCGTGGGTGAGGCTGCAGGGGTTGTCGAGCACGAGGCCCGGGTGCTCCCCGCGGCAGTGCGCCAACATGGCCGCGCGGGGGCCCACCCAGTCGCAGCGGGCGGAGCCGAGCACCGGGCACACGTAGCGGCGGTGCTCGCACGCCGCCTCGTGCGCGATCTCTTCTGCCTCCGCTGCGAACGGCACCGTCTCGCGGCACCCGAGCTCCCAGTTCTTACATGGAAATTTTAGGAGCTTCGCTACGGCCTGGTATTGCTTGTTGAGGGTGGCTGGACGCTTGGGGGCGTAGCACTGGCCGCATACCCCCGCCCCGTCGTGCTGCAGGTACACGGGGCTCCTCGAGAGGTACCCCTGGCAGCTGCCGCACTTCAGGTCTTCCAGGACGTCCGCTGGAATGTCCATGCTCCTCTCGTGCTGACTCATTTACAACCTAGCACAGAAAAGGAACAATTAGTTAATTTATAATTAAATAAGCAACACAATTTCAACGAAAAATAAAAATTATTATTTCACTTATTACAAATTTGACCAATCAGAATGTCTCATTTTCCATTGTTGCGCATTTTAGATAAGTGATTAAACAGCAACATGCTGTTTATTCGCGATTAAATTGAAGCTAGCTTTTATATGCAACTTTTGGACATTTTGAAGGCATATTTACCTAGATAATTAGTTGCAGAAACAAGATACTTACATGTTTTTTACCTTTACTGGTATTCTATATCTTAAAACATGCTGAATAATTCAATTCAAGCTATTTTTATTTATAAATTTTTGACATTTATTTGACAAATAAAAAGAAAAACAATCAATTTACTATAGTTACACTATAACAACATAATTTTATGATGCTTTTTGTTTATGAGTGTACCGATTTATTTATGTGAGAATGTGTGAAATAACTGGGCTTTATCGAGGGCTCAAAATACATAGTTCGTGAACATATATTTAATGACACTTGGAAATCAATCAGCAGGTTCATTTTTTAAAATACAACCTCTACTAGTTTCCACGTCTTCATCAGTTGGTGGTTAAGAATAACAATTAACAAACATATTTTTTCTTCAAACGTCATAAAAGTACGTTGTTATGTATTTGTATTCAACAAGCAGAAGTTCAATATTGTCGCCGCCGGCGTAAAAATGTATCCTTGGCAACACATTTACGCCGGCGGCGGACAAAGTAAAATATTATGAAAAATAGTTAGGTTGTAATTCAATAATTTGACAGTTAAAAATGAAACAAATAAACAAAAATAACAAAACAGCATATTCTACGGCTACTTGAAATGCTAGATAAGACAGAATATTTTTTGAAGTTTTGAGCATTTTATAATATTTATAATTTTATTTTCTATGTTTGAAGAAAAAATAGCATGTGTTATTCGGAGTAAATGTGTCTTTGGGTGCTTCGCATGTAATTGTTCGACTCGCTTCGCTCGTCGTTCAAACTTACATGCTCAGCACACAAAGTATCACATTTACTCCTAATGACACAATATACTATTATAAATAATAAATATAAACGTAGTTATATAAAACAAATACATATGAATCTACTCATTAAAAATAATTGAAAAAAAAATTTATCGTATTTAATTATATATATATATTTTTTTTTTTATTATAAAGATGAGAGGCGGACTAACTACTATGGTCATATGCCGCCTCATGAGTAGATGAATATGAATTTATATGAACAACACAAACGACCATGCTCTTCAGTGGGATTCGAACCCACGACCTCTGGCGTGCTAGGCTAGCGACATAGCCACTACACCACCGAGATCGGCTTAATTATATTTATTTATTACTTTATTATTTTTACTGTTGTCGAGGAGATTCATGTGTGCGTATAATTAACTGGGATCAACTGGGGTAAATATGAAACTTAAAAAATTTGAGGGAAATGTGAAACACCTACGTCATTTGTTTTCTGTTTACAATAAAAAAAAAAAAATTATTTAGATAGTGCGAACCTTCTTCTATGCAGATTATTAAGTTGACTTTTATAAGTTTTATAATCCAGTCTATAAAAATTATTTATTATTAGTTGGTAAAATTTGCCTGTACAAATTTCAATTTACTCTGAAAAACTTTATCTGTATTTCATGTGGTATTGAAAAATTATGAAATAATCAATTGAAATTTACATAGGGAATTCATGAAATTTAATTATGCGATCACGTTTATTGTTTTTAATTATGTAGTTTTTGTTTCATTTATATTTAATTAGCCGGGGTAAAATTGAAACTTGATTCTGGGTAAAAGTGAAACAAGCTTTGGGGTAAAAATGCAACGAAATATTCAGGTTTTATTTGGTTTGAACTTCTTTACACTATGTACAACGTGAGCTGTCATCGCAGCTACTCGCGTTCCTTGTGAACGGTTCTATTCGATATCGTCTTCAGTAAATTAAGAATAATGCTACGAAAATATACAACAAAGTAAATAATTATTGCATACAAATATATTACATATTTAAAATCTATTGCCAGGTAAAAATTATCCCCCTGAAAGAGTAGATGCTGCAATAAGACAATTGGTGCAGACAAATTTATGTTTTTGATATGAACCCTTTTTCGCTCCGGCCTAATATATAGGTATTATATCAATAGAAATTGTTAAAAAAAACACTATTAAAATTTTATATACTTACGTTATTTTCGTTTTCTAGTTTAGTTTATCTATTTCATTTTGTTTATAAAATACGTACAATTTGGGCTCATTAAATAATAACTTTATTGTAAAATATATGTTTTTTTTTTTTTTAATTCAGAAACCTTACTCTTATATATTAATATGATACATGTTTTCGATGCACTCTTTTCCGTTCTATGGAACGCCGGTTTACTCTTTAATAAATAATTTTATTAACAAACTTTTCAAACAATTATCATACTAATTCCTTCTATTTATATGACACATGCATTTACTTGAAATAATAAATATGTTTGTCCTTACAATTTCGCTAATAAAAATGTTTGCTTAATTCAAATGTTTCTTCAGTTGATCCGCTACTACAACATTCATAATATTAACAAATATATAAATTCAAGATATAAAATTTGCCGACAAACATTTTAATACGATTAACATTTTAAATCAACAATTATAATAATAACAATCATTTCAATTTATGGCACAAGTTGTAAAACAACAATTTTATTTAAGCAACATTTTTAATTCAATAAACATTTTATTTCACCAAACATTTTAAATCAAACATTTTAATCTAACATACGTTTAAAATTAACAAACATTTTATAAAACAAACATTTAAATTCTATAATTAAAAATGCTTTTAGAATTAAAATGATTAATTTTAAATGATTGTTGATTTTCATATACATTTTTAATTCGTAAACCATTTTAATTTAACAAACATTTTAATACAGCATAAATTTAAATGCTATATTTAACATGTTTATTGAATTAATAGTTATTTACTTTACATGTGGGCAAAGTAAGGAATTACCCACGAGAGAAATTTTAACACACGAAGCCGAAGGCTGAGTGTGATAATTTTGTCGAGTGCGTAATTCCACTTTGCCCACGTGTGAAGTATAACGTTTTATCCAACACCTCTTAATAAATGAAAAATTAATTAAAGAAATATTATTTGACAGTGACATATGCTTTAAATTTTTAAATTAAAATGTCAATCGAAGTAGTTACCAAGGTGTTGTGTGTTATTATTATTGTTATAAATAAAATAATATTCACTAGTGACTTTCCTAAAAATTATTCCCACTAGTGGGTAATCTGTTACTTTCTTGTTTAAAATCGCCATAGTTATAGAGCATTTATTGAGAGTTGTTGGATAAAATGATTTATTAATTAAAAATGTATATGAAAATCAGCAATCATTTTGGGCGCTTCGGATTGCGGCGGTATAACGTACTACACCATAGTGCTGTGTAGCATAATGATGTACGTTATGCCAATGTCACACCATATGATTTTTGTCATACGCGTCATACGAAACTGAACGTACCCTAAAAAATCATACGAAAATGATGACGCCGCCATTTCATATGACAAATCATATGAAACGATTTGCAACTCATTTCAATTCAGTACATCTACTGTACGAAACTATCTTTGCTCTTTTGTTCTAGTTCATTGTTCCATTTCTTCATCATTTTATCCAAATTGACCTAATTCTTAATTTTGTTTGCCTACTTTTTTTTATTTTAGAATAGAACATATTGCACTGTAATGTCATCCGTACCAGAACTCATTTAAAAAAATATAAATTCTTTCTTTAACCAATAAATATCTTTGCGTCAAACGAAATTTTTAATTTTTATTCAGGTCCGTCTGTTATTATTGGTTAAAGTAGGTCAAAAATGTCAAAACAATATACATCTTGTCGAAGAAGACGAATTAAGAAAATAGTTTCATACTAGCGTCGACCCCGCCTACGGCGGGGTCTCAGCTAGGGCTGCGCCATCTCCGAAAATGACATAAAACTTATGTAATTATTATATAATAGAAGAAAGGTAATTGGTACTGCATAGCGGTCAGTTCCGTCGGCCTCTCGCTACTATACACTACAACACAATATGGCTCAATTTTTTTAAGCGAGAATTTTTCTATCCTATACACTAAAAGGAAGTGATACTGTCGTTAAATAGTACTAAGATAACACGTGGCTTTAAAATGATATTGTATAATATTTGTGTTAAAAAAAATTTTGCTTCGTTCATCCTAACACTTAATTTGTTTTAATTATTAAATAGTATAGTTTAATTAAGCACAAGAATAAGCAATTGTTTTACAATATTTAAATATCAAATAAAATAATAACTAACCTAAAACAAAACTGCTTTATATTCACTAGTTTCCATGAAGACGGCTTTAGTGGAGCGGGTAATTTTTGAACTGGAGCTGTTAGTTGTTCCACTATACCGAAAAACCGTGGTTTGATTTATTTAAATATTTTTTGTGTTAATATCAGCATGAATTTGTTATTTAAAGAGTTTGATTTATTTTATAATATTATATTACATAATTTTATAACCAATTTTTTTCATACAAGCTTTTATATTTATTTAGACAGAAATAAAGATAGATTACAGTGAAATTTCTATTACATGTTATTAAAATAATTATTAATTTAATGAAGACTCTCAGTTTAATCTGGTCCTACGTATGCCAGTATCAGGAATCTTCGTTTCCGTATCCATAAACGTAATAAGCAATATATTTGCGGTCTCCTACATGAAACACATTTTTGTAAAAATCCAAGATTTACTTTAATTTTAACTTACCAAGTAATACTGATTGTGGATGAAAGTAATATTCAAGATTCAAAATTTACCATCTTCACCAACTGGAGACACTCCAATTTCTCCGATATTGATTATTTATTATCAGAATCAAAGCGATATAACAAAACAAATATATGGAAATTAAGCCATCCATTGAGCCGTGGTTAAAAACTAGATTTGTAATTCGTTCAAGAAGTGAACAAGTTGGCTTTCTAACGGCTACAGGTACATTTTTTCCAAAAGCGATCCTTTCATATATGTGCTACATAATGATTTACAATAGTCTTTTCAACCACCTTCAAATTTAGCATATTTGGAACAAATTTTCAATAATACGCTTGAAAACAATGTCAAGAAATATAACAATTTATTTAAAAAATAAATATTACGCCTGTAATCAATTATTAACTCTTTAAGTCACAGAAAATGTACCATATTTTACACCTGTGCGTCACGGAAAAATAAAATAAGATATTTTAGAAAAAAATGCTTTAATAACGAAGAGTACGGTGTGTTAATATAAGATAAATTTTTTTAAACATCTTCAACGGCTTCACAGTGTCCTGGGGGTGTGGTACACCGTTTGTACCACTATGACTTTGAATGAAAATCTTGGAAACAATAATCCTTGTAACTTGGCCATGATTTAATCTTCATTAATAAATTTATTCTTAAGATTGCCTTCATTTCGGTTGTATTAGTTCATTGAAATATTTTGCCAGAAGTCTGATATTTCTGTGTCGCATATAAATTTGTTGGAAAAACTAAATTCCCTATAATGTCATCGGAAAATAATAAATTAAAAAATTTGTATGGAGTAGGATCTTCTATTTCTTTCACAAATTTAGAAACTCCTGAGTAATCGAGAAACTGAGGAGGTGTAACTACATTGAAATAATGATCCCCTTTTGGAGGCATGTCAGTAGTCGATTGTAAAATTTTCGTACGAAGTTGGCTCAGAGGTATGTTTGAATCAAAATCATCAGAGTCAACGTCCTCCAAGTTATCATCAATTAAATTATTGTCGTCTAATTCTATAGCATTGTTAAATTTATCGCCGGCACTCAATTCGAAGTCTGTGTCATCCAAATTATCAATAAGTGATTCTTGGTCAGAGGGAATACCTTCATATACGGGCAGATCTTCATACTTAGTTGCTAAGAAGTGTGCCTTTGAGCAACCTTGTACATACAATGAATGGCAATTCCTTGTCCATTTTTCTACAAAACATAATTTTATCTAAAACTATATTTTAAAACGTAGAGGTACATATAACGTACCACCATATTTTTGTCCAAAACCAAAAAAATTAATATAATTTTAAACTTACCTGTATCTCCGTCTTTTCTTATACAATTAGTGTGTTCTTCGATGTAAAAGTTTAAAGATAAAACTAATTATTTACTTTAAAATCTGTTAATTTACAAATGTACACTGTAGAACCATGTGGTTTAACTTTTGACAAGCTTACACGAGCATGAAGTGCATTACAACAAAATGTGCGTTGCTCACATCGTACCTGTACAATCACATAAACACATTTATAGTGGTGGTACAGTTTCTAGCCTACTGGTAAGAATGGAAATAATATTTATGTAAGTGGTACAATTAATATACCACCATGGCGCGCTTGTTTAAAAAAAAAGTGGTACTGATCCCGTACCGCTAATCCTGAAAGAGTTAAGGTCAAACATACGCGTCGAAAGAACGAACCCTTTATTTTTTTAAAAAACAGCAAATTCTGTATTCTTTATTTATTTTCATGTTCTTTATGGTCCAACAACCTCCATTCGTCAAAATATCACGGATTTTTTACAGTGACTTGTACATTGCAGAGTCCAGATGAAGTACAAATTTTTGTGGGTTCGTTCACTCCCATGAATTTTGTTTTGCAAATTCAAATTTCAATAAATTATTTCTTACAATTATTCTTATCGGAAAACAAAACAATTATTACTGTGAAGTCTTTGAACATTCTAGTATTTATATATGTGGATGAAAAGGATAACTGAAACATTCAACTATAAAAAAATATTCGTTGAAGTCTAGTTGGTCAAAAATTCAGAATTTTGATACTGAATTTCTAATTCCCATGAACGACGACAGTAATGAAAATAATTCGTATATTTATAAATATAATCGTCTATAACATACTAAAATTATTTTACATTTGAATTTACAGTTTTTGAGAAACAAATAAGAATATACCAAAAAACCCACTTTTTGGTATATTTTTATTTGTTTCTCAAAAACTGTAAATTCAAATGTAAAATAATTTTAGTATGTTATAGACGATCATATTTATAAATATACACATTATTTGTATTACTTTAGTCGTTCATGGGAATGTGTGACATATATTTGACTACTTTGAAAATTATGTTCATGTATAATATGTAAACAAAATTGGCATTTTAAAATTTATTACAAAACTTTGGACTTTTATCTACAAACGTAGGTATAAAACATTATATGTTTCATTTATTATAATAATGATATATTGTTTCCAAAAAGTCATGTTCGTCTTGCGCTATCTTCACCCCGTATTTGCCCGGATGGTTCACCTTAAAAGTCCGTCCAATTCAAATATGACGTCTTAGCGACGAATGACAGATAGAGATTGCGCGCTCATGATCTTGGTGTTGAGTGTTGTGCTCTAATATTAATCAAATACCAAACAATTCACAACGTACAGCTGTCATGTATCAACTTATTCAAAAGTTAAATTGAATAGTTCTGCAATTCTACTCGGGAGGCGCGGGCGGCGCAGTTCTGTCATTCGTCACTATGTCGTCACACGGTTCAATATAGAATCTTTAGTAATTAATTACTGGCTTAATTATATTACAATATTGATGAAATACGAAAAATATTTATATATTAAAGTCTATTTTCGAAAAATAAAATAAATAAAATATTGTTGAAGAGCCTATTGTCTGCCAAACTTATCCTCGACGAATGCACCAAATATCACAATTTTCGGGAAAACTTTATCAAAATCAGCTCTGAATCAGCGCAGACTTGCTCAACTTTTAACGAAACATTCACTTGTTCTCTGAAATATAACGACCTGTATCTCGTAAATTATTCAAGCTTGGAAACTTACCTTTGTATAATTTACATTTCTAAGGACCTCATGTGCGTTAAAACCCATACGCCGTGATCATTTGAGAGGATTGAATCAGTTATTTCTTTAAATGTAACATTGCCTAAAATAAGCAATTAAATTAAAAAGTTCTTAAAACGTGCATTAACACATATTTACCTGGTAAATAATGTGATCTTAAAATTAGTAATTGTACAGAGAAGTCGGTGTTATCAATGGACACTCAGGTTGCAGGTTGATCACTAGGTTATCTTAAATGCAGTTTGGGCCGTACTAAAATCCTCTTTAATGCTGATTTGGTTATATTAGTAATTAAAGGCAGTCGTCCAAATAGAGATTCTGACTGCACCGGAACAAATTATTCTACAAATGTTAAGCCATAAATGAGATGAATTGTTTTTAGAACGTAACTACAAATAAACAGAAATTAATTAAACAAATACAAAATTTATATTAATCAACTTTACCATTATTTCTTATGAAGACAAACTAGAAATATTTATTTGATTAGTTTCAATGTTTTTTTCTTCCATGATATATATGATATACTCCTGTCAGTTCTTTTTATTTATTTTGTCTAAAAAATTGTTGTAAAAATCTCAGATAGCGATGTTCTTTTTCAGGGAATTACTAATGACAATAAGCGAACCAGGATCTAGCGCCGAAAAAATATAAATAGCTTGTAGTAAATTTTTAAACACTTGCACATGCAAATTCTAGCAACCCTTCAGTGACGAATCTAGATTCACTTGTTATGTCAGGAATTTAAAATCATTTTCTAGCCGATTGAAATTTTCAGGCCAATTATCAATCTAATCAAACTTTTGTTTATATGCGGTCCGGGTTCATCATCTGCATCATAGTATTACCGCCAATATTTCCATTACCTTGTGAATCCTTTCTAAATAAATAACTATTTATTAATATAGAATGTGTCACCCTGTAGACTCATTTAACTTTGGTATACGAGTAGTTTCGTCGTTTGTGACAACCTGTAATAATTATTATTAAATAAAATATTAATATCAAATGTGAAAATTACCTGATATATTTTATCAACTGTTGAGATTTTAGAGCCTTAAAAAAATTGTGAAAAAGCGACGAATTTTCTTATTTTATTAGCACAATTTTTGTTTTTTTACTCGAAAATTTCAGGGACAATGGTAAATAAAAAACGACCATTATATATCCTGCTTCGTTACGCCGTTATTGACTCAATTTGCATTCCTATATTTTCCTTTAAAAAATGAAATACAAATGTAGAATATTTACCGATGATTTTAACTGTGAAACTTGTATCGTATGTTGCTAATTCTAATTGAAACTGCTTTGTTAGTATGGAATTTTTTTTATCAAAACAGTACGTAGAAAACATGGATATTTCGAAATATAATTGTTTAATTCGAAATTGAAATTGTCGTTGACGAAATTCTACAAGTGTATAGCATTTCACCGATAATATCTACCTGCGAAATTCTAGGGTGGGAACGCATTTCAATTTCACAAATAAAATCACAGGTAGTAAAGATTGCTGCGCTGAAATGGAAAGAACGTGTGTCGAGTTAAGTTTTCAATAACTTGTGAAATTCGTGCCATATTTGTATGTATGTACATACATACCAAGTCTTCTAAATTTACAAGTTTTGTAAAAAAATTGATGCTGCACTTGAGTGAATATGTCTTAGCCACGTGTTTAGTACAAAACATTAACCATTGCCGCGAGGAAGAGGTTATATTACCCAGAAACTATATACATGTAATTTATCTGATATATTATATCAGATAATTTCAAATTGTAATTGTTTCATGGCAAAGACGATGGATTCAGTCATATTTTAAATGTAATGAGTTAACTTGCATCAAATATCCCTAAAATAGACAGAATATAATTAATAATTCAGTTAAAACATACATTAACAAATATTTACCTAGTAAGTAATGTGATGATAGTTAAATATTAATTTTACATAGAAGTGTGATATCCAAGCGCGATAAGATTTACTTGAGGTCGAATCTACCGATTGGTTAAAATATCCTAATACCGTATACTTAATCACATACGAAAAGTACAGGCTGACTACTTGTTCATCTTAAATACAGTTTTGATTGCAATCAAATCTCTGATGTCGTTTTAGTTCATTAGCAATCAAAGGCTATCGCTCCAACTGAGACCAGAACGAATTACTTGTTATAAATATTTCCAAACTTTTGTTTACTATCTGCGTCACAATATTAATTCTGATTTTTTTGTTAGCATATGATTCCTTCCTAAATAAATAAATATGTACTAATATATTTGCACAGAGATATTCACATAGTTTTTTCCGCACAAACCTTAATTACTTCAAGATATGTTACTCTGAGCCTTTTTATCGGATGCTTGTCTTCATCAAATTAAATATTGAATAACAGTACTTAAAATCTGTTAATCCAGAACTTGCTCAATTTTTTAAGAAGTGCTCATTTATTCTCTGAAATATAAAGAACTGTATCTTTTAAATTATTCAAACTTAGAAACTTACTTATGAATAGTTTAGATAAAAAAATAATACCTGAAATCTCCAATGTTCATATTTCAAAGGCTGTCTTCCTATGCATTAAATTTCAATGATTTGCGACCATAATGATGTGACTTTTATTAGGTATTATTTACTGGTTGACTAATTTAATAATCAAAACACACAAGTTAACCTCACAACTTTACTTTATGACACATTGGTAGGTTCGTCTATCTATCGATTGTTTGGAACAAGGTGACAACATGATAAATTCGTCTTTTTTCTTTCCAATCAGTTGATTGAGATTATATTATCCAAAAAATATATACTTCTATAATTTATCAGAAATATTAGGTCTCATGTCTGATACTTCTAATCAGAAACTTTTTAAAATAATTACTGAAATCCTATTTCAAATCGGAATTGTTTCTTGACAAAAAAGTTGAATTCAGTGTAACGAGTTAGCTTGCATGAAATATCCCTAAAATAAATTAAAAATTTTCTTGAAAAATACATTAACATATATTTACCTGGTAATTAATTTGATGATTATTAATTAGCAAATGTACATAGAGTGCTGCTGCGTTAAAGTGCTACGTACTACATGTTGAGGTTCGACTCTATCGGTCGACAAGTGTGTAGGTCCAGATTGGGATTTTGACTTCAGCAGTACGAATTATATTGGGACTGTCAAGAGAATGAGCGCGTGCGACGGGCTCACGGCTCACAGCGATCGCAGCGGCTGCAGCGCTGCCAAATGTCAAGCGTCCAGTGGACCGCTGTTTGCAGCGCTTTTTGACAGCGGCTGCTACAGCGTTCGCAGCGTAAACAAACTACGATTTTTTTACACAGCGTATATCTATCTTTGTCTAGAATTGTCATTATTTTTACAATATTTTCTGTAACTCTACACAGCTTTATAAAATTATTATTAATTTCATCTAAAACCATTATTATATTGATTTAATTATTGCAATAAATTGTTTATTTTATGTAAATAAACTTCTTTGGCAATTTACTTGAACTCTTCGTTTGAAAATAGTAGTTGGGAATTGTGTTCAGCGAATTCACAGCGGCTTTTACCCAGCAGCTTGGTGACGTCACGCAGCACTTTTATATCGGCTGTACATCGGTTTTGGCCTGCCGAACGCGCCCAATAATTCATCTGTAGTTACAATTATTGTACACAGAACGTACCTACGAAGTACAAAAATAGAAATTAATTAAATAAATACAAAATTTATATTAATCAACCTTACCATGATTTCTTATTCAATTAAAATTGAAGGTAATTATTAGTTTCAACATTTCTTGATAAAAATGTTTAGTTTTCATTTTTATTCAAGTAGAATTAAATTTTACTTAAGAATCTGATAAACATTTATAAACCTGTTTGAAGTAGATTGTAAATTTGAAGCTCTTGAATTAAATTTAGGAATTTCGCGATGTTTTGAAAATCAATGTTCTAAAGAGCAGATCTATATTATTTTATTATCTAATTTCTTGGACCGATGTTTTATCCAATGTTCATGGTGGTAGTAGCGGGGAAGAACTGCTTGACTTTTTCCTAAATATTTGTTTTTTATTAAAAAATAGTTAAATGAAATAAAAAAAACTTGGTAATACTACTTACACATTTCTTTGATCTCGTTATTAATGAACATGATTCACATCTCATTCACACTCTCAGTCATACATGGCGCAATTGGTTTTTTGTTGCCATTTTGCTATTAGCATGTTTGATTCATTTATCATTTTTGTTATTTTGTTTTACAATATTTTGTATTACGGTAATGCCCTTTGTTATATGGTGTTTTGTAATACTTCATGCTTTAATAAATTAAGGTGCACAGTTAATTTAAATTTAATATAATTAGTAAATTTAATTTTATGAATCTGAATATTTGTTATTGCAAATGTGGCGAAAAATTTCGAACCACCACCGCTATCGAATTTAAAATCTGCGAGCCAGACCTTTGCCTCAACTGCAAATTAAACATGGTACTGTTATTAAAATGAAAGTTATACCGTAAGCAAAAAAGTATTTTAATTTGAGCAATTCACATTAGACTGCTTATTTGCATGTCACAAATAATTTCTATTACATTTCGCATAATATTGTATTAATGAATTTTAAATGTGAATATTTAATTAAACAATATATTTTTGTGAAGAACAAAAATACATTTTATTAATGAAAAAATTAATTCTGCCTCGAAAAAGGTAGATATAATATATAAAATTCTGCGGTAATCAATCACGTTAATTAATAATATTTATATAAGGTGCAAAGGCCCAGCAACGCAGATTTTAAATTCAGCAGTAGTGGACGAAATTTGTTTAATAGCTGTTTGAAAATATTAAAATTTTTAATATCTTTTCCCAATTTTCCATTGGTTATAAAATTAACATGACCATTTAATTTTTATTTATAGAATGAATAATTTTGTTTATGGAAAATTATTTAATTTTTAAGGCATTTGTTGATCATTAAATGGTTATTTATTTAAAATTTCCCTAAAAACAATGTTGGGTGTGTATCCTTCCTCTTTTTCCTCATCTATGTTAATGTCTGGTAATTTGATTTTCAAATTTTCAAATGATCGTACGCGTGACATTGCAACGTACAATTGGCCATGTGTAAATACAGGTTTTTCTAAATTAATACCCACGAAATCAAATGTTTGGCCTTGCGATTTATTTATTGTCATTGAAAATGCTAACCTTATGGAAATTGTCTACGTTTTAAAATGTATGGCAAATTACTGTCTGTCGGTGCGAGATCTATGCGAGGAAGGAATATACGTTGTCCCATACTTTGACCAGTAACTACCTCTAGGTCTAAAAAGTTGTTGTGCATTTCTTTGACAATTAGTCTAGTTCCATTACAAAGTCCGCGTTTCGGATTCATGTTTCGTAATAACATGACTATCGCACCGATTTTTAAACACAATTTATGTCGTGGCATACCGCTTGGCGTTTCTTTGTTTAAGACTTCTGAGGGAACATTTAATTTATTTGAGTCATCACATTCGGCTGTGTCAGCGCTATAATAAATTCTCGTTAGTCCGGCAATTTTTTCCAACACTATATCATTTAATTTCATGGTGTCATCATTTTTAGGTGACAGAATAGCTCGATTTACGTAAGTGTACACATCTTGTGGCAAGATGACGTTTGTACCGAATATTTCGTCTGCGAGAGAACCTCTCGTTAAACATTTTGAAGGTATCGTTGCAATATCATTAAGACCATTGCCTACATTAAGTAAATAATCAGAAAATTCTTGTTCATTTTTATTGACACGCATATTTTGTTTTAATGAAAACTTTTTGAATAGTGGCCACAGTGGACTTTGAATCATAGAAATTTCAATGATGGCAGTTCTGTGGTTCGTATGTTTAACCACTGGCAAACATTGTCGGAAATCGCCGCCTAAGATTACAACTTTTCCACCGAATGGAATTGAATTGTTTTGTAAATCTTTAAGAACTAAATTGATTGCCTTAAGGGCGTGCCACGGAGCCATTGTAATTTCGTCCCAAATAATTAAAGACGCTTTCTTTATCAATTTACCGGCATTACTATGCGCTTTAATTTTACAGATACTATTTTCGTTTATCGGAACGGGAAGTTTAAATACAGAATGTACAGTCTGTCCACCCTTTAACAGTGTAGCTGCTATACCGGTCCAAGCAACAGAAATAACTGTATGACCTTGACCCCTCATGATGCTAATGAGTGTATTATACAAGAATGTTTTCCCTGTTCCTCCAGGACCATCAACAAAGAAATATCTTTGTGTAGTAGTTGGTTCGTTGACCGCAGTCAAAATGTGCTGTAATATTGCTGTTTGTTCACTGTTGAACAATGCAGCATTTCTTTCGCCTTCTTGTTTTTCAGCTTCTCTGTCAATTTCATTATCAAAATCTGCATCATTTGTCTGATCTGGTTCTGGAAGACCAAAGTCTTTTAATTGGAACCTTTGTATTATCAGAATTTCTTGGATGTTTTTGAGGCATTTGTTTTGTGCTATGCGTCGGGAATAATGCAGTAAATAATCTTCCATCAGGTCGTCTTTAAATTTGTCCCACAATGCAAGTGCATCTATTGATGTGTGGAAACAAATAAGGAAGGCAAACAATTCACGCAATTGTTTCGGGAATTTCTCAAGTACCGCTTCTTGCATGCAATTCTGACACTCATTGTCATTTGCAAGTAACCCTTTAGCGCGAGCCGCTTCCTGATATGTATTGTATATTTTACCGTCTACTGTACGCAAGTCATCAAAACTTGTTGCACCAGTTGCATGTACCAAGAGCATTCTCAAATGGAATCTCTCTATGTCTTTTGGACTTACGGAAATCATTCTACCAATGGGCGGTTTTGTTTCTCTCTGTCTTGCCTTCCAAGATGTATTGCTACTCATAAACACGTAATGTTTCGGAATGTCCATGTATCGGTATTGGCGGGCTGTAACATCTACTTGATTCTGCAAGAACCAAGCTGTCAAAGTGGTGTTTCGTTTGGAGGCTCGTTCAACTGCTATTTTCACCTGTGTCGGTGCGAATACAACAGCTTGTTGATGTTGTAAATGAACAGCGAGTTCAAAAATCGTGTGTGATTTATCGTGCAACGGGTACTCGAGTAAGCGCCAGCAACTTTCTGGAGGTGAAACATACCGTGTATTTAAATACCCATTTATTTCATCCCATTGCATAGTTTTATTGCTATCTACTTGGCCAAGTTTTACCGATGCGCAATCGTGGCCTTTGCAGAAGTACTTACAGATGTATTTTATACTTTTTACCGATGAACAAATTTCAACATTGATATGCGTTCGATATTTTTGAAGCAAGTAAGGATTGTATGGAATAATCCATCGGTTATCGACCGTGAACTTGATTGTACCATTTCTAAATAGAATGTACATTTTTGCGTTATTGTCACACCGTCTGTAAAGGGGATATCCGTTAACGTTCTCATATGTTTCATTTCGGAAATCTTTCGGATATTTTTTGGTACATTTGTTGTCGGCCATGCATGGCGAATTCTTATTCAAAATACCACACGGACCGTGTATCATGTGTGACTTGACAATTTGATACAATTCTGGTTCTGTGTCTTCGTTCGGAATTTCAGCGCTTACGATTGTATCGATATCATCTTTATTACGAATTATACTCGATTCGTCAAGAGTAAGTAGCAAGTGCATATGTGGTAAACCTCGTTTTTGAAACTCAATTACATAAAGATATGCAATAACTTTACCGAAAATGTCTTCGTGGAGAAGTTCGTGTAACATGCTTTTAATTTTACCATAAAACACTCGTGCAACAATGTCGGGCCTATCTGATGCAGTTTGACCTTCATGTAATTGTGCGGTTATTTCGGGCCATTTCGGGTTACACGTTACAGTAATAAATAAATCTGGCTTACCGAATTCACGAACTATGGCCATTGCGTTTTGGTACATTTTCTGCATAAATCTACTACCTCCTTGGAATGAGGACGGCAAAATAACCATTGTACCAGGTTTTGCACCTTCTAAACTTGCCATGTTATTTATATGGTCCATTAAACCACTATACAACTCTACTCTGAGGGCAGGTTGATTAAAGCGTATGTATGATAATCGTTCGCTTTCAATTTTCACGTACGCATCTACTATGTATTGCTGTGTAAGTTTACCGGCTTGTAGACATGGATTAAACTCACCCCGATCAGCTAAACGGTTTGTATAAAATTGAAGTGGTGTTTGTTTTTTAACACCGTCAGCGTGGCGCATATGTATGCCCCATCCAGCGTTGCCTCGTGGAAATAGGAGCGGGTAACACATGGGATCACAGTTTTCACTGTACTGGTTAATCCTAACGCTGTTTTGACCTCTAGGATGAATGGCAATGTCACGTTGACATGGCGGTTCGCCGTTATTTGAAGTAAAGACGATAGCGACTTCATTGCATGTAGGAATATTGTATGTTCGTTTGTCTTTTGTTCGATCATTGACTAACCACAGCTGTATTTCCGGTACAGCTTGTTTATTTTGACCGGCCTTAGCAATTTCAAGAGTTTCGACCTCTTTCAACATTTTAAAAGCCTTGTAATACGGATTTATTTCTCGAATTATTAAATCCAATTTTTTCATAATGTCTGGTTTACACTTTTTGTTGTTGTCAACGTTCATTCGTTTGTTTAATGCGTCTGCTGTGTCGATTATGTACAATTGCGCGTATTTTTCAGATTCACCGTTTGCGGGGTACAAAGATGTGGTACTGTGGTAAATTTGACCGTGAATACGAAATGTGTATGGGCCTTGGCCCGGCGGTGGAGCTATTTGAGCCCCCATTGATGCAAATGCCAATGCACTGTTATACTTGCGAATGTTTTCTTTAAAGTTTTTACTATCTGAATTATTTTCCGTCAATAACTCTTTCATATATTCAGGATAGGCTGTTAGTTTATCAGGGATTAGCTTTCCCTTACGACAACAATGGCTGAATTTTCCATCTGCCGGTTTTTCAAATGCATAATTTTTCGATTTGCATGCTGAGCAAATAACATTCATTTCACCTAAACTATGTTGCTCAACTTCTTTAATTGTCTTAATTGCCAATTTATAAGAGTTTTTGGCAACATTTAAATCTTTGGCTTTTTTTTCGTTTGTTTTTTGTTTCTTTGTTTCATTCATAACTTTAAGCCTCTTTTGTTTGTGATTGTTTGTTTCTTTCTCAAGGAAATTTTTCATTGCCTCCCTGCATCTTTTTAATCGCTCATTTTTTTCAGCTGAAGTTTCTATTTGAATTTTATTTTTAAAGTTTTCTGTTAATTTTTTCAACCTCTGTCCTCTCTGCTCATCTGTCTCTTTAGCAATACGAACAGAATCATACACTCTTTGTTGCTGTAAACGTTTCTCTTTCTGTTCTGTTGTTTCAATAGTCTTTCTTTTTAAATAATTTTCCCTTAATTGTTCTTGACGAACGATCGGAAATAATGTTATCTGTCGCAATCTAAACATTTTCACGACGTGGGGCCTAAGCCGGGATATATCGTATATTTCATGTTCAGGATTTCTATTAAATAAAATACTCGTACAAAAAGCCATCGCGAACAATCCACAATCATAGCCATTCGTCTGACGTTGGACCTGTGCGATTCTAACAGGTGGTCTAAATGGAAACAAACGTTCTACGTAAGTATTTACGTCTCGATGTATGTCGGTTTTGTTCGTACTATCATAAATAGTAACAATCACTCCATCATAATACAAACTGGACCAGTGGCCGATATTACTTTCCATTGGTCTTTCATACATTATTTGTATATGTTTGACACCCGGCGCAATAGGTTGAATACGATCGGGAACTGCTACATAAAAAGTTGGCTGAGGAGCAAATTGCGATATTGTGCGAACCAATTCAAAAAAATTATCGATATGTATATCTTCCAAGTACCCTTGCGGATCAAGTACCGTATTCATGTCATTGTTCGACAAATTACCTAATAAAGCATTTTCATCGTTTTGATTTTTTGCCGCTTCAATATTATTAGTTTTAATAGCTGGTTTTTCATTAACAATTTTATTCGTAGATTTAACAACTACGAGTTCCTGTAATTTTTCTGTTTTTGTTAGTTCATTTTGATATCTTTTTATTTGCTTCTGTCGTTTTATTTGATCCTCGGACGGCATTTTGATTTACTTTTACTAACAGCTATAGTATAATATGTTAGTCGTTTCAATAAAACTGTTAATTTGTATTAAAAAATGCCAGAAAAGTTTTAATTGGTACTTACAGGTTTTAGAGTACGTTGTAACACCTAAATCTCAGATAGGACTGGATTTGTAACAATTGCTCTGGATTATAAGTTGCCGTGCAGAAACTTTGCTCGGGATCGATCAGGTTTGTTGATTCTCAAAAAAATGGGATGTGTTCAAATATATCACTTGCCGAGATCTACAAAAGCAGAGTGCCACACCAAAAATGGGTAAATAGCGTGGTGATATATTTATTTGCTTTACAAATCTAACGAACAAAAATTATCTTAAAACCAATACAGAAATAAATTTAAATCTAATGAATTATTAAAATTATAGTAATCAAAACACATGTAAAATTAAATAATCTACAATTTTCAAAATAAGATAAATTGTTGAAAAATTAAATTTAGCCATGTTTTATTCACGAAAAACTGATAATGGCTTCTAATATACTGCTTCCTCCGGTTGACCAATATTATCCAAAATCTAATCAGCTCTTCATATAAATATAAGAAGCAAAAATTCACAAAATTGTATTTTTTGGCATCATAGTATTTGAGTTATGCGAGACACACACACACACACACACACACACACACACACACACACACACACTAAAATCACTATTTTACTTTTGAAACTGTGCGGCATTTCAGTAAAAGCATATTTTTGAAAAAAACGCACCATGACAATAGAGAACTAAACTGCATTCCTTTTGTTCGCCAAGTTACACCGTTTAGACAATATCGGAAATTTCGAAAGAAACCGAGCGACAGAAAACTTATTACATTTGTTATGACAAGTTCAACTTTTAATCGTGCCCTTGATGAGCGTAAATTATAAAAGTGCATTCACAAATGAAAATTACGTTTATGTTTCTGCTTTAGAATTAATAAACCATTCACTAATGAAAGTTTAATTTAATTTAGCATATGGCGACATCTATGTAATACTTCGAAAACAGGCATGTAATACTGAGGAGGCTGTAGTAAATTGATATCCGTTGAACCAAAGAACCCAGTGGAGAACTATCTGATTAGAACTGTCACTTCATTTCAGATATTTATTATTAAGCAAAACACTAACGATTATTTTTTACGATTGTCCATTTTTAATCTAAAAGTGTTTGTATCGCTACGAATGAATACTAAAAAAATAGGGATACATATTTCTATTCCGTTTTAAGTATAATCTTCTCTACGAAAGAATACTAAAAAAGAGGGTTACAAATTATTTCTACCTACATTATTTTAGACACGATTATATTGGGCAAATTTTCGAAGTCACACTAAACTAAAACCCAAAAGATTGTACATTGCAAAGTTTAACTTTAAGTTTAGCAAAAGTAAATTCTGAATTGTGAATGGTGCCATAGATAACATGTGGTCAAGGTACCCGAAACTAAAGTTTAAATCATAAACCTAAACCTAATTTTCATTTATGATTGAACCTTTAGTTATCAAAATAATCAATTATAGCTTCAGAATTTTAAATACATAATAAACTTACATTTGATTGTTTCACTGCAGTTGCCAAAAGTTGGAAGCACTATTGTTGCAAAATGAAGATCTGCAAATTTAATTGTCCTTAAACCTTGCACTAATAGGACACAGGCCTCTGAAGGTGATTAGAATATGCAAATATTGTCCAAAATATTCTATACACATGCAAACAACACTGAATCAACACTGAAAATAATTATTTTTCAACAAATTATAATAATTTATAAAACACAATCAAAAAGTACTGCTTCTTCACGAAAAGTAAACAAAGCAATTATTTGTTTTTTGACAAGACAATTTTTATCATATTGTTTCTATGTGAACTTTGATTCTATTAAATTTATAACAAATTTTACTTATTCACATCAATAGATATTATTTGATTTTTTTTTTTGTTATTTTAATATTCTATGTTAATAAGGACACAGGAATTTTTTTTACAAATAAATTTTACTTTATTTATTTGATTCCAAGTAGGTAATGATTTTTTTGAAAACTTAATAGAAGCCAGTAGCCAGTGATTGGCTACTGGTGAGTAATGGGTTGTTAGTTTAATACATACAAACATTTTTATGTAACAGATAACGCTACAGAGGCAGTTAGTTTTGCTAGTACTAAAGAATTAATTTTTTTACTGGGCATCTATGCAATTATAAATTAATAGATTTAGAAGTAATTAGGTAATAAGTTTTAAAATGACTAAAGGAACATATTTTATACCTGCATGAAAAACATATTTTATTCGAATAATCTTTCTCGTAACATTAAACTTATATTTGACATTAAAACCTAACCTCAAATCGGCTAACTCATTACAGATTTCAAGAATGAAAAATTAAACATTTATTGACTAAATTTGCTACATGTACAGATTATTTTCCATATTTTATTTATAAAATTATACTACAAATATACGTATTCGTTAAGTATGGTATAAAATTACACATATTTATAAAACATACACAAATTATATAGTGGTACTGGATTGTCATGCTCCGAGAAAATCAACTCATCACTCTCAGATAATAGACTTTCTACCAAGTTTTAATCTGGTAATCAAGATTATACAACATATTTTGCTCTTCAAATTCTATGCATTTATTTTGTCTACTCTAATGAATTGAGCAAAAATCCTTCACTTCAATCATCTTGAATGTCGTGTTTTTGTTGCTACATTAATTTGATCCAAAATAATTTCTATTGTATTCAGTCGGCAATGCTAAAGTTGCAGTCGATGTTTCCTTCTTAAATAAATAAATGTGTATTACTACATTCGCAAAGATGAATCTACATAAATCCTTCTATAAAAGCTTGTTGAAGCAAGGGCTCATTTATATTTCCAAAATTTGATATTTGTACGTTTCCGGTTCACCATCTGTGCTGCAGTATTATTTCAGATTTTTTCATTAGCATGTGATGGCTTTTGAATTAAATAAATATGTATTAACATATTTGTAAAAAGCAAATTACATGAAACATTACATTTTTAGAAGTGTGCCTCGATTTTTCCTCGCAAAAACTAATTTCTTCAGAGTGTGCTATCCTCTAGATCTACTTAACATTAGTATGAGTTCATTGTTTATGACAGCCTGTAATAAGTATAATTTAATCATATAATTATACAAATGAAAAGCAAATGCAAACATAACCTGATATATTTTATGAACTGTTGACATTATTCTTAAATTTCTCAGGGTATACTTACGCATTCATTTGCGAACATTATAATCTGACATTTCTCAGGTATTGTTTACTGACCGACTATTCTAATCGCAATCGTATTAGTCAAAACAAACATCTATAACCTTACAACTATGTACCATGTACCTACCATGTGGAACTCAGGGGGGAGACAGTTAAATGTACGGCCGCTTCCAGGAGTTTTAGTTCAATCTAGCAAATATAGATGACGCCACTATCGCAGTTCGGAACTCTTTGGATGAATTCGTATATTTGAAGTGTCAAATTGGAATTTACGGTCACCGAATCAAGGTTTTTAATATAATCCTAGTTAGTGGATTTCCGTAAAAATTAAATTCATGTTTTCAGATTAATATTTTCCGTTATCTTCGCAATCTTGACTGATTAACCAGAAATATATGTAATTTTTTAGAAATATTGGCTGGTACCACGAGCTCTGTTTTTGGGTGTTTTATTTTCATAGATTTTTTTTATAATTGTTGAAAATATTCAGCCTTTTCAGAAATCGTACATAATACTCAATATTATATTAAGTTGAGGTTCGGTGTACAGATGTGTACACTCTTTTACCTAGAAATAGAAATAAGTTCTATTTTGGTTAGTTGTTTATAAGTAGACTTACCTTTACTAACCAGTTGTTAATCAAATATATGCATTGATCTTTCTTATTTTATACAAGAAACAAGCAACATAATAATTACAGTTTGACATAATTCTAGACAATGTGCACAGATTGACAATTTTAACTATTTTTTATTTATATTCTCTCCAGGTATTTCACATACCAATAGTATAATAAAATAAATGAAATGATATTATTTTAGGTTATGTAAGCACAGATTAGCATATTTAACAAATAATTAAAATATATAAATAAACTTACCTTTTAAAAATGTACATTTTTCATAAAACATTGTCGAAAAAACATATAACCTTGCATATAACTATGTTGTGTAAAATAAAAAATTATGCTGTATATATTTTTCGTACAAATAGATTTATTACCATAATTTAAAATATTAAATGTTCAGATACTTTATAAATTTGAAATAACAACCAAAATGTTATTAAAAAATGACAGCTACAATACAATTTTATTGAAAATTATTTTTCTTTTAAATTTCTCGGTTTAATTTTTATTATGTCAGTTTGACAGTTACACTTCAAGTACAATCAAAGCGAAAAATTTTATAGAAAAATATTGTCTTATTTCTAATTTGACGTTTTAAAATTTTACCAAATATTAAACATGTACGTTAATTAATTCTAAACACAAATAAAATTACTAAACTTATCTAACTTGTTTACAATTAAAGTAATTTATATTTAAAATTTCCAAGTGAACTGTCAATGAAATCCATAAATGTCACATTCATAGCAACGGGCGCAATTCTTTTTATTTAAAATTGAACAAATAGTACCACGGATAGTGTGATTTTGTAAATTTTGACTTTATTTATTTAATATCTTGCACATCATGAGTAAGAAAAATCTGAATTCATAAAAAGCACGTATTCCCAATCAAACTCTAATTGTCTAAATAGGTTTCGGTCGAATCCGTCAAATCGTCTAGGCTCTAGAGCTGCGTACAAATTGTGCAAATTTTCGGCCTTATTTATTTAATATCTCGCACATCATGTGTAAGAAAAATGTGAATTCATAAAAAGCACGTATTCCCAATCAAATTCTAATTGTCTAAATAGGTTTTGGTCGAATCCGTCAAATCGTCTAGGCTCTAGAGCTGCGTACAAATTGTGCAAATTTTCGGCCTTATTTATTTAATATCTCGCACATCATGAGTAAGAAAAATGTGAATTCATAAAAAGCACGTATTCCCAATCAAACTCTAATTGTCTAAATAGGTTTCGGTCGAATCCGTCAAATCGTCTAGGCTCTAGAGCTGCGTACAAATTGTGCAAATTTTCGGCCTTATTTATTTAATATCTCGCACATCATGTGTAAGAAAAATGTGAATTCATAAAAAGCACGTATTCCCAATCAAACTCTAATTGTCTAAATAGGTTTTGGTCGAATCCGTCAAATCGTCTAGGCTCTAGAGCTGCGTACAAATTGTGCAAATTTTCGGCCTTATTTATTTAATATCTCGCACATCATGTGTAAGAAAAATGTGAATTCATAAAAAGCACGTATTCCCAATCAAACTCTAATTGTCTAAATAGGTTTCGGTCGAATCCGTCAAATCGTCTAGGCTCTAGAGCTGCGTACAAATTGTGCAAATTTTCGGCCTTATTTATTTAATATCTCGCACATCATGTGTAAGAAAAATGTGAATTCATAAAAAGCACGTATTCCCAATCAAACTCTAATTGTCTAAATAGGTTTCGGTCGAATCCGTCAAATCGTCTAGGCTCTAGAGCTGCGTACAAATTGTGCAAATTTTCGGCCTTATTTATTTAATATCTCGCACATCATGTGTAAGAAAAATGCGAATTCATAAAAAGCACGTACTCCCAATCAAACTCTAAATGCCTGTAAAGGTTTAACTCGAATATATCAAACCATCAAGGCTCTAGAGCTGCGTACAAATTTTGTAAATTGGTTGCTAAGCAGATGAAAGAATAGTAAAATACTCAGCCTGATTAGTATATAGGACTAGCGGTCCGACCTGCTTCGCAGGTCTGACCCCTAGGCTCCGCGACACTAAAGAAGATAGCAGTCTCTTTGTTCCTCGCTTCCAAGTCAGTAAATTGGCGAAGAAAACACATCACTTCGTTCCTCGCTTTCATGTCAGTACAATGGCGAGGAAAGCTCGTCACTTCGTTCCTCGCTTTCATGTCAGTGTCTCTTAACTTCCCATCCCTAAAACAGTTCATTTAATATCCCTAAGTTAAGTTTCTAGTAATTTCCACAAAAGCAATTGCTGATCGTAATTATTTGTGATAAAGAAGGTTCATCACTACTTTTTCCAACTTTTTGAGCCTGAAACGTTACATTCAATACTTCACAAGCTAGCTTTAGGGGAATTTTCAGAAAAGCATTGGCCAATCGTACTGATTTATAATAAAGATGGCTCAATATTTCACTTCCAAAACATTTTACTTGGAACACCACAGGTCGCAAATATTCATGAATTGTAAGGAAAAATAATTGCCGATCAGAATCGGTTTGCGAAAAAAATTACAACACAATTATTAAATTTTCTATGGATACTCGTATTACCAAGACCAAGTGTTTGAATTTTTACCCTTGCAATAGATTTCAAGTGACTTAAAAAAATGATTATCTGGGAACTCTTAAAACATTTCATTTCATACACCACAAGTTAGATACCTAAAAAAAAAATTAAAAACTTTAAATTAAACACAAATTACATTAATATTTGTTCATATAACAAATATTTTGCCAATCGGACATTCCTATTGTCTTCTTGGCAATTTAAAAATACCGCCAATAATAATGTATAATAATTTGCATTCCACATTGTCGACTTTACCTAATCTAACGTCAAAGTAGAATAAAATCGTGAAATTGTAATGGAATTTTTTTCATTTAAATTTCGCGGTTTTTAAAATTTTTATAAAACCAGTCTTACGTTATCTTGTCAGTTACATTTCAAAGTACAATCAAAGCTAAAAAATTTTAACTTGTCTATTCAAGATTCTCATTTGATACCAAACTATATTTTTGTGATGTCTTTTATGAAAATAATCGACAGCCGCCATTTTTTATATTATCATTTGTCCCGTCTATTCGACATCTTTCTTTGGATACCCAAAAAGTGATTTTAAAAAAATAATTAAATCAAACAACTTAATTAATATTTGATCATGTGATAAATAATTTTGCCAATCTGATTTTTCTATTGGTAATTTTAAAATATTATCAATAATAATGTACAATAATTTGCATTCTCTTTTGTCGACAAATTTGACGGATTTACTTTATTATTACTAAATTTGATCGTGTAATACCAAAGTTACTTAATCTAAAGTCAAGTAAAATAAAAAAAAATTTTGGAAACTTTTTTTTTTCTCTAAATTTCATGTTTTTATTTTATTTTTATTAAATTTGATTATGTTACAAATACTTCTCTAAATCTGACATTTCTATTATTATCTTGTCATTTTAAAAGAACAGTCAATAATAATATATAATAAATTGCACCCTACATTGTCGACAAATTTAATGCATTTACTTTATTTTTAATAAATTTGTCGTGTAATAGCGACTTTTCCTAGTTTAAAGTAAAAGTAGAATCAAAATGAAAATTTTTTATTTTACAACTGAAAATGTAGAAATATAAATTGATAGTCTTTAATAACTTCCAATTAATACCAAACAATTGGCGAAGCAAGCTCGTCACTACGTTTCTCGCTTCCATGTCAGTACATTGACGAAGAAAGCTCGTCACTTCGTTCCTCGCTTCCATGTCAGTGCATCGACGAAGCAAGCTCGTCACTACGTTCCTCGCTTCCATATCAGTACATTGACGAAGAAAGCTCGTCACTTCGTTCCTCGCTTTCAAGTCAGTGCATGGGCAAAGCAAGCTCGTCACTTTGTTTCTCGCTTTTATGTTACTACTATTTGCCACTTTAGTTTAAATCTCTTCCGTGAGATATTTAATTCAATACCAAACACATAAGGATTTAAATAACATTTATAAAAAAACAATTGATGATTTACCAAAATAACTTTTTGACACTTGAGTTGAAATATCCTTCATGAGACTTTTAATTTGATACCAATCACGGTAGGATTTAAATAACATATATCTTCTCTGCGAAACCTTTTATTTAATACCAAACACGGTAGGATTTAAATAATTTTTATAGAAAACAATTGACAATTGTCCAAAACAATTTTTTGACACTTGAGTTCAAATCTCCTCTGCGAGATCTTTAATTGAATACCAAACATGGTAGGAATTAAATAACATATATACAAAACAATTAACGATCGTCCAAAACAACTATATGACACTTGAGTTCCAATCTCTTCCGCGAGACCTTTAATTTGATACCAAACACGGTAGGATTTAAATAATATTTATAAAAAACAATTGACAATCGTCCAAAATAACTTTTTGACACTTGAGTTCAAATCTCCTCCGCGAGACCTTTAATTTGATACCAAACACGGTAGGAATTAAATAACATATATACAAAACAATTAACGATCGTCCAAAACAACTATTTGACACTTGAGTTCAAATCTCTTCCGCAAGACCTTTAATTTGATACCAAACACGGTAGGATTTAAATAATATGTATAAAAAACAATTGACAATCGTCCAAAATAACTTTTTGACACTTGAGTTCAAATCTCCTCCGCGAGACCTTTAAATTGATACCAAACACGGTAGGAATTAAATAACATATATACAAAACAATTAACGATCGTGCAAAACAACTTTTTGACACTTGAGTTCAAATCTCTTCCGCGAGACCATTAATTTGATACCAAACACGGTAGGATTTAAATATAATATTTATAAAAAACAATTGACAATCGTCCAAAACAACTTTTTGACACTTAAGTTCAAATCTCCTCTGCGAGACCTTTAATTCAATACCAAACACGGTAGGATTTAAATAATATTTGTAAAAAACAATTGACAATCGTCACTTTATTTTAAATCTCGAACGTGATACTTTTAATTTAGTACTAAACACGGCAGGATTAGAAATGAAAAACAACACATGATAAAAAAAATTATTCTGAAATTAAATAAATATTTAAAACCATCTTTTTATATTAAATAAGTAATAAACTTATTTAAATTTTACCGCCTAAAATACTTATAAGCATCAAGGTTGTCGAGCAGAGACATCTGTGTATTTTTTGACGCGGAAAAGAAACCATCTATGAAGTGAAAAATAATTTTCAACTTTTTTGTGTTAGATAAGAATTTGAATTTTACCGCCTAAAATCCTTAAAAGAATCATGGTTGACGAATAAAGATATCTGTCATATTTATTTTGAATTTGAAAAAAATATAAAAAAAAATTCATATTTAAAAAAATTACAAAATAGTAAACAATGTACGCACTATTATTCTAAACACAAATAAATTTGCCAAATTTATCTAACTTGTCTACAATTAAAGTAATGTATAATTAAAACTTCGAAGTGAACTGTCAAAAATGACAAGTTGTCATTCTTTTTTTCAAACAATTAAAGATAAAGTGTATTGACAGTTCACTTTGAAATTGTAAAAATAAATTACTTTATTTGTAGACAAGTTAGATAAGTATGGTAAATTTATTTCTGTTTAGAATAAATTAAAGTACATGTTTAATATTTTGTTAACTTTTTAAACATCAATTTAAAAATAACAAAATTAATTTCAGAGTGAACTGTCAATTCCCTTTATCTTTGAATTTTTAACAGTAGTAGCAACGCGTGTTTATTTAACATAAACTACACGGAATACGAGGCACCCCTTGATGTAAAAATTTAATGCCTTTCCTATTTAATATTTCGCACATCATGTGTATGAAAAATTTGAATTCATAAAAAGCACGTAGTCCCTAGTGCCCTTTACATCTCAAAAAAAGTTTCATCCGAATCCAGCGCACCGTTTAGGCTGTAGCGATGAATAATTATGGTTGTTAGATTGGCTAAAATATAGAGTGGATATTGCCGAATAGTATATTGGATATGTTAATGATAGATGAATCATTGCTGTGAAATAGTAATTATACTAGCGGTCCGACCTGCTTCGCAGGTCTGACCCCTAGGCTCCGCGACACTAAAGAAGATAGCAGTCTCCTTGTTCCTCGCTTCCAAGTCAGTAAATTGGCGAAGAAAACACATCACCTCGTTCCTCGCTTTCATGTCAGTACAATGGCGAGGAAAGCTCGTCACTTCGTTCCTCGCTTTCATGTCAGTGTCTCTTAACTTCCTATCCCTAAAACAGTTCATTTAATATCCTTAAGTTAAGTTTCTAGTAATTTCCACAAAAGCAATTGTTGATCGTAATTATTTATGATAAAGAAGGTTCATCACTACTTTTTCCAACTTTTTGAGCCTGAAACGTTACATTCAATACTTCACAAGCTAGCTTTAGGGGAATTTTCAGAAAAGCATTGGCCAATCGTACTGATTTATAATAAAGATGGCTCAATATTTCACTTCTAAAACATTTTACTTGGTACCCCACAGGTCGCAAATATTCATGAATTGTAAGGAAAAATAATTGCCGATCAGAATCGGTTTGCGAAAAAAATTACAACAAACACAATTATTAAATTTTCCGTGGATACTCGTATTACCAAGACCAAGTGTTTGAATTTTTACCCTTGCAATAGATTTCAAGTGACTTAAAAAAATGATTATCTGGGAACTCTTAAAACATTTCATTTCATACACCACAAGTTAGATAACTAAAAAAAAAAAATTTAAATTAAACACAAATAACATTAATATTTGATCATATAACAAATATTTTGCCAATCTGACATTTCTATTGTCTTCTTGGCAATTTAAAAATACCGCCAATAATAATGTATAATAATTTGCATTCCACATTGTCGACTTTACCTAATCTAACGTCAAAGTAGAATAAAATCGTGAAATTTTAATGGATTTTTTTTCCTTTAAATTTCGCGGTTTTTAAAATTTTTATAAAATTTGATCGTGTAATACCAACCAACCAGTCTTACGTTATCTTGTCAGTTACATTTCAAAGTACAATCAAAGCTAAAAAAATTTAACTTGTCTATTCAAGATTCTCATTTGATACCAAACACTATATTTTTGTGATGTCTTTTATGAAAATATTCGACAGCCGCCAATTTTTATATTATCATTTGTCCCGTCTATTCGACATCTTTCTTTCGATACCCAAAAAGTGATTTTAAAAAAATAATTAAATCAAACACAACTTAATTAATATTTGATCATGTGATAAATAATTTAGTCAATCTGATTTTTCTATTGGTAATTTTAAAATATTATCAATAATAATGTACAATAATTTGCATTCTCTTTTGTCGACAAATTTGACGGATTTACTTTATTATTACTAAATTTTATCGTGTAATACCAAAGTTACTTAATCTAAAGTCAAGTAAAATAAAAAAAAGGTTGGAAACTTTTTTTTTTCTCTAAATTTCATGTTTTTATTTTATTTTTATTAAATTGATTATGTTACAAAGACTTCTCTAAATCTGACATTTCTATTATTATCTTGTCAATTTAAAAGAACCGTCAATAATAATATATAATAAATTGCACCCTACATTGTCGACAAATTTAATGCATTTACTTTATTTTTAATAAATTTGTCGTGTAATAGCGACTTTTCCTAGTTTAAAGTAAAAGTAGCATCAAAATGAAAATTTTTTATTTTACAACTGAAAATGTAGAAATATAAATTGATAGTCTTTAATAACTTCCAATTAATACCAAACAATTGGCGAAGCAAGCTCGTCACTACGTTTCTCGCTTCCATGTCAGTACATTGACGAAGAAAGTTCGTCACTTCGTTCCTCGCTTCCATGTCAGTGCATCGACGAAGCAAGCTCGTCACTACGTTCCTCGCTTCCATGTCAGTACATTGACGAAAAAAGCTCGTCACTTCGTTCCTCGCTTTCAAGTCAGTGCATGGGCAAAGCAAGCTCGTCACTTTGTTTCTCGCTTTTATGTTACTACTATTTGGCACTTTAGTTTAAATCTCTTCCGTGAGATATTTAATTCAATACCAAACACGTAAGTATTTAAATAACATTTATAAAAAAACAATTGATGATTTACCAAAATAACTTTATGACACTTGAGTTGAAATATCCTTCATGAGACTTTTAATTTGATACCAATCACGGTAGGATTTAAATAGCATATATCTTCTCTGCGAGACCTTTTATTTAATACCAAACACGGTAGGATTTAAATAATTTTTATAGAAAACAATTAACAATCGTCCAAAACAATTTTTTGACACTTGAGTTCAAATCTCCTCTGCGAGATCTTTAATTGAATACCAAACACGGTAGGAATTAAATAACATATATACAAAACAATTAACGATCGTCCAAAACAACTATTTGACACTTTAGTTGAAATCTCTTCCGCGAGACCTTTAATTTGATACCAAACACGGTACGATTTAAATAATATTTATAAAAAACTATTGACAATCGTCCAAAATAACTTTTTGACACTTGAGTTCAAATCTCCTCCGCGAGACCTTTAATTTGATACCAAACACGGTAGGAATTAAATAACATATATACAAAACAATTAACGATCGTGCAAAACAACTTTTTGACAATTGAGTTCAAATCTTTTCCGCGAGACCTTTAATTTGATACCAAACACGGTAGGATTTAAATAATATTTATAAAAAACAATTGACAATCGTCCAAAATAACTTTTTGACACTTGAGTTTAAATCTTCTCTGCGAGACCTTTAATTCAATACCAAACACGGTAGGATTTAAATAATATTTGTAAAAAACAATTGACAATCGTCACTTTATTTTAAATCTCGAACGTGAAACTTTTAATTTAGTACTAATCACGGCAGGATTAGAAATGAAAAACAACTCATGATAAAAAAAAATATTCTGAAATTAAATAAATATTTAAAACGATCTTTTTATATTAAATAAGTAATAAACATATTTAAATTTTACCGCCTAAAATACTTAGAAGCATCAAGGTTGTCGAGCAGAGACATCTGTGTATTTTTTGACGCGGAAAAGAAACCATCTATTAAGTGAAAAATAATTTTTTTGTGTTAGATAAGAATTTGAATTTTACCGCCTAAAATCCTTAAAAGAATCATGGTTGACGAACAAAGACATCTGTCATATTTATTTTGAATTTGAAAAAAATATAAAAAAAATTCACATTTAAAAAAATTACAAAATAGTAAACAATGTACGCACTATTATTCTAAACACAAATAAATTTGCCAAATTTATCTAACTTGTCTACAATTAAAGTAATGTATAATTAAAACTTCGAAGTGAACTGTCAAAAATGACAAGTTGTCATTCTTTTTTTCACACAATTAAAGATAAAGTGTATTGACAGTTCACTTTGAAATTGTAAAAATAAATTACTTTATTTGTAGACAAGTTAGATAAGTATGGTAAATTTATTTCTGTTTAGAATAAATTAAAGTACATGTTTAATATTTTGTTAAATTTTTAAACATCAATTTAAAAATAACAAAATTAATTTCAGAGTGAACTGTCAATTCCCTTTATCTTTGAATTTTTAACAGTGGTAGCAACGCGTGTTTATTTAAGGTCAAACATACGCGTCGAAAGAACGCATCCTTTATTTTTTTAAAAACAGCAAAATCTGTATTCTTAATTTATTTTCATGTTCTTTATGGTCCAACACCCTCCATCCGTCAAAATTTCATGGATTTTTTTACAGTGACTTGTACATTGCAGAGTCAGATGAAGTACAAAGTTTTGTGGGTTCGTTCATTCCCATGAATTTTGTTTTGCAAATTCAAATTTCAATAAATATTTTCTTACAATTATTCTTATCGAAAAACAAAACAAATTATTACAGTAAGGTCTTTGAACATTCTAGTATTTATATATGTGGATGAAAAGGATAGCTAAAACATTGAACTATAAAAAAATATCCGTTGAAGTCTAGTTGGTCAAAAATTCAGAACTTTGATACTGTGTCTCTCATTCCCATGAACGACTACAGTAATGCAAATAATTCGTATATTTATAAATATAATCGTCTATAACATACTAAAATTAATTTACATTTGAATTTACAGTTTTTGAGAAACAAATAAAAATATACCAAAAAGTGTGTTTTTTGGTATATTTTTATTTGTTTCTCAAAAACTGTAAATTCAAATGTAAATTAATTTTAGTATGTTATAGACGATTATATTTATAAATATACACATTATTTGCATTACTGTAGTCGTTCATGGGAATGTGTGGCATATATTTGACTACTTTGAAAATTATGTTCATGTATAAGATGTAAACAAAATTAGCTTTTTAAAATTTATTACAAAACTTTGGACTTTTATCTACAAACGTAGGTATAAAACATTATATGTTTCATTTATTATAATAATGATATATTGTTTCAAAAAAGTCATGTTCATCTTGCGCTATCTTCAGCCCGTATTGGCCCGGATGGTTCACCTTAACATAAACTACACGGAATACGAGGCCCCCCTTGATGGAAAAATTTAATGTCTTTCGCATTTAATATTTCGCACATCATGTGTAAGAAAAATATGAGACATGCAAAAGGCACTGTTCCACAGGGACCTTAAACACCCAAAAAAAGTTTCACCTAAATACATCAAACCGTCTAAGCTGTAGGCGATTCCGATGGCGGTTGTTAGACTGGTCGATGAATAGAGTGTATATTGCCGAATAGTATATTGGACTAGCGGTCCGACCTGCTTCGCAGGTCTGACCCCTAGGCTCCGCGACTCTAAAGAAGATTACAACTAAAATGTAGAGAAATAAATTGAATAGTCTCTTCGTTTCTCGCTTCCAAGTCAATACATTGGCGAAGCAAGCTCGTCACTTCGTTCTTCGCTTCCATGCTAGTACTTTTGGATTTTGAATCTCCTCCGTGAGAACTTTAATTTCATACCAAACACGATAGGATTTAAATAACATTTATAAAAAACAATTGATAATCGTCTAAAACAACTTTTTGACACTTTAGTTTAAATCTTCTTCATAAGATTGATAACAAACACGGTAGGATTTAAAACATTTATAAAAAACAATTGACAATCATCCAAAACAACTGGTCCAAAAGTGTAGGAGTAATACAATTGACAGTCGACCTAAAGGTTTCATTTGTCATTTACCATCACGCTACTGAACACTGAACTCTAAATAATATGACCCAGTTCATGCTATGAGTTCTACAATTTTAAGTCCCAATAATAATGTACGACAAATTTAATTTTATTGAATTCTAGTTCTGCAAGTGCAGATTTCAAAATCGAGAAGTACAATTTGTGTCACATTTTATAATTGCAAAATATCTTCACTTCGAGGTGATCCTTTAAATACCACCGTGGATAACTTAGATGAAATACAGATCCCAAAAATAATTGGCAATTACAATATAAACTGAATTTATTACAAATCATATAATTACTTATAAAATATCTACGACTCTCGGTTAATTACAACTAAGACTAAGATAAAATATGGAGCTGTAAGTCCAGTAGATAGATAAATATAATTTAGTCAGCTTATATATTTGACATAATTATATTTAATCTACAAAAAATATAGAGTTGCAATTTCAGATTACAAACTATCTTATTCAACGATTGATAGATAGACAGTTATCCTACTAATTAATATGATTAGTTCATATTAAATCAGTACCAGTTAGGAACAATTGAATTCTATGATTCCAATCTAAATTAATGCCAATTTCCAAGTCATGAAAAACCACACATACATACATAACATGATACTATATCCCACTCAGTGGGGTAGCACGAACCAACAATCAATCTCCTCTAAAATTCATATTCTTTCACACCACTTTCGCTTCGTCCACATTCATAATGCTCGTCTCTTCTTCAATCAATTATACTTAACTACTTATTCCTCGGACGCCTGCGGAATCGGGTCACTTTCAATCTCACCCGCATATATATTAGTTTCAACAACCTTTCATTCGACATTCGCTCAAGATTTTCAATTCACCCCAACTGACTCATTCCCATTTTCTTAACAACATTCTTCTCAATCTGACACTCACCATACACCAATGTATTGGGATACATTCACGTCTTGTATACTCGCACACTCCTCCCAATATCTCATTTCCACAGCAGTTATACGGCGTACATGCTTCTTCATCCACACCCAACATTTAGAATCATACATCATTGTACAACCAGTCACCAAATCATTCTTCTCAAACACCAACACTTTACATTTATCGACATTGAACAACAGATTTAAACCTTTCCCTGCTTCACAATCATTCTTCTCATTTGAACCAAACACAACATCATCCGCATAAGACAACGCAGGCACCATACGTACACCATCCTTTCCAATCAATGACTTTTGTAACAACACATCCATAATTAAATAACCGAGGAGACATTCCGCAACCCTGTTTCTCACCAACATCTAAGAAACCAATCACTGAATCTACCACCAACTCTCACCGTAGTCTTATTTCCTCCATACAACGCTCGAATCGCTCCCAACAAATTACCATCAATACCGTACTTTACAAGTACATCCAACAGAACACCTTTTTGTTCTTATCAACCTCCTTGCATATCACTAAACTTAGAAATTGTTAAGGCTCGTACCTTATGAGTTAGAATTTTTCCATACAACTTCCCTTTCACACTGAACAAACTTATCGCTTGAAAATTTTTACATTCACTTGAACTGCTTTTGCCTTTAAATAAAGGACAAATGACAGGAGCCACGCACCGTTTCAAACAAAATTTGAACAAATAAACTAACCAATCAAATAATCTTTCACTACCATATTTCAACATTTCATTTGTTATGCCACCCATACCGGGAGACTTACTATTCTTTAGACGCATCAATGCAAATCTGACGTCACCTTCATCTATATCCCATTCAACGTTTCTAGCATTTATTCTATTTTTTCCTTTATTATTCACTCCATTTACACCACCATACAATTCCTTAAAATACTCGCACCATCTATTCTAACATCTGATTTACTGGTCTTATACTTCCACCTCTCTATCTTTTTACAGTCTGCCAAATCATTCTCTTATTCATATTAAAATAATTCGTTAATGTTTGACTCACCAATTCATCAAAACGTTTTATAACTATTTTTGCGTTCATTACAATAATTGTACATACATACATACATAACATCACGCTATGTCCCACTTAGTGGAGTAACACGAACCCAGAAACACAGTCAACCAACAATCAATCTCCTCCACAGCACTTTCGCCTCGTCCACATTCATAGTGCGATTCATACATGCTCGTGTATTTTTCACACTCGGAATCATTCGTTCACGCAACAAACCATCAATCATACCCAACCAGTTATTCCTCGGACGCTTACGCAATCGTTCACCTTCAATCTCACCCACATATATTAGTTTCACCAACCTTTCATTGGACAATAGCTCAACATGTCCAAACCACCTTAACTGACTCACTCCCACTTTCTTAACAACATTCTTCACAATCTCACACTCATCATACACCAATGTATTCCGTATACGATCACGTCAATAATACAATAATTGTAATAATTATAATTGATTACAATAATGTACTGATTAGAACAGTGTATTAATGACAATAATTTTTTGATTACAAAAATGCACGGACATCGATTACAACAATGAACTTATATTGAATACAGAAATATATTTGTGTTGATTACAACAATACACTTGATTACAACAATGTACTGATTACAATATGGGAGGCATTTTAGTTTCCTGCCGACTTAAGAGATGGCATTATGAGTATTAAATTACATAAAATAAATTATTTTAAATTCATTGTATTTTATAATAGTGACCCAAAGGTCATTTTCATTTTCCAAAGAAAATTAAAAACATATTTCTAATGTAAATATCAAATTTTGGTAACGCGCTGGTGAAAAATAAAATAAAATTTGTGATATACATTTTAATTTAATTTTTTTAATTTCCGCGCCATACACGTGAACCAGTTCCTGTAATGTAGTTTCCTGCCGTTCCGCAAAAAGCAGCACTATCGGTTATGATTTGTAACTTTGGACAAATAGCATTCAGGAATCTTACAAAGTTACTATCTCCCGTCATTTGATAGTTTAGTAATCAGCTTTTTCAATTATGTGTTATTTTCTTTTTAAATAATTTATTTTGCAATATTTAAACATATTTTCCAATATTTTAATCTCTTGCCTCTGCAGTTTTCTATCTCATCAAATTGTACATTATAGAGAATATTTTTAATGTATAAGCATTCTTAGCTTTAATAAGCATATGTCGATTTAAAATAAATTTGACGTATGTCGATTGGCAAAGAATGACGTATCTCTTTTCTTGATTCTGCCATAACTGGTACAAAGACATAAAAATGCCTATTTTATAAAGTATAGCTATTATATAAATACCTACTTTAAAATTATTGAAATACATTATTGTACTAATTAAGTTTGTCTGAATACATTAAATACATTAATAAATTTCAACTTTTGTTCATTACGGTTTCGAATCAGACTATCGAAAAGTTAGGTTAGATATAAAGTTATACATCACATTTCAATGTATTATTTAACAAACTTGGGGTTTTATAGAATAATCTAAATGGTTTAGCTTTGTTTTAGTAGTACAACACACTGAGCAATTACCAGTCTTTTCTTTCTGTATCAAAACATCAGTCAAAATTTATCTTCAAATCATTTTGTTGAAAATATCTGCAATAAATGTGCATGTATTCAACTATATAGAAATTTAAACAAATATTTATCTTACAATAATTATTGTACTTCAATATGCCAGTTTAGTTTGCCTAAATGTATTAAAACTTGGTAAATATACGTTTCATTTCTGGTTTTAAATTAACCTGTCAAAATTTAAGTAAAATGTAATTTATATATCACATTTTATGTAATTTTACATACCTGGATTATGGAACAACATTAATTTTTTGAGGCGTTACCTGCCATTGTGTTATAAAAACTCTCTCTTAAATTATTCAAACTTGGAATTTAACCTTTGAGAAGTTTTGATTCAACAGAATTATCATTGTCACAATAAGTAATACCTCCAATCTCCATTACGTATAATTGTGCTTTCATTTACGATCATAATGATCTGAATTTTCTAAAGTATTGTGCACTGACCGATTAATACTATCAATCAATGGAAACATGCACTCGCCATACTTTATACTGACACTTTGGGTGCGTTCGTTATAAAATCTATCCAGCGTACGGTATTCCGCAATTTTTACACTTTTGCATTATTAAAAATGTACGACGTTTATTAATTCTACAACAGAATTATAAAACATAATACAAAAAGGATTTATTTTAGGTTATGTAAACTCAAATTGACATTTTTTGCTTGCAATTAATAAATAATTATTATTTTATTGCTTCTATTAATTACAGGAATATATAGGTATACAGCAGATATACATTTAAATTTACTGATATACTGCTAATTTTATTTTGCTTCTTCAAGCTAAAATGTCAAAAAATTTAAACACTTCAAAAATATAAATTTTCTTCAAATTCATTGCACAAATAGATTAACTATTATAATTTATTACATTAATGTTCAAATACTTAAAAACTTTCCAATAAGAACGAAAAAAAAATTATTAAACTTCCACACAAATTTATGAAAAGTGACAGCTACAATTTAAATTTTTTAAATTGACTTTTAAAATATTTACATTATAGTACACATGTTCACTCATTTATTTTAAACACAGATAAATTTACAAAACATCTTCAACTTGTCTAGAATTAATGTAATTTATACTTAAAATTTGAAACAGATCTGTCATATATGTCAAATTGAACAAAAATTTGTGAAAAGTTACAACTACAATCAACAAAGTACACTTTCGTAGCAACCCGAGGCCCCCCTTGATGGAAAAATTTAATGTCTTTCGCATTTAATATTTCGCACATCATGTGTAAGAAAAATATGATACATGCAAAAGGCACTGTTCCACAGGGACCTTTAACACCCAAAAAAAGTTTCACCCGAATACATCAAACCGTCTAGGCTGTAGGCGATTCCGATGGCCGTTGTTAGACAGGTCGATGAATAGAGTGACAGCTCAGACCCACGCCGATTAGTATATAGGATGTATATTCCATAACGTAGATTCAGTCTTAAAAATATAGTTGATAAATTTATTATTTATTATGTTATTAGTTATAAGATAATTATTGTAAAACATTGTAAATATTTATATATTATATTAGAAGATAAATTTTATTACATGCGTTTTCATTTTTAAATAATATTAATACCATTATATATAGTAACCTGCAATACCGACCCAGTAAAATGTATTTTAGTTCATTCTAGCAAATATAGAGGCGCTGCTAATCATGTAATAAAAGTTACTATGGAGCTGGCTTGTCTTGTATGTATGGTCTGTGGTCTACACACCGCTAGATGTTGGTAGGAAATTAGTTAGGTACATTCACTAATACATGTGACTTATTAATATGTCGATCAAATCACAGACGTACGATTTGAATGAACTAGAATTTTTGCAAGCACATTTACGTTCTGTCAAGTTAGAAAAACAATTAATTTGGTAGTTAAGTTCTGATTTACCTTCAAATATTATATAAATTAATAATGTCTCATTGTTGTCACTATTAGTGTGGTGCTTTATAACTTTGTGCTTGTCAACATACCATGTCATAATAAATGGCTGCTTTTATATTAACAAGTTTTTCTGATTTTTGTAAAATTAATATAAATCAACAATATCAACATGGTTCTTATAATGAATTATTAATTATTTTTAATATTTGTATTTTGTAATATAATAAAAATTACATTTTGATTCGACTTTCTACTTTGAATATCTAAAAAGTAATTATCCGAAAAATTGGGTGTTTTCGAACGCTGCATATTTCAATAAATTCTATACAATTTTACAATTGATACATTTTTAAATAATTATATAATTATTGATACATAGATTATTTTACAAAATCAGAAAAACGTATGTTTATATAAAATCAGCCATTTATTATGACATGGTATGTTGACAAGCACAAAGTTATAGATCACTACACTAATAGTGACAACTGTAAACAATGAGACATTATTAATTTATATAATATTTGAAGGTAAATCAGAACTAAATTACCAAATTAAATGTTTTTCTAATTTGATAGAAAGTAAATGTGCTCGCAAAAATTCTAGTTCATCAATGGTTTTTACATACAGTTTACTGAATTATAAATATAATTATTGGTTTTATTTAATTTAGCTATCATTTTGATAATTTAAATCGTACGTCTGTGATTTTATCGACATATTAGTTCTGTTAGTAGTTAATTAGCTTATTTATTCATGCCTTTCGGCGTAGAATCTATAGAAATTTGTACATCTTATTCTATTCATTCAAATCGTACGTCTGTGATTTTATCGACATATTAATAAGTCACATCTATTAGTGTATGTACCTAACTAATTTCCTACCAACATCTTGCGGTGAGTGTAGACCAACCAAAGAGCCACGCCCACTTTTTCGGGAAATGAATATTCTGTTTTTGGGTTTTCCCGTACACCCCAACCTTACACATTACATTCGATATTCGATTAATATTGTACTTTCGATTATTTCATATCACTAGGACTAGTTTGCATGAAGGTGAGTCCGCAGTAATCACGTGACAATGGGGTCATAAACCTTTTTTCATTTTATTTTTTTTCCGTAAGTTTGAGTAAAATTATAAATATAGATACTAATTTTAATATTAAAAGGCATTTAGTTATTAAGATACGATTTTTTGAAATTGGCATCCTATTTCAAATTTTTCGCTTGTGACGTCAGTGTTGAAATAAATAGGACCGTAGATTTAATTTTTAATTAAATTTATTTTTCTAGTTTGACACTACTATATTTTCAATTGTATTATTTTTTTTTTGTTACACAAAAACATTCATTAGCAACAACAATTCATGGATAACTACATTTTAATATAATATTTAAATTGCTTCTTCAACACCCCCGCTCAATTTAAATAAACCTAGACAGCGTTTTAAATTGGCAAATTTCTGAGACGGCAGTCCTTTGGTTAAGATGTCGGCAACTTGTTTTTCCGTTGATACATATTCAATTGCGACTACTTGATCTTCAATCAATTGACGGATGTGATGATACTTTATGTCAATATGTTTGACACGTCTATGGTTTATTGGATTTCTTGCAATAGCTATACAGGACTGATTATCTTCTTGAATTACAATAGGATCTTGTATGACAATATCCATTTCTCTCAATAAAGTCTTCAACCATACAGCTTCACATGATGCAGCACTGAGAGCTACATACTCAGCCTCAGTTGAAGATAATGCCACAGTTGCCTGCTTCTTTGTAGTCCAGGATACAACATTTCCGTATACCTTGAAAAGATATCCCGTCCTTGATCGTCGATCTATTACATCACTACCCCAATCAGCATCTGCAAAACCTGTTAAAATACAATTAGATTCATCCTTTTTATAAATTAATACAACATCTTTCGTGTATTTTAAATATCGAAGTATTCTTTTCAAATATTTCCAGTGAGTCTCAGTTGCTTTATTTTGAAACTGACTTAATAAATTCACAGCAATGCTTAAATCAGGTCTTGTACCTAACATTAAATACATCAATGAACCAATTAATTCCCGATATGGTGCTTTTGTTTGCTGTTCATCAATAGTATCTAACTTCAAATTCGTCTCTAAAGGGGTTGAGATTGGATTACAATTTTGCATGTTGTATTTCTTTAGTAGTTCTTCAATATAATGTGACTGACTCAATATTAATGTTCCATCTTGTAAATTATTAATAATTTTAATTCCAATAAATGTGTCAACATCACCAACAGAAGACATCTTGAATTCTTTTTGCAGCTTCTGTTCAACTTCTTGAATTATTTTTAAATCTTTACATGCTAAAATGCAGTCATCAACAAATAAAAGTAAATAAATATCTTCATTGTTAATCTTGTTCGCGTAAAGACAGTGATCGCTTTCACATCTTTTAAAACCAATTTCCTTCATATATAAATTAAATTGAATATTCCAATTTCTTGGCGCTTGTTTAAGCCCATATAATGCTCTTTTTAGTTTACAGACTTTATTTAAATTTTCTTCTTCCCAACTTCCTTTTGGTATTTTAATATAAATATCTTCATCTAAATATCCTTGTAAAAATGCAGTTTTTACATCCATTTGTCGTAGAAACATTCCTTGGTGATTAGAAACTGCTAAAACTGTTCTTATTGTATTCATTCTAGCTACTGGTGCAAATGTTTCATTGTAATCTAAACCTTGCGTTTGTAAGAATCCTCGTACAAGACGAGCTTTGAATCGGTCAATTCCACCATCGGTTTTTCTCTTAATTCTAAAAATCCATTTGGTAGTTAAAGGTATCTTACCTTTAGGAAGATCACAAATATCCCAAGTATGATTTTCTTCCAATGATAACAATTCTTCTTTAACAGCATTTTGCCATTCTTTTGAACCAGCTATTTCACTAATATCATTTGGCACATTAAATTCAGAATCAGCAGATAAAGCAAAATATGTCATGTATTCATTCATCCATACAGGAGGCATTCTTTTTCCAATCACTATTTGTTCTGATTCTTGTTCTTTTTGTTCTATTATTTGTTCTGTTACCATTTCTTTGGAATTATTTGTAACTTGATCAAATAATTCACTATGTATTACATTATTTTTATTTTCTTTTCCTTCTACTAATTCATCTTTTTCTTTCCCAAAATATTCTTCAAAAACTACATCTCTCGAGCAATAAACCCTTTTCTTTAATGGACTCCAAATTCTATATCCATTATGAGAATAACCTACCAAGATACCTACCGCTGTTTTTGAGTCAAGCTTTCTACGCAATTGATAAGGTATGTGAGTGTACGCTTTGCATCCAAATATTCTTAATCTTGATAAATCAGGCTTAGTTCCATACCAAATTTCAGCAGGAGTACATTTCTTATTATTGTTAATATGTTCTGAACGTGATGGATGCAAGCATCTATTTACTAAGTATGCTGCTGTAAGAATTGCTTCGCCCCAAAATTCTTTCTTCATTTTAGCATCAAAAATCATTGTTCTTGCCTTTTCCACCAAAGTTCGATTCATACGTTCTGCAATTGGATTTTGTTGAGGAGTAAAAGTATTAGTATATTCAATACGAATACCCTGAGAAGAACAGAAATGTTTAAAAACTTTAGAAGCATATTCACCACCGTTGTCACATTTTAACCGTGATATTTTTGTACTAAATTGTGCTGATACCATTGAAATATACATTTTAAAACAATCAAATAATTCGCTTTTATTACTCATTAAATAAACAACAGTGAATCTTGAAAAATCATCAATGAAAGTTGCAAAATACTTCTTACCATTCCACGTAACAGGAGTTATAGGTCCACAAACGTCACTATGAACAAGTTCAAGTACTCTTTTTGATCGTTCAGTGTTTGTATTTTTAAAAGGCAAGCGACATTGTTTTCCATGGAGACAAGATACACATATATTTTTATCTTCATTGACAAGTACAGGTATTCCACTTACCGCTTCTGATTTACTTAACTGTATTAGAGACATTTCATTTATATGACCTAAACGTCTATGCCACAAGTTATATTTATTTTCTACTGTGTTACAGTTAAATGATTTATTCTGATTTAAAGAAAAATTTAACAAATATAAGCGACCTTTTCTAAAACCGTTTGCTATAAGTTTATTTCCTTTGCATATTTTAACATTTCCATTTTTAAAAACAACTGTTAAACCTTGTTCTTCTAAAAATCTAACAGACAGTAAATTGTTACTTAAAGTGGGCACATATAACACATTTTTAACTTTAATGGGAATGTTTTTGCCATAAACATGAGACATAATGTCAATTGTACCGATATTAGTTGCACTAAGATTAATTCCACTTTTTGCAACTGCAATTTTCTTATGAGTATCGAGTTCATGTAAAGAAGAAAAATAATTTTTAGAGTTTACCATGTGATCCGAAGCACCACTGTCAATGAACCATTCAAACTCAACTTTACCAACAAATGCACAGGACGATTCTTCTTTAATTGCTATAAATGACAAATCTAAATTTTCCTTTTCTTTAGCTGTAGTCAAATTGGCAGATCTATTATTGAAGTTCTTCTTTAAATTTACTCTGCAATCAGAACGTCGATGCCCAAATTTACCACAACGGTAACATTTAAAATTAAACTGGCTAGAATTAGCAGGATTAAATTTATTTGTTTTAGATTTAAAATTAGTAGTATTTGTACTAAATACAGCATCACCTATAGCTTTTGGTTCCAAATACTCGCCCTCGATGCCTTTTCTCTTCCTTTCTTCATCAAGAAGTCTACTTTTTACCTTTACTAATGTTAATTGTTCTGGTTCAATGGTTTCAAGAGCAGTTATTAAGGCTTCAAATGTTTTCGGTAAGGAAAGTAATAATTGACAAACTAGAGTTTCTTCCTCTACTTTTGCCCCTAGACTTTAGCTCTCTAACAGTTTTATCAAATTCCAGTAAGAAATTTTCAATTGACTCCCCTTCTTTGAGTTTCATTTGCAATAATTTCTTTCTTAAAAATAATTGACTTGCAATAGATTTTCTATTAAAAACTGATTCCAACTTTTGCAAAATATCTTTGGGTGTTGTCAAATCTTTAGCATATTCTAAATGGCTGTCAGAAATTCTACTTATTATCATTGCTTTTGCTTTCTTTTCTTGTTTTGTCATAATTTCTATAAATTTTCTCCAGTCTGCTTCTTTTCTTGCATCCTCAAGTGGTCTACCCTTTCCTTGAGCTTCCAAAATTTCTTGGACATTATTTACTGTAAATTCCAGGAGATCATGTTGATCTAGAACTACATCTAGTCTATACCGCCAATTGCTATAATTTGTTCCGTCAAACAAATATAATTTTTGAAATTCAATATCACTCATTTTCTTTAATTGAATATACAATTTAATTAAATAATTCCTCTGGGCCCATAACCTGTTGAAATAAATAGGACCGTAGATTTAATTTTTAATTAAATTTATTTTTCTAGTTTGACACTACTATATTTTCAATTGTATTATTTTTTTTTTTTGTTACACAAAAACATTCATCAGCAACAACAATTCATGGATAACTACATTTTAATATAATATTTAAATTGCTTCTTCAACAGTCAGCACCTGCGTCATCGTGTTCTTCCATGAAACACGCTCTTGCGGAGAGCGAGGAACTATAGCTACTGTCAAATTGACTGTTATCAGTCCTTGTTATTTACTGAGAGGTTTTTACAAATATAGTTTATTCACATTACCTGGGCAAAATAATATAATAAATATACTAAACATAAGTTTAATTTGAAAATCGTTTTTAACTGCAACATATGACTTGAGATGACAGATGTGATAATGAGACTACCGACATTACCGACAAGCGACAAGATATAGTACAACAAAGCATTTTGTTTTAACACGTCCTAAACTCTTTGACTAAAAATGTTATAATTAACGAATATCTAATTTAATTTATCGGAGTATTCATTTTAATAATAATAAGTAATTATTACAACACTGAAAAGCAAGTTTTTATTTGTTATCAACACCTCTTTCGTATTGCCATGCTTTACATTGTATTACAGGATGACATCACGATTTTGCAACCGCGAAACTTCAGAAAGGAAATTATGAATGAAAAGTTGAAAATTATAAGAAATATTGAATAATAAATGACTGAAATGATCTACATTTTTATGATTTGTAAAAAACACAACTTTTTTTTAAAAGTGTATGACCCCATTGTGATTGTAGTAATCTTCCGACAATACAGATGTATTGCGTATTCTAGTTGAGTAGCTTTTGATAAAACTGAATTACAAACAGTTAATACGTCTTGAATAAAATTTACTTTTAGTATAAAATTCGTGTTTCTCAACACAGATAGTGTTTCACAAGACTCTTGATCTTGTCTTGAAATCAAGACAAGAAGTATTTTATATTTCTCAAGACAAGACAAGAAAGTATCATCAAGAATCAAGATTTCTTGACTAGAAATTTTTCTGTTCCGTATTTATGATTAAACTATAAAAATTTATACTCATTTGTCAATAAAGTGACTTTGAGGTTCAATTCACTGTTTTAATACCATCTGGCGGCCTTAATGTAAACCTCTAAATTTTGTAAATATAAAACACAAGATTTTATAAATATGTGAACCAAGATTTATATATACATATTTGGGGGCTATGATTTGACGGCTGGTAACCTCACTTCATACTAAGAAATATATCACTTACCAAGATCTGCGTAAGCCGAGTGCCACACCCATTATGAGAAAAAGGCGTGATGATATATTTATTTATTTTTATTAATAATTAAGTTGATACTTTATAAAATGTGTCATTTCTTATGTATAAATTGAAACTATTTATATATAATTTTCCTTTTTCTCAAAATATATGGTCGAAATCCATATATATTTAAAAATTTAATTTATGCCCAAGCATCTACATAAAAAACATTTAACTAAAATTAAAAGAGAGGGGCAAGGACAGACGCCAACGCTACACTCTTGAGCGTTCTGATTGGACAAAACGATATAGAAAGGGGATTCCCCTAAAATGTCAAGAATCAAGAAATATGAAGAATTTTGTTTCAAGACAAGAAATACATTATCAAAAAAATGAGCAAGACAAGAAATATTTATTGTCTTGTCTTGAAATCAAGATCATGACAAGATTTCTTGTTTTAATGAAACACTATAGTCCGCTACAGTAATAAAATAATTTTTAACCTTAAAATACTTCGAAAAATTAAAAAGTTAAAACAGCTCTAAAATCAATAATAATGATTTAATTTTGGTTTCATTTTTTTTAAATTGAAGAGAAACGTTTAAGGAAGAACGTTTTGAAATCAAAAAGTATAAAATTATTCTACAAATACTGATAAATATTGATTAATTTCCCAAAATTGAAAAAAATTGACCCTTTTTATGAATTAACAGTGAATAGCACCCTCTATTGCTAATAAAAAAGTACTCAACTGTCATTATTTTTATTGTTGCTCTTTTATTTGCCATAACTTACGTATTTTTTCATTGGAAGTAATCAAAGTTAGAGTCGTCGCTTTAATACCTGTTAAAATTCATAATTTCATATTCTCTATAACATACTGAAGAATGAGCTTAAAATTTAAACTTTTGTGTGAAAAAGAAAACAGTCAGTGCAGATACACAGACATCATGGCGAAAATAGTAAAATCGTATTGTAGAGAATTGTATTGACTAAAAAAAGGATTTTGAATTGTCTATCATTTATTTTTTTTTAGATGTTTTGAAAAGTTGTGCCACTTTTAAAATATGAAAAAAACCACTGCTTCACTTGATTTTGCTTAATTAAATAATATGTCGTCATTGCCTAAAAACTATATAACATTTTAAAGTACTACACTGAAAAAAGAGTTTGTCGCGCAGCCAACAAATTCCCCGACATCGGCTTCATTCGCCGACGCTCGAACAAACACGAAGAATGCGTCAATTCCACGAAGTATAATATAGAAAGGAGTAAGGATGGAGTAAGGAGATGGCACTTGCGCGCAGCTGGCGGCACGGAATTTTACTTTTCATGATAGATGGATGGGAGAGGGTAGGAGGCCGGTTGTTGTTATGGGTAGAACATATTTTTTTCATTATTTTAATATAATATTATTGTTATAACATACTACAAATATGGCATATGAATTATGTTATTTACTCTAAGAAATCTACAAGTTTTCGAATTTTTTATATGGAGCAGAAGACAAATAATTAACCAGTCTGATTTGTATCTTCTGCCTTGTTTCTTTGTTTGTTGGCATATTTTAAGGCACTGCATTATTAATAATTTTTGAATTCATGGCGTGTTTAATTTATTTAATTTATCAGTCAAAACATTTTCATTTATTTAACTGATTTTTTTCAAATTTGTTGCAAGTGCATACGCTGTCGAGTGATTTTCTTTCGATGATTTCGTAATTTGTTTTTACCGCTTGGGATTTTCAACTGATTCTTTTGTTTAATTTCTAATTTAAATATTTACAAAATCTGCATATATTATCTGTACCATTGGTTGTTATAGTACATTTTTTTTGTGAAGTAAAGTATCCGAAACTATTTTCCAAACTTTACAATTTAAATGCTTCATTTCAAGATTTAGATATTTCTTTGCAAATATCTAGTTTATCAATAGTATATATTAAATGTCAAGAAACAGGTAATATTATTAGCATTATTTTTATATAATTGATTAGAAATAAAAATTTTATTATTTATATTTTCATTAAAAACAATTTATTTTTCAATAAAAAACCGATGACTTGAATCGAATGATAATTTAACGAAAGATATGTAACTATTCCTATTTTGTTCGAATTTTTATTTTGTCCTTTAATTATTAGGTAACTTGTGGCTCCGCAGGTCCATTCCTTAATAACATCGTCCGCCTTAAAATGTTTTTCACATATAATCTTTTGAACTGAGCACTCTGTCTTTTCTGGGAATAGTTCTCCGCTACAAATTTAAGTCTATTTCGTCCTAAGTGCACTAAATATTGTAATTTTTCTTTATTTGACACATAACCGCTTGTACAATTTGGCAGAAAGCACATTTTGCCCATTTTAAATGAAATTAAATGTAAATAAACAAAAAAAGTTCAAAACATAAACACTTCTCTGTACAAATCAAACGTAAAGAGAGCACAGCGATGGCCTGCTATCCCCACCACAAGCTCAACAACCGAAGTAAATTTTGGTACCGCTAGCTTCACGGGCCTGGCGTACGAAGTGTCATCTCCTTTCTATATTATACTTCGTGGTCAATTCATTTTCACTTCCTGGTTCCTGCTTTTGTGCTGTGTACTGTGTAATCACTTCCAGTTTTCTGCTGCAGACATCTTGTGCAACAAGCTACATTGGAATTTCGTGTTTGTGCTTCTTATGTGTTATTTGTGTTTACGTATATAATTCGTACATTTTCATTTTAATTTGGAAGTTTTCCTTTTCTTATATTGTTCTGTAAGTATAAATATTGCTTATATTTTATTTGAATCTGTTGTAATTGGATAATGGGCCTATAAACCAATTTTTTTTATTAATTTTTGATACTGTATTAGAATATATGAAGATCAGTGAAAACCCGATGATAAAATTTCATATATTACCCGAGATATGATTTGTAAAGTTTGTGTGAGTCACGGCTGCTCCACCAGTGGCACTAAAACAACGATTTTTCATGATAGTAAATAGATATATATTTTTTAATGTAAAAATAATATTTACATCTTATAAGTTTTAATTTACAATAATTAAACTTAATATAAATGAAGATAAGTATTTTACTTGATATTCGAGTAAATAACATACGAAAGTTTGAAAACAGTGGCGCTAGTAGTGATGTAACCTAACCTCAACACACAATTTTATTCAAAAGTTTTTCAACACAGCTCAATAAAACAGTGAAATTAGGAAACAAGTAATAGAAACCCAACAAATATAATAATTTTAAATACCAACAAAGCAAATGAAATGACATTGCGTAGTTCTTTTTCCGCCCACAATAGGCGTTGGGCGCCACGGCAGACGCGCTACTTTCACTTTCCATATTACGCCTGTTTTGAATTCCTGTCAACTGACAAAATTACTATTTTGCAAAAAATACGGCAAACATAAACTACAGAGCATTTAATTCTCCACTATTTTTGTACAAAGCATATTTTTCCAAGTCCACAAACTCCAAAGATATTCGAGATAATTTAAAATACTCCAAGTAGGCAGGTAACCAAAGTTACAGTACTGTATTGCGGCATAACTGCGCATCAGGCGATTTAAATTATGTAAATTTATTTTTAACTGTTTAATATTATAATAATATGCTTAAGGACAATTAACTTACTAAACCCAGATCAAAAACAAACCCTTTATAACATATTAGAAGGACAAGTGTGTAGAGAATACCCTAATTTATTAAAAAATTATTTTTTGTCATTCATTGATAATTTTACCTAAAAATAAACCGAAATGGAATAAAATCACACAAATAAACTTAAATAAATAATTCATTTAATACAATTTCAAGTAGTTTACAATGTTTTATTTGTTTTCAAACTACAAAACTTAAAACTAACCAAAACTAACCAAAATAATTAAATATATAATTTATTAAAAATTTTTTCTTTTTCCTTTGTCCTGTTGTTTCCTATGTGCTTCAACTAACGCGTTTAGTTCAGCTCGCTGCCGGCTGAGCATTTCTTCAAGCGTTTCATCCTAAATTGTATAAAAAAAAAACAGAATTTACACTATGTACAGAAGCGCCATTTTGTTTTTCATTATCAGTTGCCATGCGCAGGCTTTGTTACATAAACAAAAACATCTGAAAATGACTTTTCAGTTTCACTTCCGGTTGAAATAGTTAGGTTATGTCGTAATCATTTTCAGATATCTTGTTCATAATGCGATTAGTCACTTTTAAATTAGGTTAGAACTAACTAGAAGCACAAAAATAGTACATTCACTAATGCCCCGTAACCAGTCTGTTTTGAGAAGTCTTACCATATCAAATTCCGAATTTGAGTCCAACAATTGTTGAAAAGTAATTGGTACAACTTGTAGTCGACCATTTTGACAATTTGACAACCCACAACATTTGACAATCGCTAAGAGATTATTCTCGCGGTCTAATTTATCAGAAACGTTATTTTGCGTAACGGGTGTTAAGTATTCGTCTTTGTAGTTTTTTAGGGAGAAATCTGTCAAATCTTTAGGGAATTTCATGCCGCCGTGGATGGTGAAATAGTTACCATAACTGTCACCAGTTCGAGCTAAGTTCAAGTCGAACATACTAAGGGATTGTTTCATTTTATTGCGTAATAAATCTGTAGGGGTAACGTCATGCTTTTTAGGAGATTTTTTCACATTTTTGCCGTGTTTATACATAGTTTGATTTAAATTTCTAGTGCTGTTATACAAATTTTTTTTCTCAGGCTCTATTTCTGAAAAGCTACGATTATAATTACTAGGAGGCGAGATATTTTTGAATAAATTTGGTTCAGAAGACGTTCGTGTATACGAATCTTGTTTTAATAAAGGTGTGCTAGATTTAAACGAAATTTTTCGGTCTGTTTTCGAACGATCTAACCTCAAATATCTACTATCGGAATCTGGGCGAAATTTGCGTCTGTTCCGTAATTTTAACCGAGTTTGAGGTTGAAAATAATCAGTTTTATATTCATTTTGACAGGAACATTGATACAACAAACACTCGCACTCCTTTTTAATGATCAGTGAACGATACTACACTGTCTGTCGACTTTTGAGCAAGATTTTGGTATTTATAATCATAACTTTTCCAGAATAAATTATTTTTACAATAGCTGTCATTAATTTTAAGGTTAGGTTCATATTCAGAATCTGACAAATCAAACGCGTTGATATCCGGACAAGATTTTGACAGATTCCCGTTAAATTTCCCTAGGTTCGGCGCGTCAACTTCAGGCGAATCAGGAGGCACTAAAATGTTTATGTCAGGGCATCTATGATTCAGTTCATCTTTAATTATTTCACAGTTGGTATGGTAATTTTGAAAAGTTGAAACGCCACCGTTTTCGCGAAATATTAACGAATGAATATTAGTAATTCGATCTAAATTATCTTCTGGAGGGTGAATTATAATTGTCGGGGTGCGCCTGAAAGTTTTTGACATTCTACGGCCTCCGGAAACCTTCCGAGGATTCGAATTAACAACTTCCGGTGAAATTTTGACCTATTTTTTTGGCTAATTTTGGACTAGGTTTAGAAAATAAATTCGCTATTTCATTGGCTAAGTCGTTATACGATAAAGATTTTTTTAGGGATGTTAAATTTAAATTTACCCCTGTGGTTCCCCCTCCACTAACAACTTTGGGGGCTATGTCTTGACGGCTGGTAACCGCATTTCACACGCAAAAATATATCACCTACCGAGATCTGCGTAAGCAGAGTGCCACACCCTTAATGGGTAAAAGGCGTGATGATTTATTTATTTATTATTTATTAAAGTGAAATTAGTAACAAACTAATAAAAACAAATATTGTTAAACAAAGAATTGTTAGTAACTTTGAGGTTACAATAAAAACTTACATTTTGAACGGACCGCCATGGGACTGTGGCTGTTGTAGATTTGGCTGAAAAATTAAGCAAAAATTAGGTTAAAAGTTTTCCCAGAATTTTCTTAAATGATTTGTGGGGTTATTAGTAGAGCTATCGGGCTCATTATTGAACTTGGCCTTGGTATTTTAGTCTGGAACCTAAATATTTACGGTTCATTTGAATATTCGAGCGAATTATTGAGATATTTGACAAACAGGCCAACAGACAGATGCTTATTAAACTTATTTTATACCTATTATATCTGTGGTGAATATGGCTCATTCTCGAACTTATCCTTGATGTTTCAGTGGGAAATCCAAATATTTAGGTTTCATTTTTAAATTCAAACTAGTTCTGGAAATATTCGATAAACATACTGACAGACAGGCAACATTTTCAAATTAATTTTGTATCTAGGGTTAGTGGATAAATGTTGCTGTTATTTAACTTAACCATAATTAAGAAGTGCTGAATCCAAATAGATAGGTTTCTTTTTGAAATTCATACTAGTTCTGGAGCTATTTGACATACAAGTTGACAGACCGCCAAGATTTTAAAATTAACTTTGTATCTGTGTTTTTAAAAAACATTCCCCCTGAATCGGGAACAAAGTGACAGATCTGGGGCTGGTATTTTCATCGTAATTTTCCATGTTTTTCATATTTAATTTCTGTCGTTACAAAGCAAGTAAAAGTAATTCTTGTTTATTGATTTAGATGCAGAATTTTATACTCTACAACATGAATTTGAAGCATTTTCCCCTAAAATAATTTGGGGAGCAATGCGCACGGAAAAACTGTTTTTTCATGTTAATCGCCTATTGTTTGAAACATTTTCCTCTCGCTGTCACCATTTACAAATTACAACACGTTAAAGAAAAATTATATTCTGATATATTCGTTTAAATTTGCTAACCTGTTTTTTGAAAAAAACAAAACAACGGTTGAAAAGTGTCATTCTTTGACATGTATGATAATTTGTTGAAGGGATGAGCGTTTCTTGATAGTGGTGGTGCGTGTTTCTGCATTGTTTGATAAGAAAGATAAGAGTGTGTGGGTGTATAGTAAGTGTGAGATTGAGAACATTGTTGTTAAGAAAGTGGGAGTGAGTTTGGTTATCTCGAGCGAATGTCGAATGAAAGGTTAGTGAAACTAATATATGCGGGTGAACGATTGCGCGGGCGTCCGAGGAATAACTGGTTGGGTATGATTGATGGTTTGTTGCGTGAACGAGTGTGAAGAATAGACGAGCAATGTATGAATCGCGCTATGAATGTAGAGGAAGCGAAAGTGGTGCGTCAGGATAGGAATGTTTGGAGGAGATTGATTGTTGGTTGACTGTGTTTTTAGGTTCGTGTTACCCCATTGAGTGGGATATAGCGTGACGTTATACATGTATGTATATAAAGGTCTATGTCCACGGTGATAGAAATCGGTCCGAGGTTTCGGATATAGATCTCGAATCCAAAACTTGGATCGCGGAAACTACCAACTTGGATGAAAAAATCGAATAGAAAACTATGATGAAAAAACGCGTTGTTCACTATTTATGATATAGAACTATATCCGAGATCTCGGACCGATTTCTATCACACAGGCCTTAAGATTTGAACGAAGTTTATTTAGATAGTTGTGGAACTTTAGCTTGCAGTAAGAGAGTAAAAGTGTTAAAACAACCAACCTTTGCAGATACTGATCATTTCTTTTATTAATCTATCCGCCATATTACTTGTAGCTTTCAGTTGTCGATGTGTTTATCCACAGGAACGCGCACAGAGAAACTAAAAAATAAGCGTTATTTTTGTTGGTGTTTGTGAATTATTTTGTATCGTACCAATTACTGTCAGAAAGTCATTTATCCACTTGTCTCTGTAGTTGGGGCGTTTATTTACGGGAAAACTATTCCAAACTTACAAGTACTCTGTTTTATCTAATTTCTACCAAGATATCCAAATAGTTTGACGAAAATGCATCTGAAAATGATCGGAAAACTAACGTTTATTTTCAAATTTTGTTTACGGACAAACGACGAACTACTTACGGTTACCATGGTGAGATTGGCCAATCACGGCGCTCTATTGGGCTTCCAATATTAAAATACGCTAACTAGCGGCAGAATTCTGAACTACGTCTCGCGGTAAACTGTGTTTTTGACGTTTATTCTGAGTTTTTATTTATTTAAAGAATTTGAACTTATTTATTATTTTTTCTAAATTTGTATCAACAATAGTGACTATAGAATAATTTTAATGTAAGTATTACATTTATCTATGACGTATTATTTAAATAAGTACTACATTTAATTTGTAGATTAGAGGTTAAGATGGAGTTTTCTCCAAACAAACCTGTTAAAAACAGAAAAACTTGCATTGTTTATGGCTGCAGTTCTTCTGCTAATAAAAGTCGAACAGTTCGATTTCATTCATTCCCAAAAAAAGGTGAAAGACTAGTTTGTGTGAAGAACAAATGGGGTGACACAATGATGTGTGACAAATTAAAGGCATGGAAAAAAGCATTGAAAATTGCGACCAAAATAACTTCGAACACGTTTGTATGCTCTTTACATTTCTCTGCTTCGAATTACAAACGAGCGGGACCAAATGCGAAACAGAGATTGTTAATATCAACAGCTGTTCCAAATTGTAATCTACCGAGCACACCTGTACATGGAACGACAACAGAAACGCCAAATACTAAACAAAAGCGACAAGTAAGAGATTTTTTTTATAAAATTAAATCTTTTTATGGACACTTTTTATTTATAGAAACAACGTGAACAACGATATAATAGACAATCATGCTCCAGGCAATTATTTTCTGAAGCTGAAGAAGATAAAACTGAAGATGTAATAATTGTAAATATCAATTATTCAATGTTGTTATAATAATTTACATATTATTTTTTAGGCTATGGGACCCGATGTTTCAATTTGCGCTGGTGTTTCGTTGTTGGAAACTTCACCCAGCAAATTATCAGCTGCAGAAGTGTTACTTCAATTGGCGAATACGCCTCCGATTATAAAATGTTATGTGGACAAATCAGTTCAAGTGAAAAGTGGTGATATTTCAGTACCTTTTATTTTATGTATTGAAAATGACTCAGTGTTACGAACAATGACTGGAATTCCAAATTTTGATGTTTTATATAATTTAGTTAACTTACTAGCGTCGACCCCGCCTACGGCGGGGGTTTCAGCTAGGGCTCCGCCATCTCTAAAAATCTCAGAAAACTTATGTAGTTATAACAATATAATAGGAGAAAGGTGATTAGTACTGTATAGCGGTTCGGCCTACTTCGCAAATCTAATCCCTATGCTCCTCGACCCTGAAGAAGATTTCAAATAATTTAGGGTCCAACTGAAAGTATGTGATAATGAATCATAGTGCTTTGTTAATAATATCTCAGATGAGACCATGCAATTGATGAAGAAAGGTCATTCCACCCTTTCATGTAACTAAATTGGCGAAGAAAGCTCGTCACTTCGTTCCTCGCTTTCATGTCATTAACATTGACGAATATCATCACTTCCATATTTTTCATCGCGAGAAGTTGTGTCTCCCAGGTTTTTCATTGAGGGAAGAGTGTGTTTTCCATTGAGGGAAGTTGTGTGTTTACCACTGAAGAAAATTGCGTATTTTCCATAGAGGGAAGTTGTGTTTTCCATTGACGGAATTTGTGTATATTCCATTGAGGGTAGTTATGTGTTTACCATTGTAAAAAGTTATATGTTTTCCATTGCGGAAGTTGTGCGCTTTACATTGAGGGAAGTTATGTGTTTTCCATTGAGGAAAGTTGTGCTATTAGCACTGAAGAAAATTGCAAATTTTCCATTAACGGAAGTTGGATGCCTACCATTGTGGAAATTTGAGTGATTTCCATAAGGGAATGTTGCATGGTTTTTATTGAATAACCTATAAGTTAGCTTTCTAGTAATTTCTAAAAAAACAATTGCCGGTCGTAATGATTTGTGATTATGAATGTTCCTCACTAACGTTCCTCAACTTACTGCTCCTAAAACATTTCATTTAATACCCGACAAGTCAGGTTTCTATGAAACAAAACAAAAAAACATGTGCTGATCGTAACGATTTGGATAAAAAAAAATTCGTCACTGCTATCTTTCATTTCCTGTCATCAAAAAATTTAATTTAATATCTACTTCATAAGTTAGCATTCTAAGAATTTCTATGAAAACAATTTCCCACTTTTATAAAATTTCAGGTTTCCCTGAATTTTTAGAAAAAACAATTGCCTATCGCATTTAATTTCATTTAATTTAAAATATATATATATATATATATATATATATATATATATATATATATATATATCTGTCTTCGATATCTCCCTTGTCGTTAGAAATACGGCATATATTTATTAACAAAATTTATTCGATTACTAAAGGAGCATAACGTAAAATTATTTTCACATATACAGGATGTAACGTAACGGCTAGACGAGAATTGTTTGTCTTTTTTTTAATGGAACACCCTATATATTTTTACATATTTTGAATTGTATTTTATTCACCTATACGGACATATAAATTTTGTTTTAGTTTTCCGCGGCGTTGTCAAGTTTGTCCGTTTTTTCTCCAAAAAAGGCCGAATACACGCATAGCTTTGTGAAGGCGTACTAAAGTTATTTTAATAGAAAAATTTAAGAATTTTTTTTTCTGCGCAACTGTAACTATACTCTATGTTTTGACATACTTTCTTTTAAATGTAATTATACAGGATGTTCAATAAAGCGAATCAAACTTACTCCACTTCAAATGATTATAACTCGCAATTTTCAAATGGAACATCCTATATTTTATTATTCTGTTGTGTGCCATTTTGTATTACCTTCAATTATTATTAAGGGTATCCTATGCCTAAAACCAATCATTTCGGAGATTTTTACCATTTTTCACTAAATTAATTTATTCAATTAAAAATTAAATCTAGTTTTTAGAGAAAAAACGAAAAAACTTGACAACGTCGCGGAAAACAAAAACAAAATTCATATGTCCGTATAGGTGAATAAAATAAAATTCAAAATATGTAAAAATATATAGGGTGTTCCATTTGAAAAAAGACGAACAATTCTCGTCTAGCTGTTACGTTACACCCTGTATATGTGAAAATAATTTTACGTTATGCTCCTTTAGTAGTCGAATAAATTTTGTTAATAAATATATGCCGTATTTCTAACGACAAGGGAGATATCGAAGACGGGCATTTCGAAGACTCACCCTGTATATCAGCCGTTCCATATTTTTCACAGGTTGTTAAAACATGTCTATTCAAGACTTTTCATTTGATATCAAACACGATATATTTTTTATGACTTTTAGAAAAACAATCGACAATCGGTTATCTTCCATTTTTTTATATAATCATATATCTTTTAAAAAAATAATTAAATCAAACACCAATTTACATTAATATTTGATCATGTAATAAAGACTTCTGTGAATTGTCATCTTGTCATTTTAAAAGTATCTACAGTCAATAATAATTTGCATCCTACATTAGCTTCAAATTCCGCGGTTTTACTTTACTTTTTCTAAATTTAATCGTGTAACACCCACTTTTCTCAGGACGTCAATATACAATCAAAGCAAAAAGTTTTATTCGACATTTCTAAAAAAATTTAAATTAACGTTTAAAAATTTGCATAATATCAAACACGTTTATTCATTTATTCTAAACACAGATAAATTTACACAACAACTCCAACTTGTCTACAATTAATGTAATTTATATTTAAAAGGTTAAACTATACTGTCAAAAATGACAAACTGTCATAGATGTTCATCTTAAAAATTCCACGGCCGCCACACTCTTAGTTGATTTTGACCCAAAAGTGCATGTTTTTTCAAGTTTTCTCGCACATCGTGTGCAGGAAAAATTTGAAATCATCAAAAGGACCTAATCCTAACCACACTCTAAATATCTATGAAGGTTTCACTCAAATTCATCAATCCGTCTAAGCTCTAGAAATTGGCAAAGTTGCGTGATGAATCTATAGATATATATTCTAGATTGTACAGAGTGTTTTATTCAAACACCAAAATGTTTAGAATGCAGAATAAAATGTTACTCCCATTATAAGTCCCATTTGACAGCAAAATTTACGACAGGCGTCACTCCTGGAGGACTGTTATCATTTTGCAGTAAAGCATACGGTGGACGAACAAAGCAATATAACAAATTTGCTAAGGAGACACGATGGAATTATGGTTGATAGGGGCTTTTTGATAGACGATATTTGTCTCTCAAAACAAGTAAAAGTTATTAGACCCCCTTTTTTGAGGAATAAAAATCAATTTAGTAAAGAGGAACGTGTAAATCAAAGAATAAAAAATTTTAAAGTTTTATCTGCAATAGATTGGCATATGATGTCCTACGTAGATGATATTTTCAGTAATAGTATAACAAGAGAGTGAGAATAAATTGAAAATAATTTGACAGATCTTTCGAAAACTTGTTGCCAGGCAATTGCCAAATGGCGACAAGTTTGAGAAAGATACTGGAGAATTATTTTCAAATTTATCGAACTCTCGAGTTGTATTTAATTAGATTATTTTTTGATTTCATCATCAGACACGCCACTAAATTTATCTTTTTTGCTCATTTTTACTTGTGTTGATGATAACTATCTGACATTTGACATCTGTCAACAAAAACAAAAAAGCTACAGAGAAAATTGCCGGGAATATTCACAAGAGCATTATTCTCAGTATAATAATGACAGGATTGGTTAAAACGTAGACACGTGACATACAGTAAAGCATTTTATTGGTTTAAAGAAATGTCAAAAAATAATCAATATTATATGCGGTATTGTAAATTTATCTGCACCAATACTAGGTGACGGTGACGATAAGTTTTTCTGATGGAATTGATAAAAATAAACGATATTTTTCATTACATAAGTTTTGTTTATTCACATAGAACATGTAACATTTTACCAAAATAATTTTCTTTTAATTTGTATAACATTTTCTTACAAAATATTTTATTCAAATGCACAGGTATTACAATAATTTTATTTTGTACTGAACTATATATTACAAAGTCGCACAATTCTAAATTTAACATGCTCAAGCTTAATTGTATTTGTCCATAATACGCATGCCTTTCTTTTAAAGTTTCTTCTTCCAGTTGATTCGGACATTTTATTTCTATAAGTTTGGTTATATTTGTAGTATTTTGGATTACAAGTCCGTCTGGTGAAATTATGAGTCCGCTCTGGACAACGTAACCACTGGCTTGCGCTACGTACATCAAACCATGCTTCACGTACTTGCTATGAAATGATTTCGGCCAGCAATATTTTAAAGCTTTTTCTCTCCAATCGTCCTTAGAATATGTATATATTTCATAGCATCTACTAGCAGTTATTCGAAACTGCCTGTGCCTGTGCCACTCATTTTTATTTTCTAAGGTCCAGGATTTTCTCGTACCTTAGATTGCCGCAATGATAATTAAAAATCTTTCTACAACAATCTAGCGTAGGTACCTCATATGCTTTTAAATTTGTCATCAACTCTGACTGACTACAATTTTTAATGGCTGTTGCAACGATATCAGGAACATACGGCTGGATATGCATGAGCCCTGATGACGTGGATACGCTGGACGAGGATCCTTCACACTCAAAGGGCTTTCTTAACCTGTAATACATCAGAAATAAATAACTGAATTTATGTTGAGCATGTGCATAAAATACATACAAATGTTTCTTGTACGCTGAATTTTCAATGTTCTCAAAAGAACTCAAGATGTCCCTTTGTTCTCCTTCTTGCAGGACAAGTTCATTTACATCCACACAACAAAATGTTGCCACTGGTTTTGGCTCGTACCGACTTAATGCCTTGCCTTTCAGACTGGCCCAAACACATTTTTTGTCCGTTGAAGAGACGTCTTCCAACGTCATAATGTTATTTCTGAAATATACAATAATTGATTATTTGAAATAGCTACAAATTATATATTTATTTGTTATTTACCTGTTCAAATACAGGAGAACTGCAACAACATGTTGCAGCTTTCACTGGAACCAGCTTTACACGTGCTGACCATTTCAGTAACTGAGAGAATCGTTTTCCAAAAGAACTGTACCAGTGATGTTGTGCGGTATTTGTGTCAGGGCACTTGTTTGCAAACACAATGCATATATTCTGATGCATTCGTGAGTGGTTGTTGTACTTCCACATAATATTATGTGGATGTGGCCACTATTTATTATTTGCTGGCCTTCTACCATGCTTCTTGAAGATAAAGAGCAACGTGCAAACTTACATATACTATCTAAATCTAAGCAAATGAATGAATCCATGCTACTATTTATACTAAAAGTAAAATAAAACTAACGAAAACAACAAATAACTACAAAAATATTAATATTAAATACTACTAGAAAATATATACAACTACAAACTAATATCAACAAAGAAAAATGATAACCTATCTAAAACAAAATAATGCTACAGTTAATAACTACTTACCTACAATAAAAAACTACAAAACAACTAATGGCTAATGTAAATGTAACTATAGTCTATAATTAATAATAAGAAAATCTAAACAAATCTACCAAATATACTAAGAAAACACAAAATACCACAACTAAAACACGCATTCGCCATAGAAGACCATACAAAATGAATCTGCCATGTACCGCTAAAGCTTTGTGATCAACGCCATCTCTTGATAGTTTGGAAGCCCAATAGAATCAATGCGAGGATCCGTGACTTCAAAATATGTTCAATTCGTTGTTACGCTTTACTGCAGAATATTAAAAAAAAAAATACTTTACTACTAATAATTATTCCATAAGTGTTACACGATTTTGACATAAATTTGTCATATTTCGTTTATGGTTTATGCGCCCATTGAGTAAAGTGTCTAAAAATGAAAAGGAATAGGCGTGAGTCACGTGTGTTGCGGATATGTTTGTCCAGTTATAATTGTTGAAGGTTATCAGTAGAAACTAATTTGTATTTTATTTAATGTGTTAAACGTGAGATGACTGATGACACATTTCTAGGGATTGTGTTTTGCAGTATTTATATTAACAATACAGGGTCACTTAAAGTGATTTTGGTCACTTTTTTTCATTGAAATTAACTTAATGTCACTCTTTAGACAAAAAGGTCACTTTTACAAATACATATACTTAATAGTCATATTCTGGAACTTCCCTGTTAATTTTTAACCATCTGTTAAAAACTTTAACCAATAAAATCAAGGCACTGAAGTTTAACTTTTTATCGCGAATATGTAATAAACCACGTGAGTGATAAGAAGGAACTTCAGTGCCGAGGTACATATTAGGTTTTATATGAAATCTAAAATTAGAAAATAACTGTAAAAAAAATTATGTAGGTTAAGTTTATACATCTGTCAATTGTCAATTGGAATTGACACACAGTGTTGCTAACGTCGAACATTGATCTTATCGTAAATGGCACTCAAAATTATGTGTTTTGTTCTCAATATCTTCAACGGAATTTATTAGTTAATAAAATAAAATAAATAAATACAAGATCATCACGTCTTTTACCCATTACGGGTGTGGCACTCTGCTTACGCAGATCTCGGTAAGTGATATATTTTTGCGTATGAAGTGCGGTTACCAGCCGTCAAATCAGTCAGTTGTGGGATTCGAATTGAGGATCTTACGATCCACAGTCCGACGCGTTACCACGGAGCTATTTACCCCTTAATTAGTTAATTCTTACACATATTGTTTCATTTTACGTATAAATGTATTACAATACGTCATTCATCTGTCAAAATTATCCTACTTGTACAATAAATATTTTATGGTTGCCAACAATGCGTTGTTCAAAATCGTCGTATTGGTTACTTTAGTGACCATTTCTGAGCTTTATTGATAATTTTCGAGAACTTTAGTGCCGATTTCAAATAAATATACGTGTCAATTGAAATTTTTAATTTGTATTTAATTACATCTGTTATCATTTGTTAAGTTCTTTAATTATGGAAAGTATTTGTGAAATAGGGAAATCCCCGAATTATTGCGCTTTCATTTGTTCGATGAAGTGAGATGGGAAGAAATTTATTTTGTTCCAATATTTTTTGTTTTATTTTTTTAAATTAAATAATTGTTGCTTTTCTGTGCTAGGTTTTAAATAAGTCAACACGAGAAGAACATGGACATTCCAGCGGACGTACTCGAAGACCTGAAGTGCGGCAGCTGCGAGGGGTACCTCTCGAGTGCCAGTGCTACGCCCCCAAGCGCCCAGCCTACCTCAATAAGCAATACCAGGCCGTAGCGAAGCTCCTAAAATTTCCATGTAAGAACTGGGAGCTCGGGTGCCGCGAGACGGTGCCGTTCGCAGCGGAGGCAGAAGAGATCGCGCACGAGGCGGCGTGCGAGCACCGCCGCTACGTGTGTCCGGTGCTCGGCTCCGCCCACTGCGACTGGGTGGGCCCCCGCGCGGCCATGTTGGCGCACTGCCGCGGGGAGCACCCGGGCCGCGTGCTCGACAACCCCTGCAGCCTCACCCACCACATCGCCACGGACAGTGTGCGCAACTATGTCATCTCGGCGTTCCAGCTGCTGTTCCTACTGCACACCAAGGTGTGCGTGGCCACGGGGAAGATTTACCACGCGGTGCGCTTGGTGGGAGGTTCGAACCAAGCCTCGGACTACAGCTACACCGTCGACATCAAACGCGGTATTGAACTGATATCGAAGGCAGGACAAGTGGCGTCGGAAGGCTGCCTGGCGATCCAGGAGGACTCGTCGCTAGCCTTGGACACCAACTGCCTCCTCGCCGTGCTGGGCGGGTTTGACGGCACCACGTTCACCGGAGGGTGAGCGCCGCGGCCGAGCAGCTGGCGCGGCCGGTGGAGAAGTGCCGGATGTGCAGAGCAGTGTTGACGTGCCCGGGTGGGTGGTGCGAGCGCTGTGTAATATTTTATTTGTTTTGTTTATTTTGTTCGATTCTTATTAATATTTATAGTTGAATGCACATAACCAGAACTTTTCAAGGAATGTTAAAGCCTCGACTTGTCCACTTTGTGTTAGTGGAGCGCTCACACGCAGCGAAAGTTTTTACCGGATATTGTCGATTTCGCTCATGATTTTTATATTACAATATAAGTTAAAAATATGCAGTGGTGCTTTTTATTTTGTCTCACTTATTCTAAAAATCATAGTCTTTCCATCACAATAAAATTATGTTGGTGTCTTCAAGGCTGGTTATTTATTTATTAATTTTTTTACTTTAACAATATTTCAAATATTTATTCAATGCTACAAAGTGCTTCTTTCAGCTTCTTTTGAATTGTTCTTGGTCATCTCAGTTATCCCGGTAAGTTAAATAAAATGGTAGTATTATGAGCTATTTACTTTTTTTGTGTAGTTTGTTACGTAAAGAAAATTCGTGAGATAAAAAAAATTACCTAGAATTAATTACAAAAAAGTAGTGTTGGGTAATCGGAAAATTTCTAAAATGAAATATTCCCAAAATGGAAATTTACCGGGAATATTTCATTGCCTTTAGAAACTTTCAAAATTTTTCTTTTTAACATAACCTGTGTTTCTTGTTACTGCTTGTTTAGCATATTTTAAAATAAAATTCTTGTCCATCAGCAAAAAGGCAAAAACTTAAAAAAGAAATTAAAGAATTTCTACTAATAGCGTGGTATATGAATTATTATTAAGATAGTTATTGTTTCCAATGTTATTATTTTAAATACAGTCATAATTTTTGTCATTGACATAACTTTAAAATCACGAAGGACAGTTTTCGAAAAATTTCCATATTTTTCTTGGAGATATTACCCAAAAAATAAATTCCCGGGAATTTGCCAACTGTACAAAAAAGTTTAAAAATCATTTGGTGCATTCAGCACAGCGACTGCCTCAGCGTGAACTACTATGATTTCTTTACACAGCGTGTATCTATCCTTGTCTAGAACTGTCATTATTTTTAAAATATTTTCTGTAACCTTTTACATATTACTATATGAGGGATTAAGATAGTCATTATTCACGAAGATGAAGTTTGCGTCACGAGCCGTAGGCGAGTGATCCAAATCATCCGAGTGAATAATGACCATAATCCCAAATATAACACTGTAGTTTTTCTACTCCTGTAAATTCGAAAATCACTTTCGAAAATGATCGAAATTCATTGAAAGCACACGTTGAAAAACGTCAACATAAAAATACACAATGTCAACTGACTACATGTCAACTGTGAGACGGCAGTTGCTTGGTGACCCACATCACGTCTTTAAATAACAATGATTTATGGATTTTTGGCTCTGTGATTGGTCGAGAAGATTGAATTATGGGTATTATTCATCGAAAAAATTGAAATATTGGGGATATATTTATACAGGAGTATAAAAAAATAATTTCTTAGTAGCATTAAAAAAAATCTGATGTGGACAGCACATAACCTCCCGCCCAATGCAACTATTAAATGTAGTCGTTCACTGGAGCCACAAAATAGAAAATAAGTCATTTATATTATCGTACTAGATAAAACAGAAGTTTGAAAATATTATTAATTATGTTGTAACCTGGATTGATTGGCTACAACAAATACAACTTTAATTCCGGAGAATGGGTAAGAGCAGGATCTAAGGGCCAAACCCACTAAAAAGATCGTATTGGTTAAATATAAGTTTGTTAACTAATATTCACTACTTTGTACAGTTATCTACAGATGATTACAACTTTGAGCCGATGATTTAGTTAATTGAGTCGCTGATGATTTGCAGACTCTAGGTCTTAACTGAGCTGCTGATGGTAACAGACTCTAGATCTTAATTGAGCCGCAGATGGTAACAGACTGACTTCTCGATTCACGTCTCAGCCTTAGGTAGCCGAGACAATTATTCATACTCAGCATTCTTACGGGGGCATACATCATCAAAAATCTCTAGACAATAACAGCTCTAAGAATGCTGAAGGGGATGCTAAAGGCATCAACAGGATGTGATATCATTAATAAAAATAAAACAAAAATGAATACGTGACATTCCATCAACATAAGCAGAATATACGTCTCACAAATAACTAAAAGTTAAATAATTCTTATAATTATATAGGGAGATTACAACAATTATTAAGATATTTGAGTTTTAAAAACTCCACAATGACATCAAACTATTATACACCATCTATCCTATTCTAAATTATTTGTACTTCTCTTATTATTGAGCCATCAGATTTTAGTGACCTATGCATTCAAATGAAAAAACAAATACATGTTCAAACAACCCTACGAATGAGGCCACTTTCGTCTTATTTAACCAACCTCGTTCTAGAGATCCCAATGCATTCGAACACTCTATACAGGATGTTTCCTTTAAAACAACCAACGCTGTTTTGGGCGAACTAATGACTTTAGAGGAAACTGTTATAAACAAAAAATGACCAGGAAAAAGGGCCCTATTTAATAGAAATAACAAACAGAGAAGTAAAGCAGTGGTTCTCAAACGATAGAATAAAATTATCCATTTTTAAAAAGTGATCTATATAATTTTTTTAGTCCATTAGATAGACAATTTTTTTCTGATTTCAACGATATAAATATGAGGTGAGGTATAACAATTATTTTGAGAAAAATGGTATTATACATTAGAATAGTATATTCTACAACAAGTAATGGAATGGCACATATTCCACGCGAGCAAAAAGTTTATAGTCCGAGCCGAAGGCGAGGGCTACGGTTTGCGAGCGTGGGATAGGCCATTCCGTTACATGTTGTAGACTATACTTTCTATAAAAAGGTTTTGGAAATTATACAAAAATACAAATATAAAACTGTTGAAAACGTCAAACTCAAATAAATCAAATTAAAACAAACAGACGTAACCATAGTAACTGAATCAAGATACTTCATATGTCGCGCTAATAAGCGGCTCTGATTCGTCGAAAATATTCCATACGCCGCGTATGGAATGTTAGTGATTCCATAACAATTTTTAGTAGTGGAATGCCCAGTTTCCAAAACAGTGTTATAGAAATAATTTTACAATATTGAAGTAGGCCTTGCAATAAACAAATGAAATGGTAAATAAAGAGGCAATATTTTTTTATTACACGATTTCTGGAGATTACTACGGTTACAAGAATTTCCAGTAAATTAAAATTTGATTGGCAGATAGGTAAAAAATTCACAGAATTATAGATTTTGTGGTTTCTCAATCACGTCTGTGTCGATGGATGTGCGTCCGTATGTTCTATAACTCACGAACGAGAAAAGATAAAGTAACAAAATGTCATAATGGGCTCGTTCAGCATTTTTTATTTAATTTTGTTTTGTAAAACTGTATATAAATTGAAGGCTATCTACACAATATGTCTTAATTGTTACTCATTAATGACGTCATTTTAAATGTATTGTTGGTTCTCAAACAGTAGAGATTGTAAATAATTGTAGTCACATAAATGTTCTATTTTATCTATGTGTGCCATAGGCACAATATATTTTTGCCTTGTCTGGCAGCAAATCTAATGTTAGAGAATGTTGTGCGTCTATAATATTTGCGGGAATATCAAAATCTTCCATGATTTATTTCAAAAAGGTGAAAACTGTAAACATAACAATCACACATCATTTACGTTTGCGGTAACTACGATTTTACAGTGGCCAAAAAGTAACTTTGTAATAATAAAGAATGATTTGCCGCCAAAATCGTTAAATAGAGTAACATAGAAATAAATAAAATTAAAAATTTTATATAAAAATGATATTTGCCAGCAGCGCCATCTCTTAACACTTATCCTAACTAAGTACCGATATTTCACAGTTGGTAATTGTCACATAACTAATAAATTGTCAAAAGATAAAACTGATTGATTGGATTGATGAGAATTGGTGATTTATTTTATTTTAATTATATTAAATTGTAATACAGAATATCGAGAAAGGTAGGTAACATTTGAATCGTTGGTGTAGTCTATGCGGGAATTATTAAATTGTCATATTTTTAGGTTATAATTGGAAGTCTTTCTTTTCAAGCAGTTTTGGATATTACGAAATATATGTTTCTGCAAATCAAAATTGAATAAATTGCCTACAAGGATTTTTTATTTTGCGAAACCAGCTCTGTGAAATATGCCAAGAAGATGTTTTTCAGTAAAATTGTTGCCTTGCTTCTCGTCACACCACACTACAAAAACTTGAAATATCTCGTAACGTAATTTATATTTTCAGGGAGTGGTTCTACTTTTGATTATGACACTTTATATAAATTGTTGATTATTTTCACGTTCCACAGTTTTTCAACATAACAAACTATAAAAAATTCGAATCCCACTGAAGAGCATGGTCGTTTGTGTTGTTCATATAAATTCATAATCATCTATTCATGAGGCGGCATATGACCATAGTAGTTAGTCCGCCTCTCATCTTAAAAAAAAAAAAAAAAAAAAAAATATTTGTTGTTGGTCAAAAATTCAAGACTTTGATACTGTGTCTCTCATTCCCATGAACGACTACAGTAATGCAATTAAAAAAATCTGGTGTGGGCACTGCACTACTTTTTTATACAAATAAAACCAACTGAACACGTATGACTTGTTCCTTGCGTATGACTTTATTTTGATAATTATTTGATATATAAATGTTAAACCTGTCTAATTTTCTGATTGTAACTATGAATTTATTTTAAAATAGAAACTAATTAATATCTATTCTTAAAAACTTTCTGACTAATAATACAATTATTACTTTTATAATATTTCACAGCACATATTTTTGACACTTCACAATTATTTGACACGTTTGACAGAAGTTAAACTTGTTTTAGTTTTTGTTCCAATCGTAACTAAGATTATTGAAATATATTATTAAATATAAAATTTAGTTTTTCTCAAAATCAGAAGCATGTACAAGAAAGTACAAATAACATTTTTTATTCCAAATATTTTTGCTAACATCTTTCATTTGAAACTTTTCCTTTTCCACAGCTCATTCTATTTTTGAAAAAAATAGAATTTATTGTTTATTGTGTCCAGTAAACTTCCTCTTCCTTTATTCAAAATCTAATCTGTATTTAAATATAAGAAGCAAAAATACACAAAATTGTATATTTTTAAATTATAGTATTTGAGTAATGTGAGGCGAAAATATCGGCGCAGACTACACACACACACATACATACATCATGGCGAAAATAGTAAAATCGTATTGTAGACAATCGACCATTTGAAAAATGTGCGCGCCCTCTACATTCAAGTTTCGAACTACAAACTTAGTGCCGCAAACGGCGGCATTTGGCAAGTGCATTATGAATTCAAATACAAGGTAATTTTTAAATGCTCATGATACAAATGAAAATATAAATTAAACTCGAAATAAGTGTAACATATGAGTATTAGTGAACAATCATTTACAAATTACTGTAATATTATGGTTTTTTATCATATATATATATATATATATATATATATATATATATATATATAACCTAACTTTTTATTTTAGATCACCTTTAAGGTCAAACATACGCGTCGAAAGAACGAACCCTTTATTTTTTTAAAAAACAGCAAATTCTATATTCTTTATTTATTTTCATGTTCTTTATGGTCCAACAACCTCCATTCGTCAAAATATCATGGATTTTTAACAGTGACTTCTACACTGCAATGTCAGATGAAGAACATATTTTCGTTGGGTTCGTTCACTCCCATGAATTTTGTTTTGCAAATTCAAATTTCAATAAATTATTTCTTACAATTATTCTTATCGAAAAACAAAACAATTATTACTGTGAAGTCTTTGAACATTCTTGTATTTATATATGTGGATGAAAAGGATAACTGAAACATTCAACTATAAAAAAATATTCGTTGAAGTCTAGTTGGTTAAAAATTCAGAATTTTGATACTGAATTTCTAATTCTCATGAACGACGACAGTAATGAAAATAATTCGTATATAAATATAATCGTCTATAACATACTAAAATTATTTTACATTTGAATTTACAGTTTTTGAGAAACAAATAAGAATATACCAAAAAACACACTTTTTGGTATATTTTTATTTGTTTCTCAAAAACTGTAAATTCAAATGTAAAATAATTTTAGTATGTTATAGACGATCATATTTATAAATATATACATTATTTGTATTACTGTAGTCGTTCATGGGAATGTGTGACATATATTTGACTACTTTGAAAATTATGTTCATGTATAATATGTAAACAAAATTGGCATTTTAAAATTTATTACAAAACTTTGGACTTTTATCTACAAACGTAGGTATAAAACATTATATGTTTCATTTATTATAATAATGATATATTGTTTAAAAAAAGTCATGTTCATCTTGCGCTATCTTCAGCCCGTATTGGCCCGGATGGTTCACCTTAAGCAGCAATTTTAAAAACATAACAAATGCCACTCTTTCGTGGACAAGAAATTTGAAAACATTTCCGTCGAATTTCAAAGAGGAGTGTATAAATAATTATGATGAGAAGAGAACAAAAAATTACACTAGTGGTTATAGAATGTGTAAATCAGAGAAAGTTTTGGGTACATTTTTACATTATAGCTATCCAAATCATGTTGAAATTAAAAGTACAATAGAAGCAAGCATGAAATTAAACACAAAATACAAAGTAAACATTCATATCACTTACGAAGGAACAATATGCAATGGATATTGCGAGTGTCCCGCTGGTACAGCTGGCAAATGTAAACACATATATGCTCTGCTTTGGTTTTTACTGGATTGTGTACGTCAGAAACTTGACAGCATTCCTGAAGAAACATCATGTACGTCCAAAAGACAGCAATGGGGAAATGCGCCTTCCAAAAAGATTTTAAATTTCCTTAAGAGTGATCCAAACAAACCCATAAAAAATACGTACAAAAATATAAAAAACAGAAGAAAAAACCTAAGTAATATGAAAAATATACCGTTGTATATGTCATCTCTTAATAAATTATATTTGAATTTATCTAAAAAAAATATTTCGCCTTTGTTTGCTGACACTCTATTCGAAAACAATTTTACACCACATTTTTCAAACCAAGAACTAGAAGGTTTTCTGGATAGCTAGTATTGAACTGAGGGAATCTGTGCAGATGATATGAGGAGTTTCTGGATTGTGTATGGTTATATGTTTTAGAGCTTGATTGATGGCAAATAACTCTGCTGTGAAAATATTTGAAATATTCTGGAGTTTGAATTTGTGTATTTCGCTTTCTGTAACGAAAGCTGCTCCCGTGCCGTTGTTGGTTATTGATGCGTCGGTATAAATGATCTTGTGTAGTTTGTTGTCGTCGCGAATTTGGCGGAACATGCTTTTGTAGATTTGCGGGTTAGTGCTCTCTTTAGGATATTTGGAGAGTTCTGTGTTATACAGGTGTGTTGTTGGTCTCCAAGGAGGGATTTCAGGATAAGTTTGTGTTGAAGCTTCAGGTAGTGTACTGTTAAAGGAATCAATGTGATGGGATATAAGTTCTTGTAGAGGTGTTTGTTTAGTATTAGGTAGGATTTCTGGGTTTATGTGTTTGTATGTTGGGTGGTTTTTGTTTTGGTTTAAGTTTAGGTAGTAGTTTAGTGTTAGTTGGGCTCTTCTGATGTGTAGTGGTAATTCCCCTGCTTCTATTAGGATGCTATTGACTGGGCTAGTGCGGAATGCTCCGGTAATAATTCTTAGTGCTGTTGACTGAATGCTATTTATAATTTTTAGTACTGTTTTCTTTGCAGTTCCATATGCAGCGCATCCGTAATCCAGTTTAGATCTAATTATATTTCTATACAAGGTTAGTAGTGTATCTTTGTCCGCTCCCCATTCTTGACTTGCTAGGGTTTTTATTAGATTTAGTCTTCTAGTGCATTCAGATTTAAGATCAATTAGATGGTGTTTCCATGTCATTTTATTATCTATTGTAACGCCTAGGAATTTGATTTTGTTCGTATAAGTTATGTGAGTGTCCTGTATCTTGAGTTGAGTATTGCAGTTTGTTTTCCTTAGTCTGGTGAAATGGATTGCTTTTGTTTTTTCCGGTGCGAATTTAAAGCCTGTCACATCTGACCATTTTTGGAGCTTGTAAATAGTCTGTTGTAGGTTGTTTACAACATTTGTGAAGTTTTTTCCTTTGCATATGATTATGAGGTCGTCAGCGAACAGAAGTGCTTTCACTGGTAGTTCGATGTATTCTTTGATGTTGTTAATTGCTAGGAGAAAGAGTGTTACAGAGAGTATTGCCCCTTGGGGGGAATCTTTTTTAAACACAATTTTTGGCCGGTGTAAATCCACAACAACAAAATTGGTTTAAATAATGAAGATCCGGCAGTGAAAAAGTATTTAGAATATCGACTTTCAATAGTATATTACATAACGAGAGAAGTAAGAAGCAATTTACGCACAAGTGTAAATATTAACACACGAGCCGCGTAGCGGCGAGTTGGTAATTTCACGAGGGCGTAATTGCTTTACATCTCGAGTTTTGTACTATACTTTTTCTACGACCACTCAATACTATTTCTAAATTAAAACCAATATTCAAATAGTTAGAAATTTATTATGCTTTTTTCTTTTCTCTAATCCATGAATTTTTGATACACAAATTCGTATCGTTGTCGAGATTTTGTCACCAAAATATTATTTGTTGCACTTTTAGCTTAAGCTTGTATCTCCAGTGGTGTTCCAATTGAAATATCACTATCGCTTGACATTTCTTACTTAAAATATTAATAAATATAAGTAAAGGATAATAATATTTAGTAGTATATATTTACCTCACAATAAAACACAGATTTAAACTACAGATGCAGATGGGAAACTATAAAATATTACCAGTTTACATGTAATAATCAGGTACATAACCTAAATGTCAAACAAGCTTTGTTTGTGTTTATAAAAATAAACGACAATTATTGAGCGTAGGGATACATGGCGAAACATAGTCCCCTCTACATATATTATTGAAATATTTATGGGTGTCATAATTTATAATAAACCCAGCAAAATATGAATTAAGTTATGAAATTTTATCAGTTAGCCTTTGAATCCATAACATTTAAATCTAAGATTTGATGCATCAAATTTTAATTATATAGGTAATGTGACAGTCAGTAATGCCAACTTAAATTTCATTTTCAAGTGTTACGTAATGAACATTACGTAACACTTGAATGAACATTACGTAACACTATTCGTAACAACGCACTTACATTGATTGTACTTTATTCTGTAATGACATACTTTCAGTAGTGGTCGTAGAAAAAATATGTAACTGTGGTTTCTGTGTTAATCCGAGAGTTCCTTTTCTAGGAGCTACACCTGATAAAATTTTATACGACTCTGACATTGATATTTTTGTTTTAATGGAAATTAAAACTTTAGCAAAAGCTATGGAACTAAATTTCTCTATTTTAGAAGCTATAGAAAAAAACTAGCTCCGTTTTTAGAATACAAGACTGACAAAAATACAACTGAAATAAAATGCAAAAAAACAAGCAATCATTTTTATCAAATTATGGGCCAATTAGCCCTAACTGGTATTGAATTTTGTGATCTTGTTGTGGATTGCGGCAAAGATACGCATGTGAAAAGGATAAAATTCGATAAAGAATTTTGGCTTGAAAATATGTTACCGGGTCTAGCAATATTTTATTCTAAACATTACATTTATGTGCCATAATGTACAAATTTTTGTTTGTTTTTATTTTATTTGAGACATTTATTTTCCTTGTGTTAATTATACATTTATTTTTTTATAAATTACAATTGTGATGTTATTTACAAGAAACATGTTATTTTTTTAGTATTGTTTATTTTATATATTTAAAAAGTTTATTATTTTTTTTTTTATATATAAGGCATTGGTTATCCTTGTCTATTATATTTGTTTTTCTTTTAATTATAAGACTGACTGTATTGTGATTTTATTTGTAAGATACTTGTTACTTTTTTTGTATTTATCTTTTATAGTTAAGAAGTTTTGTTTTTCTTTTAATTTGATGTTATTTACAAGAAACTTTTGTTTTTTAGTATTTTTTTTTCTTTTATATGTACAAAATTATCGAATATTTAATTATGATGAATCAACGAAAAAGTAAAGATGGTTTCAGATCACAAAATTAAATTTGCAGTCTCTGAGTAATACTAATAATACTTTTTGCTTGATTCATCATAATTAAATATTCGATAATTATGTCCATGGGTATATTTCAGAAGTTTATTTTTATTTTGAGTATCCCGTGTTTTTGATTTTGTGTTCTGTGATAAATAGAGCTGTGCGTTTACATCGATGTATCGATATTATATCGATATGTCGATATATCGAATAACGATATTCAGTAGAAAAAATATCGATATATCAATATATCGATATATAGATGTATCAATATATCAATATATCGATATATCGATATATTGATATATCGATGTATTTTGTGAAAAAGATATAAAATTTACCTATAATGTCATCTAATGAAAGGGGTTCGATTTATTGATAGCATTGCATGCTGATATTAATTTTTACTTTCACTCTGGAGTCGGGATTAAGGGGAGAATTAATAATTGGGACGATGCATATAGGTACAATTTCTAGCAGAAGTTTTCATAAAACTACCTTCCCGTCATGGCATAGTACAATTTCAAATATTTTAAGTAGATTCCCGTTTGTTTTATAATGCTGGCGCCCAGCACCATAAAGCAAGTACACAAACACCCAAGATGTTAAAATATTTCGCCTTCGAAACACCCGTTACTTCTCTTCACAATAGAATTGCCGACATCCTGAACCATTGTAATCCTTCCATAAAATCTATCTGCATTAGATTGTTTACTATTTATATAATACAGATCGACATCCTGAATCATTGTTTAATTACCAATAAAATCTAACTATATTAAATCGATACATCAATATCTCGATATATCAATATATAGATACATCAATATATCGATATATCGATACATCAATATATCGATACATCGATATATCAATATATCGATACATCGATATATCGATATATCAATAAATCGATACATCGATATATCGATATATCAATTGTGACGAACGCGCTGCTTTCTGGTAGCGTGATGCCACCGTGATTCCCTGAAAACAAACGAAGGGAGCCGGGAGCTCAATGGAGAAGGGTAGGTTCGTTGAGTAAAACTCGAGAGTTCACAACACTCTTTATTACCTATTATAAATACACAAAAAATTGAATAAAAATTAAAGCGTGGACCTGGACCAATATCTCGGGGTGACGTGTTAGACTCACGCTGCAGTCAACCAAGTCGCGGAGGACCAGCGACCGTGCATTCATTCAGCACACCGAGCGCGGAAGGCCTGCGCTCCGGGTACCCGGCTGAGTCGTGGAATGCCGACGACTGCACCGACACTCGCGCTGCTAGCGCCTTACGGAATTTTTCCTAGTGCGGAAGGCCAGCACGAAGAATCGTCCCGCAATTAACTAGCACTCACACAATCCAAGAAAACTCTAAGTCTAGCTGTGGAGGACCGACAGCTAGAGCGCAAACACAAGAAGCAAGAAAAATAAACAAGTAAGAGTATTCTAAGTCCTCTGCCGTGGAAGACCGACAGCCGAGAACCGCAAGAAATACTCCAAGTCTCTAGTCGTGGAAGGCCGATAACTAGAGGGCAAACAAATTAAACAGCCAAAAATAAACGCAAAATAACTCACCAGTAGAACTGCACCTTGAAGACGGAAGATTCGAGCGGAAAACCAACTCAGAATCTGACTGATAACTGAGCCGTGTAACGCCGGCTTTTATACTCCTAAATCTTAATTAAACGGCTTTACAGGCGTATTCTGAACACACTCCGTTAAATATTTTATTGAAAACGGACTCCGTTTAAAATAAGTATTTTAACGGAACCGTTAAAAATTGGTATTCAGAATTGTATATTTAAACGGATCCGTTATAAATTATTTTTTTAACGGAGTCCGTTAATTCTCTGTATGAACATAGTAACAAATAAACTCTAAACTTATGACAGCTACTTCAAGTGTTCCCAACATGCAGTATATTAACATAATATTTATCAGTAAATATTGATTTCAACGTAATCAATTTGTATTATAATCTTTGTTCTTAATTTAGCAATATTTAAATAAATATTTCTGGATAATTCTATTAGATAATAATACTGCAAAACGTATTTATGTGTTACAAAATTTTTGTTACAGATGGCAGCATTGATAAATGTCTTACAATATGTGCATAACCTTATATTATAACAACTTACCAGAGAGAGTAATCATCAAGTAATTGATAAAAATGTGTACCAAAAGGCGTGAACGCACGTCAAAAAAACAATTTGAATTAATTATTAACTATTTAGAAAATAATAATGATATGTTCTCCTTTGAAAAAACATCAAATTATTTTCCGAAAATAGAAAAGAAATGGACTAAATTAGCTGAAGAGCTAAATAATATAGGACCACAGAAAACCATTAAAGAATGGAAAAATGTAAGTTTATATTTCATACGATATATAATTTTCATTGCAAACAATTTAATAAATTATTGAGTTTCTGTTTTTTGGTTAGGTTATAAGTGAATGGAAAACTAATACCAAGAAAAAAGCAAGATATATAAAAGATAATTTGAAAGGGACAGGTGGTGGACCTAAACTAAATAAACAATTAAACGATTTAGAAGAAAGACTTCTATCCTTAATGAGTAAAATCATTATAGATGGTGCACCGAATATCGAAGAGCCTGGACTGAAACAAAGTACGGAAAACGAAGAATCATTTTTAGAAAATAATGCGAACTTTATGTTGTCGGATATGAACATAATTATAGAAGTAATATTTAGTTTTTTTTAAGTTTATTCTTTTAAATTAACGAATTTATAATTTCAGTCTAATGCATTAGAAGAATGTAATGAATCTGGCACGTTTTTAAATTTCGGAAATGACATCGAAATTAGCAAACAAAATGATATGGTAAATGAATAATGATGCAATCAGTGTTTCAAAGTTTTTACAATTATGTTTTTATTTCCCAGACTACTCTGCAATCATCTAATACTAATATGCTTCCTCCAACTAAAACTAAACGTAAAACCGTTATTGAAACTCAAGTTAAAGAAACAGAAGCAGAAAACAACTTTGACATTCCCAATAGATGTACACCAAAAAGGAAAAGACAAGTAGAAAAAATGTCTAATAACAATATTGAAAAAGTTTTAAATACTCATACTGAGCATTTGCAGTTACTAGTTTCCTCTAATAATAAAATTGCAGATGCCATTGTATATTTAGCGGATTCACTTAAAGAATCTATTGCGAAATTAGCATAAAAGTAAAACATTCATACTTAAAATTATTTTCTCTCAATCGCCTTATAAACTTAAATAATTTTTTGACTTTGCAAAAGATAATAGGAGTATATTTTAATTTGTCTGGTGGCTTTGTAAAGTAAATAATATTTTTTGAGTTCTGTACAAAGCAAGAAATATGTGTTTGGAAATAATAAAAGTTACCAAATGAAATACATAAAAGTATGTACTGAAATTTATGTGATTTATATATATAATAAATGAAAAAGACTGTCAATTAATTTTGATTTATTGTATTTAATAATAAAATATTAATTTGCAAAATGGGTGTGAATGAAATTATTTCTTATATCATTTCCTCTGTTCACCAGTAGATCTCCAGCATGTTGAATAACATTGTCAATGTTGTATATGTTTTCTTCATCTTCATTATTTAGTACTTCATCTGCTGGCAATGCAATACCAAAATTAAGTGCAAAATTATGAAGAAAAGCACAACTATATATTATTTTCGCTGCACGTATTGGGTCATAATTTAATGTTCGATGTTTAAGCAAGCAACGAAATCTTGATTTCAGAACTCCATTTGTTCTTTCAATAGTATTACGAGCAGCAGCCAGTCTTTCATTATATAGCATTTCTGGAGTTCCTTCAGCTGCATTTTGCACAGGGACCATTAGCCAAGGCTGTACAGCATAGCCTGAGTCTCCGATAAGGTGGTATGTTAAATTGTCGTTCAAATAAAGACGCCGCAAATGATCCTTAATAATTGAAGTATTCCATATTGCGGTATCATGTACTGATCCAGGAAATCGCGCGTTAATATTTAGTATACGTAAATCCGCATCGCAAATTATTTGCGTATTTATGCTATGATAACCTTTGCGGTTATAATAAGGAGCTGCTGGATGAATGGGATGGTTTGCAGGTGGTGCTATTATTGCAATGTGCGTACAGTCAATTGCAGCTAATGTATTTGGAAAATTGTACTTTTGTTGAAATTGTTCTTTTCTATATTCAATACTTTCGTAGCTAATTGGAAATTTAATCCATTCTTGAATAAAGTGTCTGTTAATAATGTTACTTATTAAAAATATGCAACGGCTGACAGTAGGTTGACTCATTCCAAAATTGTAGCAACCTCCAACATCTAACTGGTAGCTACCGTGTCCGAAAAAGTGAAGACTCACTAAAATTTTTAATACATTGGGTACTGCCCATGGTTGTGAAGGAGGTATTAAGTGAGGTTCGAATATATCAATCAAATATCTTGTTGCGTCTTTAGTTAGTCGAAATAATTTTAAAAAGCGATATTCCGGCAAGTTAAATGGGTCGCTTTCATCTCGCAATAATTGATGATGTTTACGTAAATGTATTCTAGAAAAATATGTATTAAGTTAAATACAAAATATATTTTCATAAACATTAATAATTTTACTTGCGTTCATTTTCCTCAAAATTTTCAACTAATAAATAGTCAGCTAGTATTAATAAAGCCATTTTTATAAAGATGGAATATTAATTACACTCTCCGTTTCACTTAACGGCACGTAAATAGTACCCGTTATTTTTTTCAAATTAACGGACAACTGAAACGGACATCCGTTTAAATAAAAAAAAAATGAAAAGTTTAGAATAGCAAATAAAATGAAACGGTCCGTTCATTTTTAACGGTCCGTTTAAAATTAACGGAACACGTTTAGAATACACCTGTTAGTCGGTAAGTTGTCAGACAGAGACAATCAAAACTTCTCGAAACTTCGACCATTTTTGTCTAACAAATTCTAATAAATTTTACAATAAAATCTGTAGCCTCTACAAGTGAAAATACATGCTATAAAATACATTTGCAGTGCACGGTCGTGTTACAGTTAAATTTGAAATTAAATAGTTCACTAGACTACATCCAGGCGGCGCTGGCGTCAGCCGGCAGTGTCAAGTGATAGCTGTCAAAGTGTAAACACATGAATGTCATAACAGAAAAGCAAAGAAAATCATAACAATTGAACTTACAGGTAAGTTACATTTTTCAACAGTGTACAACAACTCAAAATTCAATATTTCAGGTACAATGTGAACCAGGAATAATACAAAAGATGAAATACATTTTCAACGTAAACATAACCAAGTCAGAATGAACTTAAAATCACAGGTACGTATTCAGTCTTACAGATCACAGTTATCAACATTATGTTGTTCCAGGTACAAATGAATATAAACAATATAATCAAACATGTCAAGAAAAAAAGATACAAAATATACATGAACTAGAAAAATGCAAAGTATACCAGAAAAATACAGGAGCTCTGTAAGAGTTGATGTGATCGTCGCAAAGCAGCTAAACACGTGAACAGAACTATAGAAAAACCAGGGCGAAACATCACACAATATATCGATACATCGATATTATCGATATTTTTCTAATATCGAATATCGATATTCAAAACAAGATATCGAACAGCCCTAGTGATAAATAACTATTTACTCATGTTTATAGGGATTATATAAAGAAAGCAAATATTTTTTTATTATATTTTTTATTAATAAATAATATAAAATTATAATATACATATTATTTATCTAAAAGGGGTTCACCAATGAAATTAGACAGATGGCAACATACTTTCCAGACTTGATTTAATTTATCGTGCATTGAGTTTGGAAATACGTATTTCAAAATTCTAAACGTTTTAACATGACGAATAGTACGTTCTACATGAATACGTAATGATGCTATGTCACTAGTTTTTTCCACATCTTCTTTAACAAATTGTCGAACACCTTTTAAAAAAGGAGGAATATTGAGACTGACATTAACATTCCGAAGATCTTCTTCAATTGTAAATCCTCTATCCGCCTTTACAGAGGCACCAGGTTGAAGATAAGACAAAATACCACTGTCAAGTGTAATTTGTCTATCACTCACTCGAGCTGGATATAAATCTGAGACAATACTTATCATTCCATTGGGTGTTATTCCAATTAAACCTTTCGCGGTATTATGGGATTTGTAATTTGAAAATGAAACGCTTTGTACTCTAAAATCCGACACAGTTTCGATATAAAGTTCTGTGCAGTCTAAAATTACTCTCGTGGTTGGTAGTGATGGGCACTATCGAATTATTCGATAGTTGACAACTATTCGAATAAATCGATATCTACAAAATTAATTCGAATAAATGAATAAATATTTTTTTCGATTGATGTTTTTATCAAATGTTCAAATAAATATTTACAGATTTAAAAAAAAAAACTAAGTTACATGCAAACAAATAAATAATACATTTGTAGAAGTTATTAGCTGCTTATTTATAATTTTTATGTTAAATATATCAAGTAAACCACTGGTATATTTATTTTTTATCCTATTGTTATTAAATTGTTTTAGTTGACTTGGTAAATGAAAATAGTAAACCAGTCAGACAGTTTTATATAAGTCGTTCAGGCAACACATATTTTCAATTTTATAATAATGGCAAACTAACAAATATTATATACCTTTTTCTACAATTTCATTGCCTAGATTCAAGGATTTTTTTTTTTTTTACTAATAAAGGCTAGTACCAGCCTTTACACATGTATTAGCGAATTTGAGCTACTGACTCATTAGCGTAAGCGAATATAATGGAGGGAGTGGAGTAAAGATTTTGGCACGTATTATATAACATTTTAAAAAATTCTATATATATATATATATATCCAGGATACAAGATTTAAAAAATAATTATTTGAATGAATGAATTTATTCGAATAAATCATTCGATAGTCCGAACCATTCAGTTAATAATTATTCGATAGTGCCCATCACTAGTGGTTGGCTATAATTCCTTAAATGAATTTGGCATATATTTGTTGATAAGTGTTTAACTAGGCCAAATTGGTACTTGGCACAGTTGTGAAGATAAAAGATCTACCCAAAATGACCACAGATTACTAACAGTTCCTATTGATATATTAAATCTGTATGCCAAATCTTGTTTAGAAATCCTAATCTTAAACGACATAATATTAAAAATAAAATAATTGTTCTGTAAACGATAAAATACATCTTCTACCACTGTGACATTCAAGATTATGACGTGCCAAATTATATCCTGGCTCGATAAAATCTGCAAATATTTTAAACCTTTCTACACTTTCAAACCCTGTGTAGAACTGCAGCATTGCATTATTAACATAAAGTACTTTAGGTTTCTGCTTTCCTAATTGATATTCCAATGAACTTATATTAGATGATAATTCAACTACTGTTTTGTAAAGATTTCCATTTTCTTGGGTTAGCCGTTTTATCTAAAATATAAACAAATTTAGTGATTTCTTGTACTTCGTCGTCGATAAGATAATGAATGTAACCTCATTTTCCAAATCTTCCATTTTATGTAGTAACTGATCTTTATCATACTGATATTTTTTGAATATTGACATCAGATTTTCACTAATGGAATACATATGATCATTTGGTTCGTCTAGACCATTTTCTTCAGTTTGCGTTGACTGACTTGTCCTAACTGTATTATTTATTGTAATATCAAGTGCGAGATCAAAATCTTCTTTTATATCAACATATTTGAAAACTTTATCCTCTTGATTTTTATTGTGTTCAATGGAATCTAAGATAAATTAATGATAGTAACAAAATTTTGCTTTATATAAATGTTTTATTACCAAACTCTCGGCCATCAGGAAAATATTTAGGTGACTTATCGTTTGATGACTTTCTTCCACTAGCATTAAAATGCACCCCACAAATTTTGTCATATTTTTTTGGTTCCCATAGCTTCCTATTAATGCGACGAATCCATTCTTTCCTTCTATTTATATTGTTGGGAAAAGGATGAAAGGAAATATTTCTGTTCCTCTTCGAATTATTTTTACAAGCCGGTACGCAGCAAATTGTACCCGTCATAACTACTAATATAAGTTTTAAGAAACCTCAAAGTTCACAGCAGACGCAAACTGTCATATAGACAGAGACGGGCATAAGGCACTAAATTTTGTTGCGCTTTGAATTTTTGAAATGGTCTATTGTATTGACTAAAAAGAGACTTTTGAATTGTCTATCATTTAATTTTTTTTAGATGTTTTGAAAAGTTGTGCCACTTTTAAAATATAAAAAAACCCTGCTCCACTTGATGGTGCTTTATTTTGCTTAAATAAATAATATGTCGTCATTGCCTAAAAACTAAATAACATTTTAAAGTACTACACTGAAAAAAGAGTTTGTCACGCAGCCAACAAATTCCCGACATCGGCTTCATTCCAGGGGCGTACCCAGAGGGGGGGCGATGGGAGCGATCGCCGCCCCTAGACCTTTTTATAAATTAAGAATGATTTTTTATTGATATTCTCAAATTATTATTTTAATACGGATTAAACGTGAAACGAACAGGGAAGCAAGCAATTTTACAGATGTTTAAAAAAAACAGAAGAATGACGAATTAAATCCAAATTTGGCTTCGACATCCTTGGAGATTGAGGCTATTCTGGAAATATAAAACCCGGCAAATTTATTAGATCTTGAAATTAAAGTTACAGGTTCGTGTGAAATAAATGATGTAGGCTATCAATGAAAAAACTAGGAGGTTTAAGTGACAAAACAACATGCGATCTTATTAAACGACCATGGAAGCCGCCACTAGGATTTGAATTTCCTTTTTCTGTCCATAATAAAAAATCTGATGTGGCCAGCACTTAACCTTCCGCCCAATACTACTCCTAAACGGTACAAAATAGTATTTGATGATATAGAAACATACCTTCTTATTTGTTTATTTTCTATTTATATTTGAGAAATTTAATTTTATTTCGTATATTTTTTTAATTTTTGATATATATTTCACTAAGAATACAGCTTCATAATCGTAATGACATGTATAACATTTCGTAAAAAATTGAAAATTTTTAAGTGTTTCCATGGTGTACAAGGAATGCAAGATTTATGAAATCTAATTAATAAAATTAGTGTAATCAAAACAAAAGTAAAATTAAATATTCTATAACTTTCAAAATAACATAAATTGTTGAAAAAGGAAATTTAACCGTGGTTTTCACGAAAAACTTTTAAGGGCTTCAAGTAAACTGCTACTTCCGCTTGACCAATTTTTTCCAAACTCTAATCAACTCTTTATTTTAACATAAGAAGCAATTATTCACATAATTGTATTTTTTGGTATCATAGTATTTGGGTTATGCGACATGAAAAAATTGCCACAGACTACACACACACACACACACACACATACATACATACAACAGACATCATGTCGAAAATAGTAAAATCGTATTGCAGGGACTCTAAAACGTGCTTATTCATTGAAAACTCACTACCCAATTTTTTGACCAAAAACAATACCTCCCTTACCTGGAGGTAGGCGAGAGGTAAAAAGGAAAAGAAGAACGTAGATATTTAAATTTAAAAACTTCATTTTCGTAAAAATATTAAATTTAATATTTTCTAAAATGGAAATTTATGAACAATGGTATCAATGAATGCAGAATTTTTTGCTGCAGATAAAATCTAAATAAACCTTTGCTCAAAAATAATGAAGGGAGCAAATAATTGTAGGATTTATCATTGAAATCCCTAAGCTGCGTCGTCCGAGGCACCACCCTGTATATGAAATAAATAAATTGTAGTCTCAACGTCAACTGTAACAATATTTGTTATTTTTTTGTGATCATATTAGCACCTATATGTTATATCGTATATATATAAAAAAAAAAAATTTGTTTGTTAGCTTTCATTTAAAATAGTTATTTGTATACCAAGACCGCGAAATCACTTTAGCGCTTGCGCCCAGGCTGGATAATCTCGAGGGCGATAAAAAATTTCGCGTACAAGGTGTACACACTGTAAAAAATATGTAATTACAAATTTTATTAATTTTAAACAATTTTATTTAATAGAAGTGTCAAAATGATTGTTTTGTACCCTATTTCGCGGTCGTTGTTATGCTAGCGGCCTCGAAATAGGGTGCAAAATATTCATTTTTTATTTCGCGTCCGTTACCATAACAACAGCCGCGAAATTCAATTTCGCCGCCTGTATTACAGCTGCGAAAGGCTCATTTCGCGTCCGGTTGCACAAAAATAATAATTTATTTTTTTGTCTCATGTTTCTAATATTTTCAATGTAACGTTATTTTCATAATATTCCATGCTAAAATATCTTTTCTTTTATTGTAAATATGAGAAATATGTACATTAAATTACTCAAAAAATATATCTATAAAAATACGTAAAAAATAAATATAATACACGAAAATAAGAGTGGAGTGATACATTTCAAATTCCCGCTATATCGCCCCTCCTAGACCAAAATCCTGGAAACGCCACTGCTTCATTCGCCGACGCTCGAACAAACACGAAGAAAGCGTCAATTCATTTTTTTGCTGTGTGTTTTCACTCTCACTTCTTCCAGTTTTCTGCTGCAGACATCTTGTGCAACAAGCTATATTGGAATTTCCTGTTTGTGCTTCTTAAGAGGAATACCCACCTGTATCAAATGAAGCAAAAACATGATTTTGTTGGGGGTCATGGAACTGACTCTAATTTTGACCCAATTTCAAATATTTTTTTTTTATTTTGAAGATAAAGGATGTCTCTAGGCACGCTTAGTGCCACTTTTTTGTTTTTATTTTGATTTTATTGGTTTTTTAAGGCTCTAATGTTGGTAAACTTTGACAATTAATTAATAAGAATATCTAAAGAAATTTAGAAAACCCTCACTAGAGGATCCTAGTGTAGACTTTAATCTATCATACAGGATTATTTTTTTCAAAAAATATTGAAATTTAAAGCTTATTTCATGGGATATACAAAACCCTTTTTGTGCAAAAAATTGTAACTAGCAGCTAGCGCCACGAGTAGAATTTCTTCGTACCAACAAGAAGTCCCGCCCATAGCAGGTACCCTCCGAAGATAAATTAGCAAAATTAATTACCGTTCATTCTGTCGCAAACTTTCATTTGCAACTTTTGTGCTTTTGTGCTTTTGTGAAAAATTTTATTATGGGAAATCGCAAGGGAAAGAAAGTGAGACTAACGTTATCAAGCAGACGAAAAACATGTACGAATTTAAGAGAATACAATAGGTAAGATATACTATTATTATTATAATTCTAATTTACATTTATTAAATAAAGTAATACAGTAACGTATTGCTGTAGTTTAATGTATTTTTTATTATACCTGCAAATCCGTGTTTAAAATACGCTACAGCGTGCGCAAATGCAAGATTAAAACACGCCGTGCTTTAAAGAATGCTAAGCAACAAAAATAGTTATTTGTATACAAAAGCGGGGAAATCAATCTTTAGCGTTTGCGATAAATGATTTCGCGGACAAGGTGTAAACACTATTTTTGTGCAACCGTAAAAAAATATGTAATTACAAATTTTAAAGAGTTTTATTGTAAATAGAAAATGGCTATGGGACTGACATATGATAAACAAAACTATTAGTTTTGAAAAAATAATCTCAATTCCCTATTTCGCGTCCGTTACCATTAACAACGGACACTACAATCATTTTGGATTTCGCGGCCGTTACCATGACAACAGCCGCGAAATTCAATTGCTTATTTCGCGTCCGGTTGCGCAATCTGTCAAAACTGTCATATCAAATTGAAAAAAACGTAAACAATAAATGCTAACCAATCTCTATATAAATGATATACTTCAAAAATCACACGCGTAAAATTATGAAATGAAACAAAATCAAAATGTTGCGTTCAGTTTTTTCGAGAATACGATGCAGGTATAATAAAAAGTAGCGTATGACACACGCGTATAAGTGCTTCTAAACCACCAGCTACGTGAAAAGCTTACTTATACACTTGTATCATAATGTACTAATGTTGATTTATATAAATAGAAACTGGGTAGTCGAAATCGTATTTTATCGATTTTTTTATTTTGTTTATAAATAGATGCAGAAAATCTGACCTTCCGTACACAACAAAATTAGATAACTTACCAGCAGATCCATGCACGACTAACAACAATAAGCAGTAAGTTTTTTTATTTATTTATATTATTATATGAGTATGGTTTATTCAGTTTAAAAAGGGATCGGCAATAGTTGAGAAATAATAAAATATCAATATTTAAACAATTTTTATTTTTTATTTATTTATACATTTTATAAATTTTACTACTTTTGCCATGTAAAACACCATTATGAAGCCTATGTGAGGTTAAAAATTTAATGTAAAATTAGAAAGAAAATTTAAACCCCAGAATGTAAAATAAAATATTTATAATAATAAATAATCACTCAATTAAACATAAATGTTACTGAACCTGGTTCATTAACCTAGATGACAGTGATATGTTTGGTAATAATTGGTTTTGAGACGAATTTTCAAATAATGCAGAATTTATATCTGCACTGACAGAAGCAATGTTTTTCACTGAAAGTAAAAGTGACTTTTTGATAAATCCCTTTTTCTCTGTATGTATAATAATAATGGGGATTTTCTATCATTAGAGACTAATAATTTTGTTTGTAATAAGTACAAGGATACTTTAATCCCATTAGCTTGTGAAATCAACAAACAATATCTTAAAAATTTTAACGGATTTAATTTAATCCCTTTTTTCGCTAAATGTATAATAATGTTTATGTCATTACGATCAGGTAATTTTGTTCATAAGTATACGTGTAGTTTTAATTTTGCCGATTATACGGGAAAACAGGGCGATTTTCGGTAGCCGCACTAAGAAGTTCCTTTGTAGTTTTTGAGTACAGGGGATTTTACGGTTTTATGCTGATCCCTTCAGTTTAAACCGAATAAACCATGCAACTAAAACCGCGAGGGTCGCCTCATAGATCTCTAATATACTAAAATAGTCGTTTCTCATTTTAGGAGCGTAATTATGGAACCGATTAACGACACAAATTCAAAGAATACGATGCTTGAAATTGAAGTAACGGACCAAACGGAAAAAGACAATACTTCGAAATCATTCGAAAATTTTAAGATACAAGGACGGCGAATGGTTCAACTTGATCATTTTTTTCAATCGCTGAAATTAATAAGTCAACATGGTGATAAATTTGGATGTTGTTTTAGTAACCTTGATATCATTCAAGAAGTTCGACAAGGTTTAAATTCATTATTAAATATAAAGTGCACCATGTGCAATTCTACATTTTCAATATCAACAAATGAAGTTAAAAGTGATGATATGGAAACTCTCAATATTAATACAGCAGCAGTTGAGGGAATAATGAGCATTGGCGCTGGATTTTATAATCTCGAAGAATTTGTATCAACATTAGAAATTCCATGTATGAATAAAAAAACGTACTCTAGGTACCATAATATTGTCAGCGATGGTTGGGAAAAAATTGCTTTGGAGAAAATGAAAGAAGCTGGCAGAAAAGAAGCGGAATATGCAATTGAGACAGGGAATGTAGACAACAATGGTATACCTTGTATAACAGTTGTAGCTGATGCATGTTGGTCGAAACGAAGTTACAAGTCAAATTATAATGCCTTGTCTGGAGCGGCAGCTATTATCGGTCATCAATTTGGAGAGATTTTGTATATCGGCATAAGAAATAAATACTGCGTAATATGTAACAATGCCAAAGAAAATAAAATTGAAGTAAAACAACACATATGTTCTAAAAATTATGAAGGACCCTCTACAGGCATGGAATCCAATGTTTTAATACAAGGATTTAACAGCAGTATAGATATGTACGGCATAAAATACAGCAAAATGATTGCTGACGGGGACAGTAGTACCTATAAAAAAATATTGGATTCAAATCCTTATAAAGGTACTACAGTAGAGAAAATTGAATGTCGAAATCATATTCTACGTAATTTATGTAATAAATTAAGGACAATTAGCTCTGAGACACGATTTCCCTTACGTTTCAGGAAATTGCTAATTACTAGGATATTACGACTACGCAGAGCTGTTGTAGGTGCGATCAAATATAGAAAATCAAGTGATGTGACTACATTAAACAAAATTCAATATTTAAAGGACGACATTGAGAATAGTTTAAATCATGTCTTTGGTGACCATACTAAATGCGATAGTTATTTTTGCTCTAAAAAAACAGAAGAAAATATACTAATCAATTTAAAAAAGTGCCCGGAAATGTACAACAGACTGCTTATTATTATTAAATCAGTTTCTAGACATGCTCGTAGTTTATTATTTGATGTTGAAAGTAATGTTGTAGAACAGTTTCATTCGATTGTAGCCAAGTTTGTAGGAGGGAAAAGAATAAATTTTGCTAAGGGCCGATCTTACAGTCAAGATGTTATGCTGCAGTTGTTTCTTTTAATTCAAAAAATAGGGCTCATTATTCATTTCACAAATCAATAGTAGGTAAAAGTCCGAGTAAAATAAAATCCAATTTCGAAATTAAAAGAGGTGAAAAAGTGAAAAAGGCAATCAAATTTAAAAAACCAGCTAGAAAAGAAATATGCACTGAAGACGAAGATTATGGAATTTATTGTCAAAAACCTGATATGGATAAAGAACAATTTGAAATGGAAAAGAAATTATTTTTAGATGGATTGATGACTACCAAAGAACAGCGCCAAGAATTTGAACAAAGCACTATTTTACAATCTGAAAGCGCTACTTGGTTAGAAGAGCGTAAAAAATTATTAACCGCGTCAAATTTTTTTAGCGTTTGCAGACGTTTACCAACTACCAGTTGTATAACTTTAGTTAAAAACTTGTTATATGGGAAAGATATTTCTTATGTTGCTTCAATTAAACATGGAAAATCTTTCGAACCAATAGCGCTGGAAGCACTTGAAAAGCAAATCAATCAATTAATTATTAAGTGCGGCATGTTTGTTGACGATGAATTTCCATTTTTAGCAGCTACGCCAGATGGATTAGTAGGGAACGATACCGTCATAGAAGTAAAGTGCCCCTATAATCCCCAAAATTTAAGTGTAGAAGAACTTATAAATAATAAAAAAATAACTTTTTGGAAGAAAGATAAAAGTTCCAATAAATATTTTGTTAATAAACATCATAGCTGGTATTATCAAATTCAGGGCCAATTAAGAATGACGAAGCGCAATAAATGTATTTTAGCAGTATGGACATCCGAACTCAATGACATTAAAACTGAACTGATTACGAAAGACGACGAATTTTGGACAGAAAATATGCAAGAGAAATTAGTTCAATTTTACATGGATTGCATGTTACCTGAATTGATAGACTCAAGACATAAACGAAACATGAAAATTAGAAATCCTGATTATATTGAGGAAGCAATGAAAACTAAAAATAAAAAAGCATTTAAACAAATAAATAAGGCCATTGTATAATTTTTTATGTTTATTTCTAATTTTCATCACAGTGTTGTAAAAATTTTATTTTATTTTATTTATCTAATTATATTTTGTTTTTATTAAATATTAATGTTGTAAAACATATATTTGTTTCTTTTTAAATAATCCAAGTACTACCTCCTTTCTTTATTATAATTTTTCTTTAACTATAGCTAACTAAAAGGTAAGATTGCGTGTCGATTCGCAAACATACATTTGTAAAGCTGACCCGACCAATTATTATTTTTTATATATTTTTATTACACAATAGTATTGTTTAACGTTTAGTTACGTTTGTTTAATCATGCATTTTGATCGTTTACAATTATTTTATCAATTTTCTTAAAAATAGTCAAATCGTTTGTTTAATTTACTAATTTGTTTTACAGTGATAGTTTAATTACTTAGTTTAATGTTAAATACTCCCATGCTTTTATTCAGATACGAAACAAGAATTAAACATAAAATAATATTATTGCATTAGATTCACGTTTGCCCGAGCAATTATATTTTTTAAATATTTTCGTTTGTCTACGTTTGTTTACAATTATTTTATTAGTTATTTTAAAAATTATATTTGACCAAGTCAGGTGCACAGTAGCCAGACCAAAAAATATCTTAATTTTAAATAATTTTTTTCTATTGTAATAATACAATTTATGAAAAATAAAAAATACGTAAAACACATTCCAAAAATAGTTTAACATATAAAAAATCAGCATATGCGTTAACTACCCCATCATAAAAGTAATTGAAACAGGGATCAGTTAAAATTTCTATTTTACTATCCATGCGACACTACTATTTCCCACTGTCCAGCGTTGAATGAAAACAAACTGCATTGAAAATTCTCAGTACCTAAACCTACCAAAATTTAACACTGTTTACTGTTGGACTGTACCCTGACTATCACGTGGTGCATCCAGACTTAAATCGTTTACGCCTACAGTGTTGCACCCTTCACACCCGACCCCTCCCGCAAAAGAAAGGTAGTGCAGTGGGTATTCCTCTTAAAGTGTTATTTGTGTTTACGTATATAATTCGTACATTTTCATTTTAATTTGGATGTTTTCTTTTTCTTTTATTGTACTGTAAGTATAAATATTGCTTGTATTTTATTTGAATCTGTTGTAATTGGATAATGGGCCTATAAACCAATTTTTTTTATTAATTGTTATGATACTTTATTAGCATATATGACGATCAGTGAAAACCCAATGTAAATATTTCATATATAACCCGAGATATGATTTGTAGAGTTTGTATGACGTCATGGCTGCTCCTCCAGTGGCACTAAAACAACGATTTTTCATGATAGAATAGAATATATTTATTCAGGTTACTAATACATTGAATGTGCATACCTAAGTCAAGAACAATTACATTTCTATGATATATATTACAAATCAGTACAATTTAAGAAATCATTAATGTTGTAAAAACAGTTAGTAGATATTATATATTTTTTAATGTAAAATTAGTTATTTACATTATACGTGCGGTAAGTTTAGTTTTACAGCACGAAGTTTTGTATTAAACTGTAACTGTATAAAACTGAGCGATGTATAATAAACTTAACGCACACATAATGTATTAAATTTTCTGGTCGACATACCTTTTTACTATATTTATTTATACGTATTTTCCATAAATTTTCCTAATTAATATTTATAGTAAACTGTGCACTAAGATGCTTTAAAAAACTGGAACATGAAAATAATCAACAATTTGTATAAAGTGTCATAATCAAAAGTAGAACCACTCCCTGAAAATATAAATTACGTTACGAGATATTTCTTGTTTTTGTGGTTTGGTGTGACGAGAAGAAAGGCAACAATTTCACTGAAAAATATCCTGTTGGCCTATTTCAGAGCTGGTATCGCAAAATAAAAAATCCTTATGGGAAATTTAGTCAAGTATGATTTGCAAAAACACAGATATTACGTAATATCTAAAACTACTTGAAAAGAAAAACTTCAAATTATAACCTAAAAATATGACAATTTAATAATTCCTCCATAGACTACATGAGCGCTTCAAATGTTACCTACCTTTCTCGATATTCTGTATTACAATTAATATTATTATATATAATTAATATAAAATAAATTACCAATTCTCATCAATCCAATCAATAAGTTTTATCTTTTGACATTTTATTAGTTATGTGACAATTACCAACTGTGAAATATAGCATAAGTGTTAAGGCGCCGCTGGCAAGTGTCATTTTTACATAAAATTTTTAGTTTTATTTATTTCTATGTTACTTTATTTATCGATTTTGGCGGTAACTAGAGTTTTAAAATCATTCTTTATTATTACAAAGTTACTTTTTATTTTAATGGCCTCAAAAAGCTAAAAAAATATCGGTGCGCGCTTCCGCTCCGCGGTGTTTTAAAAATCATGAAAACTGTAAAATCGTAGTTACCGCAATCGTAAATGATGTGCGATTGTTATATTTACAGTTGAGGAGGTCAGAATAGTTATTTATGTATCCAGGCACTGAAGTTCAACTTTTTATTGCGAATATGTAATTTATATATAAACTTAAATAAACTATGTGTGTGATAAAAAAAACTTCAGTACCTCGAACATTGAAGTTATCGTAAATAACACAAAATTATGTGTTTTGTCCTCAATTTCTTCATCGGGATTAATTAGTTAATACTTCTTGCACATATTGTTTCCTTTTTGCATATAAATTTATTACAATACGTCATGTATTTGTCAAAATTATCCTACTTGTACTTGTACAATAAATTTTTATGGTTGCCAACACTGCGTTGCTCAAAATCGTCGTATAATGGGTTACTTTAGTGACGATTTCTGAGCTTTTAATGACAATTTTCGAGCACTTTAGTGCCGATTTAAATAAACATACGTGTCAAATGAAATTTTTCATTATTATTCAATGACATCTATTATCATTGGTTAAAATTTAACAAGCCGTTAAAAATTAACGGGTAAGTTACAGAATTGGGTTACTTTTCATAATTTTTTTTTTTGAAACTGTGAGGTCACTTGATAATTTTTTTTTCAAAAAATCAGTGGACCCCCTGGATCACATAGTTATAAAAATTATGGAAAGTACTTGTGAAATAGGGAAATCCCAGAATTATTGCGCTTTCATTTGTTCGATGAAGTGATTTGGGAAGACATTTATTTTGTTCCAAAATTTATTGCTTTATTTTTATAAATTAAATAATTGTTGCTTTTCTGTGCTAGGTTTTAAATAAGTCAACACGAGAAGAGCATGGACATTCCAGCGGACGTACTCGAAGACCTGAAGTGCGGCAGCTGCGAGGGGTACCTCTCGAGGAGCCCCGTGTACCTGCAGCACGACGGGGCGGGGGTCTGCTGCCAGTGCTACGCCCCCAAGTGCCCAGCCAACCTCAATAAGCAATACCAGGCCGTAGCGAAGCTCCTAAAATTTCCATGTAAGAACTGGGAGCTCGGGTGCCGCGAGACGGTGCCGTTTGCAGCGGAGGCAGAAGAGATCGCGCACGAGGCGGCGTGCGAGCACCGCCGCTACGTGTGCCCGGTGCTCGGCTCCGCCCGCTGCGACTGGGTGGGCCCCCGCGCGGCCATGTTGGCGCACTGCCGCGGGGAGCACCCGGGCCTCGTGCTCGACAACCCCTGCAGCCTCACCCACCACATCGCCACGGCCAGTCTGCGCAACTATGTCATCTCGGCGTTCCAGCTGCTGTTCCTACTGCACACCAAGGTGTGCGTGGCCACGGGGAAGATTTACCATGCGGTGCGCTTGGTGGGCGGTTCGAACCAAGCCTCGGACTACAGCTACACCGTCGACATCAAACGCGGTATTGAACTGATATCGAAGGCAGGACAAGTGGCGTCGGAAGGCTGCCTGGCGATCCAGGAGGACTCGTCGCTAGCCTTGGACACCAACGGCCTCCTCGCCGTGCTGGGCGGGTTTGACGGCACCACGTTTACCGTCACTCTGAAGCGGAGGGTGAGCGCCGCGGCCGAGCAGCTGGCGCGGGCGCTGGAGAAGTGCCGCACCTGTAGAGCAGTGTTGACGTGCCCGGGTTGGTGGTGCGAGCGCTGCGCCCCCGAAAAGCCAGCCTGCGGGAATCGAACCCAGGGCTGCACGTACACTGACTACTCTGACAAGTGCAAAAAACACAAGTGGTATTTCAGCCAGCAGGGCACCTACTGTTACATATGCAGTGCACGTATGCCGCGAGGCACACGGGCCGCGCACTACGGCTCTGCGCACCAGGACGTCACGTACAGGGCCGGCTCCACGTGGTGGGTGGAACAGAATACCAAATATCAGCATTGTCTCTTAACTAGTGCCGCCGGCACCGCTATGTGCAGGTACACGCTATCCGACTCACAGTTCAACCTTGAAGTGCGCACCCCGGTGCCGAGTGAACAGCTGCACATGTTCCGTTGCTCGGCGCGGGTCACTGACCCCGCCACTGGACACTCGCGCACCTTCACACCTGACCTTGTGTACGATGAAGAATATGACAGGCGTATTGAACTGAAGAAAGCCAACTTTCCCTCGTGGAACGTGGTGTTCGATGTCTGTGTGGACATTACCAAGATAGAGTAACATTTAAATAATAATTTTTGTTTTTTTTTTATTTTATCATAATTTTGTTGAAATACATTTTTTATTTTTCATATTTATAGTTGAATTCTCATAACCATAACTTTTCAAGGAATGTTTAAGCCTAGACTTGTCCACTTCATTTTTACTGGATTTTTATATTACAATATAAGTTAAAAATATGCAGTACTGCGTTTTATTTTGTCTCATTTATTGTAAAAACCATATTCTTTCCTTCACAATAAAATTATGTTGCTGTCTTCACGTCTGTGTATTTACTCATTTATTACTTTAACAATATTTCATATATTTATTCAATGCTGCTTGTTTCAGCTTGTTTTAAGTTGTTTTTGGTCATCAACAGTTTTCCTGGTACGTTAAATTAAGTGGTGATATTATGTTAAGAGTGCTTCAACAAATACAGGCAATTTACTGTTTGTCTGATTTGTTACATAAAGAAAATTTAAACTATAACCGTGTGAGGAGGTAAAAAATGCCCGCGCGTGTAATTACAAAAAAGAGTTAAAATCATTACTTAGTAGCATTTAAAAAAATTGATGCCCTTCCGCCCAATACAAAACATAAACGGTGCAAAATAGTACTTGATGATACTGAAAAATACCTTCTTATTTATTATCTATTTATATTAAAGAAATTAAATTTTCTGTCGTATATTTATTTAATATTTATGACGCATATTCTTTCAAAATAAAATAAATTGTTGAAAAAGGAAAGTTAACCGTGTTTTTCACGAAATACTGTTAAGGGCTTCAAGTAAACTGTTACTTCCGGTTTACCAATTTGATCCAAAATCTAGTCAGCTCTACATTTAAATATAAGAAGCAAAAATTCACAAAATTGTATTTTTTGGTATTATAGTATTTGAGTTATGGGAGACGAAAAAATTGCGCCAGACTACACACACATACACATACATACAGACATCATGGCGAAAATGGTAAAATCGTATTGTAAAACGTGCTTATTTATTGAAAAATCACTACCCAATTTTTTGACCAAAAACAATTCGTGCAGTTACGTCAACAAAATGGCTACTGCCAGCTGTTTGGTAGGCAAACAAAGTGAATTCTGCTATTGAATGCATCGGCTTGTTTTCGATTTGCTACTGTTTACGTGGTGTTTACTAAGTTTTATAAGTATGTCTTCGTATAGTGATTTTTTTTTTATTCTGGAGAAGAATGTCCGGCTAGATATTTAGAGAAAATATAATTAATAGACAATGTTGATCCCTATCAAATAGATAAGAAAAGTGTGAAGACCGGCAATAAAAACTTTCCCAAAGTGACGTTCATAGACATTATTAATTATTTATTTTAATTATACGCGAAAAGCGCTTACACACACGGAGAATTGCGAGCATTAATAAAAGCCTTGATGCGTATAAATTTGATAAGTGTGGTTGAGTTAATGAAATCCAGGCAATAACATTTGGAACCATTCCAATGTACCTTTAAATGCAGTCATGATAATTAGAGTGACTAAAATTTTGAGTAAATACTAGCAGTCAATATTATTTGCAATTTATTCACCAAGCATTTCAAATAATGACATTTTATTTTTCTAGTGTTACTCACTACATTATTGCATGCTATAATTAATGCATAAACTTGGTTCCTGCATATTTCATTTTCTTTTTTATTGATATCTGTAACATTTGGTATTCTAAAAAAACGACACATTGTCTCTAATTGATATACTACTGCATCCAACTATGCAACAAGTTACTGGCATTTCTACTACAAAGTAATAAATAAGTATATATGTTTATATACATAAATAGTATTTCATAGGTACCTTCAATTTTACGTGTAAAGAAATAATCACAAAAATATTATTATCGATCTAATTCTCTAAATATAAAAATTCGCTTCTGGATGTAAATCACTGCCTGCCTACCAAACAACTGACAGTAGTCATGTTGTGACGTCATCTGCACGAACCTTTATAAGGTTCGTGCAGTTACGTCACCAAAATGGCTATTGCCAGCTGTTTGGTGGGCAAACAAAGTGAATTCAGCTATTGAAATCATTGGTTTGTTTTCGATTTGCTACCGTTTACGTGGTTTGTCTTCATATATTTAGAGAAAATATCATTAATTGACAATGCAGATCCCCATCAAATAGATAAGAACTGTGTGAAGACCGACATTAAAAATATTCCTAAAGTGACATTCCTAGACATTACTAATTAATTATTTTTATTATACACAAAAAGCGCTTACACACTGGGAGAATTGCGAACATAAATAAAAGCATAGATGCGTATAAATTTTATAAGTGTGGTCGTGTTAATGAAATTTGGATCCATTCCAATGTATTTTTAAATAATAGGTATGATTATAATGACTAAACTTTTGAGTAAATACTAGCACTCAATATTACTTGATATTTATTCACCAAGCATTTCAAATAATTTTATAATTTTATTTTCCTAGTGTTATTCACTGCATTATTACATGCTATAATTAATATATTACTGCATTAATGGCATAAGCATTTTTTCATTTCATTTTCTTTTTTATTGATAGCTTTAACATTTGGTATTCTAAAAAACGATAAATGGTCTCTATTTGATGCACTACTGCATCCAACTATGCAGCAAGTTACTGACATTTCTGCTACAAAGGAATAAATAAATATATATTTATATATACATAAATAGTATTTCATAGGTACCTCCAATTTTACGTGTAAAGAAATATTCACAAAATTATTATTTTCGATCAAATTCTCTAAATATATAAATTCGCTTCTTGATGTAAATTACTGCCTGCCTCTGGCTACCAAACAACTGACAGTAGCCATGTTGTGACGTCATCTGCACGAACCTTATTTCAACTAAATGTAACCGAGTTATGGCACTCTGAAATTTAGCCATTTTTGGTGCATTTTCAAGTGATGTTTCATTTGTGATAAGAAGTTTACTCAATAGAATCACTTAACCCGTCATTTGATAATACATGCAAAATATTCGAGATCACAAAAGTAATGTTTGTGATAAGAAATTTGTTCAAAGGTGTAATTTAACACTACATATGAAAATACATGCAGGAATTCCTGATTACAAATGTTCTATTTGTAATACAATGTTCATAGTAAACAAATTATCAACATTATAAGTTTGTTAGAGCATGAATCAATTAAACCTTATACATGTTCAGTGCAAAGAGTTTTTTTTATTTAAAGCACTGTTATTTTATATAAATTTAACTTTACATTTTTCTTAGTTATTTTGCATATTAATTACGTGCTTTATACCAAAGATTGGTAACATATTACCAATGAAAATATTAGAACTTATTTTACGTAGTTGGGTATACAATATAAAGACGTAGTAAACAAGTAAACATTTTACAAAATTTATTATACGCATAGTTGAAATTTTGAAAACGGAATCTATTAAACGTCACTTTAATGATTTACGTTTCGAGAATATTATCATCTTCAATACCTAAATAAAATATTTGTTAACATTTTATAATGAGTTGTAACGTCTACGTGATTTGTATTTTGTTGTGTTTATTTACATGCGTTTAAGATTTTATATGCCAGCTTTAGTTTGTGACTAGTTTTACCGTTATAGCCTGTTTTACATTATACTGTTTTCGGCTATTTTCATACTTTTTTTGTCTAAATCCATCCGAGTTTGTTCTATTTTCATACTTTTTTTGTGTTGTAATCGGATGACTTCGTTTTATGCTTAAATAATACGATATCAGTTCATGTTACCAACTAAAGATAAATTTAAGTCAATCAATGGGTCAAAAGCAAGCGACAGTTCTTGACATGTCATTGTAAAAAACATTCAAAATTATGGTCTTTGTCTCGATTTCAAACAATAATTATCGTACAATCGGCAACACTGACATTTGAAATAAAATAATTCAATAATCTACTTAGTTGATACAAAAAAGGTTGCAGTTCGTAGCACCATTTTTTTTTTGTGATATATTTATATTTTTGTTTAAAGTAACTGTATACAAAACAATAAACACGAACGATGAACGAGCTAACAAAACTAACCTCAACCAGACACAAATAAATGTATGTTGGTATTTCATATAACGCATCTTTAATATTTACTTTAGATTAATGGTACGTACTTTTCATACGTTATATTCTCGTTGGTCGCAAGGTGTTTGGCGGAAGTTGCTGGCCAAACAGTCCGGATAGCGGGATCGGGGGAGGAAAGAGTGTTAAAAGACAAGAGGAGTGTTGAAGTGTGATGGTGTAGTTTATTTGAATAGATGTAGTGTTGTGTACGGTGTCTTGGTTTACGGTATGTACCCTAACGTCGAATCAGGCGTTTTAAGAAAAACGACGCATGGCGTCGGTCGGTCGTCGGTGGTCGGGAGACGTTATCTGAGGCTCTCGAAGCGCCTCTGGTGATTTTACCGCAAAAAGTCGCCTTCAACCAGAAGGACGCGTGGCGTCGCGACGCCATTCGGCGCAAACACCCGGTACTGGCCGTCGGAGTTGATCCCCGAGTAGTGAAAACTAAAACATCCGTTAATTCAAAATCGACGCTCGGCGTCGCGACGGCGGCCGTCGTCTGTGACTCCTGACAATCGTTAGTATCGATTCCCTGGGCTAACTCAACTTCGACGCTCGACGTCGCGGCGGTGGGGTTGGTGTTGCGCGGGAAACCACCCAGATGGTGTCCACGGAGGACACGCGGTTAAATACGTCACGGTACGCCTGGTGATTTCGCGGTGTCTGGTGGATACCGGTTCGGCCTCGTGGTCTAGGTATTACCTCTCGAGGCCGCTGTAGGCCACAAGGCGGACGTAACTCACGTTTGTGCACTAGGTGTTACCCTTTGAGGATGCTAATGACAGTTCAGCAGGCCGCGCTACTGCACAAAAATGACGCGGGGAAAGCGGAAGCCTGAAGGGCTTTAACGGACGGGGACGGAAGGTGACGGATGGTAACGGCAAATAAGGAGCCAGCTCCACGAGTCGCACTGCCTTGCAAGACGGAAAACGGTACTGGAACGGATGCTCAAAAGCAAATCTCGAGATCGATGCGTAAACTGTTACTTCGCGGTTGCTACTGTGTATTAAAACAGGCGGTGATGGTTGAAAACGGAAATGGGGTTGCGAATGAATTAACGCGGCCGAGACTAACTCCATTCGCGAGCCCTCAAAAAACAAATATACATTTGTAGCGCAGCTATTTAAAGTAAAATAAATATCATCACGCCTTTTACCCATCATGGGTGTGGCACTCTGTTTACGCAGATCTCGGTAAGTGATATATTTTTTCGTATGAAGTGCGGTTACCAGCCGTCAAGTCATAGCCCCCAAATATGTTAATGGAGGAGGAACCACAGGGGTAAATTTAAATTGGCAACCGTCAACTGTAGGATTCGAACTGAGGATCTCACGATCCACAGTCCGACACGTTACCACGGAGCTATTTAAAGTAAATTATAAAAATTAGAGCAAAATTGTTATCTGGGTCAGTACTTGTACTACACATTGATAATGATTATAAACACATTACCAGAGGTGAATAGAACAATCACAGTAAAAAATTACAAGCCGGATCTCGGTGATGTTAAAAAATTATACAAAGTGATCGCGAACTCAGTGACAACATTTGACTAATTTATTAAAATTTTTGAAATCTTTGTATAATATACCTACATATTTTAACCTTACTTATAATTAACATTTGTAACTTAAAATATATTTAATTTGAATTTGCATTTTGAATGTTTAATGTATACATTCAAAGTCAAAGTTTAGTTATGTAATGCGAAGGAAATGACATGTTCCAAATATTTTATATATAGGCTGAGTTTTCGAACGCAACCAATCAGTTTTGCTGGCTAACCACTGATTACTAGAATATCAGACCGGCATCTCCTAGGTTACAAAAAATTACCGATAGTGCTGCTTTTTTGCGGAACGGAGAAAAACTAATGCAAGACAAGGACGACAATCGGAGGATAGATATTATACAGGGTGTTCATTTTAAGTGGTACACTATTGCTATTTCGAGAACTATAAGAGCTACGAGGTCGGTTAAATTAGCAAACAACTTCTATATTATAAGACAATTAAAATGAGCGAAACAAGAATTTTTTTAGACCAGTGGTTCTCAAAATGCGGGGTGCAACTTTCTTATTTTAAATGGCAACCTACTTTTTTTATTTGCTTATTCGATTCAGTATTTTTTTCTGAATTCAATGATATTCACATTTAATGACCAAATATTACAAAATATTTGAGAAACATGCAAAATTAAAAATGTATCATTTTTATTTAAATATGCCTATACAAAGTTTGCCATGGAAGAAAACAAATAAATCAAATGCAGTAATAATTAAAAAAACTGTAATTATGAGAATAATTATTAATTTAGTTGTTACAATACAGAAATACAGAAGTACACTTAAAAAAACTAATATTAAAAATTGTTTGATTTATTTGTTTTCTTCCATGGCAAACTTTGTATATGCAAAAAATAAAAAGATATATTTTTAATTTTGCATTTTTATCAAATATTTTGTATTATTTGATCATTACATGTGAATATCATTGAATTCAGAAAAAAAATACAGAATCGAATAATAATTTGTTTTCTTCCATGGCAAACTTTGTATATGCATATTTAAACAAAAATGATACATTTTTAATTTTGCATTTTTCTCAAATATTTTGTAATATTTGGTCATTAAATGTGAATATTATTGAATTCAGAAAAAAATACTGAATCGAATAAGCAAATAAAAAAAATAGGTTGCCATTTAAAATAAGAAAGTTGCACCCCGCATTTTGAGAACCACTGGTCTAAAAAAATTATTTTTTCGCTCATTTTAATTGTCTTATAATATAGAAATTGTTTGCTAATTTAACCGACCTCGTAGCTCTTATAGTTCTCGAAATAGCAATAGTGTACCACTTAAAATGAACACCCTGTATACTTGTATTTTGGATTTCTTAATTACTATTTATATTTTCTATGAACAACAAGTAAACTATTTTTTCTTCAAACGTCATAAAAGTACGTTGTTATGTATTTGTATTCAACAAGCAGAAGTTCAATATTGTCGCCGCCGGCGTAAAAGTGTATCCTTGGCAACACATTTACGCCGGCGGCGGACAAAGTAAAAAATTATGAAAAATAGTTAGGTTGTAATTCAATAATTTGACAGTTAAAAATGAAACAAATAAACAAAAATAACAAAACAGCATATTCTACGGCAACTTGAAATGCTAGATAAGACAGAATATTTTTTGAAGTTTTGAGCATTTCATAATATTTATAATTTTATTTTCTATGTTTGAAGAAAAAATAGCATGAGTTATTCGGAGTAAATGTGTCTTTGGGTGCTTCGCATGTAATTGTTCGACTCGCTTCGCTCGTCGTTCAAACTTACATCATCAGCACCCAAAGTATCACATTTACTCCTAATGACACAATATACTATTTTCTTATATTACATATTATGTATTTGTCTCATTTTAGATGTACATAACATTAATTAATTGTAAAATTGATAAAATATATGAGACGTAATCGAATGAAAAAGCTTGTAGTTGAAATCATCAGTTGGTGAACCACAAAAGTCGGGTTTAATTTTAAAAAGAATAGGAAACGACGCCCTTTCTCACTGAAATCACGAATTAAAAACACAACAAAGTAACATTCTATTTTTGAGTTACATATTTCTTAAAAGTTTTAATTGCAACATTAAAATTTTTTCTTTTTGCGTTGATGAAATAAAAAAAAATAAAAAATTGATATATTTTCTTGAACCATATCATTTAACAAAATTGCTACTTTTACATTTTCTTCTATTGATACATTTCCTGGTGCTAGCATATACACTTCGAATTGTCTTTCAAATTTGTTAAAATTTTCTGCTATATTTCCTTCAAAAATTAATAATGAAGGCATTCTCGCACTATGCTTCTCCATTTTCAAAATTTATAAATATGTTCTTTTACTAAAAGTTTATATCATACCGGCTGCGCCATGTTTTATATAATATTAAAGAACTATACAGTTTAGTTTAGCTATTACTTTAATAAAATATGTTTAAGATTCACACAATTATTTATATTTGTTAATTCATTAAATGTCATCCATCATCGTAGAGTTGTTCTAACTTCTAGTCAGCCTACTTGTTAGGTTGGATCGAAAAACGGTTATTTTTCGAAATCGGCGATTTTTTCGTCCGGCATACTATAATACCAAGAAATACAAGTTTGTGTATTCATATGAAGAGCTTATTAGACTTTGGATAAAACTGGTCAACCTGAAGTAGTAGTTTTCCAGAAGCCCTTAACAGTTTTCTGTGAAAAACGCGGTTAAATTTTATTTTTCAACAATTTATGTTATTTTGAAAATTGTAGATTATTTAATTTTACATCTGTTTTGATTACACTAATTTTATTAATTTTCATTAGTTATGGAGATAATAAAATATAAAGAAAATAAATTTCATAAATATTGCATTCTTTGTACACCATGCAAACACTTAAAAAAATTAAATTTTTTACGAAATGTGACAAATGTCATTGTGATTCTGAAGCTGTTTCCTTAATGAAATATATGTCAAAAATTAAATAAATATTCGAAAGAAAAATTTAAATTGTCAAATATTAATAGAAAATAAACTGTATCTGTATCATCAAATACTTTTTTATACCGTATAAGAGTTGTATTAGTCCGGAGGTAATGTGTTGGACAGATCAGATTTTTGACTAAAAATAATACCTCCCTTACTCAGAGGTAGCTGTATTTTAAGATACTGAAAAATAAACTACGTACGTTTAACAATTGACCAAAAAGATAGTTTTTGAATTATCTTTTATATCAAAATTTTTTCAGATGTTTTACTTAAATAAATGGCGTCGTTACCTAAACACTAAGGCCCGGTATAATAAACGCTGGTTAAATAGCCGGTTAGCCAATATGCTACTAAATTTAATATGCTACTTAATATTTGTGTGGGTATTATAAACCAAAATTTTATTTGATTACCTATAATATAAATAAAATAATATAAATATTTATTAAATCCATTACATTATTGAATGATCAATGAGTGTACGAAATATAAAATTTGCTAACATCATCAGTTACTGGTACAAGAATTATATTCATCAAATATATTTTCAGAAAAATAGAAAAAATAGAACGAGGTAAAAATTACAGTGCAAAATAAAAATTTTTATCCAACACCTCTCAATAAATGCTCCATAACTATGGCGATTTTAAACAAGCAAAGTAACAGATTATTCACTAGTGGGTAATTTTGAGGAATGCCACTAGTGAGTATTTTTTTATTTATAACAATAATAATAACACACAACACCTTGGTAACTACTTCGATTGACATTTTAATTTAAAAATTTAAAGCATATGTCACTGTCAAATAATATTTCTTTAATAAATTTTTCATTTATTAAGAGATGTTGGATAAAACGTTATACTTCACACGCGGGCAAAGTGGAATTACCCACTCGATAAAATTATCTCACTCAGTCTTCGGCTTCGTGAGCTAAAATTTCTCTCGTGGGTAATTCCTTACTTTGCCCACATGTAAAGTAAATAACTATAATTATGTACTAGAAATTATGTCCCAATCCAGAACATAATTTAAAAACAAAGAAATAGGCGCAGTGAATATGCAGACTAAGACCGAAGTATGGGCAAATAGGACAAAGATATCAAATTTATTTGATATATTTTTATGAAAATATTAAAATATAATCAATAAAGCTGAAATCTTCGGAGAATATAACTGGATATTATACGTATAAGTTATATGTTATAATACTCAAGGTTAAGATAAGACTCTTTGTTCCAAGTAAAGATAGTGATAAGTTTAGATAGAATAATGCTGTATCTTGTATTTTGTATGGAAATAGTTCTTGGTTAGAGAACAGAGTTTAGTCTTCTTTGTCAAGTCCTAATTGTAACATCCTTGTATAATTTGTCTTAGCAAATAAAGTTGTTTTTTTAAAAACGCAATTCTCAAGTTGTAATTCATAAGTTATACACATATTCCATGTAGATGGCGGAAGTGAAAATTATTATTTACAAATTAAACCTTGCTTAAAATATGACGAAATCAACTAAATGGAACAATTTGAAATAAAATAATACAAATATTTATTAAAACCATTACATTATTGAATGATCAATGAGTGTATGAAATATGAAATTTGATATCATCATCAGTTACTGCTACCAGAGTTATATTCATCAAATATATATTCAGAAAAATGGAAAAAATAGAACGAGGTAAAAATTACAGTGAAAAATAAGAATATAAATTACTAGAAATTATGTCCCAATCTAGCCACATAATTGAAAAACAAAGAAACAGACGCAATGGATATGCAGACAGACTAAGACAAAAGTATGGGCAGATATAACCATATGTGTCTAATTTAATTCAATGTACAGTTCAGGAAGGACAAAGATATGGAATTTATTTAAAATTCTTTTATGAAAATATTAAAATAAAATCAATAAATCTGAAATTTAAGAAGAGTATAACTGGATATTATTTAATTTGGGGCACGTAAAAAATAGAACTTATTTTTATGTAGGTAGATAATATAAAAAGAAATAAACAGATGAAAACCTATCAATGGTTGAAACGCTATCAATCGATGATTGACATCATATTCGAAATACCTATGTAAATATCAACAAAATTTGTAAGAGTTAAATATCTTTAATATTTTGCAATTATTGTCTTTATTTATTTTTTTCCATTAAGTTATTTGTAGAATAAAAATATAAAATAACAATGAAATATACTTTTAATAGTCTACTAACTAAATTTAATACCACCAAAACTGTCCTCCTTATTTAATAAGCTGATTTAGTAAGAGACTAAATTTATATTACCTTTATAATACACTTTTTGCAAATAGTAGGCTACTTAATTTATAAAATACGCTTTTAAATTTTAACATTCGTTTATAATACCGGGCCAATAACATTTTAAAGTACTACGCTCAAAAAAGAGTTTGGCACGCAGCCAACAAATTCCCGTCATCGGCTTCATTCGCCGACGCTCGGCTCGAACAAACACGAAGAATGCGTCAATTCATTTTGACTTCCTGCGTTGTGCTGTGTTTCCACGAAGTATAATATAGATAGGAGTGGGCACTTGTGCGGAGCTGGCGGCACGGAATTTTACTATTCATGATAGATGGATGGGAGAGGGTAGGAGGCCGGTTGTTGTACAGTACGCTTATGGGTAGAACATAATTTTTCATTATTTTAATATAATATTATTGTTACAACATACTGCAAATATGACTTATATGAATTATGTTATTTACTCTAAGAAATCTATAAGTTTTCGAATTTTTAATATGGAGTAGAAGACAAATAATTAACCAGTCTGATTTATATCTTCTGTCTTGTTTCTTTGTTTGTTGGCATATTTTAAGGCACTGCATTATTAATAATTTTTGAATTAATGACGTGTTTAATTAATTTAATTTATCGTTCAAAATATTTTCATTTATTTAACTGATTTTTTTCAATTTTGTTGCAAGTGCATACGCAGTCGAGTGATTTTCTTTCCATGATTTCATAATTTGTTTTTACCGCTTGGGGTTTTCAACTGTTTCTTTTGCTTAATTTCTAATTTAAATATTTACAATTTTTCTATACCATTGGTTGTTATAGTGCATTTTTTGTGACGTAAAGTATCCACAACTATTTTCCAAACTTTACAATTTAAATGCTTCATTTGAAGATTTAGATATTTCTTTGCAAATATCTAGTTTATCAATAGTATATATTAAAAGTCTCGAAACAGATAATATTATAAGCATTATTTTTATATAATTGATTAGAAATAAAATTTTTATTATTTATATTTTCATTAAGAACAATTTATTTTTCAATAAAAAACCGATGACTCGAATCGAATGATAATTTAACGAAAGATATGTAACTATTCCTATTTTCTTCGAATTTTCATTTTGTCCTTTAAATATTAGGTAATTAAGTATTTATCCAAGATAAATTAATAATAGCGTCTGATGAAAATTTATATAGCACAGGTTCATTCCTATTTTGACCTGGGCACAAAATAAAAATAATCAAATTAAAACCCTTGAATATCTTATTTAGTTAAATACATACCACTGTCCAAATTTAAATCATTATTTATTTAATCATAAGTTTCTGTGTTATGTGCAATGTCACATTTAATATTTTTTCTTATTTTTTATTTGTTTGTATATCTAAATAACTGGAGCAATTTGGAAAAATAGTCGGAAGTGCACCTGCAATGGTAACTACAAATGTATTTAAACTTAATTTTAAAATAAAATATATTAATATATTACACTTGTGGCTCCGCAGGTCCATTCCTGAATAACATCATCCGCCTTAAAAAGTTTTTCACATACAAAATCTTTTGAACTGAGCACTCTGTCTTTTCTGGGAATAGTTCTCCGCTACAAATTAAAGTCTATTTCGTCCTTAAGTGCACTAAATATTGTAATTTTTCTCTAATTGACGCATATTCGCTTGCACAATTTGGCACAAAGCACATTTTGCCCATTTTAAATGTAATTAAATGTAAATAAACAAAAAAAAGTTTTAAACACAAACACTTCTCTGTACAAATCAAACGTAAACAGAGCACAGCGATGGCCACCTATCCCCTCCCCAAGCTCAACAGCCGAAGTAAATTTTGGTACCGCTAGCTTCATGGGCCTGGCGTACGAAGTGTCATCTCCTTTCTATATTATACTTCGTGGTCACTTCTCTACTGACTGAACTTTACTTCTCTGCTTCAGACATCTTGTGCAGCAAGCTATATTGGAATTCGTGTTTGCGCTTCTTACAGTGTTATTTGTGTTTACGTATATAATTCGTACATTATACTTCGGAAGTTTTCTTTTGCTTATATTGTACTGTAAGTATAAATATTGTTTGTATTTTATTTAAGTCTGTTGTAATTTGATAATGGGCCCATAAACCAATTTTTTTATTAAATTTTTATAATACTTTATTAGAATATATGACGATCAGTGAAAACCCGATGTAAATATTTCATATATTACCCGAGATATGATTTGTAAAGTTTGTGTGACGTCACGGCTGTTCCTCCAGTGGTGATAAAACAACAATTTTTCTTGATAGTAGATATTATATATTTTTTTATGTAAAAATAATATTTACATATTATGTCTTAATTTACAACAATTAAACTTAATTTAAATGAAGATAAAATTCCTTTGTCAACTTTGGAGTATTTTACTTGATATTCGAGTAAATAACATACGAAAGTTTGAGGACAGTGGCGCTAGTAGTGATGTAACCTAACCTCAACACACAATTTTATTCAATAGATTTTCAACACAGCACAATAAAACAGTGAAATTATGAAACAAGTAATAGAAGCCCAACAAATACAGGTGTTCATTTTAAGTGGTACATTATTGTTATTTAGAGAACTATAAGAACTACGATGTCGGTTAAATTAGTAAACAATTTCTATATTATAAGACAATTAAAATGAGCGAAACAAGAATTTTTTTAGACCAGTGGTTCTCAAAATGCGGGGTGCAACTTTGTTTTCTTCTATGGCAAACTTTGTATATGCATATTTAAATAAATATGATACATTTTTATTTTGCATTTTTCTCAAATATTTTTTATTATTTGGTGATTACATGTGAATATCATTAAATTCAGAAAAAAATATTGAATCGAATAAGCAAATAAAAAAATAGGTTGCCATTTAAAATAAGAAAGTTGCACCCCGCATTTTGAGAACCACTGGTCTAAAAAAAATCTTGTTTCGCTCATTTTAATTGTCTTATAATATAGAAATTGTTTGCTAATTTAACCGACCTCGTAGCTCTTATAGTTCTGGAAATAGCAATAGTGTACCACTTAAAATGTACACCTGTATAATCTTAAATACCAACAAACAAAACAAATGAAATGACATTTCGTAGTGCTATTTTAGCTCACAATAGGTGTTGGGCGCCACGGCAGACGCGCGATTTGCACGTGTCATATTTCTGGCCAATAGAATCAATGCGAGTTCCCGTGACGTCAAAATATGTTCAATTCGTTATATCGCTTTACTGCAAAATGTTTAAAACAAAATACTTTACTATTAATTATTCCATAAGTGTTACACGATTTTGATATAAATTTCTCAAATTTCGTTGATAGTTAATGCGCCCTTTGTGTAAAGTATCTGAAAACGAAATGGAATAGGCGTGAGTCACGTGTGTTGAGGATATGTTTGTCCAGTTATAATTGTTGAAGGTTATTAGTAGAAACTAATTTATATTTTATTTAACGTTTTAAACGTGACATGACTGATGACACATTTCTAGGGATTGTGTTTTGCAGTATTTATATTAACATTCTAGGGAAAACACAAGATCACTTAAAGTGATTTTGGTCAATTTTTCATTGAAAGTAACCTAATGTCACTTTTAAGACGAAAAAGGTCACTATAGATCACTTTTACATATAAATATACTTAATACTCACATTTTTCAAATTAATGTTCTTTTAATTTTTGTCGGAATTAAAATTTAAAGTTTTAATTTATATTGTGTTGGTTTCGTATTTGATAATTTTTATTTTGAATAGTTGTGCGCACGTTATTCTGCTCTCGTCAATTATACCAAGTAGGGAATTTTCATTTTTATAAGTCACATAAAGGTCATTTTATGTCTCTATGGAGTCTATTCTGTAACTTCCCTGTTACAAAATTTAACCAATAAAATAGTTATTTATGTATCAAGGCACTCAAGTTCAACTTTTTATCACGAATATGGAATTTAGTTGCCGAGGAAAATAAACCATGTGAGTGATAAAAATGAACTTCAGTGGCGCGGTATATATTAAATATTACTTGAAATCTAAAACTAGGAAATAACAGTTAAAAAATATTAGTTTTCAATTGGAATTTACACTCAACCTCGAACATTGAAGTTATCGTAAATAACACTCAAAACTGTGTCTTGTCCTCAATTTCTTCATCGGAATTAATTAATTAATTCTTCCTGCACATATTGTTTCATTTTACTACAATACGTCATGCATCTGTCAAAATTATCCTACTTGTATAATAAATATTTTATGGTTGCCAACACTGCGTTGCTCAAAATCGTCGTATAATGGGCTACTTTAGTGACGATTTATGAGCTTTTAATGACGATTTTCGAGCACTACAGTGCTAATTTCAAATAAATAAGCGTGTCAAATTAAATTTTTAATTTTTATTCAATGACGTCTGTTATCATTGGTTAAAATTTAACAGGCTTTTAAAAATAACAGGTAAGTTACAGAAAAGGCCCAAAATGGGTCACTTTTCCTCACTTTTTTTGAAACTGTGAGGTCACTTAATAATTAAAAAAAAATCATTGGACACTCTGTATCACATAGTTATAAAAATTATGGAAAGTACTTGTGAAATAGGGAATTATTGCGCTTTCATTTGTTTGATGAAGTGAGATGGGAAGTAATTTATTTTGTTTCAATATTTTTTGTTGAAGTTGTGTTGCTTATTTAATTATAAATTAACTAATTGTTGCTTTTCCGTGCTAGGTTTTAAATAAGTCAATACGAGAAGAGCATGGACATTCCAGCGGACGTACTCGAAGATCTGAAGTGCACCAACTGCGAGGGGTACCTCTCGAGGAGCCCCGTGTACCTGCAGCACGACGAGGCGGGGGTATGCGGCCAGTGCTACGCCCCCAAGCGTCCAGCCACCCTCAATAAGCAATACCAGGCCGTAGCGAAGCTCCTAAAATTTCCATGTAAGAACTGGGAGCTCGGGTGCCGCGAGACGGTGCCGTTCGCAGCGGAGGCAGAAGAGATCGCGCACGAGGCGGCGTGCGAGCACCGCCGCTACGTGTGCCCGGTGCTCGGCTCCGCCCGCTGCGACTGGGTGGGCCCCCGCGCGGCCATGTTGGCGCACTGCCGCGGGGAGCACCCGGACCGCGTGCTCGACAACCCCTGCAGCCTCACCCACGACATCGCCACGGCCAGTCTGCGCAACTATGTCATCTCGGCGTTCCAGCTGCTGTTCCTGCTGCACACCAAGGTGTGTGTGGCCACGGGGAAGATTTACCACGCGGTGCGCTTGGTGGGCGGTGCGAACCAAGCCTCGGACTACAGCTACACCGTCGACATCAAACGCGGTATTGAACAGTTGACGAAGGCAGGTCAAGTGGCACTGGAAGGCTGTCTGGCGATCCAGGAGGACTCATCAGTGGCCGTGAACACCAACAGTCTTCTAGACATGCTGGGCGGGTTTGACGGCACCACGTTCACCGTCACTCTGAAGCGGAATGTGAGCGTCGCGGCCGAGCAGCTCGCGCGTACGGTGGAGAAGTGCCGCACCTGCAGTGCAGTGTTGACGTGCCCGGGTTGGTGGTGCGAGCGCTGCGCTCCCGCCAAGCGAGCCTGCGAGAATCGAACCCAGGGCTGCACGTACACTGACTACAGTAACAAGTGCAATAAACACAAGTGGTATTTCTGCCAACAGGGCACCTACTGTTACATATGCAGAGCGGATGTGTCGCGAGGCACACGGGCCGCGCACTACGGCTCTGCGCACCAGGACGTCACGTACAGGGCCGGCTCCACGTGGTGGGTGGAACAGAATACCAAATATCAGCATTGTCTCTTAACTAGTGCCGCCGGCACCGCTATGTGCTGGTACTTACTATCCGACTCACAGTTCATTCTCGAGGTGTTCACCCCGGTGCCGGGGGAACAGCTGCACATGTTCCGTTGCTCGGTGCGGGTCACTGACCCCGCCACTGGACACTCGCGCACCTTAACACCTGACCTTGTATACGATGAAGCGAATGACTGGTGCATTAAACTGAACAAAGGCGACTTTCCCTCGTGGAACGTCGTGTTCGATGCCTGTGTGGATATTTCCAAGATTGAACATTGAAATAATAATTTTTATTTTTTGTTTATTTTATTATAATTTTGTTGAAGTACATTTTTATTTTTAATATTTTTAATTGAATTCACATAACCAAAGCTTTTCAAGCAATATTTAAGCCTCAACTTGTCCACTTTGTGTTAGATGAGTGCTCACACGCAGCAGATGTGTTTACCGGATGTTGTCGAATTTATCGCTGCTTTTATTTTCTTGGACATTTTTTGTCACTTCGCTCTGAGTTTTATATTAAAATATAAGTTAAAAATATGCACTATTGCATTTTATTTTGTCTCCCTTATTGTAAAAACCATATTCTTTTCATCGCAATAAAATTATGTTGCTGTCTTTTAGTCGGTTTATTTATTAATATTATCACATTAACAATATTTAATATATTTATTCAATGCTACAAGGTGTTTGTTTCGGCTTCTTTTAAACTGTTTTTGGTCACCTACAGTTTTCCTGGTAAGTTAAATAAAGTGGTGGTATTATGTGAATAGTGGTTCAACAAATACAGGCATTTTTTTGTGTGGTTACTAGGGCTGTGCGTTTACATCGATGTATCGATATATCGAATAACGATATTCAGTAGAAAAAATATCGATATATCAATATATTGATATATCGATGTATCAATGTATTGATGTATCGATGTATTTATTTTGAAAAAGAAATAAAATTTACCTATAATGCCATCTAATGAAAGGGGTTGTGCTCGATTTATTAATAGCATTGCATGCTGATATTTATTTTTACTTTCACTCAGGAGTCGGGATTAAGGGGAGAATTAATAATTGGGACGATGCATAGGTACAATTTCCAGCAGAAGTTTTCATAAAACTACCTTCCCGTCATGGCATAGTACAATTTCAAATATTTTAAGTAGATTCCCGTTTGTTTTATAATGGTGGCGCCCAGCACCATAAAGCAAGTACACAAACACCCCAGATGTTAAAATTTTTCGCCTTTGAAACACCCGTTACTTCTCTTCACAATAGAAATGCCGACATCCTGAACCATTGTAATCCTTCCATGAAATCTATCTGCATTAGATTGTTTACTATTAATATAGTACAGATCGACATCCTGAATCATTGTTTAATTACCAATAAAATCTAACTATATTAGATCAATACATCGATACATCAATATATCGATATATCGATACATCAATACATCGATATATCAATATATCGATACATCGATATTTTTCTAATATCGATATTCAAAACAAGATATCGAACAGCCCTAGTGGTTACATAAAGAAAATTTTAAAAACTATAACCGGGTAACTACAAATAAGTTTAATAGTATATTATTATATGAGGGATTATGATAGTAATTATTGACGATGCAAATCATCCGAATGAACAATGACCATAATCCCGAATATACATAACACATAACCTCCCGCCCAATAAAACTCTTAAACGGTACAAAATAGTATTTCATTTATTCAGAAAAATACTTACTTATTTGTTTATTTCTATTTATATTTGACAATTTTAAATTTTTTTTTCGTATATTTATTTAATTTTTCGACATATATTTCACTAATAAAACAGCTTTATAAACACACTGACATGCGTTACAAGTGTGTAAAATTAAATATTCTACAATTTTCAAAACAGCATAAATTGAAACATTTCATTTACCTAACAATGTTTTTTCACGGAAAACTGTTATTATTATATGTCAGTCACACTATATATTTTTTTATTAATAAATTTTAACATGCTTTGATTAAAAAAAAATTAACTATTCCCACACGGCCATCCTACTTATTTAATAACATAACTCATCAGTTCTTGACCACGGCTTCATCATATCTGCAGAACTCGATGTATTATTGATTGGTCCTTCACTATGTAAAACCTTTATCATTTCTTTCCTTATTCACATTCTCATAAGGACCGAGATATTTTGGGAATATCTTGTAACCTCGAACAAACTGAGTTCTTTTAATTGAGACTAAATCGCCAATATCATACTGGGTAGCCATCTTTCGTTTTTTATTATAATTTCTCCGGTTTTCTTCTTGAATACTTCGTATACTTTCCTTAGCTTTTCTTCTAAGTTCATATCTTTCGTCAATAAACTTGGAGATGATGTCTTCTTCAATCATTTTTAAAATTTCGTCATTGTTATCTCTCATTTTGACTCCAGTAAGAAGTTCAAAAGGTGTCATCTTCACGCTCCTTTGGTAAGTACTATTAATACTTCTTTGTACAGCACTCACTCTTCGGTACCATTTGGTGGGGTCATCTGAACTTAATTTACTCAGGACACTAATTATAATTTGATGGATTCTTTCCACTTGTCCGTTGCCTCTAGGTTGACCAGTGGTTGACAATATAGAATTATTTTAAAAATGTATTATTCGACATCTACAGAGATGAAAAATAAACATAAGTAAATGAAACATACCTTACATTCAGATAAAACGGTAAATACAAAATTAAGTTATATTTTCGGTCGTGTTTTTGTTTCATAAAACAATATTTCTAATGTTATGTTCACCCTTTTAAAAAAATTGTGCTGTCAAATAACCTTCACCTTTACTTCACTTAGGGCCGTTTAATTTAACCGGAGGATATATTCGACATTTCCATTTCGCCAACCTCGGTTAGCGCTAACCGACGTTTAAATCGACAGTTAAAATAACCTAGCTTATTTTGATGGGATAATTATTTAATCAACTGCTATGTCGCGCTTATATATCAAAATTTGTTCATTATTTTGTCAAATTACTTTGTTTGGTAAGTAATTCTTACATTTTTATAGAATATTGAATTTATATTAATTTAAAAAGCATTATTTTGACAATAAATCTAAGAGTGCAAGTTATAAACACAAAAGTTGTAAACATAGGTTATAAATATGAAATATTTAAAAGTTACAAACATGCTCTCGTATTTTACGAAAATGTCATCCAACTCAAGTTTATTGAACATGAATAAAATTTCTCATCTGATGAGTTTATCAGCCCGTGATGAAGAAATTGTAATATACACGAGACCACGAATCATCAGAGATGAAAACTATGTGATTGTAATGTTTGATGATTGATTTTAAGATGCCCTTTGGATTTTCTAAAAGAAAGATTGGAATTATTAAGATTTCGAATTTAACCAAACAAATCCGAAAGGAATTTATCTTTTTATGTTCCACTATAAGCATATATTTCTCGATAATATTGAATAATTCTTCCTTCTCTTAATTTCTTCCTCTGTTTAATCTTGTTTTTCGATATTCATTTTGATTTAATTTAAAAAGAAAACACCTTGTTTTGAAATTCGAATAGCAAATTGTGATTTGTTTTCAATTGTTAGTTGTTTCTCAAAGCCAAAATATCGATAAAACAGGGCACTTAACAGTCATACTGGCTTGGTAGCCATCTGGTGAAGAATAGATAATTTAAAAAACATGACTAATCGCCGGTTAACAAACCGAGATGCAAAAGACATTGGTGAAATGTCAAACTAATTTAACCTGTAGAATAATTATAACTCACTGTTAGTTAACTGTTGATTTAACAGAAGTTGGTGAAAACGGCCCTTACTAGTCTTTACCTTTGTGTAGCACAAAATAAACTGTACAAAATGTTGTACCTATCAGACTGTTGTTTGTTGTGTCTTAATTCCAAGCAACTTGAAAGTGTGCTAGTGGTGGATAACAATGGAATTGCAGTTCAAGAACAGCTAAAATATTGCTTGCCTGAAATTGTAAGTAAACAAATAGCGTATACATGTCTTAATTTTGAAGTTTAAAATCGAATAAGTCAATTTCATAAAGTAACTATTTAATCAAATGTCAAATGTACCTTTTGTTTACAAATAAATCTTTGTCAACCAGTATACCACCGTTCAATAAAATACCGTGCAATGAGAATCATATCAACGGAAGGCAGTTTTGATAATATAAAATTAACTTTAACATAGTTCAATTATCCTAACTAGAAATAACAAATAATACGGTAAAACCGTAGTTTACGGCCAAATATGACGTTAGCTACGGATTGCCAATGATATTTGGTGGATATGACAGTTTGGGGTGAACAACAAAAACCTAGTAAATTTGCATTCTGAAAATGCTGTTGAACAAATTCGTGTTTATTCCACCTCAAAACTAAAATAAATCTGAGTTTCTTCTTTTTTTAAATTGTTTTTCTTTAACTATGACCGGCTAAAGGAACTTGGATCTGCAGCTAACGTCATATTTGGCCGTAAACTACGGTTTAGCCAATAATACTGCTTTCATCCAGTGAAAATTATATTTTAAGCTAGCGGCACAGAATTTTACTATTCACGATAGAAAGTGAGACCATTTGTCAGTGGCGGCTCGTCAGGCGAAGTAGGTGAAGAGTTTCTTCACCTACTTTTTAAGAAGATAGAGAATAACAGGATAAATATTTTTCTATAATTAGAATTTTTGAATCAATAAAATTTCATATTGGGGTCACACACCTTTTTTCGTTTTATTATTATTATTTTTTTGTAAGTTTGAGTAAAATTATGAATATAGATACTAATTTTAATATTAAAAGGCATTCAGTTATTAATATACGATTTTTTGAAATTATCACATTTAAAATTTTTCGCTTGTGACATCAGAATCTACGTCATCTTGTAATTCTACAAAACACGCTCTTGCGGAGAGCGAGGAACTACACCTACTGTCAGATTGACTTGTCATTTGCCATTGTTATTTGTTGAGAGGTTTTTACAAATATAATTTATTTACTTTACCTGGGCAAAATAAAGTAACAAATATAATAGAGAGCGGACTATATGCACGGCAAAACTGAATTATATGCGCATATACAGGGTGTTGACCGCGACCCCGGAACATAGGACTTTAACATGTAAAATCATTCTTTCGTAATTTCCTGCTTAACAAATTATATTAGACAAAAAAGGTTCAAATGAAGTTGAGAGATCATAAAATTATACATCAGAATCAATAAACAGAATTAAATTTACATGCCCTATAACGCCAGAAATTAAATATGAAAATATTATAAATTAGCTCAAAAATTGGGTTAGCCTTGGAAATGAAACAAAATTGTAAAGAAAATAGTCAATTATGCAGTTTATCATAACAATTAATAATAAATACAATTTTCATTTCCAATTGTTTACAATTTTGTTTCATTTCCAAAACTAACCCGATTTTTTAGCTAATTTTTAATATTTTCATATTTAATTTCTGGCGTTATAGGGCATGTAAATGTAATTCTGTTTATTGATTCGGATGTAGAATTTTATGATCTCTCAACTTTACTTGAACCTTTTTTGTCTAATATAATTTGTTAAGCAGGAAATTACGAAAGTATGACACATGTTAAAGTCGTATGCTCCGGGGTCGCGCTCAACACCCGGTATATGCACTGATTTTTTTAGGAAATATGCAATATATATGCACAAATATGACAATATATTGCAGGAAAATATGCAAAAAAAAACTTAAATTATTAGATACAAAGTAAAAATGAATGCATTATGAATATTATTGCTCAAGACAGTCTTAATTCTGATTCACATTTAACAAATATACTACTAATATACATATAAACTAAGTCTAGAAACTTGATATTATAAGATTATGACATATTTACATAATTACAATAACACATTATTCAAAATTATCTATAAAAAAAAGTGAAACATAAGTAAAAGATATAACCTGCTGAGAATTATCGGTCTTATATTCATTGTACCCACTTTTACCAGCATTTGTGTATACAATAAATACCTACCGTTACCGTTACAGGGATTTCCCTAGAAATATTACAGTTTATTGGTTTGTGTATTTGTTATTGTATTGTTTATTACTTTTTCCGTTGTATTCTTCTCTTTATTGCGACCTACTCCAATATTTGGGAATTATCAATGTCCATTATCAGAAATTTCAGATTGTTTATCACTAGACAAGGTCTTAACCCTCTATTGCATGAATTATTATTTCTTTTAAATAAGGGCTCAAAAACATTATTTTTTACAAAAGAAATATTCATATATGTAAAATAAGTGTGTTACTCGTATATAATTTTTTTTCCAAAAATAAAAAAAAATTTTTTTTAAATTTTGTTCACTATTGGGAACATTATGAACAAATTCAACTTACAATAGAACTTTGGTCTATTGGGTCGTCTTCGCGTACTATACAAAATTGTTTGATAAACAACACCTTCTAGGAAAACATCAGATAAAAAATTTTTTGGAAATTTTGTAAAAGTGAATTTAGCTGTAATATATCAGCAGGTAATAAGCTGCTTCCTTCAAATTTTATATTTTATATCTCAGATTCTGTAATTATTATAAAAAAAATTTTATTTTATGTTCCCGTTTGGGAATAGTATGCAATAGAGGGTTAAAAATATTGAAATATGCAATTATATGCAACTTTTGTAAAAATATGCATAAGGATGCCCAAATATGCAATATATGCAATTAGTAATTAGCATTAATTAACCCTAATCAATGTAATTCGTCAAGAAAACTGATTTTGTTTAAAGATATGCAAAAATTAAAATATATGCATTTTGCATGTATACCGCTCTCTAATAATAAACATACGTTTAACTTGAAAATCGTTGTTAGCTGCAACATATGACTTGACAGGTGTGAGAGTGAGACTACCGACATTACCGACAAGTGACAAGATATAGTACATTAAAACATATTTATTTTAACACGTCCTAAACTCTTTGTCTATAAACGTTATAATTAACGAATATCAAATTTAATTCATCGGAGTGTTAATTTTAATAATAATAAGTAAATATTACAACCCTGAAAAGCAAATTATTATTTGTTATCAACACCTCTTTTGCCTTGCCATACTGTACATTCTATTACAAAATGACGTCACGATTTTGCAACCGCGAAACTTTATAAAAGAAATTATGAATGTAAAGTTAACAAATTATAAGAAATATTGAATAATACGTGACTGAAATGATCTAAATTTTTATAATTCGTAAAGAAACAAAACTTTTTTTAAGTGTATAACTATTATAAACGTAGATTTGCCTTCCAAATAATATTGCTGTTCTATTTCATTTTTACAGACAATTTCGAAGTCGCCCGTTCAGAATTCGTGTGTTCTTCTTGCCGCACAACACTCCATTCATTCTATAAGTTTTTTTTTATACCCTCGACCACAAAACTCCACTTACGACCCTTGATACATAAATAACTATAAATAATTTTTGACAGAACAGTTATGTGTAACTGACAGGACTTGATTATAATTTTTTAATTTTTATTGTGATTTACAAATAGTAACAAGTAAAATGTTGTACAATACACGCAAGGTAACTGTTTTTACTGCTTCAAGGAGGTGACAGGCTCGCCTAATTGGCTCGCCGGTCATTTCCTCCATTCAGCAGTAAAATCTGTTTTACCTTGCTTGTAATGTAAATAACTATATCTATGTTGGCGTCTCAGAACTCCTAGATTAAGATACACAAGTAACATTACTATATTTTCTCTTTTTCAGGCGATTATGAAGTCGAAGATTCCGCAATTCATTTGTTCTTCTTGCCGCACAACACTCCAATCATTCTACAAATTTAAGCAAACATGTTTGAAGAATTTTAGTCGCTTAAAACAATACACGCAAATATTACATAACAGCAGTGACTCGCAAGGTCAGAAATTTACTGAGTTGCAAATTCAAGTAAATAATGAAGACTTGCTGGTTGAACAAGAGCAGAACGTGGTTAGGGAATTAAATATTAAAGAAGAAATCGGAGATTCATTTCAGGAACCTAACCAGAGTAATAATATCATCAACGACACAGAAGATTGTGTTTCTTCTGAGATGCAAAAACAACATAATAATGAAGAATTGTTGAGACAACCGCAGCAAGAAATCAGCAAACTAAACATTGAAGATGTAAATGTTGCCTCATCCGAAGTCCGACAAGCATTGGTTGCGTCTGAAGAAACAGAACACCACGAATTTTATTTCCAAAATATCAAAAACGAATTGGATAATGAAGAAAACAGTGATAAACAATCGAATGTGGATGAAGCTAACTTCAGTGCAGACACAGACAATGTTAACAAGTATAAATGTGATATTTGTAACAATGAGTTTTCCAAAAATATGTTCAATAGACATTTGAAAGTACACACAGAAATTAATTATTTTAAGTGTTCTATTTGTGATAGAAAGTTTATTTACAATAGTTATTTAGAAACACATATGAAAATACACGCGGGAGTTAAAGAGTTTAAATGTTCTATTTGTGATAAACAGTTTATTTTCAAACAAAATTTAGAAGCACATACGAAAATACATGGAGGATCCAGAGATTTCAAATGTTCAGTTTGTGATAAAAAGTTTTTATACAAAAGTCATTTGAAGGTACATATGAAAATACACGCGGGTATAAAAGATTTTAAATGTACTATTTGTGATAAGCTATTTGTACAAAAAAGCAATTTAACCCAACACCTAAAAACCCATGAACGAAACCTAAAAACCCATGAACAAAATGTGCAAACCCATGAGGGAAATCAAGAATTTGAATGTACTGTTTGCGATAAAAAGTTTAATTTCAAACATAATTTAAAAGCACACATGAAAGTACACGCGGGTATTCGAGATCATAAATGTTCTGTATGTCATAAAGAGTTTTTTTACCAATGTCATTTAAACGTACATATGAAAATACATGCCGGCATTAAAGATTTTAAATGTACTGTTTGTAATAAGACGTTTGTTCAAAAGAATAACTTAACCCAACATATGAAAATACATGAACAAAACAGAGAAACCTGTGACGGAGAATTTAAATGTGCTCTGTGTAATATGTTGTGTGCAAGTAAAAGTGATTTGGATGAACATATGAGTTTTCATACATCGCAATCTGAAGCTACGGAGTATATATTAGGTTTAGAATAAGTGGGTCTTTTTGTAAATACTCATAACCTAAAAGTCTGTGATGGAATAACGTTAATGTGATGTTTCGTTAAAATAAATAAATTTGTTGTATAACGTTTATACATACATATCATCACGCTATGTCCCACTTAATGGGGTAGCACGAACCCAGAAACACAGTCAACCAACAATCAAACATTCCTATCCTGACACACCACTTTCGCCTCGTTCACATTCATAGTACGTTTCATACATGCTTGTTTATTCTTCACACTCGGAATCATTCGTTCACGCAACAAACCATCCATCATACCCAACCAGTTATTCCTCGGACGCCCACGCAATCGTTCACCTTCAATCTCACCCACATATATTAGTTTCACCAAACTTTCATTCGACATTCGCTCAACATGTCCAAACCATCTCAACTGACTCACTCCCACTTTTTTAACGTTTATAAGCTATCAATAATAGTTATTTATGTATCAAAGCACTGAAGTTTAACTTTTTATCATGAATATGGAAAATAAACCATGTGAGTGATAAGGTACATATTAAGTTTTATTTGAAATCTAAAATTAGAAAAAAATTTTTTTTAAAATAATTATATAGGTTAAATTTATTGGGAAAAAAACTCGAATGTAGGTGGCAGGTCGAACAGTGGCAAATTGGCGTCAATACGAAGAAAACAAACTATCTGTCATAGCTGCATGTACATGTTTATCGAAGAAAATACTGTTAATTAACCGTTCTAATCCAATATAATTGCATTTGTTGTTGAATTGGAGTATTTGGTAGTTTGGTAGGTAGAGGTTTTTCGAATAAACAACTGGTTATTTACCGCACTAATCCGATATTTATTGCTGTTGTTGCTGAGTTTGAACATTCGTAGTTCTTGTTTCGAATTGTAAACATCTACACATTTTGTGAAATTATGGAGAAAGTTACTATTGAGTGAAGTGATATTTTTGAGTATATTTAATTAAAATAATACAAATTTTCTTTTCTACGCTATTGACATTCAAAGTTGGAAATAGCTTAAAAGTATTCATCACTAATTTCTAAATAGTGTTAACTTGTACACTTTTCTGTTTTATCTACTGCTACTAAATTAGCATCAAACTGCCAAATGTCTTCAACGAATTCTGGAGTTACTGTTATGTCTTTTTTCAACTCTTCTGCACCCAGAACATCTAGTAGAGGATGATTTTAAAATTCTCCAAAAACAATAAAAATATATATTGTTTACAGAAACTTTAAAGCAAAATATATGAATACAATAATACCCTTTTCCACTTCTTTCTTTAGTTCTAATCATTTGTGGTTGGTTGATGGTTTTGGTTCATCAAATCTTATAATGGGGATTTTCTGTAACGGCACAACTCCAATTTTTAAACACCTGTTTGCCGTATATGGGCGATCTTAAATCAATGATATTTATGAATTCATGTAAAATTAAACACATGCCAACTTACTTGGATGAAAATCTGTAGCCTGAAAGTGATCAGAACAAACAGACATTGCTTTGAGACAGGTTTCCCAATTCGGAGAACAATTACCCATTTATAATAATGGATCTTTAGGGAAGGAGTGTATACTGATATCAACTGTTTTATAATTATTACACTGTGCCACTGAGCAATATCTATTGCATTTGCTCGTCATTGTTCGATTTCAAATTTTCACATATACTAACTAAACACTACTATATACACTATTAACACATTTAATACTACTTAAAAGTATTAGACTAATACTAAAACACTATCTATTTACTATAACAAACCTAAATATATTTGTAAATTTGAATAGGTACAATTCTACAGTTTTACAATGTATTTCTTATGGAGCAACGAATGTTTTCCTCGTTTCTTTAGTTTATATTTTCGCCGCAAGGTGTCAGCTACTTTGATTTTTTCCTCAATACATCTGTCCGTTGTCAATTGAAACTGACACTCAGTGTTGCCAACCTCGAGATGAAGTTATCGTAAATAACACTCAAAATTATGTGTTTTGTCCTCAATTTCGTCATCGGAATTAATTAGTAAATCCTTCTTGCACATTTAGTTTCATGTTACGTATAAATTTACTATAGTCAATATATCTGCCAAAATTATCCTACTTGTACAATAATTATTTAACGGTTGCCAACATTGGGTTGCTCAAAATCGTCGTATAATAGGTTACTTTAGTGACGATTTCTGAGCTTTTAATGACGATTTTTGAGCACTTTAGTTTCCATATTCCCTATTCGTGATAAAAAATTAAACTTCAGCGCCTTGATACATAAATCACTATTAATTTATTTCTTCTCGTAAGTATAATTTTATTTTTAAATAAGTATTAAGGGAAAATTGCAGTATAGTGAACCCCAATTTTTTGAGGTTTACAAAACTGAAAGAAATTGACAAATATATAAACAATAACTATGGTAACTAGGGATTTCAAAAATGTGATTGTATGATAATATTCGCTATTAAAAAAAACTAAAGTAATATTTAATTTAACACTTCCAAATCTAATTTCCCTTAATGATTGCATACAACAGTTTAATTTAGCACAAGAATAGGCAAAAATCATAGATGTTAAAAATGTTTTAGTGTTTGTTCCTAGTGTAACTTAAGATTATTGAAATATATAATTTAGTTTTTCTCAAAATTAGAAGCATGTACAAGAAAAGTGCAAATAACATTTTATATTCCAAATATTTTTGCTAACATCTTTCATTTGAAACTTTTTTTACAGTTGATTCTATTAAAAAAAAAAAAAATGGAATTTGTTTTGTGTTCAGTGAACTTCCTCTTCCGGTTTTTAAATTTCATTCAAAATCAACTCAGCTCTTCATAATTTCAAGAAACTTATAAATTCCAAGTTTTGTTAACATGTCTTGTCTCGTTCATTAGATATTGCGCACACGGACATCCGTTCATCCTCACACACAGACATCATTGAGAAATTGGTTTTAACAAATTCAGTAGACGTTAAAATATGTATTAGTAAATAAATATTGTATACTATGTATAAATAGTTGATATATTAGGTGTTTGTTTAAATAAATAAAGAAATTTTTAATTTATGTAAACGAGTATTCACATTATATTTATGCTACAGTTGGCAACACTTGGCAACATTTCTTTGTTTTGCTTGACATTTAACTGTAAACTGAACGAAATATCTGTAAAACTAACAATTTAATTTTTTGTGTTTATGTATATAAACAACATACTAGTTTTGGACATCTGTGGTTATGATGTTATAAAGAACAGCTGAAATGTACAAAAACTTAACTAGTAAATAAACATAACCTTCAACTTAAATAGTGTTTTGAGCAACTGTTATTTTATACGAATTGAACTCAAAGTAATAATAATTAATCATTCATTTAATATATTTCAGTGTTGGAGTTGAGATTTTTCATTAATGTTAATTAAATGTTTTATTTCAGAAATAACCTCAGGGCTAAAAGCTGCCCAAATTTTAAACATGTAAAAATAATAAGGAATAAAATGAATGTAAAGTCTAAAAACATCGACATTGGTGAGTTTTCCTTATTTTCTTTCTAGAGATTTCCAGCTGTTGAATCTTTCCAACCACAGGGATAAAGTTAATGCGAACTTTCGTCCGTGGGATTTAATTTACACACACTTTCAATCAAAATGGGTTATCTTATTAATATTTTTTTTGTTTTTAGGTCCCATTATACAATCAGAATACCGAAACTAAACGAAGATAATTCAACAAATTCCTCAGAGAAGACTGCTGGAATGAAGAACGCCACGTCGAAGAGTGCAGCGGAACGGGCGCGGGAATACCGGACGAGAAAAACTACGTTCCTGAACGGCAGATCTGCCGTTGCAGCTCCGCCCAAAAGCGGCGCTGAGCGAATGCGGGAATACAGAGCAAGGAAGAAGAGGTTACTCGCCAGTTTGGGTCGTTTGGACCTGAAGGTATTACTTGCTTTTGCTTCCTAGGTTAGTAGTTACACTTGACACGTTTGACACTCAAATGTAAATAGTTACATAGACCTCTTGAGAAAATTGAGGGTTTCTTTGAATCAAGTCGTTCGGTAGAACGACGCCGGCAAGAGTCCCAGTTCACCAGGAAGTTCACCGACAACACTTACTTACGGCAACTATTAGGAAAACCTAACCTCCAAATTTTTCTAACTTGTTTAATTCAAATATGCTATTATAATTTCCATTAAAACTGGCACCAGGGACGATATAATACATACCTTAAACTTATTCATTAGTTTTTTTACGATTTATGTGCATATAACTCTTTATTTTCGATTATGTATTTTAGCCGGCGACAGAAATGTGAAATCTCTCTTTCTCACGCGTTAAATTAGCAACTTAAAAATTCCTTTACAAATTTTTGCCAAAAGATGGCAGCACATTGTACGTAGATTTGAAAAATTCAAACGCACGACCATGAGTATGAAAGCCTCATTTACTGATCGAAACTAGTTTTAATTTTATGTTCTGTTTTATTATTTTTTTTTATTTGCAAGTAACATTCACAAATGACGTTTTACTTGTTGATTTTAATGAGTAGCGACATGTGACAAATTTAGTAAATAAATTCAAGAAGATCGGTAACGTAGTTATCTGCAATGGACCATATTAAATTGAACTGTCAGAGAATTACATAGGTTAGGTATGTATTTTATTGATATGGACTACAGTTTGGTTGTTTGTCCCATATACTTTCTTATACCATACATTCGATTGCAATGAAACTTCAGTGAGTTGTTGTGAGCACTCCTGCGAAGGTTCCTTAATTATATTGATTATTTCGAATAATTGTATTTATGATCAGATTTGGTTCATTTTTAGAATACATATTAGTTGAAAAGAATGAAAGCGTCAATGTATTGACATGGAAGCGAGGAACGAAGTGTCGAGCTTGCTTCGCCAATTGCCTGGTATTTCAGAAAATTTATTTGAGTGGCATTGTAACGCATGCAGTGTATTATCTAGTGGTAAATATAATATAAAATTATAAAAAAAGATACGTTTTAATATATAAATTATTCTAGATTAATGCCAAAGAAGCGTTTATTTCTATTTATGGTACAAAATATTTGGTTATGTACGTATTTTGAATGAAAGTTGAAAGAAATAGATAACTGTATTGGCACGAAAATGACCGATGGCGGCAGCACTGAGTATTTGCAGAGCAGTGAATGACATACGGAGAAATATGAATAAATTTCATATAATTATAGTTATAAATAAAATATAAGCTTATTTGAAGTGCGGTATTGTGAAAAGGGTATTTGTGCTTTATTTATTTAAAAAATCACAGTTATACCGTCTCTTTAATATATTTTTAGGCATGGGTAACTTTTACGGTGCCGATAAACAAGTTGGTTTTCAAGAATTATTTAGATGTCTACCAGAAATTTTATCGAGGGGGAAGAAATAATTAACAGTAGCTTGTTATTTTTATGTGCTCTTACTGCAAATCCACACGAGATACATGGAACCATTTATGTTGAAAATATTATATAACTTGTCATCTGCATCACAAAATACATTTTTATATGTTACTCTAGTTGCATATTTGAATAAAACTGCTAGTACAGCATAAGTAATGTTTAGTATTTTTTTTAATAATACATAAATTGCCATCCATACAATAGTTATTTGTATTTTCATTAAAAAACAACTGATTTTCCTTTTAATAAAACAAAATCAACAAAAAGAACTGATATCTTCCAAAAACAATTTCATTGTAATGGATGCGGCAAGAGTAGTGCAGAGGGCAACAAAAACAAGTGATACCATTTTAATAAGGCAAGTTTGAAATTCACCTTAAAAATCGAAATCATAACATGTAAAAATCGAAAAACTATATTAGCTAATAGTTTTGTTAGTTGAACAAAAAAAAAAACTTGCCGATCCGCCTTTATCTATAGTACATTTGTATGGATGCCAATATACGGATCGGCAAGTTTTTTTTTTTTTTTTTGTTCAACTAACAAAACTATTAGCTAATATAATTTTTCGATTTTTACATGTTATGATTTCGATTTTTAAGGTGAATTTCAAACTTGCCTTATTAAAATGGTATCACTTGTTTTTGTTGCCCTCTGCACTACTCTTGCCGCATCCATTACAATGAAATTGTTTTTGGAAGATATATTAAACACCGTGATTGGCTGTAATCAGTGTGGCAAACTCTAAAATGGGTAAATTACCTGGAAATATATTTTTCGCTATCAGACAGCTCAATGGAATTCTAATAATTATTATAAAAACAACTGACGATCATTCTAAATTAATTTTTGATACTTTCATTTAACTTTTTAGTTAATATCATTAATTTGATGCCAAACACGATAGGGTTAATCAATATTTATTAAATGACATTTTCAAAAATATTTAAACATATAATTTAGTTTTTCTGCAAATCGGAAGCAAATACGAAGATAATAATGTGTATTTCAAATATTATCAATAGTTGTATCACGAGTGCTAAAAATTTAATCCATTCAATTTGACATGTCTAGCTTAAAAAAAAAATTTTGCTTAAAAAGTGTTTGAGTACATAATAATTTGAAAAAATTTTATCTTAAATTATTGTATACGATAACACTTTTAAAAGCAAAATTTTATAGAAGCTAGACATCAAATTTAATCGAATCAATTCTTTAACACGAGGGGTATGTCAAGATTATTTCATAAATTCATAGCATAAACTTTAATACTTGCCGATGAAATTGTACTAAAACTTTGATTTTGACACATTTTCACATAAATAAATCGGTACACTCATAAACAAAAAGCATTATAACATTTTGTTGTTATATGGTAACTATAGCAAATTATTTGTTTTTCCTTTTTACTTGTTAAATAAATGTCAAAAATTAATAAATAAAATTAGCTTGAATTGATGCCCGGTTGCACCAAAGTAAGTTAAATTTTAAACTTGGTTTAAATATATAAAAGCAAATCGAAATTATATGTCATATAGAGTAATTGACATTGATGTCAAATATTAGATACGCTTTTATTTATTTAAACCAAGTTTAAAATTTAACTGACGCTGGTGCAACCGGGCATGAATAATTCAGCATGGTTAAAGATATAGCATACCAGTGAAGGTAAAGAACATGTAAGTATCTTGCTTCTGCAACTAATTATCCGGCTAAATATGCCTTCAAAATGTTCAAAATTTGCATATTAAAGCTAGCTTTAATTTAATCGCGAATAAACAGCATGCTGCAGTTTAATTACATTATCTAAAATGTACAAAAATGGAAAATGAGACATTCTGATTGGTGAAATTTGTAGTGAGAGACATAATCAACTATAATTACAAAAGTTTTTTATTTTGCCGGATAAATTTCTGTTTGTCACGATTCCTTGTAACCTAATAATTTGACAAGAAAACTGTTTTGATAAAATGACGACAGCGTAGGTGGAGAGGTTTTATTTTTTAAACAGTTTTCTAGTCAAAGTGCTGTCAGGTGACAAGGTTGAGTTGTCAAACTGAAATTTATCCGAAGAAAATAAAATGCTCGAGTGTAATTCGGCAAGATAATTTAACGACATTATTTATGAAAAGATTTATTTAACAATTATTATATATCACATTTTCACATGCAAATGACATTAATGTAGTTAGTAGTTTGATTTGGTTGCTAGGAGAAAGGTAAATAACGTTTTATCACTTGCAAAAAGTTACCTTCCTATTTATCCGCTGTCAAAACGATAATAGTTATTTACTTTACAAGTGGGCAAAGTAAGGAATTACCCACGAGAGAAATTTAGCACACTCTTGTGATAATTTTATCGAGTGGGTAATTCCACTTTGCCCACGTGTGAACTATAACGTTTTATCTAACATCTCTTAATAAATGCTAAATTTATTAAAGAAATATTATTTGACAGTGACATATGCTTTAAATTTTTTAAATTAAAATGTCCATCGAAGTGGTTGTCAAGGATAAAAAATTATTAACTAGCGACTTTTCTCAAAATTATATCCACTAGTGAGTAATCTGTTACTTTCCTGGTTTAAAATCGCCATAATTATAGAGCATTTATTAAGAAGTGTTTGATAATAGTATATTCTACAACAAGTAATGGAATAGCACATATTCCATGAGAGCAAAAAGTTTGAAGCCCGAGCTAAAGGCGAGCGTGGGATAGACCATTCCGTTACATGTTGTAGAATATACTTTCTATAACACGATTTTGGAAATATTAAAAATACAAATATAAAACTGTTGTAAAAGTCAAACTCAAATAAATCAAATTAAAACAAACAGACGTAACCATAGTAACTGAATCAAGATACTTCATATGTCGCGCTAATATGCGGCTCTGATTCGTCGAAAATATTCCATACGCAGCGTATGGAATGTTAGTGATTCCATAACAATTTTTAGTTGTGGAATGCCTAGTTTCCAAAACAACAATGTTATAGAATAGTATATTCTGCAACAAGTAATGGAATGGCACATATTCCACGCGAGTAAAAAGTTTGTAGTCCGAGCCGAAGGCGAGGGCTACGGTTTGCGAGCGTGGGATAGTCCATTCCGTTACATGTTGTAGAATATACTTTCTATAAAAAGGTTTTGGAAATTATACAAAAATACAAATATAAAACTGTTGAAAACGTCAAACTCAAATAAATTAAATTAAAACAAACAGACGTAACCATAGTAACTGAATCAAGATACTTCATATGTCGCGCTAGTAAGCGGTTCTGATTCGTCGAAAATATTCCATACGCCGCGTATGGAATGTTAGTGATTCCATAACAATTTTAGTAGTGGAATGCCCAGTTTCCAAAACAGTGTTATAGAAAATTGTTTTTTGCTTTATGGCTTACTTTATATTGGAGTTAAATTATCACAAAATAGTATATTGTGTTGAGTAAATGTGATACTTTGGGTGCTGAGCATGTAAGTTTGAACGACGAGCGAAGCGAGTCGGACAATTACATGCGAAGCATATAAAGTCACATTTACTCCGAATAACACATGCTATTTTTTCTTCAAACATAGAAAATAGACATTAAAACATTAAAAAATGTTCAAAACTTCAACAAATATTCTGTCTTATCTAACATTTCAAGTTGCCGTAGAATATGCTGTTTTGTTATTTTTGTTTATTTGTTTCGTTTTTATCTGTCAAATTATTGAATTACAACCTAACTATTTTTCATAATATTTTACTTTGTCCGCCGCCGGCGTAAATGTGTTTCCAAGGATATACTTTTTCCGCCGGCGGCGACAATATTGAACTTCTGCTTGTTGAATACAAATACATAACAACGTACTTTTCTGACGTTTGAAGAAAAAACTTATTTCTTACTTTTCTTTACAAGGCATAATTTTCAACTTGTCCCATTCAGTTCAACATAGCTAAAAAAATAAAATAAAATTGATTTTGTTATTACATTTCAATATGTAAAAACACATCGAATATTCTCAAACTACAAGAAAAATCTCGGTACATTAACTGAAAAACAGACCGTTGTTTCATTGATCATCAACCAGATTCGAATAAAATCTCTAGCATTACCCGGTATTGGGTACTGCTCTCACATTTCAGTTTTTAATATTATCTTTCTGTCGCTCGACATTTGGCTAAAATAACAAGACCTGCCGAGATATTAAGTCCTACGATTCACTTTTTTTCAATTCAATTTTATTATAACTTACAAATTTCATACATTTTTCTGTTATTATAATTAGTTATTTGTTTAACTAAGCCCAAAAATACCAGATTTACAGCAGCGAATTCGAGGCAATAAATTTTGCTGAGTTGAACATATAAATTTTGTGTTTTTTTCAAATTGAAGAAAACTCCGAAAACCCAAAAAGAATCAATGACCGTCACGTGAAAGAATTTGAAACTTTTTCAGAGACAACAAGTAGAGAAACAGAACTACTAGAAACCGAAGAAATCGTTATAAAAGAAGAACCAGTTGTACGTGGAGACGATGAAAACACTCAACAATATTTAGAAATTCTAAAAGTTGGGTTAGAATTTGACGAAAAATCCATCAAACAAGAAACGCAACATCAGTTTGAGTTTGTAACATGCGAAAATACCAGCGACTTTGAGGTTGACGTACAAGATAAGAAGGTAAAAAGAGAAGAAACAATGAGGTTGAGATATTTTATTTTTTATTTCGTTATAAAAAACGGCATATTATTAAATGTAACAAAGAGTTGTAAATACAGGCATTTTACACAAAAAATATTACTGCCTGACAAAATTCATCGTATTGTTCGAATTGTGTAAAAATATAAAGACAATAAAATTGTCAACTGTTCCATAAAATACAGTCTCAGAATAATAACAAATTTATTAATTCACAGAGACCAGCTAAGCCAATCAATCTGTAACTACTGACGCGTCTCGCTTTTATTGGAGCTCATCAGTGTAGTGTAACCCGTCAACTGCAGTGAGGCAGTGGCACTGAATGACTGATCCATCGATAAAGTAAGAACAAGATGACTATCTGCAATGCTTCGCTGTGATAGTAAGTTTCAGCGCCATCTTACCGCATAGACAGAAAGCTTTACACGAGAGACGAGGCGCGCGGCACGGGGGCAGGTATTCTGTAGGATTTTTATTGGAATTCATTTTTAAAAGTAAATAAAACAAATAATGTACAAAAGTAAGTACCTATACTGTTTATTGTATAATTATTAATACAAAACAATATTCAGCATATATTAATGTTTTTACAACAGTCCAAGTTATAATACGTTTAAGAAAATTTGTTATGAACACGTGTTATAAAAAATATACTATTTTACATGTTTATGTTCACAAAACGCTATTTGAATTATAACATATGTAAGAATTTTTTTTATAAACAAATGATATTTAACATGTTTATGCTCGCAGGACGCAATTTAAATTATAATTAATATGTGTATGAAAAAAATTGTAATAAACAAGTGCTATAATACACAATTTTACATTTATGCTCGTAAAATGTATTTTAAATTATAAAGTGTAAACAAATATGCTATAAATATGTGTATCTATAATACAATAATTCGTAGAACTTAAGAGAAGAGGAACATTAGAAGGGTAAAGATGCTAATATAATATTGTACGTGAACACTTTTATCTTTGCAGTAGAAAGGTAAAATAATACAATATTGTACCTGGTCACATATATTATAAATATATACTAGAAGAATAGTGTACGAAGTGAAATTGCCGATGATATATCTTCTGCTGTCCAGTGTCTACGAATATTGTTTTCTTGCAAAAGATGCTTCACTTAACCTGGTTTAAAATATCTGCTTAATATTTTTATTGTAAAATCTCGTTCGATTATATTGACTTTCTTCTGCGTTGAAAGTTGCGATTTATATTCTACATTTACTTTCCCTAAATTTTCATTCACGTTCCTTAAATTTAACTCTTTTTCCCTAAATTTTCATTCTCTTTTCATAGTTTCATTTTCTTGAAAACAGAAATGTAATTGTACTTGAGATTGCTCTGTCAAATCCAATATTTCGTCGTATGTAGGAACAATAAATGCTGATCTAAAAAGTTGCATGTATTTAAAAAATAATTGTATAAAATAGTTTTTATAATATTTAAAAACTTACCCTGAAACTGTTTTTTCCTTTTTTCCTTATGATTTTAGCAGGAAGATTTATATTTTGTGTGGAAGCTTTATAAGTTTAATCCGTGATCCGTTTCATTTCAAAGCATTTTACTTTGACATGCTCTCACAGATTCCTGTTAAAAAAATTAACATAACATAATTATTTTTAATTTCAAGAACATATGAGTGTTTTAGTTGTGTAATTATATTATACTTACAAGTCTCAAAATATATTTGAATTGCCTTTGACAAACTAGTTGCAGCCATTTTTCTAGCATTTCTTCATTCTTCGGGAAAGTAAAATATTTGATATTTCTTGTACCGTGCCTGTGCCCGGTATAATTACGGCAGTTCAGTATACAACACAGGGGCATTTTGATTAAAACAGAATGCAAATTCAGATTGTCACTCACTAACATAAACTTACAAGATGTCGTGCAGATGAACAAGGACGATAAAGTAGAAATTATGTTCACCAAACTGGACAGTAAAATGCCGTCGGAGCCATCTATCGCGACCACTCGTCATATTTTGTGCTGTCAGAGACATCTATCAAAATAGATAAAAGTTAAAACTTGTTTTCAAGCTGGCCTATCTTGTTGCCGGGGGCTGGACTGATCGGCGAGATCTTAAGATTTTGTTGAAGTTTACGAGCGGTAGATGGCTCTGGGAGTATTTATTTACTTCTCAATTCCATTTACCAATATGTTGGGATCTTAGATCTCGCTGAGCCAGTCAATCGGTGTCACTGCCTCACAGCAGTTGACGGGTTACACTACACTGATGAGCTCCAATAAGAGCGAAACGCGTCTGTAGTTACCGAATGATTGGCTTGGCCGGTCTCTGTGATTTAAAAACTTTATTATTATTTTGAGACTGTATTTTTTTAAATAGTTGACAATTCTTATTGTCTTTATATTTTTTATATACAGGGTGTAACACCAAAACCGATCACCGCCATTATTTTATTTATTATTATAGTTACAAAAAATACTTTAGAATAAAGTATTTTTTGTAAAGAGAAGAAAATATATTTTTTTAAGCTAGTAGTTCTCAAGTTACAACACAAAGTTATATTTTTTCAAATTTGTATTATTACTCGTAACTTCATTCAGCTTCAGAACATATTTATTATTTTAACTAAGATTGTAATCAAGATTGCTTAGCATAAAATTTGACACATTTTGATACTATAATTAATTTAAAACGAAGTTACAGATGATGAAAAAAATATGTAGTTAACACTAATTCCTTTTATAAATCTGCCTGTAAAAAGTTACTAATGGACAGCTGCATTGTATTAGCTATTAACATACCTAGCGATATTATGAGTATCATAACAGCCACAGATAAAAAAAAAATAAATAAAATAATTATATCATCACGCCTTTTACCCATTATGGGTGTGGCACTCTGCTTACGCAGATCTCGGTAAGTGATATATTTTTACATATGAAGTGCGGTTACCAGCCGTCAAGTCATAGCCCCCAAAGCTGTTAGTGGAGGGGGAACCACAGGGGTAAATTTAAATTGGCAACTGTCACCTGTGGGAGTCGAACTGAGGATCTCATGATCCACAATCCGACGCGTTACCATGGAGCTATTTACCCCATTTTTGTATTAATCAAAGGATGTTAACAATAATTATTGTAATTTTTCTTGTAGGCATATATCATATCAAGAATGGAAGATTATCTCTCGGAAAATGAAGAAACTAACCAAACACAAAAGAAGATCCAAACGGAAATAAATTGGGAAAAAAGACAAATCTTCCCAGATGCTAAAAGCGCCAAGGAAGCGATACAAAAAGAAAATTGTTGGTCAATACGGGCCTGGTACACAGATTCGAAGGGCTGTAAAATAGTCAGGTATAGGTGCAACAAAGTCAAGGCTCGCGGAGACCAGTGCTCTGCAACAATACGCCTTGTTCATGAAACCGTCGATACGAACGTAATATTATATCAGTCAAAACCATTCCGACACAATCATGATGAAATTCTGGAAAAAGAGACTTTTAGTAACGAAGCGAAAGAAAAAATTCGGTCTTTGCTCGAGAATGATTCAAGCATCAAACCGAAACAAATATTACAAATTCTAGCAGATGAACAATTGAAAATACCCTCTGTAAAACAAATAAATAATTATTTGAGTTGGTTGCGCAGGAAAAAAAATGGTACCAATTTTAAAACGAAGAAACGGTTCTTTGATTTGGTTTTGCAAAAAAGCAAAGTCTCTTAGTGAGATAGAAAATTAATTACAGCGATGTTCTAATGTACCTGACGAAATGACGAGTTATTAAAATAATAATAAATATGGCTGAGTTATTCTGTGTTAACCCTTGGTTAGTGTCGTGGGTGGAAAAAAGTCACGCGGTTAGTGTTGTAAGTTATAACATTCCCCTAACTAAAATTCATCAACACTATCAGGAATTTTCATCCTTGGTGAATTAAATGTTTAAACTTGTTTCGAAACATCATTGTGAGTCAAACAAATGGTACTTACATACATACATACATAACGTCACGCTATGTTCCACTTAGTGGGGTAGCACGAACCCAGAAACACAGTCAACCAACAATCAAACATTCCTATCCTGACACACCACTTTCGCCTCGTCCACATTCATAGTGCGATTCATACATTGCTCGTTTATTCTTCACACTCGGAATCATTCGTTCACGCAACAAACCATCAATCATACCCAACCAGTTATTCCTCGGACGCCCACGCAATCGTTCACCCACATATATTAGTTTCACCAACCTTTCATTCGATATTCGCTCAACATGTCCAAACCACCTCAACTGACTCACTCCCACTTTCTTAACAACATTCTTCTTAATCTCACACTCATCATACACCAATGTATTCCGTATACGATCACGTCTCGTATACCCACACACTCCTCTCAAGTATCTCATTTCTACAGCAGTTATACGTCGTTCATGCTTCTTCATCCACACCCAACATTCAGAACCATACATCAATGTAGGCACTAACACACCATTATAAACACTCAATCGAGCATCTCTAGATACATTGACGTTTCGAGCAAATGTACCCAGAGCACCTAATACCTTGCATCCTGCAGACACCCGCCTTTCAATCTCCCGGTCAATACGTCCATCCCTCGAGAACATACTACCCAAATATACAAATTCATTCACTCGTTCCAGTCTCACACCATTCACTGAAACTTTACAGTCAGTCCCAAATCATTCTTCTAAATGGTACTTTGTAATATTTATTGCAAATATAGCAATGATTATACAACACAATATAAACTCTGTTAAAAAAAAAAACATTAACATTATTGAAAACAATTATAGGGTGTTTTCTTTCAAACAACCAGCGTTTTTTGGGGAAATTAATGACTTTAGAGAAAAATTTTATACAGTGTGTCCCATTTAAGATACGAATGCATTGGGATCTCGAGAACCGTAAGAGATACGAGGTTGGTTAAATTAGACGAAAGTTGCCTGATTAGCAGGGTAGTCTGAACATGTATTTGTTTTTCCAATTGAATGCATAGATCGCTAGATATTGGTTAAGATATAAATTTAGCGATTTTCTTTTTTTGCTGATAACTTTGTTATATGACATAATACGATTCTTGTTTGCACTTTCTTATGACACTTTTTAATGGTGAATTTGCAGAAGTATTCAAAAAAATTTTATATCTAAACATTTACGAGTTATTGGTATCAACTTTTATTTTTTATATGGAGGTCATAGTAAGTCATGACATTTTTGAATAGAGATTTTTTTTTTGCTTTACAACGATATAAAACAGTAATAATAAATTTTTATAATTAGTAGAAAAATTAACGAAATTTGTTATTTATAATAAAATTGAATTGAAAAAAGTGAATCATAGGCTGCTATGGAAGAAAATAATAATTTCAAACAATTCAAAAATAATTTACGAAAACTTTGCCATAAATATTCTATTAATTGGCTTTTTCTATTCAAGCACTTCTGCGCCTTTCACTGTAGTTTTTCTATAACTTACTTAACATTCTTGGATTAATCTGATTTCGAATTCTTACTGTGGTATTTCGTAGTACATTTTCATTCTAATATTTCCGAATATAGAGTTTATTTTCTCAGTAACTCTATAAGAAAATCTAATTGTGTTAAATCTGTATCCATTGTCCTCCAGATCGAACATTTAATTACTGTAGTATGACATGTGAATTGTGAGCAGAAGCTCCGTCCTGTTGAAACCACATATTTTGTGTTTGACGAAGTGGCAATGTATCTAAAATATCTGCAATATCATTTTGTTACGTATTTAAATATCTAGGGCTATTTAAAAATTCGTTAATTATAATTGGGCAAATTAGTGGAATTTTTAGAATGTCACACCATACAAAGAAACTAAATTTAACTAGACAGCGAGATTCTATTATTTATTATTTAATTTTTTCCATAGCAACCTACGATTCACTTTTTTTATTTCAATTTTATTATAAATAACAAATTTTGTTAATTTTTCAATTAATTATAAAAATTTATTATTACTGTCTACCTTAAATGGGACATTCTGTATACAAAAAATGACCAGGAAACAGGGCGCTTTTAATAGAAATAACAAACGGAAAATTAAATCAGTAGTTCTCAAAGGATAGAATAAAATTATATATATTTTTAAATATTAACCTATATAAATTTTTATTCCATTAGATAGAGAATTTTTTTCTGATTTCAACGACATAAATATAATATGAGCTTTTATAACAATTATTTTGAGAAAAATGGTATTAAAAATCAGAAATAATTTTACAATATTGAAGTTATTAAGTTATAAAAGATACCGAAAGATTGTTTAAATAAAGTTTTTAATACTTTTAATAAGCCAAATAAATCTGTACAAATCTGGCAAAAAAAAAAGATATTGCCATATTTGTACTTTTTTTTAAATGGAATATCCTGTATATTATAGCACAAATAGAAAATAATTTTTGCTTTAAAAAATTTAAAGGGTTCTTACCTTCTTAACTTGATAGTTTTTCAGATATTAATGAAAATATTTAAATGTTTCTTCCCAAAATAAAGTGTGCGTTGAAAACAAAATTTGTTGTTTTGTTTACTGTATTCATATTAAATAGCTCATGTACGAAGATTCATAAGATTTTGAAGCATAATTTCAAAGCCTATAAGATTACAGATTTGTAATTACTTAATACTGAAAAATATAGCAGATTCTGATTATTTAAATACAATGGTATCCTAAATAATAGACATAATTCACTGACAATCAGTAGAAAGAAATCCACGTCGAACATTTATTTCAAATGTGAAATACGCTTTTCAATCAATGTGTGGTGCGATAATAGTTATTTACGATACAAGTACGTAAAGCTAGTCTTTAGTCACGAATGGGTCAAGACCCCTGAATGACTAAAGACGCTTTACGTATGTGTATCGTACAATATTTTATCTACGATATAATTAAAAACCCAAAAAAAAATAATTTATTTATGAAGTAGGATCACAATATTAAATGAGAAGTTTGCCATGATAACAATATTTTTGCAAATTTGGCGTGTTTAAAAATTTTAATCACTCGTTGCTTGGCAACCCGTGACTGCCCGTGACTAAAGGGATCGTGTTACTAAACAACCGTTTTACAAACTTGAAACTAACAGTTAAACATCAATTTTACACACTATCGTAGATAAATATATCATTTTTATTTAAATATGCATATACAAAGTTTGCCATGCAATAAAACAAATAAACAATTTTGGGTTCAACGCACACTTTATTATGAGAAGAAACATTTAAGGTCAACCATACGGGCTGAAGATAGCGCAACATGAACATGACTTTTTTGAAACAATATATTATTATTATTATAATAAATGAAACATATAATGTTTTATACCTACATTTGTAGATAAAAGTCCAAAGTTTGTTTGTAATAAATTTTAAAAAGATAATTTTGTTTACAAATTATACATGAAATAATTTTCAAAGTAGTAAAATTTATGTCACACATTCCCATGAACGACTACAGTAATGTAAATAATTTGTATATTTGTAAATATGATCGTCTATAACATACTAAGATTTATTTATCATTTGAATTTACAGTTTTTGAGAAACTTAGTGTGTTATAGATAAGCATATTTATAAATATACGAATTATTTGCATTACTGTAGTCGTTCATGGGTATGAGAGACACATCATCAAAGTTCTGAATTTTTGACCAACTAGACTTCAACGAATATTTTTTTATAGGTTCATGTTATAGCTATCGTTTTCATCCACATATATAAATACTAGAATGTTCAAAGACCTCACTGTGATAATTGTTTTGTTTTTCATAAGAATAATTGTAAGAAATAATTTATTCAAATTTGAATTTGCAAAAGAAAATTCATGGGAGTGAACGAACCCAACGAAAATATGTACTTCATCTGACATTGCAATGTACAAGTCACTGTAATCCTTGAAATTTTGACGGATGGATATTGTTGGTCCATTAAGATCATGAAAGTAAATGAAGAATACAGAAATTGCTGTTTAAAAAAAAGCATTCGCTCTTCGAAGCGTATGTTTGACCTTAAATCACACACAAAAATTATACCATGAATTGTGCGTGAAAGTTTAAACAATCAGATTAGTTGCTGTCAGATATAATTTGCTGATTAAAAAATAAGAACACTTGTTACGACCGAGATTGAGAACATCTGATAGAACCTTTACTCCCTACCATTATCTCTAACCTCATAATAGTATTTAAGGGTTGTTATGTGACAAATACAAGGTTGTTCGACTGTTAGTGTTGTAAATATAACTGGTAAATAAACGTGTACATTTTTAAATACTCATTCTTGAAATATACCCAACTCTCCAATCCTTGAGCTTTTGAACAACAATAAAATAAATAAAAAGTCATTATTTTTAAATCATGTCATGTTACCTTCATTAAAATGTTAAGCGACGCAAGGCTAAAAATATTGAACAAAAATACACAGAATTGCAAAAAGAAAATATCAATATAATATTTTTTTTGTTTTTTCTAATTTTAAATAAAATAGAATATGTACCGCGGCACTGAAATTCCTTTTTATCACTCACATGGTTTATAAATTCCATATTAGTGATAAAAAGTTAAACTTCAGTGCCTTGATACATAAATAACTATTTTTTGTATGTCTTCGATTATTTGTTTCTCTTCCAATCAGTAGATCTTCGCCCCATACATGAGAATGTTTTTAACTAAACTTTAACTGTAATTAGTAAATAGCTGTGCACTTAATTCCTTTCATTTAAGTAGTAATAGTATATTCTACAACAAGTAATGGAATGGCACAAATTTCTCGCGAGCAAAAAGTTTGTAGTCCGAGCCGAGGGCTACGGTTTGTGAGTGTGAGATAGGCCATTGCGTTACATGTTATAGACTATACTTTCTATAACAAGATTTTGGAAACTATACAAAAGATACAAATATAAAACTATTGAAAACGTCAAACTCAAAGAAATAAAATTAACTTAACTTAACCATAGTAACTCAATCAAGATACTTCATATATCGCGCTAATATGCGGCTGTGTTTCGTCGAAATTATTGCGTACGCGGCGTATGGAATGATAGTTGTTCCAATACAATTTTTAGTTGTACAGGGTGAGTCATCGAAATGCCCGTCTTCGATATCTCCCTTGTCGTTAGAAATACGGCATGAATTTATTAACAAAATTTATTCGACTACTAAAGGAGCATAACGTAAAATTATTTTCACATATACAGGGTGTAACGTAACGGCTAGACGAGAATTGTTGGTTTTTTTTTAAATGGAACAACATATATATTTTTATATATTTTGAATTGTATTTTATTCACCTATACGGACATATGAATTTTGTTTTAGTTTTCCGCGGCGTTGTCAAGTTTTTCCGTTTTTTCTCTAAAAAATGCCGAATACACGCATTGCTTTGTGAAGGCCGTAACTATTAATTACTAACATAAAACATAAAATACTAGCGTCCCTGCTCAGGCGCCAATTTGTAATAAAGAAAATACTAAAATTGTGACATGTGAGAAAAGCAGCAGGTAAGTATTTAAATTTTTGGTAGATTTAAAATTCCCGCCGATAAAAATTATGCCTGGAAGATTTGAATTTGCCAACGGATGATTTCTCAATGATAGAACAAAACTTCACTGACAGCTGATTATGTAGATTCTTCGGGCGCCATTTGTAACTAATCTGAGTGAATGTAAAATCAACTATCATGACTAGGTCCGGTCTCTCCGTGAATGAGTTTTTAGTGAAATAAAGACATTTGTTTTAATAATGGTAAATAAAATTGATTATTATTGTTCAAAAAGGTAAGTTACAATTTTAAGGTTAGCTTAAATTTATTTGAACATTTTGCAGTTAATCTGAAATATGGTAAGGATGTAAGGAAATACCTTGGATATGTGGAGGAGATTCACCTGACAGTGCAAGTCTAGATGAATCGCAAATATGTGTAGGTGACTTGATTTGTTTCTTTGGGTAAAAATTTTCACAATTCGTCCGACAGTGCAAGTCTAGACGAATACAGGTTTTGAGAACAAAGATGATATAAAAACTGACAGACAAGTCGAGCTCTTAAATCAGGTCAATACTACAATTGCAGCATTCGATAGATTTGAGAAAAATATTATTTAATAACTGACGGACAAGTCGAGTTATTAATTATTGAACCCTGGTGTTTCGACATTTTTTTTGTACCTTTTATGCCGAGTTATTAATTCGGCATTGGTAAGTGTCCACGAGAGGTAATTAAAGACGGTGCGAGCCATCTGTTGGGAAACGGCCGTATTTTGAAAGTTCGACCTTTCTTTCGCAATCCGCGAAAAAATCCAAATATAGATGGCACTCTTGTCGCATACTAGCTGTCATCCAAATAGGGAAAACACTTGTCAGAACGCCATTACGGTATATGAATTCCACTTGTTCTTTAGTGTGTTATTTTCGTGTTTAGTGTAAACTTTTGGATATTTATTCATTTTCAATGTGGGAATAATAATTGTCAGATATTGTTTTATATTTGGATGAAAAAATACGGCCGATTACTGACGGAGAAGCTGTGATTTGTACCATGGAAGAATGCTCCATAGGTTCTACCGTGGTTGTTTCATTCTCTTTCATACTATTTATTAGCTTTGTTCAGCAAATATAATAATATTACTAGTATTGAACAATTTCCTAACTCTATATTTGTTTATACTTATTAATATTCCGTTTTATCGTTCTATCATATCTGGCCGAATAACCTTACTTTTAAATATTGAAAGAAGCTTTCAGAACTCATAATATTATAAATAAACAATAATTGGGTAAAATTTCAGTGAAATATTTATTAAAATAACGACGTTTCGACAGCAAAGTGCTGCCTGCTTCAAGTAAAAAATAAAACAGTTATTGTTTAACCTTTTTTTATTTAGGAAAATTACCAACTGGTAATTTTTTGGTTGAAAGGTTGAAACAGCATCAGGTTTTAATTTTTATCTCCCCTTCTTTGCAAGATATTCTATTAAGTATGTATATGATAAAAATAAAGAAGATGATAGACATGCTCCATAAATCTGTAGGTTTGAAATGCTCAGAACACATTCACGTATTTTTCTATTTTTAAAGCAAGAACCCATGCATGTCGGACTGTTATGTCTTTGGGAAAATAATGTAGAGATATATTTTCACTAATAGAACTATTGCATTGTGCAACTGAGCAATATCTCTTAAATTTACTCAGGTTTCTCATGAATTTCCTATGGCTGTCAATGTAAACCTTGAATTGTTTTCCCGATTTGGGACCTTTTAAATTTCGCCACCAGATGTCAGCTACTTTGTTTTTTTTCGCCAATAAAGTAACTGTCAGATTTGACGTGTAAACATAAAGTATGGTTAAGTTGAATGTGTTTGTGTTAATTTAAATTTCAGATTCTTTTCTTAATTAATTAACCTAAGTAACAACATATTTACATGAGTTGAGACAATATGAATTGAATATGAACATCAATAATAAAAGTGAACATTTACAATACAGTAATTACTTTGAGGTAAGTTAGTTGCTTAAATGTAAAATGTTTATAACCTATACAAATGTTTATTTTTGTAGGAAGAAAAGAAAGGTGACAAATCTGGTTTGTCACAAGGCGTACTGAAGTTATTTTAATAGTAAAATTTAAGAATTTTTTTTTCTGCGCAACTGTAACTATACTCTATGTTTTGACATACTTTCTTTTAAATGTAATTATACAGCGTGTTCAATAACGCGAATCAAACTTACTCCACTTCAAATGATTATAACTCGCCATTTTCAAATAGAACACCCTATATTTTAATATTCTGTTGTATGCCATTTTGTATAATGTGTAGTTTCCAAGACAGTGTTATAGAAAATTATTTCAACTTTCGAAACGAAATGATTTACAATTTATAATATAATAGTCTATTCCAAATAGCGGTACAACTTGGAACTAACTCTCAAATCGCGCCAAATCATCCTATTGGTTGGGAGGGGATAATTAACGAGTAGGACTTACACAGCACAAAATTCTGCAGCGATCAGTTCATTCTGTTTGCAACTCGTTATGATAGTATTGTGTATTTTATCTGTAAATATGTTTCCTCTAACTTTGTTTTAGCTTTAAAATTATGTATTTTATTTCTAAATATGATTCCTCTAATTTTGTATTACCTTTAAATAAAATAAAAACGCTTTTATATATATATATATATATATATATATATATATATATATATATATATATATATATATATATATATATTAGGATCATTTTAGTAGTACCTTGTTGTTTCAAAATACCGTTCACAGAAAGTAATTTAAATTTTCCCGCTTTATGACAAATTTGTAAAATGATCTGTATTGAATCAGGCTTTTTTTAAAATTAGTTCCAAGTTGTACCGGTATTGGTAATAATTGTTGAGTCAACAAGATTTTTTGACACGTGAATATGAATCTGAACAATTATCTTTAAAATGTTATTGAATATTGTTTCTTAAGGTCAAACATACGCGTCGAAAGAACGAACCCTTTATTTTTTTAAAAAACAGCAAATTCTATATTCTTTATTTATTTTCATGTTCTTTATGGTCCAACAACCTCCATTCGTCAAAATATCATGGATTTTTTACAGTGACTTGTACATTGCAATGTCAGATGAAGAACATATTTTTGTTGGGTTCGTTCACTCCCATGAATTTTGTTTTGCAAATTCAAATTTCAATAAATTATTTCTTACAATTATTCTTATCGAAAAACAAAACAATTATTACTGTGAAGTCTTTGAACATTCTAGTATTTATATATGTGGATGAAAAGGATAACTGAAACATTCAACTATAAAAAAATATTCGTTGAAGTCTAGTTGGTCAAAAATTCAGAATTTTGATACTGAATTTCTAATTCCCATGAACGACGACAGTAATGAAAATAATTCGTATATTTATAAATATAATCGTCTATAACATACTAAAATTATTTTACATTTGAATTTACAGTTTTTGAGAAACAAATAAGAATATACCAAAAAACACACTTTTTCGTATATTTTTATTTGTTTCTCAAAAACTGTAAATTCAAATGTAAAATAATTTTAGTATGTTATAGACGATCCTATTTATAAATATACACATTATTTGTATTACTGTAGTCGTTCATGGGAATGTGTGACATATATTTGACTACTTTGAAAATTATGTTCATGTATAATATGTAAACAAAATTGGCATTTTAAAATTTATTACAAAACTTTGGACTTTTATCTACAAACGTAGGTATAAAACATTATATGTTTCATTTATTATAATAATGATATATTGTTTCAAAAAAGTCATGTTCATCTTGCGCTATCTTCAGCCCGTATGGTTCACCTTAACAATTTCTTGTTTAGTAGCAATTGACACGTGAATAACCCTGATAGTACACGTGAATAAGCATGACTATCTGGCAAGTAAATAATTGTTTAATTATAAGATAATCTAAAAAATTATCATTATCCTCAAACTAAAAATTCTACTACTTATGTAAATAAATATGCAGATATTACTTTTCCATTATTTTTTGAGAAAATTCCATCGCTGCCCACGAATGTAATATCTCACTCCATTTGGCATTATTTACAAAATTGTAGTAGTATTAAATAAATAGTATTTAAAAAAATACTAAAGATAGGTAATCGACATGAGTTCTTGTTTGAGGACTTGCTTCAGGTTCAATAACTACAATTACCCGCAAAACGGAAGGAAATCAGGCACCTACCTTGCCCTGCTGGACTTCGAATGCAGATCTCAACCTCCGGGTGAAAAGGACTTGACCTCTTTGAACCCGTTCCACACTTAAGCACTTAAGATAAGAATCGCGAATTCAAAGTCGATAATTTACTTAAAATAATTTTTAACTTCCAATAAACAATCGTATTGTAATATACTATTTTTACCAATAGAGTGAGAGAGTGAGAGCGGGCTGCAAAAACCCTGGCCGATCGAGTAACAGAATAAAATGTTTTTAAACTGTTAGTACTCACAGCGACCATAACAAAACTCACTGCGCGCCTGCGCACAAGTTGTTACAAACATTTATATGGGTGTAGAATTGAAATGTGGAACATAGGGATTTCAATGATACTTTTTTGATGTTGCTGTAAATTTTTACCTATTTACTTTACAGCAAAAGTGTCAATACAAAAGTTGTTCAGAATTTAAAGATGCATGCGATAAGGCTCTTTTGGTTACCTAAGTATTAGTATTTCGCGATATATCAATCAAATTAAAATTAATATTTATTAGGAAAAAATTGTAACACGGCCATGAAAAATGAGACAAACACGAAAAATATTTGATATTGCCAGATCGGGTTAAGATTTATTTATTTTTTTATCAGAAATAAATGAAATGATGTGAACTCTTTAAAATACACCATTGTATCATTAAAATCTACGAAATTTCCACATGAAATAATTCCCTAGAAATATTAGAGTTTATTGGTTTGTGTATTTGCTTATTGTATTGTTTATTGCTTTTTCCGTTGCATTCTTCTATTTATTGCGGCCTCCTCCAATATTTGGGAATTATTAATGTGTATTACCAGAAATTTTTAGATTGTTTATCAGTAGACAGTCTTAAAAATTTTAAAATATGCAATTTTATGCAGCTTTTGTAAAAATATGCATAATAATACTCAAATATGTAATATATGCAATTAGTAATTAATAAATAAGGAAAATAGTAAATAAATCACTATGTTATTGGATAACTTGGTTTTAAGCAAATTTATTTCAATTAATTTTGTCATTGACGACGTTTCGGCTATGGTTACAGCCATCTTCAGGTCTAAATTTAAGTTACAAAATATATTTATAATGTAGTCAATTACATGTTGAAGTTAAGTGTACACTTCCAACTAAGTTTTATAACAGAATGTAATTATTTAGTGTTAAAATTTTTTTATAAACTTAACTTCAACATGTAATTGACTACATTATAAATATATTTTGTAATTCAAATTTAGACCTGAAGTTGGCTGTAACCATAGCCGAAACGTCGTCAACGACAAAATAAATTGAAATAAATAAAGCCAAGTTATCCAATAAAACATAGTGATTTATTTACAATTTTCCTCTACAATTTTTCGGCTTAATAACCTTTTCCAAAATATAATAAATAAATCTAAATCTGTTTTCCGAAATGTTAAATTAGGTTTTGTTTGATTTTCCATGGCTGTGTTACAATTTACTTAATAAATATTGATTTTAATTTGTTTGATATATCGTGAAATACTAATATGTAGGTAACCAAATTATTGCATGCTTTTTTAAATTCTGAACAACTTCTGTATTGACACTTTTGCTGTAAAGTAAATAGGTTCAAATTAACAGCAATATAAAAAAAAAATTCAATTCTACACCCATATAAATGTTTGTAACAACTTGTGAGCAAGCGCGCAGTGATTTTTATTATGATCGCTGTGAGTACTAACAGTTTAAAAACATTTTATTCTGTTACTCGATCGGACAGGTTCTTTGCAGCCCGCTCACGCTCTATTAATAAGGTTAATATTAGAAGAAGAACATATAATATCGAAAAGTAACACGCTATGTTCTATATCCAGTATATTTTGTATTTATTTAGGTACAATAAAAATTAATTTTCATTACAAATTAAATCTATACAGACATGCGAAAATTAAAATTAATACACAAAGCGTAAATATAATATAGAAATTGTTAGATAATTTAACCGACCTCGTAGCTCTTATAGTTCTCGAAATTGCAATAGTGTACCAGATTCATCAAATTTGCCTGTACGATTACAAGATGGCAGCACTTGACATTTGAAAACCTGAATCTGTCTGAAATAAGCAACAGCAGGCAAGTTTACGTCACGCATTTTAAAGCCGCGAAAAAATGCAGATTTATCAGGAATGAAAAGTAATGTTTTTAAATTATTTATTATATTTTCCAGGCATATTTTAACATAAACTACTATACTCTATTATTATTTTATGCTAGTTAGACAGGAATACCCCATTTCATATCTACGGGAGATTTATGTATTTTCTTTCCCGTCGTGAGGGAAAGTGCTACATAAATGGGGTGAAACTAAATAACATGTTACAAATTAAAAATTATGTATGCTTTGCCATATGTGTTTTTAAACCTGCCTTTAGTACAAACTCCATGTTACAAACAGAACATTTAAAATCTTTTATTCCCAGATGAAATTTCATGTGAGAATTTAAATTACTTTTGTATCGAAACATTTTGTCGCAAACAGAACACTTAAAATCCTTAATTCCCGCGTGTATTTTCATATGTGCTTTTAAGTGACTTTGGCATATAAATGTTACGTTACAAATAGCACATTTAAAATCTCTAACACCCGCATGCCTTTTCAAATGTTGGATTAAATTATTCTTTTTTGAAAACTTTTTATTACAAACAGAACATTGGTTATCATTAATTCCTTCGTGAATTTTTATGTGTTTATCTAAAATATCTTTGTATAAAAACTTCTTGTTACAAACAGAACATTCGTAATTTCTAATCTTATGTACTTTCATATGTGCTTTTAAGTGACTTTTGCTTAGATACGTTGTATTACAAATAGAACATTTAAAATCTCCTTTATGTCTATTCATATGTTGGTTTAAATTATTCTTTTTTGAAAACTTTTTATCACAAATGAAACATTTGTGACCTCGAATTTTTTCATGTGTTTCCATATGTGTCTTTAAATGACAGTTATACATAAACTTTTTATTACAAAAATAACATGTAAAATCTTTAATCCCTGAATGTACTTTCAAATGATAACTCAAAGAACTCCTTTGTAAATACTCTTTGTTACAAATATCACATTGATAAACTTTTTTTTTTATTTTCACAAGAGCGTTTAACGAATTTTGTGCTGTAAAATATGTATTGCAAACTGAACTGTTATGATTGAACTCTTCTGCAACTGTGTCTGAATTATTACACGTTGTATTCACAATGTTGGTTTCATCCACATCCGGTTGGTTATCATCTTCGTAAGACCTTGAAATGTTGTTTTGTTCATTAATATGTGCCAATTCGTTCTGTACATATTTCCGAAAAAAATCGTGGTCATTGCTATCTTCAGTCGCAACAAATTCTTCTTTGATTTCGAAGGTATCATCTACAACAGGTGTGTCTTCATCTTCATTCAATAATTGTAACGAATCTTCGTTCTCTATTTTAATATTTGGTTTACAATCTACTTCTTGCGCTCGCTCTCTCATCATCAATTCTTCATGTTGCAAGTCATTGAATATCAGGACGTTTTCTTCTTCCATGTCGTTAACTTCAGTTCCCTGCTTTTGTTCCGGCAATGAATGAAATGAATCTCTGATTTCTTCTTTAATATTTAATTCCCTAATCACGTTCTGCTCTTGTTCAACCAGCAAGTCTTCATTATTTACTTGTATTTGCAACTCAGGAAATTTCTGACTTTGCGGATCGCTTATATCTTCTGGAATTTCTGTGTATTGCATTAAACGACTATAATTCTCCAAACACGTTTTCTTAAACTTGTAGAAAGAATGGAGTGTTGTGCGGCAAGAAGTACAAATGGATTCTGGCATTCTTGACTTTGGAATTGACTGTAAGAGAAACAAAGAAAATTACTGAATTTGTAATGATATTGTTTATATAATCTATATCTAGAAATAGATTTGACAATAGTTATTTACTTTACTTGTTACTCACTTGTAAACACCATTTACCCAAGCCCTCTATTGCTATTGAAAATAAATCTTTACAAGTTACTAATTGACAGCTACATTCAGTGGCGGCTCGTGACTTTATTTAGGTAAGGGCTACAAAAAAAAACTGACATTCCTTTAATATTATTTTATTTTGAAAGTAAAAACATAGTCATTAAATCTAAGTGGATTTTTTATTTATTTTTTAAAAATAAAATCATTTCGTCGTTCTTTTTGAATAACGAAATGCTCTATGACGCGAGTGTTTAAAAAGTTCTTCTATTTAATGGTTTTTCCAAAAAAGAATGTACTGAATTCATTTGATCTTGTTTTTTTATAATATTTATAATCTATTTATTTATATATAAATAATTAGTTATTTATTTAATCTAAAATAGCAAAACTTAATTATTATATAATAATTTAATAATATACATTAGAAAAATGCGTATTTTAGTCTACAACTTTGCTTTTACTACACTCATTCCATCTATTATGGATATAGCGCTGCGATATTAGCAGCTCCACGCTACATCTAAAACTACACAGTGTTCCCTTCACTGCACGCCCCGCTGTGCCCACACTTTTGGAATATCAGGGAGCTGTTTCGAGAACAGCTCTTAGTGTGGTGGGGATAAAGGTGCTGCGTACAGCAACTCTATGCATCGGTGTATAACAAATAGTATACAGTTTGTCCCATTTAAGGTACGAATGCATTGGGATCTCGAGAACCGTAAGAGATACGAAGTTGGTTAAATTAGACGAAAGTTGCCCGATTAGTAGGGTAGTCTGAACATGTATTTGTTTTTCCAATTAAATGCATAGATTTCTAGATATTGGCTGTAAATGTAAAATTTAGCAATTTTCTTTTTTTGGTAATAACTTTGTTATATGACATAATACGAGATTCTTGTTTGCACTTTCTTATGACACTTTTTAATGGTGAATTTACAGAAGTACTCAAAAAGAATTTATATCTAAACATTTACGAGTTACTGGTATCAACTTTTATTTTTCATATGGAGGTCTTAGTAAGCCATGACATTTTTGAATAGCGATTTTTTTTCTTTACAACGATATAAAACAGTAATAATAAATTATATATTAACGAAATTTGTTATTTATAATAAAATTGAAATAAAAAAAGAAAATCGTAGGCTGCTCTGAAAAAAATTTAATAATTAATAACAGAATATCGCCATCGAGTTAAATTTATTTTCATTGTATGGTGTGGTATACTAAGAATTTTACTAGTTGACCCAATCATAATTAACGAAAATTAAAATAGCTATAGATATTTAAATATGTAACCAAATGATATTGCAGATATTTTAGATACATTGCCACTTCATCAAATACAAAATATGTGGTTTCAACAGGACGGAGCTTCTGCTCACAATTCACAAGTCATAGTACAGTACTTAAATGTTCAAATTGGGGGACAATGGATTGGGATTTAACACAATTAGATTTTCTTATAGAGTTACTGAGAAAATAAATTCTTTATTCTTGAATATTAGAATGAAAATGTCCTTCGAAATGCCACAGTAAGAATTCGAAATCAGATTAATCCAAGAATGTTAAGTAAGTTATAGAAAAAACAGAATGAAAAGCGCAGAAGTGCTTGAATCGAAAAAGCCAATTAATAGAATATTTATGGCAAAGTTTTTTTTAAGTTATTTTTGAATTGTCTGAAATTGTTATGTCCTTCCATAGCAGCCTATGGTTCACTTTTTTCTATTAAATTTTATTATAAATAACAAATTTCGTTAATTTTTCTATTAATTATGAAAATATTTTATTAGTGTTTTATATCGTTGTAAAGCAAAAAAAAAAAATCTCTATTCAAAAATGTCATAGCTTACTATGACCTCCATATGAAAAACAAAAGTTGCTAGCAGTAACTCGTAAATGTTTAGATATAAAAAATTTTGAGTACATCTGCAAATTCACCATATAAAAGTGTCATCTGAAAGTGCAAACCAAAATCTCGGAATATGTTTTACAACGAAGTTATCAGCAAAAAAAGAAAATCGCAAAATTTACATTTTAGCCAATATCTAGTGACCTATTAATTCAATTTGAAAAACAAATACATGTTCAAATAGCCGTACTAAAGAGGCAACTTTCGTCTAATTTAACCAACATCGTATCTCTTACGGTTCTCGAGATCCCAATGCATTCGTACCTTAAATGGGACACACTGTATATCACAATGGCAACATTTTCAAATTTAACAAAATAGTTTATATAAATTATAAAACATTGTTATTGTTGATTATTTATTAATTATTATATACAGGGTGTAACATAAATAAGTACATTAAATTTAACCAGTTATAGAACTCGTCGAGAGGAACAATATTTCTTAATAACTTTTTTTCCTAACTCATCTATTTTTCGAGTTAAAATTCATTAAAGATTTGTAACAAATTAGCTTACCCGCTAATGGAAAACAAATGTCTGTTACTACATTCCAAAATTAAAAGAACTGAAGTGAGCTTCAAGCAGTTTTCGTGTTATCAGCCAGATGGCGTTAGTGTATACGCTGTCAACTAAATCTGTTAAAAATTGTATTTTCCAATAATAGAAAGTTATTCAAATGATATTGAAGCTAATGAACAAATTACAATGAGAATCCATCCGAAATTACTTAAGTAATAACTTTTAATTTATTAGCAAATTTCAACTTAACCTTAATGTTCAAATAATTAGTAATACCTTTTTCAGCATACAGAAGCAAAAGCAAATATTTTCCTGTGAAATGAATTCACAATAAATGTTTAAAGTGTTCACCGTTGTTGTCAATACAACACTGAGGACGTCGATAAAATGATTCCTCTACTTTTAACAGCATCTCCCTATTGTTGCGTATGCTTGTAGCTGCATTTTCCACTCGTTCCCGCAATTCTTCTATCGTATTAATAGAAACCGAATACACCAAGTACTACTACTACTTCATGTAGCCCCACACACACTGTTTAAAACATCGTCTTCAATATTAGCTACGTGGTCAGTGCGTTTTCTGCCACGATCTTGAACTGCAGGCTTAAACGGACAATAATCTCGCAGACGTTGCACAACACGTACAAATGTGCGAACATTCAGAATGTTACGATTTGGAAAACGCTCCAAATAAATTTGATGGGCTTGAACTGCGTTTATTATTAATCGATTTGATTATATCACCTTCAAAGTAATAATCTGGACTAAACATGAAGTTGGCCGCAAAATTTCAACTTTATTCTGCATGGTACCAACCATTTAATGGAAAATATGTTTTTCTTAGTTTTGGTTTTGGGCAATGGAATAATAAAAATAGTTAATTTCCTATATTTTCCTGCCTTCTTATTAGGCTTCCGTCTATCGGGCAATGTATATTAAATAAATAAGTAATTTATCTCATCGTATTGTATCTGTCCAACTACCGATTTTTCCGCAGCTAACTTCTGGGGACTATTCGCCACCTGGTGGATAAATTTTAAACTACTATAGGGCCAACGCCCATTACAAGACGCGTTTGACAGTGTTAATAAAAGTTATTTTTACGTAGCTATTTAGTGTATTATTATTATGTTTAATCATTTCACATTATTATTTATATTAAATTTGATTTGTGGTATAATGAGTTTTGCAATCAAGAAAGAAAAATACACAACAGTGACTGCTATGTATGTAGCTGCCATTCTTGTACTGGTTCAAATTTATTTTATCAGAAAAGGATGAAAGTAAGGTGCAAATAATAAACAAATATGAAGAACTTGAATTGGAAGATAAAAGAGCAGCATAGATAAAGCAAATTCAAACTGAAAAATCTGTTACTGAGCATATGAGAATTATGTTCTCTGTTACCAAGTTTATTGTGTATGTGGTACATGTACAAGATTATTTATTTAATGTTATTTTTTGGTGAATCATGAAAATTATAAGTACACTGCTGACGCCATCCGCAAATAGTCAAAATGTATTTGAATAAGTTGACAAGTGACATTTGTCAACATCAATAATGTCATTACTATTGCCATGGATACTGCTACTGGATCAAATTATGAAAATACATGAACGACTCGTCATTTTGTGGGGTGGTAAAAATGCAAAAAAAAAATGCGATTTAGAAGAAAAAGTTATTAAGAAATATTGTTTCTCTCGGCGAGTTCTATAACTGGTTAAATTTAATGTACTTATTTATGTTACACCCTGTATGTATATAAATAGATCATTTTTTAACTAAGTGCTGCAGCCTCGCAGCCCTTAACCACGAGCCGCCACTGGCTACATTGTAAAAGTTAGTAAACAAGGTAAACAATGCACGTTCTCACAGTAATGCTTACAAGGATTTACAAATGAGTAACAAGTAAAATGTACAATACACGCAAGGTAACTGCTTTACTGCTTCAAGGAGGTGACAGGCTCGCCTGGTCGGCTCGCCGGTCATTTCCCCCATTCAGCAGTAAAAACTGTTTTATAATCAAAATGATTTTGGAGAAGACGCACGTCATCAAAAATATTACTAGATAATGACGTCACTATGCAACAAATGAAAATGCAATGCGTATTACATCACATGTGTCGCCATTTTTAGACGTGATTTGTTGCAATAAACACAATACATATTATAAAACACTGAATCACGAGGAGCACAAATTTTAACAGCACATTACAGTAAAGTGACAGTTCGATATGAATTACGTATGTAAACGTGATCATTTACCAATAGCAACAACATAACGAACAAAAAAATGAACTAGATTTATTTTCAATAATTTAAAATTCAATTAAATGAATAAAATTGACTAAAATCACTGAACATTGAATTAATATATACTTTTCTTAATGCTAGTATTTTTTACGTTGTCTTATTTTAAACATTAGCATACCTCAATAAAATTTGCAAGTTATCTTTCACTTTATAAAGTTTTTTTTCAGGTTGATGACGTCCGTCTTCTCCAAAATCACTTTGAGTATACCTTGCTTGTAATGTAAATAACTATTACAAGTGGGCAAAGTATTTTGAGCACACGAAGCCGAAGCCACTTTGCGCATGAATGAAGTAAAGCGTTTTATTCAATATCTCGATAAACGCAAAATTTATTAAAGAAATATTATTTGATAGTGACATATGCTTTTCAACTGTAATTACACAAGAGATAAATTTCTGTTTGTAACGAAACCTTGTTACCTAGCAATTTGACAAGAAAACTGTTTTAATAAAACCACAACACCGTAGGGATACCTGTCAAGCATCTGTAAGCTGGACAAAATTTTATTGATCATCTGGAACAAACAGAAAGCGGAAAAGATTTCAAAAAACTTCAAAAAACTTTTTTTTTTCAAATATGGTTATAAAATAAGTTTTTCGTGGCGTGGCATTTCTACTAAAATCATAAAAAAAAAAAAATAATAATCCTGACCGTAAAAATAAATCAAGGACATTATGTCTTTGATTTCTCTTCATTTTAAAACAAAATGAACCAGTTATTATACATAGAGAGAGCCGAGTCACAAAAATGTAAAAATTTGTTATACCTACTATGTTATTTATTATAAATTTTAATTAATTAATTAAAAAAATATATAATAAATAAATTATTTTGAACACTTGTAACGGATAATATAGGTTAAGTTTTTTATTTCACTAAAATTTATAATATTTAATGAAATTTACATAAAAGTATCTGCATAAATAGAAAAATTACAAAACAAAAAAAAATGAAATTTCAATTTTAAACAGTCAAAACTCGGCCGATTTTCAATTACCATGACTGAAATTTTGTACGTATAAACTTTTTATTATACCTGCATCATAATCCGTGTTTAAAACACGCTACAGCGTTCGTAAACGCAAGATTAAAACACGCCGTGCTTTAAAGGTTGCTAAGCAACAACCAAAATAATTACTATTAATATCTGTCAAAACTGTGAACGTAAACAATAAATACTAACCAGTTTCCATGTAAACGATATACGTGAAACGTCACACGCGCAAAATTTTGAAATGAATCAAAATCAAAATGCTGCTTTCCAGTTGTTTCCAGAGTATGATGCAGGTATAATAAAGAATAGCGTATGACACACGTGTATAAGTGCTTTTAAAGCACTAACGACGTTAAAATCACTCCGCTTCGCGTCGTGCTCTTAAACTCGTCGTACGTGCTTTAAAAACTTACTTATACACTTGTATCATAATATACTATTATGTATTCCAAGCATTTTTAGCTGTATAACTGAAAAATCGAAGATGGCGTATTTTGGAAAATGAATTTTGAATTTTTTTCGTAATTTTCAAAATTATTATGTGGAAAATGTATTTGTAATACGAAACAAAAATTTATTTTTGTCATTTTCCCTTTAAATGCACCCCAAAGAATCTAAAAAGTATGCATACGTAATTTTTTTTAGAATTTTAATATTATTTTGCAACTAATTTGTCAACTGAACAGGTAGTTCCCATTTTCACTGAAAACGTCTTTCCAATTATTAAATGCAAAATATTCAAGAAAAAAGTAAAAGTTGGTATATTTTCTTGGTTTTTGAACAAAACAAAGCGAGAAAAGGCATTTATAGACAAATCGGTGAATGACGGGAATTTTGTTGGTCGAGTATGAAAAGGATCCTGTTGAGATAATTTTTTTTTGTAGTCTACATTATTATAATCAATTAATTTCAAATAATATTTAGCGATATTATACAAAACAACGGAGTTATGAATTTTTTTTCAAACATAATGTTATATTACTTCCATGTCAAAAACACAATAATTTCAGTAAGTAACAACTGAATAAGACCTGAAAAAGTTAAAAGTAAAAACACAAATTTTAGAATAATATAATTTATCTACGATAGTGTGTTAAATTGATGTTTAACTGTTAGTTTCAAGTTTGCAAAACGGTTTTTTAGTAACACGATCCCATTAGTCACGGGTGGCCGAGCAACGAGTGATTAAAATTTTTAAACACGCCAAATTTGCAAAAATTTTGTTATCATGACAAACTTATATTTTTTTTATATTTTTTGGGGTTTTTCATTATATCGTAGATAAAATATTGTACGATACACATACGTAAAGCGTCTTTAGTCACTCAGGGGTCTTAAAACACTCGCTACGCTCGTGTTTTAATTGACCCATTCGTGACTAAAGACTAGCTTTACGTACTTGTATCGTAAATAACTATTATTTTAATCTATTATTATTTATAATGGGGTAAATAGCTCCGTGGGAACGTGTCGGACTGTGGATCGTGAGATCCTCAGTTCGAATCCCACTGCCGACTGTTACAAATTTAAATTTACCCCTGTGGTTCCCCCTCCACTAACATCTTTGGGGGCTATGATTTGACGGCTGGTAACCGCACTTCATACGAAAAAATATATCACTTACCGAGATCTGCGTAAGCAGAGTGCCACACCCACAATGGGTAAAAGGCGTGATGATATATTTATTTTTATTTTATTTTTATTTAATCTATTTTCAAAATTATTAATAATATTATTCAGTTGTTATTATAGCCTACTGAAATTATAGTGTTTTTGACATTAAAATAATATAACATTAATTTTATTAAAAACAACTCCGTCATTTTAAATTTTACGGCTAAACATTATTTGAAATTAATTGATTATAATAATGTAGACTAAAAATTTTCAATAATAAAAGAGCTAATAAAATGAGAAGAATTTAGGAAACATCCTGTATTATTGTTTAACTAGCTTTGTATAATAAAAATAAAATTTTCTTGATAAATTTAGTGAATTATGGAAGGATATTTAGTTACATTCCAAATGTTCAAGTGCGTTTTTCAGAAAAACTATTTTTTTATGAAAAAAGCCTTAAACACCTTTTTTGTATTTTTTTTAGAATTCTTAATATTTCTAATGATATACAGTATGTCCCATTTAAGGTACGAATGCATTGGGATCTCGAGAACCGTGAGAGATACGAAGTTGATTAAATTAGACGAAAGTTGCCTCATTAGTAAGGCAGTTTGAGCATGTATTTGTTTTTCAATTGAATGCATAGATCACTAGATATTGACTAAAATGTAAATTTAGCGATTTTCTTATTTTGCTGATAACTTTGTTATATGACATACTACGAGATTTTGGTTTACACTTTTTTATGACACTTTTTTATAGTGAATTTGCAGATGTACTCAATTTTTTTTTATATCTAAACATTTACGAGTTACTGGTATCAACTTTTATTTTTCATATGGAGGTCATAGTAAGCCATGACATTTTTGAATAGAGATTTTTTTTGCTTGCTAAAAAACACAAAACAAAATGTTTGCACTTTAAATCGCTCTTTTTTCCTAAATCCGCGATCGAATTTCTGCAAACTTTTTTATGTTAATGTATAAACCGTGCTCTATCTACGTGGAAAAAGTTTGTTTGGATTCAACTTATCTTAAACGATAATTCTAAGGTGTTTATAATTTTACTATCAGAATGCTACGGGTCAATTTGAGTTGCAAATAATAGCTGTATTCTTTTTGGTCAAAATCTCAGTTAGTCTCAGCTCACTTCAGATAAACTCAGTAATGTGTTGTTCTTTTTGTTACAACTGAACTGAGACAAACTGAGAGAACTCACTTCCCCCCTTACCGATGCTGCACCAACCACGAAATAAACTCAAAATGATCTACGCAACTCAGTTCGGTGGTTTGTGTTGTCTGGAGAACTGTCATATTTATTAGGTTATGTGCACCAAATTGCTACAATAATCAAAATATGTCGATCTATTTCACTGATATATTAAATGTGTAAACTAATAGTAAAAAAATTTCAGTGTCATCGATTTTAATAGCATAAGTGTATATATTCTTGTTCAAACCCACCTTTCTAAACATAAAATGCTGTTCTTTTTAGATGCTTTTAGCTCAACTCAGCTCAGTTCATCTCAACTCACTTGTCAACTGAGTTGAACTATAACTTTCCATAAAGAATACAGCTAATAGAACGCCTTAAAGGTATGTTTTCTTTCTCGTGGTTGACCGCCGCGGATGGCAACAGCGACAGCTGCCTGTTTCGATATCAGACTGTTTCCGTTGAAGCGGTGCGGTCGTAACGTCATATTTTGCCCAACCGCGTCCGCCTGACATAAGTATAAAATGATTCGAACAAAATTTAGCGACCAGGATAAGTTAATTGCATTGGTAAAAAATTACCCGGAGATCTATAAGCATGAAAATAACAATTAATATTCAATCTAAAAAACTCTCTAATTTTTTTCTCATTTGTTTTCATTTGTTGTGTTTATTAATACGGAATGAAATCCTTCAGATGATCTATTTATAAATAATAAATAAATCATCTTAAGCAGAACGAAAATAGCTTATAATATTAACCTATTTAATAGAGCGAGAGCAGGCTGCAAAAAGCCTGGCCGATCGAATAATGGAATAAAATGTTTTATACTGTTAGTACTCACAGCGATCATAACAAAACTCACTGTATGCCTGGGCACAAGGGATTTCAAAGCAATTTTTTTTATTGCTGTAAATTTTTACCTATTCACTTTATAGAAAAATCTACTTTCTTCTACACTACTTTCTTATACAAATAAAACCAACTGAACATATATTATAGATATTATACCTGTTTAATTTTGTGTTCTCAACTATGATTTTAATTCAAAATATTAATTAATATCTAGTCTTTATAATTTTGTATCTAATAATACAAATATTGCCTTTATAATATTTAAAATGACACATATTTTTGACACTTCATATTTGACACGTTTGACACATAGACGTTAAAAATATTTTAGTTTTTGTTCCCAGTGTAACTAAGCTTACTGAAATATATTATTAAATATATAATTTAGTTATTCTAAAAATTAGAAGCATGTACAAGAAAAGTGCAAATAACATTTTATATTCCTAATATTAATGCTAACATCTTTCATTTGAAACTTATTTCTATATTTGAAAAAAATGGAATTTATTGTTTTTTGTGTTCAGTAAACTTCTTCTTCCGTTTTTCCAATTTCATTCAAAATCAACTCAGCTCTTCATATTTTGATTAAACTTATAAATTCCAAGTTTCGTATACATAGCTTGTCTTGCTCATGAGATATTGCGCACACGGACATCCATCCATCCATCCTCACACACACACACATCATTGAGAAACTGGTCTTAACGGATTCAGTGGACGTCAAAATACATATTTCCGCAAAAATCTCGTCACCGATTTTTTTCATGATTCCAATACTTCCTTATACTTTGTATAAGAAAGTAAAAAGTGTAAATACAAAAGTTTTTTTTTAAAATGCATTCAATAAGGCCCATTTGGTTACCTAAATATTAGTGTTTCACGATATATAAATCTAATTAAAATTAATACTTATTACGAAAAAAAATGTAACACGGCCATGGAAAATTAGGGTGCAGTGTTAACTCAGCCGTGTAGATTCAGCCGGGACTACCTGAGTAACCCTTCCACGAAATTTTCGTTCATTTTTCACAGCAGGAGACCATGGACGTAGAACACTTTATTTTGATAAATTTTTAGGGGGACAAGATTGCTTGTAATACTCACACTTTTTGTTCAATGTATGTAAAATACAAAATTTTATAGTATTTATTTTGTAATATTTATTTTACCCCAAATAATGAATATATAAAGTAGAATTAAACTATCTTTGGATCTTGGTAGGCAAATAAGAAATATAATAGTATATTGTACAACAAGCATGGAATGGTACTCATTTCCTACGAGTATGAAAGTTTGTAGCATGAGCCGAAGGCGAATGCTGAAAATCATACGAGTATGAAATGGACATTCCATGCGAATTGTACACTATACTTTTTCTACGACCACGATATTATTTCCTAATTAATTAAATTTTGATAATAAATTTGTTCCGATTTTACTATTAGAATATTTAACAATTCGAAATATGTATCCTAGCAATGGCACCTGTACTTAAATGAGCTGACCTGTATTGATATATGCACAAAACAAATTCATTTCGCACGATGCTGGCAATGTACCTCATATCCCTAGCAACAACAAACATACAATGAGCAGATTTCTAAGTGGTCGTAGAAAAAATAATATATTAAATCATAATATTTAATTTTTGTAATTATAAATTGTTTTATTTTACTAATGTACATTTTTTAACAATAATATTTATTTAGTTTATGTTTGTTAGTGTTTCACGTTTTTTTTACTGTCGTTATACTTTTTTATTTCGATATATTTATCTTATTTTTATTGTATGTTTGGTAATTAAATATTATGATTTAATATATTATTTTAAATTTATTATTTGACTACCAAGACCACTCACATAAGTATATCATTAAAAAATAAAATCTACTTTCACTCATTGTCACTCAAATAATCACCCAATAATCAGGCAAAATACATACTATAAAATTATGTATTTCAAGCAAGTATTACATGCAATCTTGTCCCCTAAAAATTTATCAAAATAAAGTGTTCTACGCCCATGGTCTCCTGCTGCGAAAAAGGAACGGAAATTTCCTGGAAAGGTTACGCAGGTAGTCTCGGCTGAATCTACACGGCTGAGTTAATACGACACCGAAAATTAGACAACCACGAAAAATATTTGACATTTCCAGATCAGGTTAATATTTATTTATTTTTTAAGGGCTGGTATTTGTAACCTCAGATAAACTATAGAATAAGTATCAATGGAATAAACAAAAAATATTGTATCAAAAGATGACAGCTGGAATAATAATCAACATTTAAGATATGATTTTGATGCGATATTTTTTGTTTATTCTATGGATAAATTTATTCTCCATGTAACTACAGTACAGCTTCTTGTGGTGCGGTTCACGTCACTATCTTCTTTCTCACTTTCTCCCACTATTGCTGATTTAATTCATACGAATGTGAATTCAGCAATAGTGGGAGAAAGTGAGAAATAAGATTGTGACGTGAACCGCACCACAAGAAAGCTGTACTGTAAGTTTGGAAATATCGACCCTTACAGAAATAAATGGAATGTAGTGAACTCTATAATACGCCATTATATCATTACTAGAGAGCGGATTATATGCACGAAAAAAAAAAAGTATTATATGCGCATGTACCGTGTGTCTGTCTTAAAGGTGTACATAGGAGATTAACATGGGAAACCAGCTGTTACTCGGTGTTCTACCGGACAACAATGATTGTAGTACCAATTAAAAGATATCATTTTTCTAAATCAAACGATGTAACATACACTGCAATTTAGTAGTAATTTGGCTCAGTAAATTAATTTAAAAATTTTGAGAATGGGCCCATAAATCAATTTTTTAAAAAAAAAATTTATGAAACTTTATTAGAATATATGACGGTCAATGAAAACCCGATGTGAAAATTTCTTGTATTACCCGAGATATGATTTTTCGAAGTTTCTGTGACGTTGTGTGACGTCACAGGTATTACACCAGTGGCACTAAGACTACGATTTTCCATGATAGTAGATATTATATATTTTTTAATATAAAAATAATATTTTTATATTATAAATCTTAATTTACAACAATTAAACTTAATATAAACTAAGGCAAAATTCCTTTGACAACTTTAAGAGTATTTTACTTGATATTCGAGTAAATAACAACAAAAGTTTGAGGACAGTGGCGCTAGTAGTGATGTAACCTAACCTCAACACATAATTTTAATCAATAGATTTTCAACACAGCACAATAAAACAGTGAAATTATAAAGCAAGTAATAGAAGCCCAACAAATATAATCTTAAATACCAACAAACAAAAATATGAAATGACATTTCGTAGTTCTATTTTAGCCCACAACAGGCGTTGGGCGCAGCGGCAGACGCGCGATTTGCAATTTTCATATTTCTGGCCAATACAAGTACCTATGACGTCAAAATATGTTCAATTCGTTATATCGCTTTACTGCAAAATATTAAAAAGAAAAAAAATACTTCACTACTAATTATTCCATAAGTGTTACACGATTTTGATATAAATTGGTCATATTTCGTTTATGGTTTATGAGCCCATTCTCGGATTTATTAAATTTTTATTAAAAATAAATTACAGTCACCTATGACTGTTTTGTTTTTATTTCTTTGAAGTTATTTATTTGACGTTTAAAAATTAATTTACGGAACTAAATTACTTCTAAATTGTAATGTATTTTACATCCTTTGATTCAGAAAAATGATATCTTTCGATTGATACTACAATCATTGTTGTCCGGTAGAACACCGAGGAACAGCACGCAAAAAACTTATTTCCCATGTTAATCTCCTATGTACACCTTTAAAACAGACACACGGTATATGTACAGATTTTTAGAGAAATATGTACTCACTACAACAAAATATGCAAAAAAATTCAAAAATTATAAGATAAAAAGTATTATAAATTTTATTGCACAATACAGTCTTAATCCTGATTCACAATTAACAAATCTTATATACAAAACGGCTTAACGTATTTTCAATGTTTTCATCACTGACAATTGCTCATTTTTACAGCTTAGACGGAGTAACCGATTTACATGAAACTTTCACTGTTATATACTATATTTTGTCGTTTAGTGCCTTTTCGGAGCAGATTTTTTATTTTACCTCATTTTGTCCTTTAAAATGGCCAAAAAAGGCGAAATTTTTCAAGTATCCAAGTAACCTGTGGAATTTTACTGTTTTACGATCACGTATTTTCAATAAATGAATGAATACTTGTCATTTTTGACAGTTCAGTTTGAAATTTAATATATTAATTACATTAATTGTAGACAAGCTGGACAATTTTTGTAAATTTATTTGTGTTTAGAATAAATGAACAAATATACTTATAAATTTGTAAATTTTTAAAAAGTCAATTTAAAGAAAATGAAAATAATTTCAAATAAAAATTTTCGCTTTGATTGTACATGCCGTTTGAATAAGGTAAATGAATAACTACTTGTCATTTTTGACAGTTTAGTTTAAAATTTTAAATATAAATTGCATTAATTGTAGACATGCTGGAAAATTTTCGTAAATTTATTCATGTTTACAATAAATGCGCAAATATGTTAACTAATTTCAAAATTTATAAAAAAATCATTTAAAAAAACGTTTCTACAAAAGTTGAAAAATTGCGAAATGCCTAGAATTCACCGGCAGTTCAAGGATTTAATCAAGTCAAACAATTTCATTATATGTGGTTATTCTTCAGGCAAAAGTCAATGAGATTGTAATAATTCTTTGTTGTAATCAGTGTTTAGAGTAATCAATGCATTGTTGTATTCTTTGATACAAGTTTTAAATGGTAAGTTATGTGCACAGGGCACTGCCAATGCAATGCAAGTATTTCGAGTTTTAATACATTTTATTTTGTAGGTTAAACATAAATTATCTTATTCCATAGTCCAATGACAAGAATAGTTAGAAATAAGTAAGAAATGCATAAAATAAAGTGAAACCAATCATATTTTGAAGACAGGGCGATCCCAATCTGACAAATTGTGTTGAAATGTATGATATATGCTCCATGCTATGTTTTTGTATACAAGTGTTATGTATTAAAATATTTCGAAATTAACTTGTTACAAAAAGGTTATTCAATCACCATATTCCACAGAAACATAATTGATATATTAAAATGTGTATTATACTGATATTTTTTAATACGATAGCGAAAACATTTGTAGAAGAAATTTTAAGAAGTAAAGGTAGTTGAAAAGGTTTTGATATTTTAACGTAACCAATTGGAGAAATTATGTTATTAAGGTTATTTTTGTACAATTATTTTATAAATGAAAATTTACAGTACACAACACATTTTACTTCTACTCAAATTATCAAATTTGATCTACAACGTTCAAGTACTTGGTGTATGATTTCATTTGTTGTATTAATTTTGAAATATTTGTTGTAGGTGTTATAATAATTACGGGGCATGAAAATTAAATAAAATATGTGGATTATTTAGATTTTTCTAATGCGATCAATAGTAACAAATTTATACCAGTGGCCCATGTGTGTATTTCCAGCAAGCGGCAGGTTGAACTTCTTCAAACGCTTGATTACAACAATGATATATATATATCACGGACTATTTTGTCTTTATATATATTTTGTAAAACTATTTTTGTGGAGTATGTAGTATGTTATAATTAAATAACATTCTCAAAACTAATAAAAAAATTAAGAAAATAGCAATAAAAAAAGTTAAATTTACGGCCGGTTCCAACGCTAGCATTCGGAATTGTTCGGTATAATTCTGAATACAATAGTTTGTTATTCTAAAGAAAAAAATTACATATTTAATGAAATTTTTAATATTATTTTAATTGCAGACCACTTGGACATGTTTGACAAAGATCGGTATCATATGAACAAATATTTATGAAAGTTGAATTTGATTTAAATTTCTTTTAAAATTAAAATTCTCGAAGAGACGAGATTAATAATTATAACTGGAAGAATTATGCCATATTGTGTAATGTGCCGTATGTCGCACTAATCACCCTTTTTCTATTATATTATTGCAACTACATAAGTTTAATGAGATTTTCAGAGATGGCGGAGCCCTAGCTGAGACACCCGCCGTAGGCGGGGGTCGACGCTAGTATACTACTAATATACATATAAACTATGTCTAGAAACTTGATATTATAAGATTATGACATATTTACATAATTTAACAAATGATTCAAAATTCTGCCTTTACCGTTACCGGGATTTCCCTAGAAATATTAGAGTTTATTGGTTTGTGTATTTGCTAATTGTATTGTTTATTGCTTTTTCCATTGTATTCTTCTATTTATTGCGGTCTCCTCTAAATTTGGGAATTATCAATGTGCATTACCAGAAATTTCAGATTGTTTATCACTAGACAAGGTCACAAAAATATTGAAATATGCAATTATATGTAACTTTTATAAAAATATGCATAAGGATGCTCAAATATGTAATATATGCAATTAGTAATTAGCATTAATTAACTCTAATCAATGCAATTCGTCCAGAAAATTGATTTTATTTAAAGATATGCAAAAAACTAAAATATATGCACTTTGCATATAATCCGGTCTCTAATCATTACAATCATCTATGAAATTTCCACAGGAAATAATGCAACAATGTAATAAATAAATGTAAATTATATTGTATATAGTTGAAGTGTATAGAAGGTCTGAATCTTTATCTGCTGGTTTTTTTCAATTTGTAGTGGAAATTTGTTCATATTATATATCAATTTTCATATCAAACTGTGTAGAAATTAATAAATAATTTGATGAAAGTTTGAGATTTGAAATAAATCTGTGCTACATTAAGAAAAGTGGATTAATTGTAAATAAAAAGTGCCTAGTCTGCTTAGCAAGATAAGTCAAGTCTGTTGATTATAATACAGTCTACCATTAAATTGAAGAGGTGCTCAGAAATGTCCCAAAAGTGCAGTGTGTGCAACTCTCTATATGATCTATCAGCTGCAATCAAATGTGTCGGGTGCAATTCTAATCATCACACTGTATGTGTGGAAGTGTCACAATCTGAACGTAGTACTTTGAGGTCTAAAAAAAATTTTAAATGGTTCTGCAACACGTGTAGCTCTATGCCAGTCACTAATCTGAATAAATCCTCTAGCGAATTCGAAGAACTTAAGCAATTGATACTTGCTTTGCAATCTGACATAAATGGAATAAAAACTAATCTACAAAACATCCAAAAAACTAAAATTCAAGAATGCGAGGACTTTGAAAACATAATTGCCGAAATCGAAGACCGTAAACAACGCGAATCGAATATATTGATCTTTGGATTTCCTGAGGAAAGTTCTGAAGATATTTCATCAGTACATTCACTATTAAAAACGGTTGTACCGAATATTACTACCTCGGATTTTGAATTTAAACGTCTGGGAACTAATAAATTAAATAACAAACCTAGAATACTTAAAGTATTGTTTAATCAGTGCATCTGGGTAAAAAAAGTGTTCCAAGGAATCAACAAATTAAAAAATAATACAAATTTTAAAAATATATCTATAACTAATGATAAAACTCAGCGCCAAAGAGAGCATTACGCTTTACTGCGTGAAGAACTTAAGACACTTAATAATAATGGTAAAAATTTTAAAATCAAATATGTGAAAGGTGTTCCGCGTTTAATTGAGTCAAAAAACTAAATCTTAATATTTCGGATCGTCAACTTTTAACTGTGTATTATCAGAACGTTCGGGGTGTTAACACTAAACTGACACAACTTTATCAAAATGTGATGACTACAAACTATGACGTGCTAACGTTTACTGAGACATGGTTGAAGGACACTGTTTTTGATTCAGAACTGTTGGACAGTCGATATTTCATCTTTAGAAGCGACAGAGATCCGGTGACTACAGGCAAGAAGCGAGGTGGAGGTGTGCTGATCGCAGCCAAGGCTTCACTAAATCCTACCAAAATTGACATCAAGTGTATCGATCCAAATATTGAGTTACTGTGCATAAAAGTAGTAATATGTTCATCTGTTTTTCACCTTATTTCAATATACATTCCTCCTGACGCCTCAGTCACTGTATATGAAAATATTTTTGATTCCCTCATATCTTTGCCATTTATTTATAGTATGAAAACATTGATAGTGGGTGACTTCAATTTACCAAACTTAATAAAATCTCATAATGATAATTTAAGCACAAATGTTTTCAATTTTATTAATTTTACAAATGTACTTAATATGAATCTATATAATAATATATTAAATAATAATGGTCGAATTCTCGATATTGTACTCGCCAGTTTTGATTGCACAGTACAGAAATGTTTTGATCCAGTATTGACTGAAGACAACCATCATCCTTCACTGTTAATAGAATTTGAAATCTTAAATAAGGAAAAATACAAACATTGTAGTAAACCCGAAACATATTATCAATTTAAGCGTGGTAATTATGTACTTTTATACAATTTGCTTTCAGAAGTTGATTGGAGTTGGATAGCAGGTTGTAATAATGTTGATATAGCAGTCAATAAGTTCTATGATACATTGTATAACATCTTGGATTTATGTGTCCCCAAAATTAATCGTAGCAGGTCAGAATATCCTACATGGTTCACTAAAGAACTTATTTTGTTGCTTAAGGAGAAAGACCGATGTAGAAAACTTTATAAGAATTCAAATTGTGAAATATATTTAACAAAATTTAGAGATTTGAGAATAAAATGTAAAAAATTAAGTAACACACTGTACAGAAATTACATTGATCAAATTGAGAACAACATAACAAATAATAATGATGCAAGTGATTTTTGGGCCTTTGTTAATAATAAGAAAAATAATAAGGGGGTTCCTACCTTAATGTATGATAATAATGAGACATTCGTGGGCGGTGCACAAGTCTCGCAGGGTTTCGCTAACTTTTTTAAAAGTGTTTTTACTTCAGATGACAATGGTTCAATTTATATAGATTCAGAGGCCCCAAATCACAACAATTTCGTTTATCTATCTAAAGTTACCTGTAGCGACGTTTCAGAAGCAATAAAAGCTCAAAATAATTCTAAATCAGTGGGACCTGATGATATTCCAATTTATATTGTTAAAGGCTGCTCAGAATTATTGTTGGAGGCTCTCTGTGATCTATATAATTTATGTTTAAAAGAAAAAACCTTTCCAGAAATTTGGAAGACAGCTAAAATTTGCCCCATTTTCAAATCTGGCAACAGAGCACAAATATGTAATTATAGACCGATATCGTGCTTAAGCGTATTTGCAAAAATTTTTGAATATATTTTATTTAAAAATATACAAAGGCAAACTAAAAATTTAATAAGTAGTTTACAACACGGTTTTGTCCCGGGGAGATCAACCTCCACAAATTTAGTAAAGTTTACTCAATACGTATCAGATGCTTTATCAGAAAGAAATCAAGTTGATTGTGTCTTTACAGATTTCGCTAAAGCATTTGATACCGTTTCTCATCAAATTTTATTGCAAAAATTAAAAATTATTGGTTTTGGAGATAATTTCTTGAGTCTAATTTCGTCATACTTGGAAAACAGAATGCAATACGTTTTCGTCAATGGATTTAAATCTGATATTTATATTGCTTCTTCGGGAGTACCACAAGGTTCAATTTTAGGCCCTTTACTTTTCATAATTTTCATTAATGACATTCACAATGTAATTTCTCATTCGAAATGTCTTTTGTTTGCCGATGATTTCAAACTGTTCAAAGCTATATCTAACAATGATGATTGTGTAGAATTGCAAGAAGATTTGAATAAAGTTCATGATTGGTCATTCCAAAATAAATTATATTTTAATCAGGATAAATGTGAAGTATTGTCATTCTCTAGAAAAACTGACACTGTTCAATTTAATTATGTGTTACAAACTAATGTTCTCAAAAGAGTCAGTAATAAGAAAGATCTTGGCATACTTTTTGATAATAAACTTGCATTTAATCTTCATATTAATGCAGTGAGTAGCTCTGCTTGTAAGAACTTAGGCTTCATTTTGCGTATGTCATATGACTTCCGTAACAAACAATGTTTGCAAAATCTGTATATATCTTTAGTTCGTAGTAAACTGGAGTATTGTAGCATTGTATGGAATCCTTTTTACAATTATCAGATCATTAATATCGAAAATATTCAAAAAAGGTTTTGCAAGCACTGTTTTTATCGTTTGTACCATACCTGGCCTGACCTCGACTACAACTGTTTACTTAATTTGTTCAATTTGGAATCATTAAAATCTCGACGAACTAAACAACAGATATTATTTATATTTAAAATAGTAAATAATTTGATAGACGATGCCAACATCCTCTCGCAATTCAATTTTTATGTACGTCCCTGTAACACGAGAAGTTCAGTCATTTTTCTTTGTAATTTTTCAAGAACTAATTATTATTCTAATTCTCCAATTAATTCAATGTGCACCAGTTTCAATAATTATTCGGATGTACTAGATCTCTCTAGTAGTTTATCAGTATTTAAAAGAGAATTGAACGAACTTCTGAACTAAAATAGGTATTTATCTAAGGAATTTATTTTGATTAAAGTCTTTTTTTATTTTATATTTCATTATGTTCGTTTGTGAAGATGTATTTTTCTAGAGTACAATATTATGTAATCTATACACTTACTATGAATATGTTTTATTTTCTTGTTCTGTAATTGGGAATGTATCCTGTAGGGCAAATGGAATTAAATAAATAAATTTGTTTTCCGAAATGTCAAACATTTTTAGTTTTGTTTAATTTTCCATGGCCGTGTTACAATTTTTCTAATAAATATTGATTTTTTAATTCGGTTGATATATCGCAAAATACTAATATTTAGGTAACCAAATGGGCCTTATTGCATGCATTTTTAAATTCTGAACAACTTTTGCATTTACACTTTTGCTGTAAAGAAAATAGGAAAAATTTACAGCAACATCAAAAAAATTGCATTGAAATCCCTATGTTCCACATTTCAATTCTACATCCATATAAATGTTTGTAAAAACTTCTGGCCAGGCACATCGCTGTGAGAACTAAAAGTTTAAAAACATTTTATTCTGTTACTCGATCGGTCCGGTTTTTTGCAGCCAGCTCTTGGACTTTAACATGTACAATGTATGTATCAATTCATTTTTTATACTACTCTACAAACATGAACGGATCTCCGCTTGAAAAAAACTTTTAACAGTAGGTACTGTCACACGCGACGATTAACCAACGAAAACATACCTTAAACTTCAAATAACAAAATTACATGTGCATTGCTGTAGAATATAGAATTTCTGCACAACACTCTTATTACAATATCGTATAAATTAAAACAGTTTCCTCTGATGGAAGCAGTATAATTATTAAATATTATTTTTAACACTAGAATGTCCGGTCAAAAGGACCGTTTTACCGGTTCGGTGATTGTAGGTGTAAGAAATTCCGTGCATTCTATTGTTCATTAAGGTAGTTATTACATGAAATGATTTTACCCAGAATTAATTGAAATTCACACCACATCTCAATTGAAGTATAATCTACCTGCTATTGGCGAAAAAAAAAAACAAAGTAGCTGACATCTGGTGGCGAAATTTAAAAGGTCCCAAATCGGGAAAACAATTCAAGGTTTACATTGACAGTCATAGGAAATTCATGAGAAACCTGAGTAAATTTAAGAGATATTGCTCAGTTGCACAATGCAATAGTTCTATTAGTGAAAATATATCTCTACATTATTTTCCCAAAGACATAACAGTCCGACATGCATGGGTTCTTGCATTAAAAATAGAAAAATACGTGAATGTGTTCTGAGCATTTCAAACCTACAGATTTATGGAGCATGTCTATCATCTTCTTTATTTTTATCATATACATACTTAATAGAATATCTTGCAAAGAAGGGGATATACAAATTAAAACCTGATGCTGTTTCAACCAAAAAATTACCAGCTGGTAGTTTTCCTAAATAAAAAAAGGTTAAATAAAAATAACTGTTTTATTTTTTACTTGAAGCAGGCAGCACTTTGCTGTCGAAACGTCGTTATTTTAATAAACATTTCACTGATTTTTTACCCAATTATTATTTTATATTATGAGTTGTGAAAGCTTCTTTCAATATTTAAAAGAAAGGTTATTCGGTCAGAGATGATAGAACGATAAAACGGAATATTAACAAGCATAAACAAATATAGAGTTAGGAAATTGTTCAATGCTAGTAATACGAGTATATTTGCAGAATAAAGCTAATGAATAGTATGAAAGAGAATGTAACAACCACGGTAGAACCTATGGAGCATTCTTCCATGGTACAAGTCAGGGACGGATGGGGTAACTTACACCGGCCCGGGAAATTAGGAGCGACCGGCCCCGGGACAAATTCGCAAAATGTTTATATATATATATATAAATGTAATATCATATTTTTATTATTTCCTGCTTTCCTTATTATTTTAGAAAAAAATAAATGTTATAAAGGAATCAATTTGCATGCTTTATAGCGGCAGAAATATGATAAGAAAATATTGAAAACTAATTTATTGGACTAAAAAGAAACAAAAAATAAAAAATTTTAATTACATAGTGATTTACAAATATTTAACAAAAATAATAACTATTCTTAAAATTAAAATAACCTTGAAGCCAGATATTAGCTATATTAAAAAATTTAGAATTGACTTGTACTTAAAGCTATTCAACAAATTAACGCTTTCTTCATCAATGAGCTAGTATTAGCCAAACTATCAATTACTTTTTGATTATCAATATCATTTAATATTAATTTTTCTACATTCATAATCATGAATGATTCCAACCTCGAATCCGAAAGACGATTTCTCAACCTATTTTTAATATACTTTAGTATAGAGAACGATCTTTCGCATGCGACTTGAGAAATTGGCAATGTTAAGAGATATTGGTAAGCAGTAGCAAGTGCAGAATATGTTTCTTGATACATGTTATACTTTAGAATTAATACATAACAACATACAGCACAATTTTGGCAACTTTTGTATTTGCTCGTATAATTCTCATTTTCCTCAATTATTTTGTTGTCAGTTTCTTCGTCACATAAACCTACATCATCTTGAGCATCCGAATCAAAATCATAATAATTTACCTTATAAGATTCTTGTATGGTTAATTTGAATTTTTCCCAGTTACTAGCTAAATTAATAATTTCCTCTTTTAGTTTTGCAGAAGTTGCAAGAGAATTAAATTTCAAAATTTTGTTTGATAAAAAATTCATACAATCTTCAGGAAGTTTAGTCATTTTATTTATGTCCTCAAAATTGTTAGGATTTAGAATTGACAGATCTCTGCATAAATCCATATTTTTCAAAAAATCTTTTTTCCAAGGATTCAACTACTGTATCCATTAAAACATTGAATGTAGCTATTTTAAAATTCTCTTCTGCAGTTTGAGGGGATTCATCACTGCATTTTTCATCAAAAAATTTTTTAACCCTCCTGCAACGAACCTTTGGAAAATCTTCTTCTATTTCAATGTCAATATTTTCTTTTAAATTTAGTTGTGCATTGGCCCATGATAAAAATCTATTTGTTGCCTCTTTGATACTACTTATGTCTCTCTGAACAGATCGAAGTTTTTCAATCACAGTTTGTACCATAGCATTACATTTTAGAAGATCTAATCCTTTAGTCTGCAAGTACTTCGATAAAGGACCGGTAATAGAAAATATTTTTAAAAATATATTGGCAGTCAATATATTTTCATATTTTAATAATTCTTGCTTATAATTTTTAGCAGTAACTCGGATATCAGGTTTAATTTTGGTATTAGTCTCAACTGATTCTAATACTTCAATAAGGTCAGGCGCATTTATATAACCAAAAATTTTTGTTAATGCAGCTTCTTTTGTCCACCAACGTGTTTCTCCGATCATTTGTAATTTCCTCTGTTTAGGATCGTTAGAAATTGTTGTCCAAATGTTCATACGTTGATACGATTCCTTAAAAAATACTGCCAAGGAATTTAATAGCGAAAAAATAGACGCCGCCTTGATATGTGCCTTCATTACGTCACTGAGGACCAGATTTAAAATGTGGCTATAACACCATATGTGGACATGATTGGAATTTTCAGTTCTCATTTTAGCAGCAAAGCCGTTAAATTCGCCTTGCATATTAGCTGCCCCATCTGTAGAATCAGCTATACAGTTCTCCACATTTAAATTATTATTTTTCAATGTCTCCAATAACATATTGTGAAATCCTTGACCAGTAGTATCATGACAAGCAATAACAGAAAACAACCTCTCGTAAACTCTTCCCATGTAAACATATCTGTTAAAAAAATTCAGTTACATACGAGTAAGATAAGACATTGGTACAAAAAATATGATGTGTTCAGCAAATGCCCTACCACGAAAATAATTTAATCTGCCCGTCCTTAAAGTACACAAAGATAAAATGCTAAATTTTGAATTTTTCTTGTTTAGTTGTTTTTGAAAAAAGTATTCCATATACTGAATAAATTATTTAGTGAATAGATAAAAATATGGCTTTGAAATCATAGCTCAAATCATAGTATTTCTCCTAGCTGATACTTTTTGATGCAATTTTATTAAACTATTCGACAAAATATTTATTCGGGAATTTATTTGTAAATATGAAGATCGGACCTCAGTAAGCGATAAACCATAAGCATATATTTAATTCATAATATTATAACAATCTTACCGTAATACGATGGAACACTGATCTGTAACAGAAATATCTTGGGTGGTGTCAATTTCAATGGAATACATAATGGCTTCTTTAATTTGATGACACAATTTTATTTTAATCATATTTGTCAAAATGGAGATGATTTTGTTGATTGTGGTCTTTGATAGAAGTGTTATGAAATTGCCTGCTCGTTGTTTGATACCACGTTCATGTTGTTTCTTACTTTTTTGTATGACAATATCAAGATGGTTTTTTAAAATAACATCGTATTTCGAAAGTAGTAAAATAATTTCTATAAAATTTCCGTGATCCATGTACTCATCTTCAAAGGTATATGCTGCTTCATTTACAGTCCCTCTATATGAAAGTCCCCTTTTGCCAATTAACTTAATTACGTTTATTACCCTGTCTAATACTTGTCGGTTATTCATAACTTGTGTGCTGCGTAAATCAATTTGTTCATTAAATAATAGTTTGTCAACAGTTTTATTTCTTGTATACATAAAGTATGATTCACAATTTTTACCATGATTGATGCTGTTTTCATGTTCATTTATTCGTTGATATACGTGTCTCCATTCACACATACCTTCAATGAAGCTATTTGTTTCATTATTATCATTAAAAGCTAAGCACACCGTACAAAATAAAGCTTTTTTTGTAAAGCTGTACGTTAACCACAATCTTGTCGTCTGATTTGAACGCTTAAAGGCCTTATCAATGTTGAATTTTACTTCATTTTGATTTTGAGGAATTTGTGGATGGTTTTTAAAAAATATATTTAATTGACTGCATTGAGGACGTATAAAAAAATCTAATTCATGTGAATCTTTGTCATCGTCTTCCACATGAACAATTGTATTTATTTTTTCTGAATCACCAACTTTTATTTCACTGTTGCTATTTTTAAAATCACTGCTTGTACTTGGAAGGCTCATTTGTAATGATTCCTCAACATCTTCTTCTTCTGTTATTTCTATTTGTGTACTAGATGTTTGTTTTGCAGTCCGAGATGCATCATGAATTTTTTCGAACATATTGCTTAGAGATTTACATTTTGTCGCTTCTTCCATCATACGCCGTCTTTTTTTCTCTCTTTCCTTTTCAGCCCCTCCTTTTTTCTTAGCTTTACTGTTATCCATTTATAAAATCGTAATCGACAATCGACGAAGAAAACTATAACTTAACTGAATGTAAGGTTATGCTTCTATTGCGGGGAATCCCCCGCTTTGTTACTTTATTTGCTACTAGAGGGCAGCAAAGCACAAAAATTCAACACAAAATGTTGAAAACATTTGAAAATATATAATTAAGTTAAATTTTGTAAATTTCTAACAATGTAATAGATTTAAATACACTAAATTTTCTAAATGAAAATTGTCAAACCTACCGCGGCACCAGTCCCGGCGGCCCTCAACCTTGCGGCCCACCGGGCAAATGCCCGGTGTCCCGGTCGTCCCATCCGTCCCTGGTACAAGTCACAGCTTCTCCGTCAGTAATCGGCCGTATTTTTTCATCCAAATATAAAAGAATATCTGACAATGATTATTCCCACATTGAAAATGAATAAATATCCAAAAGTTTACACTAAACACGAAAATAACACACTAAAGAACAAGTGGAATTCATATACCGTAATGGCGTTCTCACAAGTGTTTTCCCTATTTGGGTGACAGCTAGTATGCGACAAGAGTGCCATCTATATTTGGATTTTTTCGCGGATAGTAATTTGAAAAAGATTGACCGTTCGGTATCAGAAATATTTGGAATTAAACTTGGCCTATTTTACACCGGCAGCATTGGAAATGGCAACGTAAACATAACATTTTAAATTATAACTTTTATATCCATACCGAGATTTTAACGAAAAACTAGTATGTCATAGACCACTATTTACGAATTTTTTTTTTAATTGAAAATAATTTACCGTCTAGTTTGAATTTTATTGCCTGTAAAATCTCGTAACTAGAAATCGATTTGCAGATACGATAAATAAGTAGAATTATATTTGACAAGCATGTACCAGCGACAAAGCTAGAGCTTCAGTTTGCAACGCCCACTCTGGATTTAGCCAATAAAACATGTTTCCTCTGAAACGAATTTCAGAGGTACATTCGAAAGAAATATGTTTTAAAGAATTATATTACATCAATAGTATGAAAAGATTAATGAATATAACACTACGTGTCTTATTTCATGAGAGAAATATATTAATTTGTACTGCAGTTCTAAATAGCTGTGCAAAATAAGTATTATATCTTAAAAATTTCATCACTAGTTCCACAAAAATTGCTAACATTTTATGGTTATATGTTGGCTTCACTTCACTAATTTTAGCTAACTTCTGACGCTAGAAATGTCAAAGTATTACATTGACTTATAATATTTTGGCAATATATCCACAATTGAGTATTTGCAATACAAGAAAACAGAATATTTATAGATTTTAAACATATTTGTAAGTAATTATAATTCAATTTGCAGTGTAAAATCCAAATAAAAATATGTAGATATTTTTGGTTATAATATTGGAAAATAATCAAAATTGACATTCAAATATTGTGAAGTTAGCAACATAAAAAAATTCCCTGTTATTAAGAAAATGAGTAATAAATTAAATTTATTTATTAAATTTACATAAATGTTGGCGCGAAAAATCTTGTGTATCTCTCGGTTGGAAACTATTTTGCGAGTGCTCGTATTTGTAAGACTCGCCTACGGCTCGACCTATTAAAATAAACTCGCACTCTCAAAATAGCAGTTTCCAACCTTGTGATACAAATAACTATTTCATGTATTGTTTAACAATAACATATTATTGCAAAAATATTTGCCTCCTAGTTCCACAATACGCCTTCCTTCACATACATTAAGTAGTTTTTATCAGACGTTTCTTTAAATTTTCTTGGTTCTTGGCACGGGAAATTGAATTTAATCGCTGATTCAACACTTTCTTATTATAAACCTTTATATCGTAATCGAGTAGAATCAGACATACATATTTACGTTTTACACAACTATTCACAACTTGCTCAGCCTATCAATGGGGTCATACACTTTTAAAAAAAAGTTGTGTTTTTTTACAAATTATAAAAATTTAGATCATTTCAGTCACATATTATTCAATATATCTTATAATTTTTCAACTTTTCATTCATAATTTCCTTTCTGAAGTTTCGCGGTTGCAAAATCGTGACGTCATCTTGTAAGAGAATTTAAAGCATGGCAAGGCGAAAGAGGTGTTGATAACAAATAAAAACTTGCTTTTCAGTGTTGTAATAATTACTTATTATTATAAAGATGAATACTCCGATAAATTAAATTAGATATTCGTTAATTATAACATTTCTAGTCAAAGAGTTTGGGACGTGTTAAAACAATATGCTTTGTTGTACTATATCTTGTCGCTTGTCGGTAATGTCGGTAGTCTCATTATCACACCTGTCATCTCAAGTCATATGTTGCAGTTAACAACGATTTTCAAATTAAACATATGTTTATTATATCTGTTATATTATTTTGCCCAGGTAATGTGAATAAACTATATTTGTAAAAACCTCTCAGTAAATAACAATGACTGATAACAGTCAATTTGACAGTAGGTGTAGTTCCTCTTTCTCCGCTAGAGCGTGTTTTGTAGTAGTATAACATGGTGACGTCACGAGCGAAAAATTTGAAACGAGGTGCCCATTTCAAAAAATCATATCTTTATAACTACATGTCTTTTAATATTAAAATTAGTATCTACATTCATAACTTTACTCAAATTTACAGAAAAAAAAAATAAAACGAAAAAAGGTTTATGACCCCATTGTCAAACGTTAAACAAACCATAACCAAATCTATGTTCTTGTCTAATCGCGACGTTGCCACAGTTATTTTTCAAACTTCGTCGTTCAGTGTGAGGGTATCGGAATACGGTACTTGTGAATGTGTTAGTGCGAGAGGTACAGTTCAAAGAAAAATCCTTTCTATGGAAAAAATTAAAATTTCCTTTGTTATAGCATTTGTTATTATCTTTCAACTATTTTTATACTATCTGTGTATATAATATATGTTAAAAAATGCTAGTGCAAGTATAAACTGTATTAGCTTAATTCTTATTTTAAACACAGAACAAGTTTTTGGACAGGTACACTCGAGTGAGAACTACCTTAAGAAATTTTAATTGTTCAAGATCGGTTCAAGAAATATGAAATTTAAATTTGATATCAAAACTACTTTACGCCGTAACCGAGGCCGTGACGGTTGTTGAAGGTACCTTTGATTGACAACTGTTACGGTACTAACATTTAATTAGAAAATACTTAATTCAAGTCAAGTTATGCAAAATCAAATAGATATTATTTCTCGAGCATCAAAATTACTTTCTGTTCCTATGATGCACAGTGTACACTATTTTTGTGTACGTTGACAAAACGAAGATTTATTTGTAAACAAACGTGAATTTGACACTAGATTGAATAGTAAATTTAAGATATGTTAAGTTTTAAACTTTAAATTTCATAATTAAGAACTATACATGTTTAATAAAAATGATTTGTTTACTTACAATTTCCGGCAAGCAATATATTAGCTGTTCTTGAACTGCAAATCCATTATTGTCCTGCCCTAACACACTTTCAAGTTGCTTAAAATTGAGACACAGCAAACAAATGTCTGATAAACAATGCATTTTATACTGTTTATTCTGCACTGCACAAAAGTAAAGCCTAGTAAATGGAGTAAAGGTTTTAGTTTGACAGAAACATGATTTCCTCAATGTTGCCAACCGTCAGATGTTAAAGTTCGTTTTTAACAATTTTACTTGATGTAAAAAATATTTAGATTATTATCCGCGAAAAAATCCAAATATAGATGGCACTCTTGTCGCATACTAGCTGTCACCCAAATAGGGAAAACACTTGTCAGAACGCCATTACGGTATATGAATTCCACGGAAAAATATAATTTGCTGACCAAAAAAAAAATATTTTTTTTTTCTCTCATATCAATAAAAAGTTTTCTATCATATATAAAATGTTATATAACAAGTGCTACCACTCCGGAATAATATGCTACCATCCTTGAAGTTATGCTACCACCCAAAAATTATCCATTTACCCTATAATAACAGTCATTAATTATTAAATTTGAGATAAATTGACTGGTTTATGCTACCACTTTCATACTTCGTACATATCTTCCTTATATTCATAAGTCTATGCTACCACCTAAAAATCATCCATTAATTCTATACTAACTGTCATTCCATATTAAATTTGAGATATATTGACTGGTTTGTGCTACCACGTTCTTACTCAGCACATATCTTCCTTATATTCATAAGTCTATGCTACCACCAAAAAATCATCCCTCAATTCTATAATAACAGTCATTAATTATAAAATTTGAGATAAATTGACCGGTTTATGCTACCACGTTCATATTCTTGTTACAAAATATTCAGTGGAATAGTTCCAATAAATTAAAAACCGAAAAAACGATTTCTTTAATTGAGTCGTAACTCCTGGGATTTAAAAGCTGAAATTTTCAGGAAAATTTTTATTTTTTATTAGAAATCGATCAGCCCCATGGATTTTTAAAAATCACTGGGGGCAGATTTTGTATGCTTATCCGGCTATACCCTTTTATTTGAAATTAAAATTGAAGATACTTAACAGTTATTCGAACAATATTTAGTTGAATACTTTTAGGTTAATGAATTTTACTTTAATATTAAGAAAAATACATTACATAATATCAAAACTTTTAATCTCCTCCATACACATTGAATAATCTGTACATGTACGAATTAAGCAATAAGCGCGGGATTATTAACGGGATAGTATTTATAAAAATTCAATTTTAATTTATTATTAATAAATTACATTTATTATAGAGTTAAGGGATGATTTCAGGGTGGTAGCATAGTCGCATGAATATAAGAAAGCTATGTGGGGAGTGTTGGCGAGGTAGCATTAATCATTCAGTTTATTTCATGTTGTTATTAATAATTTGCATTTATTATAGAGTTAAGGGATGATTTCAGGGTGGTAGCATAGCCGCATGAATATAAGAAAGCTATGTGGGGAGTGTTGGCGAGGTAGCATTAATCATTCAGTTTATTTCATGTTGTTATTAATAATTTGCATTTATTATAGAGTTAAGGGATGATTTCAGGGTGGTAGCATAGCCGCATGAATATAAGAAAGCTATGTGGGGAGTGTTGGCGAGGTAGCATTAATCATTCAGTTTATTTCATGTTGTTATTAATAATTTGCATTTATTATAGAGTTAAGGGATGATTTCAGGGTGGTAGCATAGTCGCATGAATATAAGAAAGCTATGTGGGGAGTGTTGGCGAGGTAGCATTAATCGGTCAGTTTATTTCATGTTGTTATTAATAATTTGCATTTATTATAGAGTTAAGGGATGATTTCAGGGTGGTAGCATAGTCGCATGAATATAAGAAAGCTATGTGGGGAGTGTTGGCGAGGTAGCATTAATCATTCAGTTTATTTCATGTTGTTATTAATAATTTGCATTTATTATAGAGTTAAGGGATGATTTCAGGGTGGTAGCATAGTCGCATGAATATAAGAAAGCTATGTGGGGAGTGTTGGCGAGGTAGCATTAATCATTCAGTTTATTTCATGTTGTTATTAATAATTTGCATTTATTATAGAGTTAAGGGATGATTTCAGGGTGGTAGCATAGTCGCATGAATATAAGAAAGCTATGTGGGGAGTGTTGGCGAGGTAGCATTAATCATTCAGTTTATTTCATGTTGTTATTAATAATTTGCATTTATTATAGAGTTAAGGGATGATTTCAGGGTGGTAGCATAGTCGCATGAATATAAGAAAGCTATGTGGGGAGTGTTGGCGAGGTAGCATTAATCATTCAGTTTATTTCATGTTGTTATTAATAATTTGCATTTATTATAGAGTTAAGGGATGATTTCAGGGTGGTAGCATAGCCGCATGAATATAAGAAAGCTATGTGGGGAGTGTTGGCGAGGTAGCATTAATCGTTCAGTTTATTTCATGTTGTTATTAATAATTTGCATTTATTATAGAGTTAAGGGATGATTTCAGGGTGGTAGCATAGCCGCATGAATATAAGAAAGCTATGTGGGGAGTGTTGGCGAGGTAGCATTAATCGGTCAGTTTATTTCATGTTGTTATTAATAATTTGCATTTATTATAGAGTTAAGGGATGATTTCAGGGTGGTAGCATAGTCGCATGAATATAAGAAAGCTATGTGGGGAGTGTTGGCGAGGTAGCATTAATCATTCAGTTTATTTCATGTTGTTATTAATAATTTGCATTTATTATAGAGTTAAGGGATGATTTCAGGGTGGTAGCATAGTCGCATGAATATAAGAAAGCTATGTGGGGAGTGTTGGCGAGGTAGCATTAATCATTCAGTTTATTTCATGTTGTTATTAATAATTTGCATTTATTATAGAGTTAAGGGATGATTTCAGGGTGGTAGCATAGTCGCATGAATATAAGAAAGCTATGTGGGGAGTGTTGGCGAGGTAGCATTAATCGGTCAGTTTATTTCATGTTGTTATTAATAATTTGCATTTATTATAGAGTTAAGGGATGATTTCAGGGTGGTAGCATAGCCGCATGAATATAAGAAAGCTATGTGGGGAGTGTTGGCGAGGTAGCATTAATCATTCAGTTTATTTCATGTTGTTATTAATAATTTGCATTTATTATAGAGTTAAGGGATGATTTCAGGGTGGTAGCATAGTCGCATGAATATAAGAAAGCTATGTGGGGAGTGTTGGCGAGGTAGCATTAATCATTCAGTTTATTTCATGTTGTTATTAATAATTTGCATTTATTATAGAGTTAAGGGATGATTTCAGGGTGGTAGCATAGCCGCATGAATATAAGAAAGCTATGTGGGGAGTGTTGGCGAGGTAGCATTAATCGTTCAGTTTATTTCATGTTGTTATTAATAATTTGCATTTATTATAGAGTTAAGGGATGATTTCAGGGTGGTAGCATAGCCGCATGAATATAAGAAAGCTATGTGGGGAGTGTTGGCGAGGTAGCATTAATCGGTCAGTTTATTTCATGTTGTTATTAATAATTTGCATTTATTATAGAGTTAAGGGATGATTTCAGGGTGGTAGCATAGTCGCATGAATATAAGAAAGCTATGTGGGGAGTGTTGGCGAGGTAGCATTAATCATTCAGTTTATTTCATGTTGTTATTAATAATTTGCATTTATTATAGAGTTAAGGGATGATTTCAGGGTGGTAGCATAGCCGCATGAATATAAGAAAGCTATGTGGGGAGTGTTGGCGAGGTAGCATTAATCGTTCAGTTTATTTCATGTTGTTATTAATAATTTGCATTTATTATAGAGTTAAGGGATGATTTCAGGGTGGTAGCATAGTCGCATGAATATAAGAAAGCTATGTGGGGAGTGTTGGCGAGGTAGCATTAATCGGTCAGTTTATTTCATGTTGTTATTAATAATTTGCATTTATTATAGAGTTAAGGGATGATTTCAGGGTGGTAGCATAGTCGCATGAATATAAGAAAGCTATGTGGGGAGTGTTGGCGAGGTAGCATTAATCATTCAGTTTATTTCATGTTGTTATTAATAATTTGCATTTATTATAGAGTTAAGGGATGATTTCAGGGTGGTAGCATAGTCGCATGAATATAAGAAAGCTATGTGGGGAGTGTTGGCGAGGTAGCATTAATCATTCAGTTTATTTCATGTTGTTATTAATAATTTGCATTTATTATAGAGTTAAGGGATGATTTCAGGGTGGTAGCATAGTCGCATGAATATAAGAAAGCTATGTGGGGAGTGTTGGCGAGGTAGCATTAATCATTCAGTTTATTTCATGTTGTTATTAATAATTTGCATTTATTATAGAGTTAAGGGATGATTTCAGGGTGGTAGCATAGCCGCATGAATATAAGAAAGCTATGTGGGGAGTGTTGGCGAGGTAGCATTAATCGTTCAGTTTATTTCATGTTGTTATTAATAATTTGCATTTATTATAGAGTTAAGGGATGATTTCAGGGTGGTAGCATAGCCGCATGAATATAAGAAAGCTATGTGGGGAGTGTTGGCGAGGTAGCATTAATCATTCAGTTTATTTCATGTTGTTATTAATAATTTGCATTTATTATAGAGTTAAGGGATGATTTCAGGGTGGTAGCATAGTCGCATGAATATAAGAAAGCTATGTGGGGAGTGTTGGCGAGGTAGCATTAATCATTCAGTTTATTTCATGTTGTTATTAATAATTTGCATTTATTATAGAGTTAAGGGATGATTTCAGGGTGGTAGCATAGTCGCATGAATATAAGAAAGCTATGTGGGGAGTGTTGGCGAGGTAGCATTAATCATTCAGTTTATTTCATGTTGTTATTAATAATTTGCATTTATTATAGAGTTAAGGGATGATTTCAGGGTGGTAGCATAGTCGCATGAATATAAGAAAGCTATGTGGGGAGTGTTGGCGAGGTAGCATTAATCGGTCAGTTTATTTCATGTTGTTATTAATAATTTGCATTTATTATAGAGTTAAGGGATGATTTCAGGGTGGTAGCATAGCCGCATGAATATAAGAAAGCTATGTGGGGAGTGTTGGCGAGGTAGCATTAATCATTCAGTTTATTTCATGTTGTTATTAATAATTTGCATTTATTATAGAGTTAAGGGATGATTTCAGGGTGGTAGCATAGTCGCATGAATATAAGAAAGCTATGTGGGGAGTGTTGGCGAGGTAGCATTAATCATTCAGTTTATTTCATGTTGTTATTAATAATTTGCATTTATTATAGAGTTAAGGGATGATTTCAGGGTGGTAGCATAGTCGCATGAATATAAGAAAGCTATGTGGGGAGTGTTGGCGAGGTAGCATTAATCATTCAGTTTATTTCATGTTGTTATTAATAATTTGCATTTATTATAGAGTTAAGGGATGATTTCAGGGTGGTAGCATAGTCGCATGAATATAAGAAAGCTATGTGGGGAGTGTTGGCGAGGTAGCATTAATCGGTCAGTTTATTTCATGTTGTTATTAATAATTTGCATTTATTATAGAGTTAAGGGATGATTTCAGGGTGGTAGCATAGCCGCATGAATATAAGAAAGCTATGTGGGGAGTGTTGGCGAGGTAGCATTAATCATTCAGTTTATTTCATGTTGTTATTAATAATTTGCATTTATTATAGAGTTAAGGGATGATTTCAGGGTGGTAGCATAGTCGCATGAATATAAGAAAGCTATGTGGGGAGTGTTGGCGAGGTAGCATTAATCATTCAGTTTATTTCATGTTGTTATTAATAATTTGCATTTATTATAGAGTTAAGGGATGATTTCAGGGTGGTAGCATAGTCGCATGAATATAAGAAAGCTATGTGGGGAGTGTTGGCGAGGTAGCATTAATCATTCAGTTTATTTCATGTTGTTATTAATAATTTGCATTTATTATAGAGTTAAGGGATGATTTCAGGGTGGTAGCATAGTCGCATGAATATAAGAAAGCTATGTGGGGAGTGTTGGCGAGGTAGCATTAATCGGTCAGTTTATTTCATGTTGTTATTAATAATTTGCATTTATTATAGAGTTAAGGGATGATTTCAGGGTGGTAGCATAGCCGCATGAATATAAGAAAGCTATGTGGGGAGTGTTGGCGAGGTAGCATTAATCATTCAGTTTATTTCATGTTGTTATTAATAATTTGCATTTATTATAGAGTTAAGGGATGATTTCAGGGTGGTAGCATAGTCGCATGAATATAAGAAAGCTATGTGGGGAGTGTTGGCGAGGTAGCATTAATCATTCAGTTTATTTCATGTTGTTATTAATAATTTGCATTTATTATAGAGTTAAGGGATGATTTCAGGGTGGTAGCATAGTCGCATGAATATAAGAAAGCTATGTGGGGAGTGTTGGCGAGGTAGCATTAATCATTCAGTTTATTTCATGTTGTTATTAATAATTTGCATTTATTATAGAGTTAAGGGATGATTTCAGGGTGGTAGCATAGCCGCATGAATATAAGAAAGCTATGTGGGGAGTGTTGGCGAGGTAGCATTAATCGGTCAGTTTATTTCATGTTGTTATTAATAATTTGCATTTATTATAGAGTTAAGGGATGATTTCAGGGTGGTAGCATAGCCGCATGAATATAAGAAAGCTATGTGGGGAGTGTTGGCGAGGTAGCATTAATCATTCAGTTTATTTCATGTTGTTATTAATAATTTGCATTTATTATAGAGTTAAGGGATGATTTCAGGGTGGTAGCATAGTCGCATGAATATAAGAAAGCTATGTGGGGAGTGTTGGCGAGGTAGCATTAATCATTCAGTTTATTTCATGTTGTTATTAATAATTTGCATTTATTATAGAGTTAAGGGATGATTTCAGGGTGGTAGCATAGCCGCATGAATATAAGAAAGCTATGTGGGGAGTGTTGGCGAGGTAGCATTAATCATTCAGTTTATTTCATGTTGTTATTAATAATTTGCATTTATTATAGAGTTAAGGGATGATTTCAGGGTGGTAGCATAGTCGCATGAATATAAGAAAGCTATGTGGGGAGTGTTGGCGAGGTAGCATTAATCATTCAGTTTATTTCATGTTGTTATTAATAATTTGCATTTATTATAGAGTTAAGGGATGATTTCAGGGTGGTAGCATAGCCGCATGAATATAAGAAAGCTATGTGGGGAGTGTTGGCGAGGTAGCATTAATCATTCAGTTTATTTCATGTTGTTATTAATAATTTGCATTTATTATAGAGTTAAGGGATGATTTCAGGGTGGTAGCATAGCCGCATGAATATAAGAAAGCTATGTGGGGAGTGTTGGCGAGGTAGCATTAATCATTCAGTTTATTTCATGTTGTTATTAATAATTTGCATTTATTATAGAGTTAAGGGATGATTTCAGGGTGGTAGCATAGCCGCATGAATATAAGAAAGCTATGTGGGGAGTGTTGGCGAGGTAGCATTAATCGGTCAGTTTATTTCATGTTGTTATTAATAATTTGCATTTATTATAGAGTTAAGGGATGATTTCAGGGTGGTAGCATAGCCGCATGAATATAAGAAAGCTATGTGGGGAGTGTTGGCGAGGTAGCATTAATCATTCAGTTTATTTCATGTTGTTATTAATAATTTGCATTTATTATAGAGTTAAGGGATGATTTCAGGGTGGTAGCATAGCCGCATGAATATAAGAAAGCTATGTGGGGAGTGTTGGCGAGGTAGCATTAATCGGTCAGTTTATTTCATGTTGTTATTAATAATTTGCATTTATTATAGAGTTAAGGGATGATTTCAGGGTGGTAGCATAGCCGCATGAATATAAGAAAGCTATGTGGGGAGTGTTGGCGAGGTAGCATTAATCGGTCAGTTTATTTCATGTTGTTATTAATAATTTGCATTTATTATAGAGTTAAGGGATGATTTCAGGGTGGTAGCATAGCCGCATGAATATAAGAAAGCTATGTGGGGAGTGTTGGCGAGGTAGCATTAATCGGTCAGTTTATTTCATGTTGTTATTAATAATTTGCATTTATTATAGAGTTAAGGGATGATTTCAGGGTGGTAGCATAGCCGCATGAATATAAGAAAGCTATGTGGGGAGTGTTGGCGAGGTAGCATTAATCGGTCAGTTTATTTCATGTTGTTATTAATAATTTGCATTTATTATAGAGTTAAGGGATGATTTCAGGGTGGTAGCATAGCCGCATGAATATAAGAAAGCTATGTGGGGAGTGTTGGCGAGGTAGCATTAATCATTCAGTTTATTTCATGTTGTTATTAATAATTTGCATTTATTATAGAGTTAAGGGATGATTTCAGGGTGGTAGCATAGCCGCATGAATATAAGAAAGCTATGTGGGGAGTGTTGGCGAGGTAGCATTAATCGGTCAGTTTATTTCATGTTGTTATTAATAATTTGCATTTATTATAGAGTTAAGGGATGATTTCAGGGTGGTAGCATAGCCGCATGAATATAAGAAAGCTATGTGGGGAGTGTTGGCGAGGTAGCATTAATCGGTCAGTTTATTTCATGTTGTTATTAATAATTTGCATTTATTATAGAGTTAAGGGATGATTTCAGGGTGGTAGCATAGCCGCATGAATATAAGAAAGCTATGTGGGGAGTGTTGGCGAGGTAGCATTAATCGGTCAGTTTATTTCATGTTGTTATTAATAATTTGCATTTATTATAGAGTTAAGGGATGATTTCAGGGTGGTAGCATAGTCGCATGAATATAAGAAAGCTATGTGGGGAGTGTTGGCGAGGTAGCATTAATCATTCAGTTTATTTCATGTTGTTATTAATAATTTGCATTTATTATAGAGTTAAGGGATGATTTCAGGGTGGTAGCATAGTCGCATGAATATAAGAAAGCTATGTGGGGAGTGTTGGCGAGGTAGCATTAATCATTCAGTTTATTTCATGTTGTTATTAATAATTTGCATTTATTATAGAGTTAAGGGATGATTTCAGGGTGGTAGCATAGCCGCATGAATATAAGAAAGCTATGTGGGGAGTGTTGGCGAGGTAGCATTAATCGGTCAGTTTATTTCATGTTGTTATTAATAATTTGCATTTATTATAGAGTTAAGGGATGATTTCAGGGTGGTAGCATAGCCGCATGAATATAAGAAAGCTATGTGGGGAGTGTTGGCGAGGTAGCATTAATCATTCAGTTTATTTCATGTTGTTATTAATAATTTGCATTTATTATAGAGTTAAGGGATGATTTCAGGGTGGTAGCATAGTCGCATGAATATAAGAAAGCTATGTGGGGAGTGTTGGCGAGGTAGCATTAATCATTCAGTTTATTTCATGTTGTTATTAATAATTTGCATTTATTATAGAGTTAAGGGATGATTTCAGGGTGGTAGCATAGCCGCATGAATATAAGAAAGCTATGTGGGGAGTGTTGGCGAGGTAGCATTAATCGGTCAGTTTATTTCATGTTGTTATTAATAATTTGCATTTATTATAGAGTTAAGGGATGATTTCAGGGTGGTAGCATAGCCGCATGAATATAAGAAAGCTATGTGGGGAGTGTTGGCGAGGTAGCATTAATCATTCAGTTTATTTCATGTTGTTATTAATAATTTGCATTTATTATAGAGTTAAGGGATGATTTCAGGGTGGTAGCATAGTCGCATGAATATAAGAAAGCTATGTGGGGAGTGTTGGCGAGGTAGCATTAATCATTCAGTTTATTTCATGTTGTTATTAATAATTTGCATTTATTATAGAGTTAAGGGATGATTTCAGGGTGGTAGCATAGTCGCATGAATATAAGAAAGCTATGTGGGGAGTGTTGGCGAGGTAGCATTAATCATTCAGTTTATTTCATGTTGTTATTAATAATTTGCATTTATTATAGAGTTAAGGGATGATATCAGTTTGGTAGCATAGTCGCATGAATATAAGAAAGCTATGTGGGGAGTGTTGGCGAGGTAGCATTAATCATTCAGTTTATTTCATGTTGTTATTAATAATTTGCATTTATTATAGAGTTAAGGGATGATTTCAGGGTGGTAGCATAGTCGCATGAATATAAGAAAGCTATGTGGGGAGTGTTGGCGAGGTAGCATTAATCATTCAGTTTATTTCATGTTGTTATTAATAATTTGCATTTATTATAGAGTTAAGGGATGATTTCAGGGTGGTAGCATAGTCGCATGAATATAAGAAAGCTATGTGGGGAGTGTTGGCGAGGTAGCATTAATCATTCAGTTTATTTCATGTTGTTATTAATAATTTGCATTTATTATAGAGTTAAGGGATGATTTCAGGGTGGTAGCATAGTCGCATGAATATAAGAAAGCTATGTGGGGAGTGTTGGCGAGGTAGCATTAATCATTCAGTTTATTTCATGTTGTTATTAATAATTTGCATTTATTATAGAGTTAAGGGATGATTTCAGGGTGGTAGCATAGCCGCATGAATATAAGAAAGCTATGTGGGGAGTGTTGGCGAGGTAGCATTAATCATTCAGTTTATTTCATGTTGTTATTAATAATTTGCATTTATTATAGAGTTAAGGGATGATTTCAGGGTGGTAGCATAGTCGCATGAATATAAGAAAGCTATGTGGGGAGTGTTGGCGAGGTAGCATTAATCATTCAGTTTATTTCATGTTGTTATTAATAATTTGCATTTATTATAGAGTTAAGGGATGATTTCAGGGTGGTAGCATAGCCGCATGAATATAAGAAAGCTATGTGGGGAGTGTTGGCGAGGTAGCATTAATCATTCAGTTTATTTCATGTTGTTATTAATAATTTGCATTTATTATAGAGTTAAGGGATGATTTCAGGGTGGTAGCATAGTCGCATGAATATAAGAAAGCTATGTGGGGAGTGTTGGCGAGGTAGCATTAATCATTCAGTTTATTTCATGTTGTTATTAATAATTTGCATTTATTATAGAGTTAAGGGATGATTTCAGGGTGGTAGCATAGCCGCATGAATATAAGAAAGCTATGTGGGGAGTGTTGGCGAGGTAGCATTAATCATTCAGTTTATTTCATGTTGTTATTAATAATTTGCATTTATTATAGAGTTAAGGGATGATTTTGGGGTGGTAGCATAGTCATACAAATATAAGCAAAATATGAATGAATTTTAGTAATATATGATGGGAATATTAACTAACATTATTGAGGCAACCTAGTTGTATAAATAATTAATCAATTGCAATGACTATGCAGTTAAATGGCTATATCAAGGGTGGTAGCACATTCTTTCAGAGTGGTAGCACTTATAATATGTGCATATATAGAGAACACTACATTAAATTTAGAGAAAAAAAAAATTATTTTTTTTGGTCAGCAAATTATGCACACCCGAATTCCACTTGTTCTTTAGTGTGTTATTTTCGTGTTTAGTGTAAACTTTTGGATATTTATTCATTTTCAATGTGGGAATAATAATTGTCAGATATTGTTTTATATTTGGATGAAAAAATACGGCCGATTACTGACGGAGAAGCTGTGATTTGTACCATGGAAGAATGCTCCATAGGTTCTACCGTGGTTGTTTCATTCTCTTTCATACTATTTATTAGCTTTGTTCAGCAAATATAATAATATTACTAGTATTGAATAATTTCCTAACTCTATGTTTGTTTATGCTTGTTAATATTCCGTTTTATCGTTCTATCATATCTGGCTGAATAACCTTACTTTTAAATATTGAAAGAAGCTTTCAGAACTCACAATATTATAAATAAACAATAATTGCGTTAAATTTCAGTGAAATATTTATTAAAATAACGACGTTTCGACAGCAAAGTGCTGCCTGCTTCAAGTAAAAAATAAAACAGTTATTCTTTAACCTTTTTTTATTTAGGAAAATTACCAACTGGTAATTTTTTGGTTGAAAGGTTGAAACAGCATCAGGTTTTAATTTTTATTTCCCCTTCTTTACAAGATATTCTATTAAGTATGTATATGATAAAAATAAGGAAGATGATAGACATGCTCCATAAATCTGTAGGTTTGAAATGCTCAGAACACATTCACGTATTTTTCTATTTTTAAAGCAAGAACCCATGCATGTCGGACTGTTATGTCTTTGGGAAAATAATGTAGAGATATATTTTCACTAATAGAACTATTGCATTGTGCAACTGAGCAATATCTCTTAAATTTACTCAGGTTTCTCATGAATTTCCTATGGCTGTCAATGTAAACCTTGAATTGTTTTCCCGATTTGGGACCTTTTAAATTTCGTCACCAGATGTCAGCTACTTTGTTTTTTTCGCCAATACAGTGACAAAGTTATTTACATCCTGATTCAAAATATAAATCTTAGAAAAATAACGGAAAGAAAGAGCAGACAGATACACATTTACTATTTGTAGCCCTACCATTTCATTATAATATTCACCGGAATTTATACAATATTGGCACAGTATTATGTAATTTTTTTTACTTTGTGAAGAATTTTTAAACACATCGAATCAATGAGTGTTTATTGATCTTTATTTAGATACAATAATTATTCTTCCAGGTGCAATAGATACCCTGCTAAAGCAATCCAAACAATAGTCCGTATTTGTTTCACGTGACTCCAGTAGGGTCGCTTGAAACAGATGTTGGGGTTGGTTGAAACATACAAAAAATGAAAAAATATAAAGTTTTAACATAGATTTATTACGTAAAATTCAAAGTACAACAGTCTTAAAGGTTCAGTCATAAATTATGCGTGTTTCCTTTAAAACAGCCAGCGCTTTTTTGGGCGAACTAATGACTTTAGAGAAAAATGTTAAATACAAAAAATGACCTGGAAAAAGGGCCCTATTTAATAGAAATAACAAATAGAAAACTAAACCAGTGGTTCTCAAACGATAGAATAAAATAATATTTTAAAAAATAATAACCTATTTAAATTTTTAGTCCATTAGACAGAGAATTTTTTTCTAATTTCAACGATAAGTTGTTTAATAATTATTTTGAGAAAAGTGGTATTAAAAATCAGAAATAATTTTACAATATACAAGTGGGCTATGCAATACCCTTGAATAATTATTGTACAATTAGGATAATTTTGGCAGATATATTAACGTATTATAGTAAATTTGCAAGAAGAATTAACTAATTAATTCCGATGACGAAATTGAGGACAAAACACATAATTTTGAGTGTTATTTACGATAACTTAACAGTTCGAGGTTGGCAACATTGACTATCAGTTTCAATTGACAACTAAAAGATGTATAAACTTAACCTATATTGTAATTTTTTGACAGTTTTTTCGAATTTTAGATTTCAAATGAAACTTAATATGTACCTCTGCACTGAAGTTCCTTTTGATCACGCACATGGTTTATTTTCCTCGGCCTTGCGGGCCTCGCCAACTAAATTCCATATTCGTAAAAAATTGAACTTCAGTGCCTTGATACATACATAACTATTCTATCGTTTGAGAACCACTGATTTAATTTTCTGTTTGCTATTTCTATTAAATAGGACTCTGTTTCCTGCTCATTTTTTGTTTCAAACATACCCTGTTACTGTCGTACCCAGTAATCACTACGTTCAATAATAATGGGGTCATAAACCTTTTTTCATTTTATTTTTTTCCGTAAGTTTGAGTAAAATTATAAATATAGATACTAATTTTAATATTAAAAGGCATTTAGTTATTAAGATACGATTTTTTGAAATTGGCATCCTATTTTAAATTTTTCGCTTGTGACGTCAGCACCTGCGTCATTTTGTTATTCTAGAACGAGGAACTACACCAACTGTCAAATTGTCTGTTATCAGTCATTGTTATTTACTGACAGGTTTTTACAAATGTAGTTTATTCACATTACCTGGGCAAAATAATATAATAAATATACTAAACATAAGTTTAATTTGAAAATCGTTTTTAACTGCAACATATGACTTGAGATGACAGGTGTGATAATGAGACTACCGACATTACCGACAAGCGACAAGATATAGTACAACAAAGCATTTTGTTTTAACACGTCCTAAACTCTTTGACTAAAAATGTTATAATTAACGAATATCTAATTTAATTTATCGGAGTATTCATTTTAATAATAATAAGTAATTATTACAACACTGAAAAGCAAGTTTTTATTTGTTATCAACACCTCTTTCGACTTGCCATGCTGTACATTCTATTACAAGATGACATCACGATTTTGCAACCGCGAAACTTCAGAAAGGAAATTATAAATGAAAAGTTGAAAAATTGTAAGATATATTGAATAATATGTGACTGAAATGATCTAAATTTTTATGATTTGTAAAAAAACACAACTTTTTTTTTTAAAGTGTATGACCCCATTAACCGTGTCATTAACATACATAATAATTAATTGAAATCATTTCTATTATAATTCTAATTTCTATAATTCTATTCTAATATATTATTTAATTATTTTATTGTTTTGTCAACTTTCAAAGCGGGGTGTACAACAAAGACAGGTAGACGAAAAACTGGCTGTTTCTCTCAACTATCATTTTTAACGTCAGTTAGTATTCCAGTATTTATTATATTTCAGTGAAGTCAAACATGTGTCAAGTATAATTATTAAACACAAATTTATATGTAGGTAAAATCATGTGGCGTACAGATGGTATTTTCACATTATAAATTAAAACATATCGCCCGAGCAGGGACTTGAACCCTGGACCCTTGGATTAAAAGTCCAATGCTCTACCGACTGAGCTACCCGGGCTCGTGCTATTCACTGCTAGTGTGTAGCGAGGGCAGCTGCACATCATAAGAACATGGAAACTGAATACGTGTCGACAAAAACATCAGGTCCCACCGAGATTTGAACTCGGATCGCTGGATTCAGAGTCCAGAGTTTTTTATTAGAATGATCTTTATTTAATTATATTAATTACAGTGCCATAGTATGCCCTGCACATGTGCGACCATGTCAAACGGTAGCCGATCACCCTGTATGGTTAGAGAATCTCAATCCTGCGGATGTGAGATCCTCCACCATATCAGCGTTACGCGCTGCCGCCTGACTTCGCACATGGCTCGGGATTACATTTACGTGTTACATTTATAGCAGAAAACAAACAGTACCTGGCAACATTGCCTTATCTGTCTACTTGATTTACGTTTAACAAAATTAAAATAATGGACTGTATAAAGTTAATGGACATGAATGAGATGAGGTGAATGATGTGATATGACTTTAACTAATGGAAAAAATTTACAAAAAACCATTTTTGAACATTTATATCTTATAAACTAACTTAACCTAATGAGTGACAATGTGATTTATTTACAATGCGGTTATGATATTATATAAAGTTGTGATTTAACAGATGAATTGTTAGTTATGATTCATGCTACTGCTCTGGTTCGCGTTGGTGGAATAACGGGAGAGTTTGGTAGGGTAATAAATGTTTGATTCGGAATGGGGCGTTGTGCTCTCTGATATGTGTTATGTTTTGCGTTAGTGGGTTATGGTGTAATTGTGTGGTGTAGAATTTTTGTGAAATTTGTTGTATGTATTCGTGTAAATATGGTATTTGTGCTGTGTTGTGTAAATCTACGATTCGTGAATATCTGTCTGCGTCATTGATGAAACGCAGACATTTGTTCTGCAATCGCTGCAGCGGCTTCAGAGCTGTGTTCGACACGGAGCACCAGACTGGGGCCGCGTATGTGATGATGGGGCGAATGATTTGTCTGTAGATGAGGGATTTGTTGTTTGGTGACATTGAACTATTTTTACAGAGAAGAGGATACAGGGATCTGATGGCTATGTTTGCTTTTTTAATTGCATTATTGATTTGGGAATGGTAGGAAAGTCGAGGACACAGGGTGACACCAAGGTATTTAACGGTGGGGGCAGGATGTGCGCGGTGTGCGTTGAGTGTGAGTGGCGTGTAGACTTTTGTGTTTGTGTATTTACGTGTAAAAACTATGGTTTCGGTTTTAGTGTGGTTAAGGGATATTTTCCAGTGGCGCCAGTAGGGTTCTAGGATGTTGAGGTGGATTTGGACTTGTTTATTTGCTACCTCTGCGCTAAATGAGTGTGCATAGATGGCAGTATCATCTGCGTAGAGGGCGGTTTGTGTTTTGGGGAAGGTGGGTAGGTCATGGGTGTACAGGGTGAATAACTGCGGCCCTAGGCAACTGCCCTGAACGATGCCAGCAGTTATGGGGTGCGGACGGGAGACATTATTATTTATTTTAACCATAAAGTGGCGGTTTGTGAGGTAGGAGTAAATAGTTTTGATTAAAATGGGTGGGAATTTCGCACGAATTAACTTGTAAATGAGCCCTTCTGTCCATACTTTGTCGAAAGCCTTTTCGACGTCCAGTAGGGCCATTACTGTGACATTTTTTCTGTTAAAGTTTGTTGTTATGTCTGTCACAATTCGTGCTACTTGTTGGACAGTATTGTGGTGGGGACGGAAACCGAATTGGATATCGGGGGTGACTTTGTGTTTGGAATAGTGCTCATGGATTCGGGAGAGTAGGATTTTCTCAGTGACTTTGGACATGGTGTTTAGGAGGCTTATGGGTCGGTAACTGGCGGGATTTTCAGGATTTTTATTAGGCTTTAATATGGGAACAACTAGTGCAGTTTTCCAGACTTGGGGAAAGTGCTGGAGCTTAATAACAGAATTTATTATGTAGGTAAACTGCACTAGTGCCTTGCGGGACAGGTTTTTGAGGGTTATGTTCTGGATTTGGTCCGGCCCTGGCGCCTTCTGGTTGGGAAATGTTTTGATGACGCTAGCCACTTCGGAGGGTGAGGTGAGGAGCTTGGCTAGCGTTTTATTGTTGGTGTGGTGGGTGGAACTAATAAACTCGTTTGTTTGGGTCGTTATTCGGATTTGTTCAGGAGTGGAGTCAGGGGGGATTTCATGAAATTTTTCGAAGGTTTCTGCCAGGGCTTCCGCCTTCGATTCATCGGAAAGTAGGGTGTTGTTGTTATGGATGAGGCTAGGGATAGGTTTATGAGGTTTTTTTAATTTAGATGTTAGCTTCCATAGTGAACAGTCGTTGGGATTGATGGATTCTAATTTTTGTTTCCAGGATGTGTTTTTGAAGGAGCTAATATGGCTTTTTATTTGTATGGTAAGGGATTTCGTTAAAGCTAGATGGGCGGGATCACGTGACCTCTGCCATAGCTTTCGTGTATTGTTGCGCTGTGTGATAAGTGTAATGATGTGTTCTGGTAATTTGTCTTTGTGTGGTGCGAGTTTGCTTGTGTGCGTGTGTTTGTTTATGGCGTATGTTATTGCTTGTGTGAATTTTGTTACTTCGTGCTCTAGTTCTTGTGTAGTATTTATTGTTGAATTAATATTGATTTTTGTGTCTAGTGTTTGCCGGAATTTTGTCCAGTCAGTGTTTTTGTATGTGCGTGTGTAATGTGTCGTGTCGTTGTGTGCGATGTTTGCGCGTAATTTAGACAGGATAGGGCAGTGATCTGAATTCAGATCGGGAAGGGCGATAGGATCGGTGAAGTTGGGGACATTTTTATTAATAATTAGGTCAATTGTGGATGGCGTCATGTTGCTGAGTGGGTAGTGTGTGGGTGTAGGTGGGTACATGATAATGTTGTTATGATTTAATGAAAATGAGTGCAATGTTCGACCGTTTGTGTTTGGTCTATTGCAGCCCCAGTGGATGTGCTTCGCATTGAGGTCGCCTACTAACAGAACCTTGCCGCCGACCTGGAACAGAGTGTGTAAATCATTGTGTGTAAAATTGTTACGTGGATTATTGTATACAGATATGATGTTTATGTTATCAGAGAGCCAGATAGATAAGGATTCTAAGGATGTGTGCGGTAGGTGAACTCGTGTGTGTGGTATGTCGCGCTTAACCAGTATGGCAACACCGCCAGCTGGCACGTGTGTCTGTATTTGTCTGTCGTGTCTGTGTAAAGTGTAGCCTTTTATGTGTAACTTGTCTGTTTGTTTGAGTCTAGTTTCGTTTAATAACATAATGTGTATGTTGTGTTTGTGTAAAAAGTGTATGAGTTCGCCTACCTTAGAAAGGATACCGTTAGCGTTCCAAGAACATATGTTAATAATGAATTTAAATGTTATATGAATCAATGCGTTCCATGAATGATACTGTGATGAGGGCGCGTTGACGTGAGGTGACACATGATGATAATTCTTTATTTAGATCTGTAACAAAATTTAATAAATTTCCTAGGTTAATCATAGAATTTAATAGTTTAACTTGATCACTTAGTTGATTAAAAATGTCTGCAGTTTCAAAAACTGCTTGCTGACCAATGTTTGTGTGTGGGGGATTAGTTCCGGGGGCAGTCTCTTGTATGGGGCGGGGCGTCGGCTGCTGGAGCGATGGCCGCCGTTGCAGCGGCAGGGAGGGAAAGCGTGTCGAGTCGGTGACGTCAGGTGCCGCGCGCCGTGCCACTGTGTCGCTGCTCTGTTGCTGCTGCTGTTGTTGCTGGTGTTGGCGTCGAGACGTCCAGGCGTTGGTGGTGGGTGGTGGTGCGGGAACATACACATTTGGGTTGCTTCTCTGTTCTCGAAGCGCCTGGAAGTAATTGTAGCGCTCCAGGATCCGAGGGTTACTTTTGGATGCTTGTTCTATTTTTGCTTTATATGCGGGGCACCCGGTATAGTTAGCGGGATGTGCGTCCCCGCAGTTCGCACACTTTGCTGGCGTGTCTCTTTGCTTTGTGCAAGTTGACGTGAGATGATCTTGTCCGCACTTGACACAGCGCACTTGCCGATTGCAGTTGCTCGTCGCGTGGCCCCAGCCTTGGCAGCGGTGACACTGAGTTAAGACTTTTTTATTTAAGTGTCGCTCCCAAGATATCCTCGTATAGTCTAAAACTTTAATTTTTTCTTGGATGTGTTTCAGCGTCACCTCTGCTGTGTACACGACCAGGTACAATGGTCTGTATGTCGTGGTCATTTTGTAGACCGTTTTTACATTAATATTGTGTTCATTTATCAGGAGATCTTTGACAGTCTCAGGCGTCGGGGCGCTATCCAAGCCACGTAGGACGAATGCATGAGTTTTTTCTTGAACATCCGTATACGTGTGATATTGGATGTTCGGTTTGATGGCGGCGAGAAAAGTCTTTTTGTCTTCAAAGTCGTCAAAATTTATATTTACATTGTTTCTCGTATATTTAATGGAGAATCCATGTTTAATGGTCTCCTTTATTGTTGATACGAGCGCTCTCTGATCGGTCACGCTGCCAGGGATGATGACCGCGGAAGGAGCCGTGCGCCGTATCGGCTGCTGGACGTCGTCGGCCTCGGTGTCTTCGTCGGACTGCTCTAGTGGCGCGAATCGGTTGTTGAGTGGCACGGGCGGTACCTGAGGTGAGGGGGGAAGAGGGCGTCGTCTCACCATGTTGGTGCGCGGGTTGGGTATCTTCTTCGTGTCTCTTTCACTATTTTGGGGACTGACACTGGCTTTTCGTTTAACACTGACACCAACACTATCACTTACACTGTTTTCACCTTTATTATTAGTTTGGGCATTCAGCACTAAAACACTGGGGTTCACAACGCGGTCCTGTTTAAAAATGTCTTTAAACGCCGCACTATCTGCAGTTTTACTCATTTGAGAGTTATTCTGCTCGGTATTCTTGTCGCACAAGCCTTTAATTACTTCGTTCAATTTTTTTCTGAAACTATCACTGAACTCAACGTTTTCTGTATCAGTGTCCACATCACTCCATTCACTTTGGCTTTGACTAATGTTTTTAACTTTGAGCGGGGCTGAGTCCCTGCTCTTTGGTAAATGTTTATATACGCACTTAGTTTTAAAAGCGGTATTGTTCCTTAAACGTCTTTTCAGTCTCATGCAGCGCGCGAGAGAAATTACAAGGTTAAGAACCGACTTAACTCAAACCTGCTCAGCACACGGTAAGTACGTCCGCACTGTTTGCCGGCTAGATTCGAACTGACTTTTTGGTATATTTTTATTTGTTTTTCAAAAACTGCAAATTCAAATGAAAAACAATCTTAGTATGTTATATACAATCTTATTTATAAATATACGAATCATTTACATTACTGTAGTCGTTCATGAGATGTGTGACAGAAATTTTACTACTTTGAAAATTATGTTCTTGTATAATTTGTAAACAAAATTAGCATTTTAAAATTTATTAGAAAACTTTGGACTTTTGTCCACAAATGTAGGTATATTATGTAACAAACACAAAATGAAGCACATTTTGCACGTGTTTGAAAGTTTGCGACACGAGCCGAAGGCGAGTGTTGCAATTCAAACGAGTGGAAAATTGCTATTTTGTGTGAGTTGCAAACTATACTTTTTATACGACAACGACAATTATAAAAATAGAAACAAATAAATAAACTGTAACAAACTGATGACATTTGACGTTTGGCGTTGTATTGTTTAAGCCACCTTAGGTTTTTCATCAAAAACAGCAGACCGAACACGAAATATTTCATATTGCATTTGTTGTCTAGCAACTTGCCTAGCAACCGATGCAAAATGAAATTCAGTACAAAATGTAGCTTCTTATGATTCAATTCAAGTCATGTTCATGTTGCGCTACCTTCAGCCCGTATGGTTGACCTTAAGATTCAATAATTTCGGTCGTATTAAAAATATATTAATTGTTTTTTGACACATTAGACAAATTATTATTATTAATAATAGTAACTCCTGGAACAATTATGTTTCTTTGTTTTTTGTGTTTATGTAAATTTGCTGTTACTAGTTTTATACTTTTCGTACAATAGCTATTTTTATATTTAGAGCGCAAAGTTTTGTTTTAGATCTCGGCTCACATTCCAATCTTGCGAGAGCGACATAAATATTTTGCGCTCGAATTATATACAATATATTTCCGACGAATGATTATAAAAATCTGGTGTGGGCACCACAGTACTTTCGTATACAAATAAAACCAACTGAACACGTATGACTTGTTTTTTGAGTATGGCTTTATTTTGATAAGTATTATAGATGATAAACCTGTTTAATTTTTCTTCTCGTAACTATTATTTTATCTTGAAACAGGTATTAATTAATATTTAGTCTTTCAAACTTACAAACTGACAATACAAATATGGCTTTTATAATATTTCAAACGACACATTTTTTTTTCATAGATGTAAAAAATGTTTTTGTAACTAAGATTATTGAAATATATTATATTATTAAATATATAATTTATTATATACGTGAATGTATCTAGAGATGCTCGATTGAGTGTTTATAATGGTGTGTTAGTGCCTACATTGATGTATGGTTCTGAATGTTGAGTGTGGATGAAGAAGCATGAACGACGTATAGCTGCTGTGGAAATGAGATATTTGAGGGGAGTATGTGGGTATACAAGACGTGATCGTATACGGAATACATTGGTGTATGATGAGTGTGAGATTGAGAAGAATGTTGTTAAGAAAGTGGGAGTGAGTCAGTTGAGGTGGTTTGGACATGTTGAGCGAATGTCGAATGAAAGGTTGGTGAAACTAATATATGTGGGTGAGATTGAAGGTGACCGATTGCGCGGGCGTCCGAGGAATAACTGGTTGGGTATGAATGATGGTTTGTTGCGTGAACGAATGATTCCGAGTGTGAAGAATAAACGAGCATGTATGAATGTGGACGAGGCGAAAGTGGTGTGTCAGGATAGGAATGTTTGGAGGAGATTGATTGTTGGTTGACTGTTTTTCTGGGTTCGTGCTACCCCACTAAGTGGAACATAGCGTGACGTTATGTATGTATGTATGTATGTTTTCTCAAAATTAGAAGCATGTACAAGAAAAGTGCAAAAAACATTTTATATTCCAAATATTATTGCTAACATCTTTCATTTGAAACATTTTCTCACAGCTGATTCCATTTTTGAAAAAAATGGAATTTATTATTTTGTGTGTCTTGTAAACTTCCTCTTCTGGCATTTCAATTTCATTCAAAATCAACTCAGCTCTTCATATTTTCATGAAACTTATAAATTCCAAGTTTCGTTTATGTCTCGTTCATGAGATATTGCGAACACGGTCATCCATCCATCCATCCATCCTCACACACAGACATCACTGAGAAATTGGTCTCAAGGGATTCAGTGGACGTCAAAATATGTATTTCAGCAAAAATTTCGTCATCGATTTTTTTCATGATTCCAATACTTTCTTATACTTTGTATAAGAAAGTAAAAAGAAAAATATTTATCTAATTTTATTAAAATAAACGCGTGCATAGCATATATGACATTCCTGTCATAGATTGAGTAGCTGTTCTTTTACGTCGTATCCCTGGTGACGAATTAGTAAAATAAAAAACAAATTTTGTTGCTCGTTGCTATTGAAGACGAGTGTGAAAATAAAATTTCTCAGATTATTTTTTGACGTTTCTTTAAACCAATGAAATGCTTTATTGTATGTCACGTGTCTGCGTTTTAACCAATCCTGTCATTATTATACTGATTATTTTTTGACGTTTATTTAAACCAATCAAATGCTTTATTGTATGGCACGTGTCTGTGTTTTAACCAATCCTGTCATTATTATACTGAGAATAATGCTCTTGTGAAAATTCCCGGCAATTTTCTCTGTAGCTTTTTTGTTTTTGTTGACAGATATCAGATGTCAGATAGGTATCATAAACACAAGTAAAAATGAGCAAAAAAAATAGATTTAGTGGCGTGCCTGATGATGAAATCAAAAAATAATCTAATTAAATATGACTCGAGAGTTCGATAAATTAGAAAATAATTCTCCAGTATCTTTCTCAAACTTGTCGCCATTTGGCAACAAGTTTTCGAAAGATCTGTCAAATTATTTTCAATTTATTCTCACCCTCTTGTTATATTATTACTGAGAATAATGCTGTTGTGATTATTCCCAGCAATATTCTCTGTAGCTTTTTTGTTTTTGTTGACAGATGTCAAATGTCAGATAGTTATCATCAACACAAGTAAAAATGAGCAACAAAGATAGATTTAGTGACGTGCTTGATGATGAAATAAAAAAATAATCTAATTAAATATAATTCGAGAGCTCGATAAATTAGAAAATAATTCTCCAGTATCTTTCTCAAACTTGTCGCCATTTGGCAATTGCCACTCAAGCCCTACGGGCTTTCGTGGCTATTGCCTGGCAACAACATTTCGAAAGATCTGTCAAATTATTTTCAATTTATTCTCACTCTCTTGTTGTATTATTACTGAAAACATCAACTTTGCGTTGACAAATGCAAGCGCCAAACAAAACTTTCAATAGCAGTCGTCGGAAAATGCTATTTGCGATTCTTTTGCTTCTGCTGACGTTTTGAGAAAAACTAAAATGAATCAATTAATCATTGTTATGAGAACCAACAAATATCTGAAGCATCTATATGTTAAACATTCTTGTGTCAAATGTAATTGTTAAACATGCAAATACAAATTAGAACTAATTACAAATTTATATGTATAAGGTAATATGGTGCCACATCAGATTTTTACATTATAAATTAAAATTGTTCGCCCGAGCAGGGACTTGAACCCTGGACCCTTGGATTAAAAGTCCAATGCTTTTTTTTTTTGACTTTTGACATCATTTATTGATAATTCTTGTTTACAGGTTAATAAACTTAATTCTATAACGTATATACATGTTTTTTAATATGAATTCCTGTTATATTAACTTAGCTTCACATTTTGATTAATTATTGAATAAAACTTAAAATAATTGATGTAGTGTGTGTATGTGTAGTGTGCTTTTAAATAATTATGCATTGTGATTAAGTATATATACAAATGGGCATAACGCTCATAATATTTTACAAAATTGACAACTTAAAACTAAACTTACAAACTAATATAAACGAACATGTAATTATGATTAAGTTATCTATTTAGTAAACTAATGCTAAAGTAAAATTTAAACTAAATTAGAAACTATATATGTACAAATAAATAAAATAGTAAAATAAATAGATAACTTATAGAAACAGCAGAGGTGTGTTTCAAGTTTTGATTGTGTGTAGTGTGAGAGAGAGTCTCGTGTACATGTGTGATGTCAGAGTAGTGAGCAAGTATTAATCTTGGAACGTTTCCTGGAAGATCGGAAGCGTCTGATATGGAAGTTTGTGTTTCAGTGTGATTTCTGTGTTGTCATGTCTTAGTCTGGTGATGTTTTTTGTGAGTTCGCAGTCACTGGCATACGTTTGCAGCGTGTAAAACTTTTGTGCATGTTGTGTAATGTAATCTTGAATGTATGGTAATTTTGTTTGTTCATGTAGTGTTGTGATTGGTGTGTATCGGTCTTTACCTGTAACAAGGCGTAACATTTTGTTTTGTAGTACTTGTAGTGGTTTGAGCGCTGTATGTGTCAGGTGTGCAAAAACTGGAGCTGCATAAACAAGAATAGGTCGGATTAGTGTTGTGTACAAGTGTGTTTTTGTTTTTTCTGACAATTTACTGCTTTTGGATAAAAGTGCGTAAACTTGTTTGATTGTGTAGTGTGCTTTTATAACAGTGTTGTGTATGTGGTTAAAGAAATTAAGTCTACTGTCCAAGTAGACGCCCAAGTATTTAACAGTATTTGATGGGGTGATTTTTTGTGTTTTAATTTTGATTGGTGTATAGATTTTTATATTGGTGAATTTTCTACTAAAAACGATCACTTCAGTCTTGCCTATGTTTAATTTAATTTTCCAATTTGTGAAGTATGTGTCTAGGATATTTAGATGAATTTGAATTTGTCTCCCCGCTACTTCAGCACTGTGGCTGTGCGCGTATATGGCAGTGTCGTCGGCGAACAGAGAAGTTTCTGTTTTGGCAAATGTGGGTATATCATATAAATAAATGATAAATAATAAGGGGCCTAAAATACTACCCTGTGGCACCCCCGCTCTAATCAATCTTTTTTCAGAGTATTTATTATCTATTTTTACTGAAAAATATCGGTCTGTTAAATATGAGTGTAAAAGTCTTATTAAAATTTCGGGAGTTTTAATTTTGATTAATTTATATATAAGTCCTGAAACCCAAACCTTGTCGAATGCTTTTTCTATATCTAATAGAGTCATTACAGTTACTTTGTTTTTATTGAAATTAATTGTTACATCATTCACGAGTCGCGCTAGTTGTTGCGTGGTGTTGCGTCGTTCGCGGAATCCAAATTGACAATCAGGCAGAATATTGTTCTCATATATAAAATCTGAAAGTCTTTTAAAAATAATTTTTTCGGTTAATTTTGATAATGTGGTCAAAAGGCTAATTGGTCTATAATTTGTTGGAGACTTGTGATCCTTTTTTGGTTTTGGAATCGGAATAACGGAAGCATATTTCCACTGGGCTGGCCAATAATTAAATTTGAATATTGCATTGATAATGTAACATAATTGTACAATGCACTTTTTACTTAAATTTTTTAAAACTTTGTTTTCTATATTATCTATACCTGGTGCTTTATTGTTTGGCAATTTTCTAATAAATTTAATAATTTCATTTGGTTTTGTTACAAGAGTTCTTAGTGTTTTCTTGTCAGTTTCAAGAGGAGTGTTCAAATGTTCAGTAACCATGTTTTCAATATTTGTGTGGTGTGTATTATTTTGATCGTCAAGTTTATGAACGTTTTCAAAAACTTCTGATATAATGTTGGCTTTTTCTAAATTTGTGAAGTATGTGTTATTGTTGTGTTGCAGTGTAGGTATAGAAGAGATGTTGGATCGTTTTAACTTTTTTGTGAATTTCCAAAGTGAATTGTCTTGTGTGTTTAGTGTGTTTAATTTATTAGTCCATGTTTTGTTTCTGTGTTCGCTGATTAGTGTTTTAATTTGTCTGTTGATGTGTATCATATTGTGTCTGTGTGTTTGATCTTGAGTTCTCTGCCATAATCTGCGCAAGTGATTCCTCTGAGCGATCAACTGTGTAATTTGGGGTGGAAGTTTGTCTTTGTGTGTATTTATTTTGATTTGTTGTGAATGTTTGCGTTTAACAGTGGTGATTATATTTGTGAGGTTCTCTAGTTCCGTGTCAATGTCTTGTGTGGTGTTAATGTTACTGTTTATTGTGATGTGAGAATCCAAACATTTCCTGAATGCAGCCCAGTCTGTGTGTTTGTATGATGTGATATGTCTTGTGTGCTTTTCTGTGTACTGATTGTTGAGCATGAAAGAAATAGGGTTGTGGTCAGAGTTTAGCTCTTGTAGACATATCGGATCCGACATATGCACTACATTCCTCTGCACGATTAGATCTATGGTACTTGGCGCGTAGCCACTATGCGGGAAGTGTGTGTGTGTCGGTGTGTGATGGAGTTGAGCGTTGTGTGCAGTAATGTACGAATAAAGCACCCTACCGTTTGCATTGCTACGGTTGCAGTTCCACGTTTGGTGTACAGCGTTCAAATCCCCTACAAGTAGTACTTTGTGTGAAATGTTGAGTAATGAGTGTAAATCATTTTGAGTAAAAGTGTTTTGTGGTCTATTGTAAGTGCCAAAGATGTGTGTGTTGTCCAGCAGTCGAAAACAGACTGCTTCTAGGGACGTTTGTGGAAGTGGAATATGTTGGTAAGAGATGGTGTTTTTAATTATTGCTGCAACGCCGCCAGCCGCATGTTTGTCTGTAGGTCTGTCCTGTCTTAAAATTGTGTACCCCTTGATTTTTAATTTGTCTGTATGTGTAAGTCGTGTTTCGTTTAATAACATTATGTCTACGTCGTGTAAGTGTAAAAAATTTATTAGTTCCCCTGTTCGTGTTTTCAGACCGTTGGCGTTCCAAGATATAACCTGTAAATGTTTAGAAGTCATAATTGTTTAAATTTTGTGTAAATTGTATCATTAATAATCCTTTCTGCTGTTTCGTTTGGCACTCGGCCATTTTAGAGTTTAAAGTTTTGATTATATCTAAAAATTTATTAATATTTATGTGATTATTTAGTGTATTTATTTCATTACATAACGTATTGAAGTCATCTATGTTGTTGGACGCTTGAGAGGGCCGCGGCTGAGAAGCGCGGCTTGGTGGTAGGCTCGGGAACTGCGCCGTGTCTAACGCAGGGACTTGGTCTCGTTCGGGAGGGCTCTGGTTGGAGTAAATGCCACGCCACCGAAAACCACGCCGTATAACTTCCATGCGTCCTAAAATCCACGCGCCCGACAAACCACGCCGTATAACTTTTCTCCCACCACTATGTCCACGCCGTAGAAACTCGTTCTGCATAACTTGCTCTTGTAATGACGTTAGAACATAGCGATTCAATACAAAATAAATCTCATAGATGGCGCTGTGCGCTACAGAAATCTACAGTAGTTGGATTGTACTAACATGGGCGGTATATGAATTTCTACTATATTTAATTGATTAATTTGATTTACTTGACATTTTGTTCATTAAAAATCTGAATATACATATACCACCATTACGAACACAGCAATGTTTTCCCTATTGCTCGTAATTCAAATTTATCCACCAGTTGTCAGTCACTTTGTTGGCTCGTCCCAATATTTAATTGATTAATTACTTTTTAAATGAATTTAAGAGAATAAACTTTACCATAAAACAAGAAGTAAGGTATGATATTTATAATAGGTACCTTATTTATTAACTAAGTTTAAATGTAACTATGAAGTATAAAATAAAAAAGCGAAAGTAAGACAAGACAAGATATTTAATTAATTTTAATAAAAAATACTAATTTACTTAATAATAAAACTAATTATTAGAGAAAAAAAAGGATCTTCTAGATACAAAAATCAAAATAAATTATTAAATTTATTTATCGTCTCATAGACTTACTCCCATGGACGTTAGTTTTATTAATATTTTTTTTTGCCAGCAATTTTTAAACGAAAAATTATAAATCTAGATTTAATTTTTCGACTTAAATTGTGACATGATAGCATGTGTGAACTTCAAATTTTTTTAGGTAAATTCTTTTAAATTGATTTTTTGTTCTGCTACTACGTTATAATATTGTTGGAATATAAATTCCATTTCAATAAAAAATTGAAAAGTTTCAGTATTACAAAAAAATAATGTGTTGCGTTTAAAACATTTCAGTTCTACTAATCGTGAATATATCTTTTTATCAAAATTTTTTTACAATTTGTACATATTTTTGAGCACTTTCTTATGCTGTTTACTATATATCCACTTATATTATTTAGAGAATTAGTTTGAGCATTATTTAAAGTAATATTATTAATATTTTCATCTGGTGTAATTGTAACATTATCATAGGTTGTTTAGGTACACTTATAATATTTTTGAAATCTGATAAAAATTAGCGATCATCAAGATCGCCTTGGAGAAATTTTGTAGGTACTGTGATACACAAATTAACTTTAAATTGTTTTTAAATTGCAATGTTGTGGGATCTAATTGTTTAGCACGAACTACACTGAACAGATTTTCTAAGCAGTTTTGAGTAAATCTGCTTGTCAATAAGAATAATTAACCTTTCTCTTCTAGAAATAAATATTGTAAGTCCAGCAAAGATTGCGTTGTAATGAGTACTCCGGTTTGTGATGGTTTCCACTGCATTTTTGGACCAACCTTGAAACTTTGAAAAATTTCTAACATCTCACGAAGAAAAGAAATAGTTTTTTGATAATTTTCTTCGTTGAATTTACTGAGAGCAACAGATGGATGCCGGGAAGAAAATAATTTAAACCATTTTTCAATTAAATCAATAAACCATGCCGTTGTTAATAACTCAGGTTTATTTTGTTCCTCAGATAAAAACTTGAGACCACTGCTAACTTCATGATTGATAACATGTGTTGATTTTGAAACCCTCATTTTATCATAATGGCTTGGAGATAACTCCTCATCAGTAAGTTTCTGTGCTAGCTTTAACGGCAGGTTCTTCTGGTATTCAACAAGCTCATTTAAATGTTCTGCATTTATAATATTTGTTGGAAGGTTAAACTTTATTTTAATATGATCAGTAATTTGTATGGTTTTGTTTGTAATAAGCATATTATTTATGTTTTTTAATAAATGGGGTACATCTGCCAATATATAGATTTTTCTTTCAGAATCAAACGGATGAATAATGTAGTTTGTTGTTTTACTGAATCGGCCAGCAGTTATACCCCATTTTCTCCATAATGATTGGTTGGAAGACCCCCTATCAGATGTGATGCTGACAATCTTCAATCCCATTTCTTCACTCATTTTAATAATTTCGAACGAAATATTTTCGTAAACTACCCCATTTACTGAATTTCCCCTTAAAATAATAAGCAACAGTTTGCTTCCAGCGGGTACTTACACAACCTAACATAATAACTAAAACATGAGTTGCAATTCCAGAATGTTCTGGCAAAGTTGCATCACCCATGTAAGAACAAGCCATTAAATCCAGCCACTGTACAGAAATCCAAATAAATATCCATTTTAGTATAATATATAATTATATTTATAGTATATTATTCAATGATTATGTAATGTACGCTTTTACGGGTAGGTATCATGATTACGAATATTCCTACGTTGACAATTCAAGCCTTGAAAAATGATGCGCATGAATCCTGTCAAACTCAAATATTTTTACACTAATTATTCTAGTACCGATTAACGAATATCTCAAATTTGCATATTAAATTAAAATTTTATTTATATAAATGTTAAACAAAAATATGTTGTACTCAAATAAAAAGTAATAAAATAATATTATACTCCGTAGAGAAATAAATGCATGAGAAGAAATGCAATTAAACTTATGTACAGGGAAGAATTCAATTTACATAATTACAAATAAAATGAACTCGAATAAATTATATTGAAGATATAAATAAGAAGAAATTTAAAACTTATTTAATATTATTTGTGTAGATTAAAAACTATTATTTAGATATGAGAAACAAGTTATAACCTTACTTTATATTTAAAAAATAGAAAATTCATTATATTGATGCATGATAGTATATTATGATACAAGTGTATAAGTAAATTTTTAAAGCACGTACGGCGAGTTTAAGAGTACGACGCGAAGCGGAGTGCATTTAACGTCGCTTGTGCTTTAAAAGCACTTATACACGTGTGTCATACGCTATTTTTTATTATACCTGCATCATACTCTGAAAAAAATCTGGAAAGAAGCATTTTGATTTTGATTCATTTCATAATTTTGCGCGTGTGACATTTGACGTATCGTTTACATGGAGACTGGTTAGCATTTGTTGTTTACGTTTACAGTCTTGACAGATATTAATAATAAATATTTTTGTTATTTGCTTAGTAACCTTTAAAGCACGGTGTGTTTTAATCTTGCGTTTATGAACGCTGTAGCGTGTATTAAACACGGATTATGATGCAGGTATAATAAAAATATTTGTATGTATTAATAACAAACAAAAAATGGTTTGGATGATTATAAGTTGATTCTGTTCAATTTATTTTTTAGAGTAAAAACTTGGGTAATTTATTGTTCTTCAGCTAATTTTTATCATAGTAAAGTTTAATGACATTCAGTAGAAGAATGCTGGACTAAGCTGCTGAAACTCAACACAACTGAAATATACGAACAGTGATAACTATGACTAGAATTTCCTTCTACAAATTAAGAGGCTATTTATGTAAAATACATAATTTCTATTGTATATAATGATGTTATGTAGTTGTGTAGTGTTCTCTTACTACTCTTTTGTAACATGACTGCTATAAATATTAATCAAAAGTTATTGCCAGCTTATTACCATTGTAAGAAAATAGGAACCTTTTTGTTATTAAGTAAAGGAATGCATCAGAGAAAAAATATATAATCGTAAATCGTTTCGACACTATTCCATTTAAATTTTTATACAGCTAAATTTATGTGCCATAATGTTGCAATAGTTTTTACTTTTCATGTGTCATCTACTCTTCATGTATCATTTCTGTATGAAAATGAGATCTTATTGTTTAAGCAAGTAAAACCATAAATTAATTATTTAATTACTTATGACACTGTGATAATTACCTCTTTTGCTTCTAATTCATGTAGATATTGCCAAATATAATGAAAGACTTTTGGATTAAGTTCCATAAAAATATTTATTTAAAAATGTTTAGAATTATTGAACAAAGTTTTTTTTTTTTCATTAGGAAAACAAATGAATAACATAATTAAACAGCGTTCCATAACAAATTGTTTAAATTCTTTTGGATAAAAAATTTTTGATAAAAAGATATATTCACGATTAGTAGAACTGAAATGTTTTAAACGCAACACATTATTTTTTTGTAATACTGAAACTTTTCAATTTTTTATTGAAATGGAATTTATATAGTAGCAGAAAAAAAAATCAATTTAAAAGAATTTTACCTAAAAAAATTTGAAAATATATCAAGTTCACACATGCTATCATGTCACAATTTAAGTCGAAAAATTAAATCTAGATTTATAATTTTTCGTTTAAAAATTGCTGGCAAAAAAAAATATTAATAAAACTAACGTCCATGGGAGTAAGTCTATGAGACGATAAATAAATTTAATAATTTATTTTGATTTTTGTATCTAGAAGATCCTTTTTTTCTCTAATAATTAGTTTTATTATTAAGTAAATTAGTATTTTTTATTAAAATTAATTAAATATCTTGTCTTGTCTTACTTTCGCTTTTTTATTTTATACTTCATAGTTACATTTAAACTTAGTTAATAAATAAGGTACCTATTATAAATATCATACCTTACTTCTTGTTTTATGGTAAAGTTTATTCTCTTAAATTCATTTAAAAAGTAATTAATCAATTAAATATTGGGATGAGCCAACAAAGTGACTGACAACTGGTGGATAAATTTGAATTACGAGCAATAGGGAAAACATTGCTGTGTTCGTAATGGTGGTATATGTATATTTAGATTTTTAATGAACAAAATGTCAAGTAAATCAAAAATATATTGTTCCATGCATCAATATAACAATTATATTAGTGCAGAAATATTATTACATTATTTTCTAAAGAATAAGGTGGAAAATTGCTTCAAATGTGGGAAAAAAAGTCAAGACATATATGAACGTTTGTTATGCTCATTTCTTGCTCTTGGATTTTTATTAAGGTATGATTGCTTTTAATTTTTTATACTGAAATTAACTAATGAATTATATTTATAGTTCGAACTGCCAATAAGAAAGGAATTCTTAAACATGAGGTCATTCCAACCCAAGATTTTCCACTGACTGTTTGACATAAGAAATGTCAAAATAATTAAACGGAAGACAGAAAGAATAATTCTGAATGTAATTGTTAATAATTTTTATTTCTTTATAATATGTACTATTTATGTATTTATTTACTATCTACAATATTTTTAGAGAAGTACTGGCAAACATAAACATGAAAATTGATGAAATATCTAGTGAGTCTAAAATATCAGAGAATGATGGACCATAAGCAGTTGGGCAAAGAATTTGGTAGTAACTGGCACACTAGATGAACATTGCTAAATTAATTTACAATGCGATAATAGTGTAAATAAGTGTTTTTCACCATGAATGCAATGAAATCAGGTGAAAATTTGATTGCCTTTGCCAGAGTAAACTTCCACTGGCGCACACTTTTTTCGAATGAAATGTTTATATTATGTGGTGTGCCTTTTAATTTATGTTTGTAAACATAGACCGTATAAGGAAATATATCAAAGCTAAGCAAAAAATCTGATTTGATTTTTATTTTTATGTAGGTCCTCTTTTTACTATCATTCGAAATGCTTCATTAAATAAATGTATATATGTCTATTAAAGAAATGAACATCTTTTTTTCTAATTATTGCGACAAATAACTCAAATTTGTACACTCAATCCTACATCAATTCTAATGCTTTTAAATATAAGAACGTAATGTTTTCCTTATTGCTCCACCTTTAGTGCTGCCATCTGCTATCAGTGGCTCATGCGGATAGTAGAAATTCATATACCGCCCATGTTAGTACAATCCAGCCACTGTAGATTTCTGTAGTGCACAGCGCTATGTTCTAACGTCATTACAAGAGCAAGTTATGCAGAACGAGTTTCTACGGCGTGGACATAGTGGTGGGAGAAAAGTTATACGGCGTGGTTTGTCGGGCGCGTGGATTTTAGGACGTATGGAAGTTATACGGCGTGGTTTTCGGTGGCGTGGGTTACTTCGCTGGATAACGGTCGCTGATTCCAGGCATTCTTTTTGGGAAGCGGTGCCGGGACAAACTGACGTGGTTCAATAGTTCGGGTGGCTTGCCTCGAGATTTCTTCCAGTTTTCGGATGTAAGCGGGGCAGTTTGAATAATTTGCTGGGTGATCATTACCACAATTTACACATTTGGCGGGCAATTCTTTAGATTTTTTGCAATCTCTTGTCAAGTGATTCATTGCACACTTCAGGCAATTTGGTGGTGCAAAACAGTTTGCGGTGGCGTGTCCCCAAGCTTGACAATTATGACACTGAATGATACTTCTCTTATTTATGTGCCTTTCCCAATTAACATGTGTATGTAAAATTATTTTTACAGATTTTTGAAGATCAGATATTTTTATATTGCTATCCGTAATGACTAAAAATAGTGGTCGGCTTGTCGCTTTCATTTTAAAAATTTTTCTTACAGGGATTTCATATATATCCTGCAATTCTGCTTTAATTTCATCTAATTCAGGTTCACTGTCAAGCCCACGTAAGACAAAGGCATGAGTTTTTTCATTTTTTTCAGTAAAAGTAAAGTGCGAAATGTCATCTTTAATTAATTGGTTTTGAATTTTTTGTTTTTCTTCAAAACTGTTAATAAATAAATTGGTGGTATTCTTACTAAATCGCAGCTTAAATCCACTTGGTGCATTCAGAGTTAATTTCGAAATCAATTCTCTGTGATTCGTCCATTTCGTGTTTATAATTATTGGAGTAGGCTTGCTCTGTTTTGTTTTCTCAGAGCTGTCATCATTTGCAAGAACTTCATATTTATTTCTTGTTGGGACTGAAGAGATCGAATTTTCTTCCAACTTGCTTGATTTAGCACTATTTCTTTTACTAACCAGCTTAAATGATGGATCCATATCCACATCGTTCATGGTTTCTTGTTGCGACGTCTTATTATCATCTGCGAGTTGAACTGTCACAACCCGCCGTCGTTTTTTGATTACTCCAGACTCGTCCTTCCCGGAAATATCGAACAGCCGATATCCACGGGTAGCCCAGCACTTATTAACCACTTCAAACACTCACTTCGTTTTTATTTATGTAAAATTACTATTCTTTTATCAAAATTTATAGCAAAATTTTTGCGAGAGAAAAATAACAGCACTATTATTAAACAGCGTTGCTATAAAAGTCCAATGCTCTACCGACTGAGCTACCCGGGCTCGTGCTGTTCATAGATAGTGTGTAGCGAGGACAGCTGCACATCATAAGAACATGGAAACTGAATACGTGTCGACAAAACCGTCAGGTCCCACCGAGATTTGAACTGGGATCGCTGAATTCAGAGTCCAGAGTGCTAACCATTACACCATGGAACCAACAAATTATGTATTAAGATTACACCAATTTTATTAATTTTCATTAGATTTAGAGATAATTAAATATAAAGAAATTAAATTTCATAAATTTTGCATTCCATGTACACCATGGAAACTCCTAAAAATTTTAATTTTTACGAAATGTGACACATTGTGATTTTTTGTGTGAAATATATGTCAAAAAATTAAATAAATATACGAAATAAGATTAAATTTCTGAAATATAAATAGAATATAAACAAATAAGAAGGTATGTTTGTGTATCATCAAATACTATTTTGTACCGTTTAAGGAGGTTATGTGTTGCACACATCACATTTTTAGTAATAGTAATTCCTGAAACAATTTCGTTTTTTGTATTTTGTCTTTATATAATTTTGCTGTTACTAGTTTTATAATTTTCGTAGAATAGCTATTTGTATATTTAGAGCGCAAAGTTACGTTTTTCCCCTCGAACACAAATATTTCAACGTGAGCTGCAGGCGAACGTTGCAATCGTTTTAGAGTGACATAAATACTTTGCGCTCGAATTATACACAATTTTTTTCCGACGACTGATTACTAAAAGATAAATATTGCTCTAATTTCATTAAAATAAACGCATGCATCGCATGTATGACATTCCTATCAACTATTGATGAAGCTGTTCTTTTACTTCGTATCCATGATGACGAATTAGGAGACGAGCGGCAAAATAAAATTCCTCAGAAAACATCAACTTTGCGTTCACAACTGTAAGCAGTAAAGGAAAATCTCTATAATATAATATACCACGTGAATGTTGGCATAGGCAATTAATATGTGAAATCAGTTTTTTGTAAATAAAAAGTGTCCGGCAAAAAATTATGCCGATATCCCTACATCTTATTTAATGCAGATTATTTTATTTTGATACCGCAATTTAATGAAATTAATAATAATGATTCCTAATTTTCCGCCTACTCTTTTAATTGCTACTGACATATAGTGCTTGCAATTTGTTTTAAATATTTTAATCTGTCACTGTCATCATGAAGACATTAAATGTCGAGAACCGTGTAAATATTATTAGAATGTATTATGGGGGCGCAGTGCAAGACAAATATCTGAATACACCACAGGAATGAACGCTGAATAATTTCCATCGCCAGAAATTGACAGTGACAGATTAAAATATTTAAAACAAATTGCAGGCACTATATGTCAGTAACAATAAAAAGAGTAGGCGGAAAATTATGAATTATTATTATTAATTTCATTAAATTGCGGTATCAAAATAAGGTAATCTGTATTAAATAAGATGTAGGGATATTGACAGTATTGTGATATAAAATTTGGATACATAATTTTTTGCCGGACACTTTATTTACAAAAAACTGATTTTACATGTTAACTGTCTTTACCAACATTTACGTGACACACTGTACCTATATAACAGTCGTCGGAAAATGTTATTTGCGATTTTTTTGCATCTGCTCTCGCTTTGAGAAAAACTAAATTGATGGGTTAATAATCAATAGCAAACGGATTATATACACACAAAAAACTGAAGTATATGCTCATATATATGCACAGATTTTTTGGGAAGTGTGCACTATATAATATGCACAAATATGACAATATATGCAGCATAATATGCAAAAAAAATCTTATATTATTAGATAAAAAGTATAAATGTATGCATTATGAGTTTTATTGCACAATACAGTCTTAATCCTGATTTACAATTAACAAATATACTACTAATATACATATAAACTTAGTCTAGAAACTTGATATTATAAGATTATGACATATTTACATAATTACAATAACAAATTATTCAAAATTTTCTAAAAAAAACCAACAAATAAGAAAAGTAAAAGATATATCCAGCTGAGAATTCTCGGTTTAATATTCATTGTACCCACTTTTACCAGCATTCGTGTATACAATGAATACCTAACGTTACCGTTACAGGGATTTCCCTAGAAATATTAAAGTTTATTGGTTTGTGTATTTGCTTATTGTATTTTTTATTGCTTTTCCGTTGCATTCTTCAATTCATTGCGGCCTCCTCCAATATTTGGGAATTATCAATGTGCATTAACAGAAATTTCAGATTGTTTATCACTAGACAAGGTTTTAAAAATATTAAAATATGCAATTATATGCAACTTTTGTAAAAATATGCACAAGAATGCCCAAATATGCTATATATGCAATTAGTAATTAGCATTAATTAACTCTAATCAACGTAATTCATCCAGAAAATTGATTTTATTTAAAGATATGCAAAAATTAAAATATATTTTTTTACTTTGCATATAATCCGCTCTCTAATAATCAATTAATCATTGCTATGACGACCAACATATTTATGTAACATCTATATGTCAAACATGATTGTGTTAAATGTAATTAAGCAAATACAAATTATGTAGAAGGTAATATGGTGCCACATCAGATTTGTACATTATAAATTAAAATGATTCGCCCGAGCAGGGACTTGAACCCTGGACCCTTGGATTAAAAGTCCAATGCTCTACCGACTGAGCTACCCGGGCTCGTGCTCTTCAGTGCCTAGTGTGTAGCGAGGGCAGCTGCACATCATAAGAACATGGAAACTGAATACGTGTCGACAAAAACATCAGGTCCCACCGAGATTTGAACTCGGATCGCTGGATTCAGAGTCCAGAGTGCTAACCATTACACCATGGAACCGACAAGTTTTGTTTTAAGATTCAAATAGATGAGATGTGTTTGTTACGGATTATAAAAAGTAAAAGTGTTCCGGTACCGGGAATCGAACCCGAGCCTCCTGGGTGAAAGCCAGGTATCCTAGCCACTAGACCATACCGGATGATATTGCAAATAATTGAGAATCACACATACGACATAAACAGTGTTCGAATGTAGAATGTGTTGTGTAATGGCTTCAGTTTTTTGGGTGAAGTTATTATTATTATATTATAGTATTAGTTTGCAAACTACACAAGTCAACATTGAAGTCCTACTTTTTTACAACTTTGAAACAAAAGGTGTTGCTTAAAGTGATAATTAATCTAGTCGTAAATATTATTATATCCTAACATACAATAAAATTTTCTTATATGTAATATAAGAAAGTATAGCAATCATGCAATAAATGGAATGCGAGATTTTCTCGGAAATAGGTAGTGATTCCGTTTTGACCATTTTACCTCCCGCCACATCCTGTAAGGAAGGAATAGGAATCGTGCTAAAAATTCGGTAGTGAGTTTTCAGCGAATGAGCACGTTTTAGGGTCCCTAGAATACGATTTTAATAGTTTCGCGATGATGTCTATGTGTGTGTCTGACTGTCTGGCTGTTAGTCTGTGTGGATCTCTGGAGTTTCGGTTTCTCAAAAACTACATAACTGAAAATTTTGATATTTTGCATATATCAATTGTATCCCATTTGGAAGAGCTGATTGGTTTTTGGTGAAAATCCAATAACCGGAAGTGGTAGTTTACTTGAAGCCATATCAAGTTATTTTTAAATATCTCAGTAAATTATGGTATAATTAGTATTTTGTTATTACAATAATGTTTCAAATATTATTATCCACAATTATTGTTTGAAACAATTTCCTCTTACTGTCACCATTTACAAATTAAAACACATTAAAAAAATTATATTTTTTAATATTTTCGTTAAAATCTGCTAACCAGTGTTGAAAAAAAAGGCAACGCAACGATTGAAAAATGACATTTTTTAACATGAGCAGTGTCATAGTCATAAGTTTTGGAAGGAATGAGCATTCCTTGATAGTGGTGGTCCGTGTTCTTGCATTGTTTGATAAGAAATCTATAGCGGGAGGTATTGTACTGCCCACAGCAGATTTTTTCAATGATGTCTTTATGAATGTATGGGTGTGCATTTCACGTACACAAAGTCAATTTTGTAACACTGTTTTTCTCAAAAACAATGCTACAAAATTGAATTTTGTGCAACTGTTTTTGGGGAATTTATTATTTGTAAAATTAACAGTCTGCCAAACTTGGGGCTGTCATTGCTCATGTAAAAGTGGGTAATCTGTTACTTTCCTTGTAAAATCGCCATAGTTATAGAGCATTTATTAAGAGGTGTTGGATAATAGTATATTCTAGAACAAGTAATGGAATGGCACATGTTCCACGCGAGTAAAAGTTTGTAGCCCGAACCGAAGACGAGGGCTACGTTTTGCGAGTTTCTATAAAAAGGTTTTGGAAATTACACAAAATATACAAATATAAAACTGTTGAAATCGTCAAACTCAAATAAATCAAATTAAAACAAGCAGACATAACCATAGTAACTGAATCAAGATACTTCATATATCGCGCTAATATGCGGCTCTGATTCGTCGAAAATATTCCATACGCAGCGTATGGAATGTTAGTGATTCCATAACAATTTTTAGTAGTGGAATGCCTAGTTTCCAAAACAGTGTAATAAGAAAATTTTATCGTTTTGACAGCGGATTAATAGGAAGGTAACTTTTGCAAGTGATAAAAAGTTATTTACCTTTCTCCTAGCTACCAAATCAAAATACTAACTACATTAATGTCATTTGCCTTATATGTCAAAAATATGATATATAATAATTGTATTTCAAGCAATTGCACTTTTAAATAAACATTTTCATAAATAATGTCGTTAAATTATCTCGCCGAATTACACTCGAACATTTTATTTTCTTCGGATAAACTTCAGTTTGACAACTCAACCTTGTCACCTGACAGCAATTGACTTAAAAAATAAAATCACTCCACCTACGGTGTCGTGACTTTATTAAAGCAGTTTTCTCGTCAAATTGCTAGGTAACAAGGTAACAAGGTTTCGTTACAAACAGAAATTTATCCGGCAAAATAAAAAGCTCTTGTGTAATTACAGTTGAAAAATAAAATTCGAATAAAAAAAAAAACGAAGAGAAAGATTTGTAGATTATTAATCATATTACAATTTTCAAAAAAATCTACAATAATCCGTTCCTTTTGCTAATTACCAGTCGTATCATTTTTTAATCAATAGGAAACAGTCTGATCGGATAATAGATCGTGGATTACGCCTACTGGAGTAAGCTCGTTAAAAAAAATTCCTCAAATACACATCTCATAGCAACAATTTATGCCCGATTTTTCAGTGCGAGTTTAAACCAAATTTTTAGTTTAAGTTTCAGTTTAAGGTTTAAAGTGTATTTCAGTTCTACTTAAACCATGAACTGAACTCAAATTTCGCTTGAACTTGAACCTTATCGGGTACTTGGTTCAACGTAGAGTTCAAGGTTTAATGACAAATAATGACAGTTTTCGCGATGAATTTGGTTGTCAAAAGTTATATTATTAAATATTAATATTGTGAATAATATTAAATTAGGAGAAATTGTGTGCGTTATTTATTTATTATGGAGTCATCTGACAATAAGGAGGATATAAACTTTTTTGAAAATCAATTAATACGAAGATCCAAAATACATAGATATAGAATTTATCATTTCGATATTTGAGACGATTACGATCTTTTTAACAAAATTTAGATTGAGCAAAGAAACCATCATTAGTGTAATTATAAATGTCAACAACGGCCTTATAAAATATCCTACTGCCTGGCAAAGTTGTTAAAGATATAGGTTACATATATATGCGAGTAGACTCATGTACTTTAACTGCCGAAATTTAAAGAAATCATACTGTAAATCTAGATAAAACGATCCCATTAACATTCAGATTTTTTGAACATAGGAGATTTAACTGGGGTACATACGAGTAAATCTGCGATCCGAAAAATTATTTTAAAAAATATTGCATGCAATAGCAGTTTCAGTAATAGAAAAAATTTACTGTAGTCATTGTTAAAATACAGTCCCCCTGCTAATAAATAAAGGTATAAATAAATTTATATGTTAGAAATATTTGCTCCTCTTCTCTAGTGAAATTTATTCACATTTTCAATTACAATCATCTTAACTGTCATACGGAAAATTAGAACAAAAAACTCACCAATCTGTCAAATTTGTCAATAATTTTGACGTTATGTCACTTTTATAACTACCAACTTTATCAAATTAAAGCATAGAATCGTTGAACTTCAGTTCAACTAAACTTGAAACTTAGAAACGCCATGTCCACTGAACTAGTTCAAAAATTAGTTCACGGCTCTACTGAACTTTTACTTAAACCATGACTGAAAAACCGGACATTAGTCTCTGCCCAATCCGCTATGTAGGCGCTTGTAGTCATTTCATACTGCTACTAGATCCTAAATATTTTTTAAATTTTAATAATTTTTTGCCTCACTAATGCCCAGTTGCACCAAAGTTAGTTAAATTTTAAACTTGGTTTAAATAAATAAAAGCAATTCGAAGTTATATGTCATATGGAGTAATTGACATTGGTGTCAAATATGAGATACGCTTTTATTTATTTAAAACAAGTTTAAAATTTAACTAACGTTGGTGCAACTGGGCATTAGTGGGATATAGCGTGATGTTATGTATGTATGAAAACAAATGTTACATGCGATAACAAATATTATATTATACAAATATAAGTACAAATATTATTAGAAACAATTTCGAAATAATTTTTGTACAAAATAATTCATTTTCGACATCCTTATTTGCAAAAGTTCAGATAATTACTTTGAAGAAGCTTTGTCAGAACTTTACAAAATAAATAATTTTGGGGTCATATTTGCAAATATTCTTATAATTACTTTGAAGAAACTTTGTTACAATTTTACAAATTAAATAAATTAGTTTCGAAATAAATACGTCACAACCTTTCAAACAAAATGAATCATTTTTGAGATTGAAGGTGAACGATTGCGCGGGCGTCCGAGGAATAACTGGTTGGGTATGATTGATGGTTTGTTGCGTGAACGAATGATTCCGAGTCTGAAGAATAAACGAGCATGTGTGAATCGCACTATGAATGTGGACGAGGCGAAAGTGGTGTGTCAGGATAGGAATGTTCGGAGGAGATTGATTATTGGTTGACTGTTTTTCTGGGTTCGTGCTACCCCACTAAGTGGGACATAGCGTGACGTTATGTATGTATGTATGAAAAAAATATATTTCATTTATCAATAATTATTTTTAATCAAATTAGTTCATTAAATTGTCAGTTACTTTATCGTTTTAGCATTTTACTGACCTGTTTTAATTAAAATAAATTATTTGTGAATTTATACATGAATTTTCTAAAATGCAAGTGAACCCGGAAATTAAAATATTTTCTAACATAAATACTGTGTTCTTGTTCGTAACGCAAGTGAACTTGAATATTAGAAAATGTTCTAATATAAGTATTGCTTGTGCTTTCGCTAATGCAAGTGAACAAGTAGACCAGTCAGCAAATCTTCTAAAGTAATAACTATACATGCATATTCATAATTTCAATACGTCCAGGAGCTTCAAAACTTGCAACATTATGAGAGGAAGCCTGTATGAGAGGAAGCCTGTAAAAAATATTTTTCAGTAATAATATAACAAGAGAGTGAGAATAAATTGAAAATAATTTGACAGATCTTTCGAAAACTTGTTACCAGGCAATAGCCACAAAAGCCCTAGTGGGTATTGCCAAATGGCGACAAGTTTGAGAAAGATACTGGAGAATTATTTTCTAATTTATCGAACTCTCGAGTTATATTTAATTAGATTATTTTTTGATTTCATCATTAGGCACATTACTAAATCTATCTTTTTTGCTCATTTTTACTTGTGTTGATAACTATCTGACATCTGTCAACAAAAACAAAAAAGCTACAGAGAATATTGCCTGGAATAATCACAAGAGCATTATTCTCTGTATTTTAATGACAGGATGGGTTAAAACGCAGACACGAGACATACAATAAAGCATTTCATGGTTTAAAGAAACGTCAAAAAATAATTATTAAATAAATAGAACAAAATAATACTCATATTGAGTACCTAAAATTTAGTTGGTCTTCAATGACTTTTGCTTGCATTCATCCGCAAATCGTTGTATGGAATACAAAACAGTATGATGCGTACAATTTTCGAACGGGCACTTCGAAGGGAGATGGAATACTCACTAATTTTAACTAAACAATAAACTGTATTAGTTACTTAGTTTGAAAAACCGCACACTAGCTACTAATTGATACCTCAAGCAATATGAAGTTCTGCTAATGCGATATCTAAAAAAGTTAAGAAATAAATAAATATATTCACACACATCCACAAGAATGCTCCGTATTTAAATTTTAATGTCTCGGAGTCGCCATGTGAGGGTAAACTATTTTCCTGTATATTGTAACTATTAAATACCACATTAATAATTGCATTTATTGCTAAAAGTACTTACCTCTATGTAAAAGAATCCAAATAAATAAATATCAGTTGAAATTATCAGCTATAATATCCCTAGACCATTGATAATTCGAAATAAATTTATCACACAGTAATTAGTTGTGATCAAATTAGTATTTATCAATGATCGAGGGATATTTGGTGAGAAAATTTTTTGCGATTATTATTATTTTCATTTACCAACCGTGAAAACATACACAAGAGCATTATTCTCAGTATAATAATGACAGGATTGGTTAAAACGCAGACACGTGACATACAATACAGCATTTCATTGGTTTAAAGAAACGTTAATAAATAATCAGTGTAATTGTAACCTGATTGGTTCATTTGTACCCAGTGATAATTCGAAAAATATTTTATCACAGTTACCGAAAAAACTTTGCTTGATAACCGCCCGACGCCGTAGGCGGAGAGCTGTTACCTTCAAGCAACGTTCTTGAGGTAGTTGTATAAAATTTTGAATCTTTATCAATGATGAAAATGAAAATTTTTTGCGATAATTATTATTTTCATTCACATACTATAAAAATGACATTTTGAAATAAACAAATCTAATATTGAATTAACTGTCAACCAGTTGTCAACATCTGTTACTTAGCAACAAGTGATAATTTCCCGGGAAAATTATCAGTGTAATTATGACATGATTGGTTACTTTTCCACACGTGATCAGAAATACAGGAATACTATTGGTTTTTATTTTAATCAAAAAGTTTTCACCATATATTTACCAAATAACTATTTTATACTTATTGTTCTTCTCACATATTTGACAGCAGATAAAAATCACACAAAAACAAGATACAATTCAAACACTCGCGATATCTAGATCCCAAATATAAGTAATAGTAGTCTCTGACCAATCCGGTAGGTGTCACTACATACATGCACTATATTCGCCCATGTAAGTGAACTCTCCTTTGCTCTTTGGACAGGCTTTTACATTATATTGATATAGCAGTAGCTGATCCAACTTGTGATTCATATCACTGTGTTTTAGTAATATAAAATTTCCCATGTCAAACTCACGTCTGCATCACCGTTTTAATGCTAAAATTATTGTTATTTACAGATTTTATTGCCGATATTTTTGCATATGTTACTAGAAGCTGCAAATTTTGGAAAGGGCATCAAATCAAATGTAAACATGCTTCTGACCCTTGGAATGTATCCCATCGCCACTTCGTATTATTCTAGTGATAAAGACACCGGTGAACTGGCTACGTATTACGAGAAGGCTGTCAGAGAGCAACAGTCAACACCGGTTCGCACTGAGCAGGTTACGCAAGGTACGTACTTATTCCTCAAATGGTCCTAAATTATTTTACAGTAATGTTTTTTTCCTCCCGCCACATGCTGTAAGGGAGGTATAGGAATCACGCTAAAAATTGTGTAGTGAGTTTTCAGTGGTTGAGCACGTTTTAGGGTCCCTAGAATACGATTTTAATAGTTTCGCGATGATGTCTGTGTTTGTGTCTGTCTGTCAGTCTGTGTGAATATCTGGAGTTACGGTTTCTCAAAAACTACCAAACTGAAAGTTTTGATATTTGGTATATATCAATTGTATACGCTAATTAATTTTTGGTGATAATTCAATAAGTGGCAGTTTACTTGAAGTTCTATGAAGTGATTTTAAAATATCTCAATAAATTATGGTTTAATGAAAATTTTGTAATTAGAATAATGTTTCAAATATTATTATCTACAATTATTGTTTGTAACATTTTCCTTTTATTGTCACCATTTACGAATTATAATACGTTAAAGAAATAGTATATTCTACAACAAGTAATGGAATGGCACATATTCCACGCGAGCAAAAAGTTTGTAGTCCGTGCCGAAGGCGAGGGCTACGGTTTGCGAGTATGGGATATGCCATTCCGTTACATATGCGATATGCCATCTAGCGGATTATTTTCGAATACAAAGTAGGGTGAATATTCCGTTAGAAATACATTACGTCAAATGGGAATAAAGATTTTTGAGATAAAAATTACCGTAATTGTAGTTAAACACCGCGAAAAATCTAATAATAAAGTCTATTGTGCAGTAAAACAGTGTAATATGTCCCGTAAAAATCTGGACGTTACATTCCATTATTTTCCGAAGCTGGACAAACGTTTTATTTATAAAGTAAACAAATTTGAAGTGCGAAAAACCTTGGAAAAACTAACAAAAGTAAACAACATGAATTCGTTTACAATAAATAATATGCTCTGTATATTTTGTACCAGACGGTTATGTAAAATTTTAGGTTATGATACGAATTTGCTCTGAAATCTTTTCACTTTGTATTTAACTAAGTTCATTAATTAAATTAAATCTGTATTCAAAGTTAATGTACCTTAAATTTGTTCATTTTAGTTATTTGTTTATTTAGTTGATTTGAATTAAGAAATGTACAACTAACCTATAACAGTACAACAACGTAGCAATGCAATTTTTGCATATTTTACCTAAAACCAGCCATGCAGGAACAAACAACACTCATCACTTGTTCATGTCCTGCAATTTTCCTATTAATTTAATGGGGATCGCCACGTAAATTCGACGTTGACTTACAGAAAGCCACCACGCCAACAGTCAGTGACACTTTAGTCCAGGCAATGAGTACTTTCAGGGTTACAAAAGGTCAGGGAGTGTTCGTTTTTGGTAGATTTTTACAGTTCGGTGTCCTAATTAATATTCTGAGTTTGCGACCTTGAGCGACCGCCGCCATATTGGAAAAAAGGTACCAAAAAACAGTTTTTCAAGAATATCCTCTCTCCAGCGTCACTTAGATTGAAAATAGTTATTATAAAAATTAAAGAGCATAAAATTCCCTACAACTTCTGTTATAAACATCCCCAATCAGATCGAAAAACGGTAGTACGTATTATGTAATCGATATTTGCTTAAATTTCGTGAAAAAATATAGCGATTTTGCGAATTGTAGAAATTTGCTAAGTTTGACTTCGCTGTAACTCGTGAAAAACTCATCTCATTGGAAAATGTTTAAAACAGAAGTTGTTGGAAATTTTATGCTCTATACTTTTTGTAATAACTATTTTCAACCTAAGTGGCGCTGGAGAGAAGATATTTTTGAAAAACTGATTTTTGGTACCATTTTTCCAATATGGCGGCACGAGCGGCGGTCGCCCAAGGTCGCAAACTTAGAATATTAATTAGGACATCGAACTGTAAAAATCTACCAAAGATGAAAACTCCTTGACCTTTTGTAATGAAAGCCCATTTTTATGTCTTCATTGCCTGGACTACTTTCATTTAAATTTTTCCTGTATTTAATCAATTGTCAAGTATATAAGATGCGTTCAGCTTCTTTAAAATTAGTTTGCAGGATCTGTTGTAGCGAATTCGCAAATATTATTAATCGTGAGACTCATTTTTATATATTATACGCGAACAGTACTATTGTCACATTCGAATCTTCACCCTTATTGACGTCATCTTAGATAGGCCACGCCCCCATGTCAGATCCCAATAAAATAAAACGAAATTTTTTCTTCATAGCTGGATTTATCACCATTCCTGCTATTCCTTGATACCTAGTATAGTATAATCCATCTTTTTATTTTCTATTATACTTTTGTATTTTGCTATTATAATCAATAATTCTTGCGTCTCTCGTTCTGTATAATTTAAACCTCTACCTTTTCGCATTATCCTTGTGAAAATCTTTTGAGATGGAACAGAATTTTATGTAAATTTTGCATGAAACAAGCTCTAATACTTACTTACTATTTGATAATCAAAACCTTAAAAATCGCTGAGTCACGGAATCGGCATAAGCATAACCCTTCTATCGCAGCTCAAATATCGAAATAACTAGCTCCTATTTGAAAATTTGACATAATAATCACTGCACGTTTACATATAAAATCCATACCAATCTGTCAATTTACTGTTAAACTTTACTGTATTCATTTGTAATATGTGCTCCTCGTTAGCCAGTGCTTTATAATATACAGGATGTTTCCTTTAAAACAACCAGCGCTTTTTTGGGCGAACTAATGAATTTAGAGAATAAAGGTATATACAAAAAATTACCAGGAAAAAGGGTCCTATTTAATAGAAATAACCAACAGAAAATTAAACCAGTGGTTCTTAAACTATGGAATAGTATATTTTTTTAAATAGTAAAATATAAATTTTTAGTCCATAAGATAGATATTTTTTTTCTGATTTCAACGATATAAATATGATATTTGGTTGTATAACTATTATTTTGAGAAAAATGGTTTTAAAAATCAGAAATAATTTTACAATATTGAAGTAGGCTGTATTTGAAACATTATTCTCAGTAATAATATAACTAGAGAGTGAGAATAAATTGAAAATAATTTGACAGATCTTTCGAAAACTTGTTGCCAGGCAATAGCCACGAAAGCCCGTAGTGCTTGAGTGGCTATTCCCAAATGGCGACAAGTTTGAGAAAGGTACTGGAGAATTATTTACTAATTTATCGAATTCTCGAGTTAAATTTAATTAGTTTATTTTTTGACTTCATCATCAGGCACGTCACTAAATCTATCTTTTTTGCTCATTTTTACTTTCGGTGATGATAACTATCTGACATCTGACATATGTCAACAAAAACAAAAAAGCTACAGAGAATATTGCCGGGAATAATCACAAGAGCATAATTCTCAGTACAATAATGACAGGATTGGTTAAAACGCAGACACGTGACATACAATAAAGCATTTCATTGGTTTAAAGTAACGTCAAAAAATAATCATAACAAAAATTGTCATTAAATCATAATCTACTCAGATATTTCAAAATAACTTGATAGGACTTCAAGTAAACTACCACTTCCGGTTATTAAATTATCACTAAAAACTAATCAGCTCTTCCAAAAGGGATACAACTGATGTATACAAAATATCAAAATTTTCATTTTAGGAATTTTTGACAATCCGTAATAGGGGACACGCATAAAATTTTTAAATTGCTAAAAGTTTGTTTTTTACATACTTTAATGTTATTTATTACATATCGTAAAACATAAATTATATTTTGCTTATAATTTATATAAGAAATTAATATTTAAAAGTTAATAATTTATCCTACAGCCGACCACTGTGCGTAGATTGCCGAGTTTACACGAATAGTATGTGACGTCACTTTCTTTGTTAACGTCATGTGTGACAGTTTACTGTATAAGTATTTGGCGGTATATTTGTGTCAAAATAAGCTTTAGTTTAACATTTTGCTATAGATATATTATATAATGGCCGAGACTGGCTTTGTTAAGGCACAAAGCGATAATTTGCCAAACATCGATTCCTTTATGCTTATCAAATTTATAAAAAAATAATGATTGTTTTACTGGAGAAGAAATTCGTGGGGTTAAAGCACAATTGTAAGTATAATTATATTAACACGTTGACTGTGCTAGCGGTCTCTGGAGACCGATGTAATTCTTTCTTTTAAAAGTTGCAATATTAATCTTTAATGCTAAATACCTGGAAAAACATATTAATCATATTGTATGACTTACTTGCTGTATCTGTATACTTGGAGACTTAGAATGAAGAAGTTCAAAGTAAAAAAATCGCGTGTAAGTTTCCGGAGACCGGTACAGCACAATAGTTTAGTATAAGTCGCCGGGGACCGTCAACGCATCAGAGCGTTGATATAATTTTTAGCACCGCAATCAATGCATAAAATTTATTTATGGTTTTTTTTATTTACAGTAAAATTTTGTTTCTATTATTGTAGATCAGTGCGAGATTCATACGTAGATACGGCCATGGGTTGTGTACAAGTTCAAAGATTCGGTACAATGTGCACTGTTCTGGGTCAAATATGCCCAGAACATAAAATTAAATCAAAAAATTATAAAGTTAGAATTATAGGTTGTGAGGAAAAAAAATGTTGAAGAAGTTCAATGTTTGGATGTGCTGCTTCTGCGGAAGGTTGCAAGCACGCTTTGGCACAATTTTTTGACGAATTCGTTTCAGTGAACTCTTTCGCGCTGGTTTTGGAACAGATCTTTTTCTATCTTTCTGACATTCAAAAATGTGTGGCACAACGTTCTCCTTCATAGAGATGACACCTCCCATCGTTTTACATTTAAAAAAATTAACCATGTCCTCTTCAATCTGTAAATAGGTGAATATGTGACTAAAAATATGATTAAATTGTTATTGAATACACTTACGTTCACACACATACCCTTTTGATTTCTGAGATATATCGTTCTTATTGCGTCTCAATGCTTTTATCCACAACGTATTGGTACAACATGGTACCAAGCAATATTTCGTATAATTTTTTTTATTCGTACTTGGACCTGAATTTTCCATACTGAGTACAATTTTATATTATTATTTAACAATTCTGGAAAATTATATCACTTTCGCATACAAACAAATCCCACGAAAACAGCATAGTATACAAGCACAAAATATATGCCACACAGGAAAGTGACGTCACAGAACAAAAAAGGCACACTCTACGATCGTTTTTGTGCGTTTTTTGAAACTAGTTTTTTAAAATATGAATATTTACCCCTTTATTATAATCAAATTAATTTTTAACTATTTTTTTATAGATATAGGGAGTAAGAAGTGCACTTTAAAATTATATTTGAAAATTATGCGTGTCCCCTATTCCAGAGATCCACACAGACTGACAGACAGAGTGACAGACTGAGAGGATGACAGACGGACAGTCTGACAGATTGACAGACTTGTAGACTGACAGACTGACTGGCAGACAGACAGACAGAAACACATTAACACAGACATCATCGCGAAACTATTAAAATCGTATTCTAGGGACCCTAAAACGTACTTATTCACTGAAAACTCACTACCCAATTTTTAGCATGATTCCTTTACCTCCCTTACAGGATATGGCGGGAGGTAAAAATGTTAGTGTTTGAGTACGGCGGACTCTATACAGGCGGGAGTGTGGTTGTGGGGGCGTGACGTCACGAGGCCGACTTCTAGCTATAGTGCAATAGACTTCTCTGTGGTTTTATGCGAAGCAATCCGCGCCCTAGAAATCCATTCCCCCGAAAAGCCACTCGCTCGAAATGTCCATTCCTTCGAAAACCAGTACACCGAAAACTATACCCACTCCAATAGACCACTCGCTAGAAATTCGTCCCTGATATTTTCTGCTCGCCGAGTCCACTCCGCATAACATGACGTATGCGGCGTTGACCATCGTTATAAATGAATTAACTTTGTATAAGTCTTTGGTAGATGGCGACATGATTATTTGTTGTAAGATCTTACTAGTAAGTGAGTCTCTATTGTACATTAAGAATATTGTTGTAAACTTTAGACAATGAAGAAGGTATATATATATATATATATATATATATATATATATATATATATATATATATAAGTTATATCGTCGTCACACGGCACTTCCCGCTGAGTTAGCGGATCTCACGGTGTCATAGGACACCCTTAGTAATAAGAATGTTGTAGCGATAGAGTTATGTTTTGTTAGTTTGTAAGTTTAGTCTTAATCTGTAGCTTGAACGTATAACATCTGAATTAGAAGGTTTTAGTTAAATAAAATCTTTTTAAAAACACTTCGACGATTTGTAACAAATAAATTGGCGCAGTCGGTAGGATTGCAGATACGATATTAGCGAATATACTATCGGTTCGTAAAACGATTTAATCGCAATCGAACAAAAGTTACCGTCGCGTGTGTTAATAAGTCGTGACTTGGTGCCGCTTCAGCTGAGCGCATATCAGCAAGCTCGAGAGCATATCGAGCACTAGCAGCCCAAAAATCCACGCAACCCAAGGAACCAGTTCGAGCACAGCAACTCCAGGAATCGACATCTACTCCAGAGCCGACCAATGCATTGGATCATCTTACTGTGAGTACACTTCATGTCATTCAGAGGTTCCCAATCAAGCGATTCAGATAGTTCAGGTGCAGAGTACTTCGATAAACCTACTTATCAAGATATGTTTTACACTTTAATAAATTTGAAAAAATTTTGTGAAAAAAATGAAATAAATATTTTATATATATATATATATATATATATATATATATATATATATATATATATATATATATATATATATATATATATATATATATACGAGCCCAGAATCATATTATTTGGCCCAGTTAAAGTCATAAAAAGGAAATTTGTTAATTCGCCTTATTTATATCTTAAATTCTATAATTTTTATATTCCGCACATACATATGTGTAACAGAGGTATTGTTTATGCTACGAATTAATTAGATTTTTTTAACAATTCATCAACAGTAACTTGTTGATTATTTCAAGGCCTATCAAGGTTTTTGGGCTTATCCTAATAAATAAATGTAAATGAGATAGAGAAAATTTCATTAGAATCAAAAAGATGTAGAATAATATTACTTACAATTTTTATTTGAAACAATTTTCTGAATTATGTTGTCATCAGATTTAAAAACAATGTTTGTGATACCAGCCAATACCTTTGGGACAAATTGTAAATTTGATATTATTTCAGTTGTTATTATTGCTTAAAATATTCTTTAAAATAACAGAATTTATGTTATAAATAAATTTAGTACAATAAATTTTTCCTCAGTTCGATCAGAACTATTTTGTTAAAGCTGTTCTAAAAGTCTTAACTAGGCCAACTAATATGATTTTGGGCTCGTATATATATATATATATATATATATATATATATATATATATATATATATATATATATATATATATATATATATAAATAAAGTAAATAATATGCATTCACCAGTATATTACCAAAATTATTTATTTATTTAATATTACATTGCAAAATTATTCAAACATTAATTATAAATAAAATTTAATTCATCTGGGACAATAGCAAATTTTATCATCGACCAACACACTATTACAAGCCTCTTGCACCCATATTTTACTTCATTCTATACATTGATTTATAATTTTAATGGGCCCATAAACTTTTTTTCTATTTTTTCTTATGAAACTTTATTAGACTACATGACGATCAGTGAAAACCCGATGTGAAAATTTCATATATTACTCGAGATACGATTTTTCAAAGTTTGTGTGACGTCACTGGTATTGCTCCAGTGGTACTAATAAAAACGATTTTTCATGATAGTAGATATTATATATTTTTATATGTAAAAATAATATTTTCACATTATAAGTCATAATGTACAACAAATAAACTTAATATAAATAAAGATAAAATTTCTTTAACAACTTAAGAGTATTTTACTTGATTCGAGTAAATAACATACAAAAGTTTGAGAACAATGGCGCTAGTAGTGATGTAACCTAACCTCAACACACAATTTTATTCAATAGATTTTCAACACAACACAATAAAACAGTGAAATTATGAAACAATCAAAGCCCAACAAATATAATCTTAAATACCAACAAACAAAAAAATGAAATGACATTTCGTAGTTGTATTTTAGCTCACAATAGGCGTTGAGCACAGCGGCAGATGCGCAACTTGCACGTTTCATATTTCTGACCAATAGATTCAATGCAATACCCGTGACGTCAAAATATGTTCAATTCGTTATGTCTACTTATTATTCCGTAAGTGTTACACGATTTTGATATAAAATTGTCTTATTTCGTTTATGGTTTGTGCGCTCATTCGAGGTTCTTTACACAATATATCTATTCTTTTTTCAATGCTGTGAAAAAAATAAAAAATGTTAGCTTGTTTTTTATATGAAATTAAAAAGCAAATTTCCTAAATCGTACCAGTACGATTATAGAAACTCTGTAGTGGTACGATTTAAGAAACTTAAAAAGCAAATTTGTTGAAATATCAACATAACCTCCGCAATACGAATAAAACGTGCATCAAAATAATGCGAACAAATAATACAATAATCGTAGTGTTATAAAAATATAGGAAAGTAAGGAAAACAATTACTGTGTAATTATTATCAGCTAAATAGTGTCGTTAAAATTTTACATCAAACTCACCTCATTTTTTGATATTTCTAGATCTCACACATACCACCATATTTTATTTGGATTTTTCGCCTATATTATCGAATTATTATTTTCTTCATTCTTTTAACACTAAATGTCGCCAGCAGTCTGTAACTACAAAAAACTTCAACAGGTACGATTTAGGTGACCAGTCCGCATTAGGCAACTCTCCCCTAATCACTTATAATATCAACAAAAAATAAATTAACAGCGAAACTGCATAAAACCACAGAGAAGTCGATTGCAACGTAGCTAAAAGTTGGCCTCGTGACGTCACGCTCTCCTACTACCACATTCCCGCCTGTATTGGCAACGAAAATGAACTCGTAGCCCTCTGGTGGCAAAATTATGAACTAGTCTAAATAGTAACCATTTGCAGCATATATGTTATAGTGTGTGGTTATCGAGTTAATTTTGTGCTATTTTCTTGTATTTTGTACCTTATTTGTTTAAATATTCTTTCTTCTTTTCCATACCCTTCATTTTTTCTTACTGTTCTATAGTATAATTTATCTGAAAAGCTCTTAGAATGGATTTTAAATCCAAATTCAAAATGTACTTCACAAACTGATTAGAAATTAAAAACTTTAACTGGCTTACCAAATTTTAAAGTAATAATTATAGACTTATCCTAATATAAAAAATTTAAAATTGTCGACTAGAGAAAATCATACCCACACTTATTGAAATGAAAATAAACATTTCTTATGCTGTACTAGCAGTTTTATTCAAATATGACGATCAGTGAAAACCCGATGTAAAAATTCCGTTTATTACCAGAGATATGATTTTTAAAATTTTTAGATAAAACTTACTTATTTTTTATGCTTCGTCCGAATCTACAATAAAAAATAAGGGGTCCTATTTAATTTTTCAAAGTTACCCCCACCCCAGCCACCCATGGGGGTCGGGGGGTCAAATTTTTTACATAATTACATGTCCCCCTCCAAATCATTCAACTTTTACCTGCGACATTTTTCGATTCGAAGCGTAAGTCTACAGATATTTCAGGCGGTAAATTAAAATGAGACACTCAGTATTTTAATTGAAAAATAATATTTTAAAATTAATTTCAGTTAGCTATGAGCACTGATCGCTCAGTTACTATTCCCGTCCTTGGCATGTTAGTAAATGTAACTGCGGTCAGATGCAACAGATGGCTCGCTCATCGCTAACCAAAGGAAACCTCCTAACATCGTTTAAGGTCAACCATACGGGCTGAAGATAGCGCAAGATGAACATGACTTTTTTGAAACAATATATCATTATTATAATAAATGAAACATATAATGTTTTATACCTACATGTGTAGATAAAAGTCCAAAGTTTTGTAATAAATTTAAAAAGCTAATTTTGTTTACAAATTATAAATTACAAAGTAGTCAAATATATGCGACACATACCCATGAACGACGACAGTAATGCAAATAATGTGTATATTTATAAATATGATCGTCTATAATATACTAAAATTATTTTACATTTGAATTTACAGTTTTTGAAAAACAAATAAAAATATACCAAAAAGTGTGTTTTTTGGTATATTTGTTGATTTGTAACTTTTGTTGTAGGTCTAACAATATTAGTGTGCATTCTACTAATATTCCACGTAGATGAGCGCGTATCCGGTGTTAAACATCTACAGATCATGTTCGGAGTTCCGCGATACGTCTACTGGCTCAGTAACTACGTATTCGACATGGCTGTGCAGTGTTGCCAACCTTGCATCTACAAAATTCCGTAGAAGTTGCTGAAAATATCCGTAGAAATCCGTAGGCGGATATTTTAAATCCGTAGAAAATATCCGTATTCCATATTTTTTAATTCAGTTTTTAAAAATAATGACAAAGAAATCAAATTAAACAAACATTTATAAACAATGAAAACTTTATTTTAATTTTATATATCTAATATAATGTATCATTAAATAATTAAATACAAAACAAAAAAAAATACATTATAACATTGAAATATATAAAACAATTTATTTATTGCAATTTTCGCTTTCTTCACTCGATGATGTGTACACCTTTTTATGTTCGTACAGTGTTTTTGTTTGCATATTTGCTAACATCTTCTTTTCAATACCACAATTAAAGCATACATTATTCTTACTGAACATTCTCTTCGTATGCAGTACTCCTATTAAAGTACTCGTTGATAGTCGGTTCCTTTGTTTAGTTTTATTTAAATTTATTGTTGAAAACACTCGTTCTACGTTAGCGCTACTGTGTGGTAAAATCATTATGTGATTGACAATTTTTAAAACTAAAGGAAACATGGGCTCATCTAAACCTGTTTTTAAACTGCTTATTGTATTCCAGAAATCTTCAAAATCAATTTTTGATTTTTCGTCTAAATGTAAATCAGTATTTCGGAGCAATCTCCATTCTCTATCAAGATCATTAAATTGACTTTCATTTATCACTTTTGGAAATTCAGCTGCAAGTGGTACTAAAGAAGGAGTTTTTCTGGTTAGTACATTCTCTGGTATAATTGCATTCATATATTTGAGATCTTTCCTGTTAAAAGAAAATCTATGTCTAATTTGATCGAGAACTTCCTGGTAAAATGCTAAACATGTTATTCTAAATTTATTTAATTCTGTCTTTGGTATATCATCATGTGAATTAATGTATCCTGTTACAGCACCTCCCAAATATATTTCTTCCAATGGAAGCAAATTATATGGGTTTTTGTAGTTAATCTCATGCAGAGCAGTTTTTTCTAAATAATTATTTTTAACAAACATTTCCAAAATTGATTTATAAACAGACTCCACTCTTGAAAATAGTAAATAAATTTTGGGTTTCTCCGCTTGCATTTCCCTGTTTAAATCAGTCAAGTACCGTAAAATAAAATCAAGGAATTCCAAGTAAAGTTTATTAAAGATATTTTGCAATTTATTATAAATTAATTCCACAGATTCAGTATTATGATTTTCTCTTTCGGTAGTAAAAAATAATTTAAGTGCATTCCATTGTTCTAATACTCGGCTTACAACCATATTCAAAGATAACCACCGTGTCTGTGAAGGATGCAACAATCTGTGAGGCTTTATATTACAAAATTCCTGGGCCTCTTTATATTCTCCAAATTTTTTGGAACTGTATTGAAAGAATTTATAAATTTCTCTTACTAAACTTTCAATTCCATCGGGTAATTTTTTACAGGCATATGATGCACACAGAGCAAACGAATGGCAAATACATTTTAAAGCAAATAAATTTGGAATCTGCTGACACAATAGCGTACTTAGCGAATGATTTCCACCCATCATTACGTTCGCTCCATCAGATGCGAATCCAACTAAGTTATCCTTGTATGGAATGTTATGTTTTACAAATACATCCATAATGGATTTAAATAATGTATCCGCAGTACCATCTATTATTGGGATCAATGTTAAAAACTCGTCCTTTGTCATATTACTTTGCTTTAAGCGAACTACTAAAGCTAAGTGTTTTGTACAACCTTTATCGGTTGATTCATCAACTATCAACGAAAATTTATTTGTTCTCATGTCTTCCCATAATTTTTCGTTATTAACTGCACCTATAACATTCTTCACAATCCCAGAACATTTTGTTCTAGCACAAGATAAACCTTGAGCAATTTTAGAATCTGGACAAATAGCTTTTACAAGAGCGGGTAAATGATCAGCGACAGTAAAAGGTAAATTATGTTCAGCTACGAAAGCAGCTATTCGTATCTCACCTTCTTTAATTTTTGTTTGTAAATTAGTAGCACATGGCATCATATCCAAAACAGTTTTTTGTCTTTGCAAAGCAGCACAGCTGTTTTTATGTTTATTACTAAATTCATGACGCATAATTTCAGTCAAACCTCCTACATAATTATTTCTGCAGGACTTGCAATAAAAATGTGTGGCGTCCTTATTGCTCTTGGTCAACCATTTATATTGCGCTTCCCATAACGAGTTATATTTTTGCATATATCTCCTTTTTTTCGGTTTTGGTTGTGCAAGTCTATTCGGCTTCTCCTCTTCAGTATCATAACTGTTACTACTTTCTTTGTCTTTATCCATTATATATAGCTAAAAAAAACCTAATTATGATTTATTTATTTTAATGTATTCATATGTTTACTTACATATTTTGAAACTAAAATATTCAAAACTGCGAAACAGACGTCAATGTCGTTCACTGAACTAATGTGAGGTTAACAAACAAATTAAATAACATGAAGTGAGCGGGTAGTTGTTTTACAGTATAGCCAGCTAACAAAAAATAAAGAATAAATATTGTGATTAGTTTTATTGTATAAATAATTTTTTCTCTGTTATTTAGAATAAATAATTTACTAAAACGGAAAAGATGAAAAAATCCGTAGATTTTTTGGTAAAATCGGAGATTCGTAGATCGCATTAAAAATCCGTAGATCTACGGATAAATCCGTAGAGTTGGCAACACTGTGGCTGTGTACGTTGTTGCCTTGCTGGGTATAGTTCTTATCATTATAGCGTTTCAAGGTTTCATGTCATTTCATACAGCATTACGTAAGTCGATGATTGGCGCGGCGGTTTCGCCTGTAATATTTTGTTTGTTTTGTTTCAGTGGCGTTCGTTTTGTTGATGGTTTCATTCGGCTTAGCTATATTTCCGTTTGCGTATTTTTTTCACTATAGAGCCGATGCAACAAGTGTTACTCACTTTCTGAGTTATTGCTATCTTATTTGTAGTAAGTATCATATGTAATTATAACAGCGAGTGTAAAACTAATCGGATAAACTTTCGTAATAAACCGTTAAATTATTGAGTGGTTTCGACTGTAGTTAAATTTATAAAAAATAGAAACATAAAATTTTGCTAAAAATAAGATTCTGATGTGGGCACCACATGATTTTCTAGTACATGTAAGTACACTGATCAGCAAAAATTAACTTTTGTGGGCACCACAATATCCCCGGTATAGATTTCTTATCAAACAATACAGAAAGCGGACCAGCGCTACCAAGAAACGCTCATCCCTTCATAAAGTTTAGTTTTCTATTATGACAAAAAAATGACGTTTTTACCTCCCACCACATCCTGTAAGGGAGGTATAGGAATCATGCTAAAAATTGTGTAATTAGTTTTCAGTGGATGAGCTCGTTTTAGGGTCCCTAGAAAACGATTTTAATAGTTTCGCTATGATGCCTGTGTGTGTTTGTCTGTCTGTCAGTCAGTTTGTGTGGATTTCTGGAGTTACGGTTTCTCAAATATTGTTAAATTTTGATATTATTTATATAACAATAATTGTATCCTTTTTGGAAGGGCTGATTAGTTTTTGGTGATAATTCAATAACCGGAAGTGGTAGTTTACTTGAAGCCCTATCAAGTTATTTTAAAATATCTCAGTAAATTATGGTTTAATGAAATTTTTGTTATTAGAATAATGTTTCAAATATTATTATCTACAATTATTGCTTGAAACATTTTCCTCTTACTGTCACCATTTACGAATTACAACACGTTAAAGAAAGAGCATATTTTGATATTTTCGTTTAAAACTGCTAACCTGTTGAAACAACTGTTGAAAAATTTCATTTAATGACGTGTCATAATTTGTTGAAAGGATGAGCGTTTCTTGATAGTGGTGGTCCGTGTTCCTGCATTATTCGATAAGAAATCTATAGTGGGAGGTATTGTGCTGCCCACAACAGATTTTTTATAGTGGTACTCTGCATTGTTTGCTGAGAAATCTGTGGCGGGAGGTATTGCGGTGCCCATAACAGTTTTTCAACAAGCAGAGGTGAGCAGATTTTAACAAAAATGTCAAAATGCAATATTTATTTCTAAATGGTGCTATAAAGAAAAAAATTCAAACAACAATTGTAGGCAGTAATATTTGAAATATTATTCTAATTACAAAATAGTTCTTTCTGATACGTGTTAAAAGTGATATTTTATGAGTAAGTGGGGAAGTTTGCAAAACGATTCAAAGATGAATGAAAAAATCAAACGAAATAAATTTTATCTTCGATCTTCCTATTCTATTAGCAAATACTAAAAAATGTAAAATGATATTTTGATAGGTATAAATAAATAAAAAAATTTATTTATATGTAATTTGTTGAAACAAATCATTATCAAATTGTTAAAAGTAACAATAATAGTGTATTGTGTCATTAGGAGTAAATGTGATACTTTGGGTGCTGAGCATGTAAGTTTGAACGACGAGCGAAGTGAGTCGAACAATTACATGCGAAGCACCCAAAGACACATTTACTCCGACTAACACATGCTATTATTTCTCCAAACATAGAAAATAAAATTATAAATATTATAAAATGCTCAAAACTTCAAAAAATATTCTGTCTTATCTCGCATTTCAAGTTGCCGTAGAATATGCTGTTTTGTTATTTTTGTTTATTTGTTTCATTTTTAACTGTCAGTTATTGAATTGCAACCTAACTATTTTTCATAATATTTTACTTTGTCCGCCGCCGGCGTAAATGTGTTGCCAAGGATACACTTTTACGTCGGCGGCGACAATATTGAACTTCTGCTTGTTGAATACAAATACATAACAACGTACTTTTATGACGTTTGAAGAAAAAATAACTTTTTTGCATTTCCAGGTTTAAATGCCCTAATTTATTTTTCCTGCTCGTGGACTGAAGTATCAGTAAACAAGTAACCACAGCAACAAGTAAAATATTATTAATAGTTTTGTAAATTGATAATTACAGAGTATATTTAAAGGTTTTTGATAAAATTAATTACTTTGACCATTAAAAATACCTTGTATAATACATCTTTTAAGAATTGATCAACTTGTTCTGTTGTAATTTTGACTTTTTAGGTTAGTAGCCACCTTTTCTTGTTTTAAAGAAAATATTTAATTTCTGGAATTTACTTGCACCAGTATTATTTCTAACCACCAGTATTCCCTTCAGCTTCGAATGATAGCTTTCACAGTTTTTGATCGTTCATAAAAATGTACTAGCAGCACAGTTTTCGTGTATTTTTCAACTTCTTTATTGTCACACCACTCGCTGAAAGCTTTGAATTGTTTTATCGGCAGTGTTTCCTCTTTGGCTCCTTCAAATTACTCATAATGAAACATCACTCAAAAACTTTTCACTTTGTTTATGGTATCTAGGCAACCTATAAAATTTGCATAGTGATATCGTAGTTATCAAGCCATCCATTTTCAACATACGAGAATATATTTTAAATCCTTTAAAATTAATCATTATTTATAATGTATTGCTGAAACGAGAGTTGGAAGTGCAAAAAATAATGTATATACCACTGGACTAAAATGCCTTTAATCCCTCAAGTGATTATTTCCCTCGCCTACGGCTCATTAAATAAACGTCACTTTTTGGATTAAATCAGGAACTTCAGCCCCTTGGTATACAGTGTGTCCAATGAAACTGTTTAAGCATGGGGATCTCGAGAACCGTAAGAGATACGAAGTCGGTTAAATTAGACAAAAGTTGCCTCATTACGGGGCCAATTTAAACATGTAAAAACATGTAAATGTAAATTTTTCAAATTTCGTTTTATCGTGTATAACATTGTTATTTGGTTTCATGCAAGATTTTAACTTGCACTTTTTAACAAGGAATTCACAGCAGTCGTCTAAATTTTTATTGCTTGTACAGTTTTCGAGAAATTGATATCAACTTTTTATTTTTATATGGAGCTCAAAGTAGGCTGTGACTCGTTTAAATAAGGATTTTTTTCTCTTTTCAACCATATAAAAAACAAGTACATTAATATTAAAATTAAGCGAGAAATTACATATTAACATTTTTTTACAGTTTCTTGCAGATTTTATTGAAGATAGCTACAAATATCAATAAAAAATTAGAATTTTGTTTAATATTTGTTAATAATGAAATTAAACCAATGTAATTTTTTCATCCTAATAACAAAAATTAAAATGAAATTTTATTTATTCGTAAAATAATAATTCCATTATGTTTCTACTTTGTTTTTGTTTATAAACAAATACTGGTTAATTATTGAGTGTTGAATATTGTTGAATTAAATTCACCTACGAGTTAATTTTCTGTTTTTTTGTTGTGTGGAGTAGTTTTGTTAATTTTAAATACATATTACAAAAATAATTTCAATATATGCAACGTTTCGAAAACTATAAAAAGTTTGATATTAACTGCGCAAATGTATTCTGATTTATATCCAGAAAGAAGACAACTAAGTTTGATGTTGTATCGAAAATTACAGAATAATTTAATTGAGTACCGTGCTTTTACTAAACCTAAACGTGACCCACCACCAGTTAATGAAGCTAATGAAAATATTGTACTAAAATGTGTTACCGAAGAACCACGTATTTCTACACGGCAAATTGAATCAAATACTGATATTTCCAAATCCTCTGCTCACTTAATTTAAAAAAAAAATCATAAATACCATCTCTAAGAGAAGACTGCAATTTTGCGAATGGTACAATAATAAATGCAGTATTGATGCACATTTTCCACGTACAATATTATGATCCGACGAAAGAAAAAAAATTAAGAACAACGGTTTGTTTAATCGTCATAATTTTCGTTCTTGGCGTACCGAAAATCATAATTATCTTCATAATCAGTTACCAGATTGATGGATAGACATTCGTGGACCAATTCTATGACCGGCAAGATCGCCAGACTTAACTCCCTTAGATTTTTATCTTTGGGGTTATGTGAAAAATGAAGTTTACGAGAAAACGTAGATAATGTAGCCGATTTGCAAAGAGCTGTAATTAATACAATCAGAAGAATACCACGTGGAACTATATTAAAAATATGTCAAACTACAATTAAACGATCGCATTTCTGTATGGAACAAAAGGTCATTTATTGCAACATTTGTTATAATTGCTCTTTCTTTAAGATAAATTTGTATTTTGATTAAGTTAAGTTATAATTCTTCTATGTTTGATTAAAATTTCAATTATTTTAACGATATTTGTAGCTATCTTTAATAAAATCTTTAAGAAACTGTAAAAAAATGTGAATATGTAATTTCTCGCTTAATTTTAATATTAATGTACTTTTTTTATATGGTTGAAAAGATAAAAAAAATACCTATTGAAACGAGTCACAGCCTACTTTGAGCTCCATATCAAAATTAAAAGTTGATATCAATTTCAGGAAAACTGCACAAGCAATAAAAATTTTGACGACTGCTGTGAATTCCTTGTTAAAAAGTGCCTTAACAATGTGAAAGTTAAAATCTTGCATGAAACCAAATAACAATGTTATACAACGAAATTTGAAAAATTTACATTTTAGCTTATATCTAGTCACCTATGCATTTTTGTGGAAAAACAAAAACATGTTTAAATTGGCCCCGTAATGAGGCAACTTTTGTCCAATTTAACCGACTTCGTATCTCTTACGGTTCTCGAGAACCCCATGCTTAAAACAGTTTCATTGGACACACTGTATAAACTACTATTAACTATACTCAAACTGATTTTGGAGAAAACACACGTTATCAAAAATATTACTAGATAATGACGTCACTATGCAACAACGTTGAAATCAAAATGTAATGCCTGTTGCATCACAAGTTCCGCCATTTTTAGACACGTGATTTGTTGCAATGAACTCAATATATTAATACATACATAGGTATTATAAAACACTGAATCACGAGGAGCACAAATAGCGACACAGTGACAGTGCCAGTGAGAGTTCGATATGAATTTTGTATGTAAACGTGATTATTTACCAATAGCAACAACATAACGAACAAAAAATGATCAAGAATTAAATTTAATAATTTAAAATTTCATTAAAGGAATAAAATTGACTATAAAATCATTGTAAATTGCATTAATATATACTTTGCTTAATGCTAGTAATTTTACGTTTTTTGTTTAAACATTATTTTACAATTTATTTTTCACTTTATAAAGTTTTTTTTAAAGGTTGATGACATGCATCTTCTCCAAAATCATTTTGAGTATATGTTACTTGTAACACTAGTGTCAGAAAGTGACACTAAGTAACCATTAAAAGGGTCACTTTCAACAACGATCGTAAATAAATTATCATTGAACCATATAAAGTAAACTGCCGTATATTGGGACCTGACATGTAGCGATATGCATCTAGCGGATTATTTTCGAACACAAAGTAGGGTGAAGATTCCATTAGAAATACTTTACGTCACAGGGGAATAACGATTTTTGAGATAAAAAATGACCGAAATTGTAGTTAACCCATTAAGCGCCGTTGATGCGAAAACGCAACATTATATAAAATATTTTTTTATGAGCACTACGTATTTTTCTTTACAAATATTATTATATGTATTAAATTTAGAAAGTACTAATATTTCAATAAAAAAATAAAATAAAATAAAACATTGCTAATATAGATATTATGAATTTTTTAATATGGCTATTTTTTAAGAATCTAACTTGCTCATACACTTTCTTTTATAAAATAATCAGCTTTTCTTTTAGGTACGCTTTTTTGCACTTTTTATATAACAGAAATATTGTTTTGAATCACTAATAATGTAAAAATAAAAAAAAACTTCTTCAATAACAGTTACATTTGTTAAAACTTAATGTTGCGTTTTCGCATCAACGGCAGAATAAGCTATACTTTACTTCATGTATGCGACGGCGTGGCTATATTAGCTAGTTGATTCTCGTTCACGCACATCGCTGAGTTTAGTTGAATTTAGATATATTTCATATATTTGCAAATATGGATGGTGATAAAACTAAGTGGAAAGATAAGTACGAGCGCCGTAGAGCCCTTACTATACAAGAATTGGAAGCAGAATTAGAACAAATAGGAAATGAAGTCGATGCTGTAATTATTCCACCTGATGTTGATGAACTTACAGATGAGGAGGACATAGATGACAATTTATTGCAAGGTATTTTTGAACTGTTCATTGTGCTTGTATTCTGATTTCTACAAATTTTTCAATAATATCTTAACGAAAAATTTAATTAGTTTGTAACACTAAATATATAACAATGTAACATTTTTCAGGGGACGTTTTATCGCAAGACGTTGCGGGAACATTTGAATTATTAATTCCCGATAACGAAAATGATTTTGTGATAAATTGTAATGAGCCCTCTACATCTACATGTGGAAACCCAGCGAAGAAGCAGAAAACTGTTCTTTATAAACCCAAATGGAGGAAAATGCACCCAATTTACAATGGTTCGCCTGAATCTCAAGAACAAGTGCCAAAACAATTTATAAAAGACGCGCTTTTTGGAAAATCACCCTTAGATAAATTCTTTCATTATTTTGACGAGGAGTTGCTGGTGATGATTTTAAATTTTTCTGTAAAATATGCGAAAGATAACAATCGGCACGATTTTACTATGGACATATCTGATTTGAAAAAGTCTATTGGTATTATGATTTTATCTGGATATCGTACATTACCGCAATTGGACATGTATTGGAGTAGAGATGAGGACAAAGGAGTACCATTAGTAAAAAACTGCATGAGTCGAAATAGGTTTCGGAATATTAAAAAAAATTTGCATCTATCAGACAATGCACAACTTGACAAGCAAGACAAATTTTCAAAATTGCGGCCATTATTTGATCTTATAAACAAGAAAAATCTACAGTTTGGTGTTTTTTCGCACAATCTTTCGATTGACGAAGAAATGGTTCCATATTTTGGCCGACACTCAGCCAAAATGTTTTTAAAGGGAAAACCTGTGCGATTTGGTTTTAAGTTATGGTGTTCATGTTCCGAAGACGGTTACTTATTTCAGTTTTTCCCGTATGAAGGTGCACGTGAAAACAAAAGCGACATGGGTCTTGGAGCAGATGTAGTTATTGATCTACTAAAAGTTATAGATAATCCTGCTCACCATAGAATATTTTTTGATAATTTTTTCTCTTCGTTTAAATTATTTCAGTATCTTACTGAAAAAAATATTTATGCTACTGGTACTGTCCGAGAAAACAGAACTGAGAAGTGCCCTTTGGAAATACCAAAGGTCATGAAAAAGAAGGACAGAGGTACGTTCGACTACAGGTATGAAATAAAATCAAACATTTGTGTAGTACGATGGAACGATAATGCGGTTGTTACCATGATGTCTAATCATATTCCAATATACCCAATCCAGCAAGTGAAACGATACGACAGAAAATTAAAGATGGAAGTAAGTGTTCCCCAACCGTTTCTAATAAAAGAATACAACAAAAACATGGGAGGTGTTGATCTCCACGACAACGGAATAGCCAATTACCGCATAAGAGTAAGGGAAAAAAATGGTGGTGGCCACTTTTTATAAATACCGTTGACAGCACTATCGTCAATGCATGGAAGATATACAAATTAGCAAATGAATCTTCTATGTCACAATTAGAATTTCGTTCTTACATTGCAATGGCACTAATAAAAACAGAACAAGCTATCCCACAATTAGACAGTGGCGATGAAGAAGTGTCAATTCCAATTTACAAAGGACGAGACCGACCTACAAGAACGGAACTGCCAGACGATATGAGAATGGATACAGTGGGACACGTTATTATAAGACATCCTGAAAAATCTAGAAAAAGATGCAGAAAATGTAGAAGTCAGACTGTATTTATGTGTAAAAAATGTAAAGTTCATTTACACTCAGCTTGTTTTGACAGCTCCCACAACATGTAATTAAATGTTTTATGCTTATTATTAAATTTATTATATGTCTTTTGTATTTCCTTAAAAATAAATTCAGTAGTTTAAAATAAAATACTATTTTACTTATACTAACGGATTCTGCCGTTGATGCGAAAACGCAACATTATTTTTCAGGAACACCCTGTAGAAAAAAATTTTTTTGAACCTAATTTTGTCTTACTTAGTGTAAATCTGGCTAATTTAAACTAAAATTAATTTTACAACCCTGTCAGATTATTGCTTGGCGCTTAAAGGGTTAAACACGCGTAAAAATCTGGACGTTACTTTTCAGTATTTTCCGAAGCTGGACAGACGTTTTATTAATAAAGTAAACCAATTTGGAGTATGAAAAAACCTTGGAAAAAACTAAAAAAAGTAAACAACATGAATGTGTTTACAATAAATAATATGCTCTGCATATTTTGTACCAGACGGTTATGTACATCTAAGTAAAATTTAGGTTATGATACGAATTTGCTCCGAAATCTTTTCACTTTGTATTTAACTAAGTTCGTAAATAAAATTAAATCTGTATTCAAAGTTAATGATCCTTATGTTTGTTCATTAATTATTTGTTTATTTAGTTGATTTAGATCAAGAAACGTACAATTAACCATAACAGTACAACAACGTAGCAATGCAGTTTTTGCATTTTGCACCCAAAACCAGCCACAACACTCATCACTTGTTCATCTCCTGCAATTTTCCTATTAATTTGATGGGAATCACCTCGTAAATTCGACGTTGACATACAGAAAACCACTACGCCCACAGGCATTGTCACTTTCATTTAATTTTGTCCCGCATTTAATCAGTTGTCAAGTATATAAAATGTGTTCTGCTTCTTTAAAATTTACTTTGCGGGATCTGTTGTAGCGCATTCGCAAATATTATTAATCGTGAGACTCATTTTTTATATTTTATACGCGAAGAGTACTAATGTCACATTTGAATCTTCACCCTTATTGACGTCATCTTAGATAGGCCACTCCCCAATGTCAGATCCCAATAGTATTACTAAATATAAATTGTTTGCTAATATAATTAACCTCTTAGCTTAAGAAATAGAAATGGTGCAATCTGTATAATCTAGACAAAGTATAATTTTAACCCAATAAATTGTTTAGCTTCGGTTAGTTTTACCATTTTTTTTTTTATTTTTAGCTTATGCGGATGATGTTGTGTTGGGTGAAACTGATTAGCAATTGAGAAGAATGATTGTGAACATAAATGAATTAGCTAAATGTTTAAATCTGCTATTGAATGTAGATAAATGTAAAGTATTGGTATCTATTTGAGAAGAATGATTTGGTGACTGTGACTGGTGATTGTAATGTTTTAGTGAATGGTGTGAGACTGGAACAAGTGAATGAATTTGTATATTTGGGTAGTATGTTCTCGAGGGATAGACGTATTGACCGGGAGATTGAAAGGCGAGTGTCTGCAGGGTGCAAGGTATTGGATGCTCTGGGTACATTTGTCCGAAACGAGAATGTATCTAGAGATACTCGATTGAGTGTTTATAATGGTGTGTTAGTGCCTACATTAATGTATGGTTCTGTATGTTGGGTGTGGATGAAGGAGCATGAACGACGTATAACTGCTGTAGAAATGAGATATATGGGAGAAGTATGTGGATATACGAGACGTGATTGTATACGGAATATATTGGTGTATGATGAGTGTGAGATTGAGAAGAATGTTGTTAAGAAAGTGGGAGTAAGTTAGTTGAGGTGGTTTGAACATGTTGAGCGAATGGCAAATGAAAGGTAGGTGAAGCTAATATATGTGGGTGAGGGTGAAGGTGAACGATTGCGTGGGCGGCCGAGGAATAACTGGTTGGGTATGATTGATAGTTTCTCGCATGAACGAATGATTCCGAGTGTGAATAATAAACGAGCATGTATGAATCGCATTATGAATGTTGACGAGGCGAAAGTGGTGGAATGTTTGGAGGAGATTGATTGTTGGTTGACTGTGTTTCTGGGTTCGTGCTGCCCCACTGAAAGGGATATAGCGTGATGTTATGTATGTATGTTATTAACAATACTCGATGTAATAACCCTCACCTCGTGTTGCAGGCTTGCTCCTTCCACTTGCATTTGATATTTGGGAAAAACGAGCAGAAAAAGTGCGTCGAGACGTGCGACAAGCAGTGCAGTATGTCTTGCTGCTAGTGCCCCACTATGCCGTGTCGTACGGTCTCTATTTGCTTGTGCCTCAAGCTGCTGAGATACGAAACTGGGAGAGCAACGATCAAGATATTCAGTGCTCTATTTATCCAAACCTCCCTTGTTGTGGTAATTAATTTAGTTTTATTTTGATATAAATGATGGCTGTGTGAGAAATAGATGTGTTTATATGTTCACTGTTTAGTGAAGTTTTCTGAAGTTGAAAGAATGAAACAGAATTTTTTTTCTTATTATTTGTTAAAGCGGTCTCAATTGCTAAGGTGGTATGACAACGGCACGCAGTGTTCGCTGGTATGGGTCACCAATTCAACTTTTGACCGCGGGCAGTGTTGCTTAACTCTCTATTGCATGAATTATTATTTGTTTAAATAAGGGCTCAAAAACATTATTTTTTACAAAAGAAATATTCATATATTTAAAATAAATGTGTTAGGTACACAATTTTTTTTAAAGTTTTATTCACTATTGGGAACATTATGAACAAATTTAGCTTACAATGGAACTTTGGTCTATTGGGTCGTCTTCGCGTACTATACAAAATTGTTTGATAAACAACCTCTTCTAGTAAAACATCAGATAAAAAAATTTTTGGAAATTTTGTAAAGGTGTATTTAGCTGTAATATATCAGCAGGTAATAAGCTGCTTCCTTCAAATTTTACATTTTATATCTCAGTTTCTATAATTATCCATTTTCCAGTTAAAATTTTTTTTTATGTTGGTCAAATTGGGAGGAATGACCTAATTGGCAATTGACAAAGTGTATATAATGTTCCCAAATGTTACTACATGATTGCCATAAATGCAAACTGCATAAGAAAAGAAAAAAAAATTTTAAATTTTATGTTCCAGTTCGGGAACAGTATGCAATAGAGGGATAACTTACGTTATCGATTGAACCGGTATAAACGCACCCTGCCATGGCCGTTGCCTAATTATTAATTTATTTACTATTAAGTATACAACACACTATAATAGTTCAAGAGCGGTCGATCGAGTAGCAGAATAAAATGTTTTTAAACTGTTAGTACTCGCAGCGATCATAACAAAATTCACTGCGCGCCTGCGCACAAGTTACAAATTTTTATATAGGGGTAGAATTGAAATCAATTTTTTATATGTTGCTGTAAATTTTTACCTATTCACTTTACAACAAAAGTGTATATACAAATGTTGTTCAGAATTAAAAAATGCATGCAATAAGGCCCATTTAGTTACCTAAATATTAATATTTCACGATATATCAATCAAAATAAAATTAATATTTATTACAAAAAAAATTGTAACACAGCCATGGAAAATTTGACAAACACGAAAAATATTTGATATTTCCAGATCAGGTTAAGATTTATTTATTTTTTTAACTGAAATAAATGGAAAGAAGCGAACTCTAAAATACGCCACTATATCGTTACAATCTCCTGCTAAATTTCCACAGGAAATAATGCAACATTGTAATAAATAAATCTAAACCTGTTATCCGAAGTGATAAATATTTTTAGTTTTTGTATGATTTTCCATGGCCGTGTTACAATTTTTTCCTAATATAAATATTGATTTTAATTTGATCGATATATAGCGAAATGCTAATATTTAGGTAACCAAATGGGCCTTATTGCATGCATTTTTAAATACTGAGCAGCTTTTGTATTGACACTTTTGGTGTAAAGTGAATAGGTAAAATTTACAGTGTGAATGAATTTTTTAGTGCAATAAAGTACTAAAATAAAACATAAAATACTAAAATACTAGCGTCCCTGTTCGGGCGCCAATTTGTGATAAAGACAATACTAATATTGTGACATGAGAGAAAAGCAGCAGGTAAGTATTTAAATTTTTGTAGATTTAAAAATTCCCGCCAACAAAACTTATGTCTGGGGAGTTTTGAATTTGCCAACGGATGATTTCTCAATGATAGAACAAAACTTCACTGACAGCTGATTATGTAGATTCTTCGGGCGCCATTTGTAATTAATTTGAGTGAATGTAAAATCAACTATCCTGACTAGGGTCCGGTCTCTCCGTGAATGAGTTTTTTTTAGTGAAATAAAGACATTTGTTTTAATAATGGTAAATAAAATTAATTATTATTGTTCAAAAAGGTAAGTTACAATTTTAAGGTTAGCTTAAATTTATTTGAACATTTTGCAGTGAATCTGAAATATGGTGAGGATGTAAGGAAATACCTTGGATATGTAGAGGAGATTCACCTGACAGTGCAAGTCTAGGTGAATCGCAAATATGTTTAGGTGACTTGATTGGTTTCTTTGATTAAAACTTTCACAATTCGTCCGACAGTGCAAGTCTAGACGAATACAAGTTCTGGAGAACAAAGATGATATAAAAACTGACAGACAAGTCGAGTTATTAAATCAGGTCAATACTACAATTGTAGCATTCGACAGATTTGAGAAAATAATATTATATAACTGACGGACAAGTCGAGTTATTAATTATTGAACCCTGGTCTTTCGACATTTTTTTTGTACCTTTTATGCCGAGTTATCAATTCGGCATTGGTAAGTGTACACTGAGAGGTAATTAAAGACGGTGCGAGCCATCTGTTGGGAAACGGCCGCATTTTGGAAGTTCGACCTTTCTTTCGCAATAAAGTAACTGTCAGATTTGACGTGTAAACATAAAGTATGGTTAAGTTGAATGTGTTGGTGTTACAATTTAAATTTCAGATTTTCTTCTTAATTAATTAACCTAAGTAACAACATATTTACATGAGTTGAGGCAATAGGAATTGAATATGAACATCAATAATAAAAGTAAACATTTACAATACAGTAATTACTTTGAGGTAAATTAGTTGCTTAAATGTAAAATGTTTATAACCTATAAAAATTTTTATTTTTGTAGGAAGAAAAGAAAGGTGACAAATCTGGTTTGTCACACCCCCTCCCTTCTTCCTCAGAAAAAAAAAATAAGGGCAGCTTATTTTTTTTTCTGCACAAAAAAAAAACAGAAAACTAACAAAAACAAAATACGAATTATTAAACGTCACTTCACTACTCACACAAAAAGCTGTCTAGTTCAGCGGGGAGGGACAAATTTCACTGCGGACGGAGATCTGGCACATCATACCAACGTCCCCGGCGGCGCACGGGAAATGATGATCCTGGAGTCAAGTTGGCGGGCCGGTACCGCTGGAGGAATGTGGCCAACGGAGAACTCGGTACCTCCAGGTGGATAGGGGAATGGACTGGAACTGGGCTCGGGAGGAGCGGGGGTGTAGGCTGCAGTGGCCTACTAATGGTGACTCTTGGAGTGTGTCCCGGCCGTGGTGGCCGCGTCGGTGGCCGCTTAAGGCCTCCTGGGGCGATCGATTTCGGCGGAATTGCCGGAATAGAGTCTACATGGCCTCAGGTAGGACCATCGGATCCTTGGAGCTCGGTTTGGGGATGTCCTTTGACTCAGTGGAGGGAGAATAGGAGTGAAATGGTTTTAGATCTTTAACATGGATGTTTGTGAGTATGTGTGTTTGGTCTCGGATGTTGTACGTTTGTGCTGATGGCTTTTGTACTATCTCGTAGGGACCGGAATATTTTGGAGCTAATTTGGCGGCGAATCCTTGGACCGCTGATGACAGTGGATGTTCTCGTCGCCAAACTTTTTGGCCCACTTTGAACTCTAGTGGTCTTCTTCGGAGATTGTAGTGATGCGCCTGCGAGGTGGCAGCGCGGGCCAAATTGATTTTGACCAACTCTTGAACTTCCTTGAGCTTCTCAACTTGGGATTTCCTTCGTGCAACATCGTGGTGAGTCAAATTGATGTTTGTCAACTCCTGTTGACCATTATATTCTGTTTTGGGTAATTTTAACTCTTTCCCTAGGTTCAACAAAGCCGGAGTGAAACCGGTGGACTCTTGCTGACTGGAGTTGAGGGCGAGTCTAAAATTGAACAGTTCTTCGTCCCATTTCTTATGATTTCCATCGCAAAACTGAGCGATCATGGGCTTCAATGTGCGATTCACTCTTTCCACAGGGTTTGCTTGTGGAGTATATGGAGGAGTGCACTTATGTTGAATCCCCATTTCTCGTAAGTATTTGTTCAACTTTTTATTTTCGAATTCGGTCCCATTGTCCGTAATAATGACTTTGGGACACCCATATCTAGTAATTATTTCTTCGTGTATAACTTTCTTAATATTTTCAGCTGTGGCACGCCGCATCGGACGGAGCTCAATCCACTTGGTGAACCGATCCTGGATGACGAGTAGACATTTGTTTCCACGTGACGAAGTTGGTAATGGACCCATAATGTCCGCGCTCACTACTTCCCAGGGTTCTCGGATATCCGGAGGGCCCATCTGTCCGGCAATCTTCTGTTGAGATGGCTTATACTGTTGACATTTCTCACATCCACGTACATATTTGGCGATCTCGCGAAACATCCCCGGCCAGTAGTAGCTTCTAGCGATCCTGGTAATAGTTTTGGCGATACCTAGGTGTCCAGCGTCTGGACGATTGTGGTTTTCTTCCAAGATAGTTTGTCGCTGTTCTTTGGGCACACACAGCTTCCAGGGGTTACTAACTTCCGCTTCTCTCAAATCGGCGGGATCCCAAAAATGTTTGAACAGTCGTCCGTCTTGAATACAAAATTCGGGAAATACATTTGGACTCTGTTGTACTTCTTGTAATTTTCTGTAATACCATGACGGTCTTGTTTCGTCTGTGGCACTTAGTACTTCTTCTGTTGTAACTGGTTGCCGTGATAATGCGTCCGCGAGTTGGTTTAGCGCGCCTTTTCGATAATGTATTTCGTAATCGTACTGTTGTAGCTCAAATGCCCATCTGGCGAGACGGCCGGACGGCTCTTTCAGGGTATTTAACCATTTTAAAGACTGATGATCGGTTAGTATCTTGAATTTATAACCTTGTAGATATGGTTTCATCTTGCGAATACCCCATACGATCGCTAGACATTCCTTTTCAGTTACGGAATAATTGATCTCTGCCTTGTTCAATGTACGGCTTGCGTACGCGATGACGTACTCCTTTTCTCCTTCTTTTTGAGTCAGGGCCACCCCCAGTCCATTCTGCGAAGCGTCGGTCTGAAGAATGAATTCTTTGTTGAAATCCGGGCCAGATAATACTGGAGCAGTCGTCAGGGCATTCTTGATGGCGTGGAAAGCTTCTTCGTGGTCTTTACTCCATTTCCATTTGTGATTCTTTTTCAGCAGTTGATTTAAGGGCGTGGCAAGATCGGAGAAGTTTGGAATGAACCGTCTATACCACGAGGCTGCTCCCAGGAATCTTCGGACTTCTTTAACTGTTTTCGGACTGGGTATGCTTTGAATGGCGTCGACTTTGTCGGGATCGGTTCGGATTCCCTCCTTGGTTACAATATGTCCAAGATATTTAATTGATTTCTGACAAAAGGTACATTTATCTGGGTTGATGATTAAATGTGAATTTCTCAGTCGTTTGAATACTTCTTGCAAATTTTCTAGATGCTCTTCGAAGGTGTCCCCCAGGACGATGATGTCGTCTAGATAGACGAATGCTTTCTTTGACATGTCGGGGCCGATAACTTGATCCAGGAGGCGTTGAAACGTAGCTGGCGCCGAGTGTAGACCGAAGGGCATGACAGTAAATTGGAATAATCCGCGACCTGGCACGGTGAAGGCTGTAAGTACTCGACTGGACGTAGAAAGTGGGACTTGCCAATATCCATGTTTTAAATCAATGGCGGAAAAATACCGGGCCTCTCTCAGGTTATCCAGTATAAAATTTATTTGCGGCAGAGGGTAAGCATCTTTGATGGTTACTTCGTTCAACTTCCGAAAATCGATGCAGAAACGGGGTTCACCGTTTCCTTTGGGGACGATCACCACCGGAGAACTCCAACTGCTGGTGGAGTGTTCAATAATTCCTTCTGATAGCATTTTGTCGACTTCTACATTCATTATTTCTTGCATTTTCGGATTGAGTGGTCGGTATCTTTGTTTAATCGGAGCCATATTGGGGTCCTTCAAGCGTATAGCATGCTGAGCGGTGGAGGTGGGTCCGGTGATCTCCTTGAAATTGTCGATTTCTTGTTTTAAGAATTTTTCTAATATTTCTGTTTCAGTTGCCACTCCCACACTGCTGAGAAATTCAATCTGATTTGTGTTGAAATTTATGCTGACTTCGAGTTGTCTAAGTATGTCAGCTCCCAGGATAATATCGGAACTTAAGTGTGGTATTTCGCCCACAAGAAGTTCTTTGGGTTGTCCATTTATCTGGCAGGGAAGTTGGTATGTTTGTTTAACTTCCACAACCGAACCATCGGCTAACGTGATATTTCTGTTTCCAGGAACTTTTCTTCCTCCGTGATGTAGACAGTACGAGGCGGTTGTCTTGTTGATGAAAGACCGATCCGAGCCAGTATCGACTAAGGCTTGGAACTGCTTATCTCCGATGAATATTTGTATGAACGGTCTCTTTTCTACCTTGTTTTTTTCTGCTTTTGAGGTTCCGAAAGCCACTGACGAGTCGCACCTCATTATCGGCTCGTCATCTTCTAGTTTTTTTTCTCACAGCAATCTTTGTTTTGCTTTCCTTCTCTTCTGCACACTGTGCAGAATATTTTTCTGGGTTTGGTACAATGTGTGGCTACGTGGCCATCTTCTCCACAGCGGAAACAAATGAATTTTGCTTTTTGACTCTTTTCTTGTGGAGGCGATTTCCACGTAGGTAGTGAAGTTTTCCTCTCTGGCGGCAGAATACTTCTTGGCGTAGTCGTATTTCTCCGCAATTCTTCTTTCAAGTTCTCGTATTCTTCGATTTCTCGAATTAAATCGTTCATATCTCGCAATGAATTCTTTCGGATGTATTGTTTATACTCGGGATGTAAATTGTTGTACAACCGGTATAAAACTTGAGCACTTGAATATCCTCCGTGTCTTCGGAGCATTGTTTGTAATGATGTTATGTAATCTCTTCCTTTTTCTCCATTTCTTTGTCTTCGGTTCATGATTTCTTCTTCCAAATTCAAAGTGTAGTCACTGGGTAGATAAAACATTTTAAATTGTTCTAGGAAATCGTCCCAACAATTCATTTCTGTCTTATTATTTCTATACCACATCAGGGCATTTTCACGTAACATTTCCGGCAATGCTTTAAATAACTGACGACCGGTGAATCCATTGGCTTCTTGTAGTTCTTCCAATCTTTCGAGGAAGGCAACTGCGTCTGTTTTTCCGTTAAAAACATGGTTCCATCTTCTTACGCTTTCTCCTATAATTTCTACTTTCTCCATGTCTTTATTCTTCTCGGTTTTCGGTGTGTAATTAATGTTCTCGACGCTTTCTTCATGATCTGATTCTTCGAATCCATTTTCAAAAAAAAATTTTAATCTTTCTTGTTGTTCAGCCAAAGTTCCCGTCGTTGGTAATTGAAACTTTCGTAATTCTTGGTTTAATTGAGTTTTTGTAAGTGTTTGTATAAATATGTATTTTTCAGGTGAAATATCTGTGTTATTGTTTTTGGAATTTCTTTTATTTTTACGATTCTTAGGAGCCATTATGTTCAAATTTGTACTTTGATAAGAATAAAATAAACTGTTGTCTTTATTTTCCTAAAACTCCTTCACAAGTCCCTGTTCGCGGCGTCAATTTGTGAATGAGTTTTTAGTGAAATAAAGACATTTGTTTTAATAATGGTAAATAAAATTAATTATTATTGTTCAAAAAGGTAAGTTACAATTTTAAGGTTAGCTTAAATTTATTTGAACATTTTGCAGTGAATCTGAAATATGGTGAGGATGTAAGGAAATACCTTGGATATGTAGAGGAGATTCACCTGACAGTGCAAGTCTAGGTGAATCGCAAATATGTGTAGGTGACTTGATTGGTTTCTTTGATTAAAACTTTCACAATTCGTCCGACAGTGCAAGTCTAGACGAATACAAGTTCTGGAGAACAAAGATGATATAAAAACTGACAGACAAGTCGAGTTATTAAATCAGGTCAATACTACAATTGTAGCATTCGACAGATTTGAGAAAATAATATTATATAACTGACGGACAAGTCGAGTTATTAATTATTGAACCCTGGTCTTTCGACATTTTTTTTGTACCTTTTATGCCGAGTTATCAATTCGGCATTGGTAAGTGTACACTGAGAGGTAATTAAAGACGGTGCGAGCCATCTGTTGGGAAACGGCCGCATTTTGGAAGTTCGACCTTTCTTTCGCAATAAAGTAACTGTCAGATTTGACGTGTAAACATAAAGTATGGTTAAGTTGAATGTGTTTGTGTTACAATTTAAATTTCAGATTCTTTTCTTAATTAATTAACCTAAGTAACAACATATTTACATGAGTTGAGGCAATAGGAATTGAATATGAACATCAATAATAAAAGTAAACATTTACAATACAGTAATTACTTTGAGGTAAATTAGTTGCTTAAATGTAAAATGTTTATAACCTATAAAAATGTTTATTTTTGTAGGAAGAAAAGAAAGGTGACAAATCTGGTTTGTCACACCAGCAACATTAAAAAAATTGCATTGAAATCTCTATGTTCCACATTTCAATTCTAGACCCATATAAATGTTTGCAACAACTTGTGCGCAGGCGCGCAGTGATTTTTGTTATGATCGCTGTGAGAACTAACAGTTTCAAAACATTTGCAACAGCTCCAACTGACCCCTTCTTCTTCAAGAACCCGTCTCGCTCGCTGCCGTATCGATCGGTCCTCGCCCACATGAGGTGCCGCCAAAGGACCATGTACATTCCACAGCTCACATCAAAGAACCGGTCTCGCTCGCCGCCGTATCGATCGCCCACCCGGTTTGCGATGTACACTCCGCGTAACACATTTTATTTTGATACTTGATCGGCCAGGTTTTTTGCAGCCCGTTCTTGGACTATAAGCACTAATATTAAGCCTGTAGTCGATCCAATATATCTAATTGTTTCTCGTGCGATATTCAATATGTTTTTATATCATCTTGGATAATTATCGTACGAGAAAAAAATATGATATATTGGCATAAGATACTTAGATCCTACACGAGACAATTTTTTGTTGTAGTGAAAATATGCCATTATGCATGCACAGTGAATAATAAAATGACAGTTTGACATTTGATGATACCCGATAAAATGGATGAACAATTATATGTTGTTGGTTTTGTTCTTACTACTTTACTTGCCGGTTGTGTAATTTGAAATAATAAGTCATTTAAAGCAAGATAATTTATGTTTATTTGAAATCGGCGCTAAAGTGCTCAAAATTCGTCACTGAAGTAACCCATTATCCGACGATTTTGAGCAACCCAGTATTGGCAACCATTCAATAATTATTGTACAAGTAGGATAATTCTGGCAGATATATTGACATACTATAATAAATTTAGACGTAACATGAAACAAAATGTGCAAGAAGAATTAACAAATTCGATCGTGGCATTGTCTCACTCGGCTGTGCCTCGTTTCACAAACTTCCCCACTTATTCATAAAATCTCACTTTTAGTAATCATAAGTGCCAAAAAAATTGTAGACTCTATTGGCAAACAGGGCAATAAAGAACAAACATTTTCCTTTAAGTTTCTGAAGTTTCGAGTACCTACGACAATTGGCGCGAAATTCTGAATTTTTCAAAAATTTCCAGTCACGTTTTGAAAACGAAGAAGTTTTAAAAAACTTTTTTAAACGCGATAAATGGACATTAAATACGCAAAAAGTGCTCTTTCATTTAAAAGGCTATTGCATACTGATTAAATGATTTTGGTACGAAACAATCATCGTAGGTTTAAAATTGCATAAACTTGAAGGAATATGATTGAAGTTTAATTCTCTGATAGTCAATTAAGTCGATTTTTAAGCTATTGTATAGCTTTTATCGCGGGCTTTGAGCGCGGCGACCGAATCAAGAAATTCCGTAACGAAAAAAACCGACCGGTACAGCGGTGTGGCGTTAAAAGCCGTGCATCGTCTAACGTCGTTTCAGTTCGGCAGACTTCGTTACGATGTTTGTGTGCGTGCGACTAGACGTATGCGTGTAGACTAGCTTCTAACTGCTCATAACTGTTTCTATCTCTTTTCCACTTATCTTGGCTGGCGATTTCAACATCAACTTCGCTGATAAAAAATCAGAGCGGTTAACAACTTTTCTTTCGGAAATATTGAATTTGAAAATGAATAATGATCCACAAGAATCCACAACAAAATGTGGGACCACCAATGACGCGGTATTTTCCAGATATTTAGAGGATATCAAGTATCAAACTTGTTTCTTATTTCAGTTAACATAAACCTAACTAAGGATAAAAATTCCTGAATAACCTACATATATTGTAAGATAATAAAAATATTTTAAACAATATTAACTTCTCATTTAGTCAATAAAAAAAAAAATTTGTTTTCTTATCGGTCACCACGCTCAAAAAGTGTAACTTGAATTAATATCAAAGTAAAAAAACTGCATAAATAAATAATTTTAATTGCATAAGTTGATAAAAAATGCTATGCAATAGCTTTACCGCGGCAGTTTCCGAGTGCCACACGTATTTTTTTTTACTGACACAACGAATAGTTAAATTTAAACATTTTAAAGTCAAAAACATATTTCTTTTCATCCGGGGCTAGCAGGGGTGAAACGGGTTTGGTGGCACATTAACTTAAAGCACCGCAAAGAGAAATTTTTAAGCATCTCAAAATCTCAAGGTTCGTTGCTTTCGGTGCAAAATCGACGAAGTTATAGCCAAAAAAGCGCAAAATTTGTTTTTTTTTAATTCACAATTTGCGCCAAATTATCGTATGTACTCGAAACTTGAGAAACATAAAGGAAAATGTATGAACTTTATTACCCTGTTTGCCAATTGTGCCTATGATTTTTTTAGCATTGCGTACGAGCTGTCAAAGTTGGACATTTTTGACATCAAGAACTATTTTTTTATATGTGGGCGGGAGGGGGTATAATGGATTTGATATCATTTTGACTAGCATCGCATTGAAGAGGACATTTCAAAGTTTCTAAAACTCAAAGAATCATCCAATTTCAACTAAATGCAACCGAGTTATGGCACTCTGAAATTTAGTCATTTTTGGTGCAATTTCAAGTGCTGCGTTTTTTTTTTTTCTTGAGTTTATAAAAGTGATATAAAAGTCGATAATACGATAAAATATAATAACGATTTCAAATAATGTTAAAATGTAGTAACAATAGCAAGCTGTACAAACTTCGATAAATATGTCAAAATACAGTAATTAATGAGGAAACTTCGAATTAATCGTCGTTCATTGTAATTTTCCCTTATGTATACTGAATAAATACTTTGTCCTCAGAGCCGGACAGTCAAGAATGCCAGGAGTTTTACAATTTATATCTAGGAGATATATCGCTGTTGTATTGTATATTATTTTTACTGCTTGATGCAGTTGTGTACTGGGCGATTTTTCTCTATATTGATTATGGATTTTTAAGAAAATCAAAAACAATTAAATATCAAGTGGAAGATCTGGATTCGGATGTTGTCGAAGAAGCCAGAAGAGTCAACGAGCTGATCAATTGTAAGTAATGAAATAGTTTCTTATAATTTTTATACTGTTGGCAAAAAAATAGGGACACTTTTAAATTTTAAAAAAAATTTAGATGTTATTATATTTATAATAATAACCGAATTCTCAAAAGAGTGTTGGCGCTAATACCAGTATTATTTGCTAGTGTTACTCTATTTTTGTTAAAAGTATTATTAACTATAATTGTTGTTTGAAATATATATCTCTGACTGCCGCTACTTACGAATTACAACACGTTAAAGAAACATTGTATTTTTAAAGATATAATGACCTGAGCTTTTTTTAAATCTGATGTGCCAGCACATAACTTCCCGCTCAATACTACTCTTAAACGGTACAAAATAGTATTTGATGATACAGAAACATACCTTCTTATTTGTTTATTTTCTATTTTTATTTGAAAAATTTAATTTTATTTCGTATTTTTATTTAATTTTTTGACATATATTTCACTAAGAAAACAGCTTCACAATCACAATGACATGGGTCACATTTCGTAAAAAATTTAAAATTTTTAAGTATTACCACGGTGTACAAGGAATGCAAGATTTGTGAAATATAATTTCTTTGTATGTTATTATCTCCAAATCTATTAAAATTTAATAAAATTAGTGTAATCAAAATACATATAAAATTAAATATTCTACAATTTTCCAAACAACATAAATTGTTGAAAAAGGAAATTTAACCGTGTTTTTCACGAAAAACTGTTAAGGGCTTCAAGTAAACTGCTACTTCCGGTTGACCAATTTTATCAAAAATCTAATCAGCTCTTCAATTAAATATAAGAATCAAAAATTCACAATATTGTATTTTTGGTATTATACGAGTAGTATTTGAGTTATGCGAGACGAAAAATTGCCACAGACTACACACACACCCACACACCCACACACCCATACAACCACACACCCACACACCCACCCATGTTTGAAATATTATTCTAATAACAAAAATTATCATTTAACCGTAATTAAATAAATAAATATATCATCACGCCTTTTACCCATTATGGGTGTGGCACTCTGCTTACGCAGATCTCGGTAAGTGATATATTTTATCGTATGAAGTGCGGTTACCAGCCGTCAAATCATAGCCCCCAAGGATGTTAGTGGAAGGGGAACCACAGGGGTAAATTTAAATTTGTAACTGTCGGCAGTGGGATTCGAACTGAGGATCTCACGGTCCACAGTCCGACACGTTACCACGGAGCTATTTACCCCATAATTTAGTGAGATATTTCAAAATAACGTGATAGGGCTTCTAGTAAACTACCACTTCCGGTTATTGGATTATCACCAAAAAGTAATCAGCTCTTCCGAAGGGGATACAATTAATATATACAAAATATTAAAATTTAAATTTTAGTAGTTTTTGTGAAACCGTAACTCCAGTGATCCACACAGACTGACAGACAGACACACACACAGACATCATTGTGAAAATATGAAAATCATATTGTAAGGACCCTAAAACGTGCTCAACCACTGAAAACTCACTACCGAATTTTTAGCATGATTCCTATATCTCCCTTACAGAATGTGGCGGAAGGTAAAAAACAAGACGATTGAAAAATATCATTTTTGCCATGTGTCATTAAAAACTAATTTTTTTTAAAGAGATGAGCGTTTCTTACTAGTGGTGGTCCGTGTTTTTGCACAACTTTTTAATGTTTTATGATGCTGGATGACTTGAAAGCTGTTAAATGTGTGAAAATACTCGCTTCATCTATGTTCTGCCTTCTCGTACTATATTGAAACGTATCAAAAAATCTGTTGTGGTCACCACAATATCTCTCGCCATAGATTTCTTATCGAACAATGCAGAAACACGGACCACCACTATCAAGAAACGCTCATCCCTTCAAAAAATTATGACACATGTAATCGTTCCCTGAAATAAAATGCAATCGTTTCCTGAAATAAATAATACACACCGTTTCAATACTAAATAAGTTTATTCTTCGTACCCCTTTACTACAAAACAAAATATCAACGCAATAATTACAAAACACATCCGTCGCTCGTCGCGTCCGTTCTTATAATGCCCCTTTACCTAGTTCCGTTATTAATTATATTACGCCCGATTGAGTAAGAACTGAATAATTGTTGTTTCGGGCGTGACGTCAGCTATTACGGGTGCCAGCTATTACGTGGCGATTACAGTCGGCCATCCTGAAATTCTTCACGTCCCCGTGAAGCAAAACTTATCTAAAACATAAACCAAAACACATTTTTATGATTAGGCACCATATTGATACACATGATGCTGTTTGCGTCGCCGCGAGCTGCGTCGCGGGTGGACTTTTTCATCGTTTGTGGTTTCCCCTGCCCCTGCAACATCTTGTTGCTCTACATTTATTTGCTTTTGGTCACCTTGATTACACAAATTATCGCCCTCACTTTGCTCAGCAGAATCGTCACTGTCAGAGTTGCTCTCATTATTGTGCACAGTGAATAATTTCATTTGATCCACTGCACAGATACCCGTATAAGATTTCTGCGCTCTTTTGCTACCCTTCAGGTCTGATACTACATACCTATCGTGTTCAAGAACCTTTACAATCTCATACGGCCCTGAATATTTTGGTAACATCTTCTTACTTGCGCCGTCGTTATGCGCTATATTTTTGCGTATTAGTACGTGGTCTCCCACTTTATATAACTTGGCAGGCATACGTTTTTTGTCATAGGTAGCCTTATTTCTATTTTGGTGATATATTATTTGTTCCGCGGCATTTCTACGTATCTCGTGAATGTCTTTGCTTGATGTGTTGTTCGTTACGGCGAGTTTTGACAATAAGAATGCGTCATTCTTACTTCGTGGGTCGTAACCAAACATAAGTTTGAAGGGTGAATTATTCGTTGATTTACTGACCGTGTTGTTGACACTGAACCTTATTTCGTTAAGATCTGCGTCCCATTGTCTCTCATCGTTTGAGGAACATGCAAGTGACGTGCAAACTAGTTTGTTGATACGTTCAACTTGACCGTTTGCACGAGGGGTTGCAGTTGCGTTTAGAATTTGTTTAATTCCAGTTTGGCTACAATACGTGCGAAATGAAGAACTCGTGAAAGCAGTACCACGATCACACACCAAACGTCTTGGCGTACCGAACATACCTATAACTTCGTTTAAGAACTAGATCACCGGACCTGATTTCGTATTAGCCACTGCTTTCATAAACACATACTTCGTAAAAGCATCTACCATCACTATTAGGTAGCAGTTACCTTTCGCGCTCTTTACAAATGGACCTACGTGGTCAATGTGTAGCGTATCTAATGGGATTGAAACTTTATCTATAGAATTAAGGAAACTGGGACGTTTTCCCGCTGGTTCTTTGTTATAAAGAAAGCCTAAACAAGAAGCAACATATCTTTTAACGTAACGTTTCATTCTTGGGAACCAAAAATTTCTTTTAATAATCTCTAAAGTTTTATCAATCGCGAATTGTCCGTTTTTGTCATGATACATATTTACTACTTGATACTGTGCTCCTCGCGGTACCACCCATCGATCACCGTTATCTGTTGTCCGAAAAACGCGATTATCTCTTAAACAATAATCTTTATGTATTCGTTGTTCTTCGGTGTCAACAGGGGACCGTGAAAGGATTTCGTTTCAATTTGCTATCTTGTAACTGGGCTACCAGGACCCAATCAGCTTCATTGACGTTAACGTGTAAGATGTTTACTTTATCGTACCCGTTCTCTATTTTGATTGGATTTCGACTGAGGGCGTCTGCGTGCGCCATTTTCGTGCCGGGCCTATATTCGATATGAAAATTATATTCCATAGCGCTGAGCCACCATCGACCAATGCGTGGTACTAAGTCCCGTTTAGCAAACGCGTTTCTTAGGGCATTACAATCAGTTACGATTTTGAACTCGATACCTAATAAGTATACGCGAAATTTTTCCAATGAATTAATTACTGCCATGGTTTCTAACTCATATGAGTGGTACCTTTGCTCGTGCTTACTCGTTTGGCGGCTGAAGTATGCTATAGGTTTCAGCCCGTCTTCCGTGTGTTGTAATAGTATGCCTCCGATACCCCACTTTGACGCATCCGTATGTAACTCCGTTTCCCGGGCCGGATTATATACTGCTAGTACTGGTCTATTTACTAACGCGGTTTTTAAGTTACTGAAAGCTTCTTCTTGGCTTTCTGACCAGACAAAAGATGCGTTCTTTTTAAAAAAAGATGTAATCGGATGGGCAATCATGGCAAAGTTAATAATGAATTTTCTAAAGTACCCGGCTAATCCCATGAATTGTCGTGCTTCATGTACGTTTCGTGGAGTACGGAATTGTTCGACTGCACGTATTTTATCTTTACCTGGGCGAATTCCGCTCGCGTCAATTTCGTGACCTAAGTATTCTGTTTGATTTGAAGAAATTACATTTTTCTGGTCGTAACGTAAGACCAGATTTACGTAACAATTTTAAAACGTCTTCCAACCTAGCTAATCCTTGTTCATGGTCTACGGATGGAATCAGTATGTCATCCATATATGCTAAGGCAGTTGTAAACCGCAAATTACCTAGTACGCGATTTATTAAACGTTGGAATACCGCGGGCGCATTGCATAACCCGAAAGGCATTCGTAAATACTCGTAATGGCCGTCTGGTGTAATGAACGCGGTTTTATGAATATCGTGTTTGGCCATAGGTACTTGGTAATAACCTGATGCTAGGTCAAGACTCCAAAAATAACAATTTCCTCTTAACCGGTCTAGCAAATCGTCAATCCTGGGTAACGGGTAGCGATCTTTGGCAATAATTTTATTTAGAGCTCTGTAGTCAATGCATAATCTTTGATCACCGTTTTTCTTTTTTACTAACAGAATAGGACTTGCAAAAGACGATGACGACTCGCGAATGATATCGTATTTAAGCATCTCGTCTATTAATCCGCGAACTATTTCGCGCTCATTTAAAGATAGTCTATATGGGGCGTACGTTACAGGCTTAATGCTTTCGAGTTCAATATTCATTTCAATTAAATCAGTTTTACCTAATTCTGCATAACTTTTAGAAAAACAATCTCTATAATCATTGATCAATGTTAATAATTTTTGCAGTACGTGAGATGGCGTGTCTTCCCCTACATGGAGATCATCGTGCCAAAATAATGTGGTATTAATTCGTAAGTTACTTACATTTCTTGAGTTCGTGTTTTCCTTCTCTGGAACGCATATCTCTCCTCGCGCTATGACCCGTGCGTTTTTCATCGTTATGTCTACGTTAGACATATTGATGACGGGTAGCACTGCATTGTTCATCCTGATGATGCAGCTTGGAATGTAGTGGGCATGGCCTGCCCATTCTCTAACTTGTAGATTCACGAACACATCCTCGTCGTTGGTGACACCGTCCGCGATTATCGGGACGTGACCAATGTGATGTGCTGGAATCACGGAGTCTTCAGCAACCTTCAACGTAACGTGCTGTGAAGGCCGGCTCTCTAATTCTGGTAAATCAGCTAATTTTTTGTTAAACAATCACACTTCGTTTTCTTTCACAACCATCACAACGTCTGGATGATTTATGAATGGTTGCCCCACAATAACGGGTATCTTCTGGACTTGATTTGGGACGACAAGTGCATTAACGTATGCGTGCGCGAGATCTACCTGCAATTTAATATTAACCTTACCTAGGGCGGCTACCGAACCACCTCCAAAACCGTTGACTGTAATAAATGTTTTACTTAGTCGTAGTTTTAATCTTGTTGCAGTCTCCTGATTTATAAGTACAGCAGCACTACCGGTGTCTAGGTAGCAGCGAACTTCGCTTTCGTTAATTTGACAATTCATGATGTAATTATCCTGATGTGATTGTCTAGCTTGATGAACCATCAGGGATCGTTTCTGTACGGTTCGAGTGCAGTTTCCTTCATCGTGTCCTAGCCATTTACATTTCTTACATTCAAGTCGGGGTTTTGGGCATTTTGATGAGAGATGCCCCTCTTGGTTACAATTGTAACATCTGGATTTTTGTAGTCGTAAAGCAGGCTCTTGTCTTTCAGTTTTGATCTTACGGTCCTGTCTGTAGAATCGTGAGCGCAGTTCTCTGTTGTAGAGCTTACCTTGTGGTTTATCCGTGTTTTCCTTCATTGTAGTTATGTGGTCATCGAGCGTAGATAAGTATTCTGTATAAAGATCTTCTGGCGTGTGATAACGCCCTGCACGCGCTCCTGTTTTCTCTTCTTGGTTTTGTAGTCCATCTATTAGGCACGACACCGCATCTTTACCAGTAATTTTGCAGATAGACAGGAGTTCCATCTTCCCATAGTAATACTCTAAAATAGTTTCTGAATGCAGCTTTCTACGTTCGACAAGTTTCTTCAAGGATGTCGCAAAGTCAGTACGATCGGGAAATGCTCGCGTTAACATCGACTTCCATTCTGTCCAAGTGTAGTCACATGACCCTAAATTATTGTACCAATTTTTGGCTAACCCAGCCAGTCGAGATTGCATGTAATGTATCATGAATGTTCGTCCCACCCGTGAATTACAGCTAGTTGCTCGATTTTATGCAGCCATTTAATTATGTTTAAATTTGGATTACCGGGGGAAAATTCCGGAATACAGTCACTTTTCGTTACGTATCTCGTTTTGGGTTGATGTGTGATGTCATCGTGTAAACCTACATTAGAATTACCTTCGCTAGAAACAGTATTATTAGTGTTACTTACTAGTTTATCGACTAGACGTTCTAGTCTCGTTATTCTGTCTTCGCTATTGTGACGTCCACTGCGAGATGTAGACGCAACGTTTGCGTCTGTCGTACGTTCGTTTCGATATCTTTCATCACCTCTGTGGCGATATCGTTTCTGGCTCTCGTCAGAGCTAGAATCGCGTTCACGTGGCCTTTTTGGTCGTCTAGGCATCGTATCGTATCTTAATCTAACACTAACTTTTTTGCACTAATTATAGTTACGTAACACATACCATCTTATGGGTATACACACGTACGGAGACAATGTGTTAGATCCCACTTCTGAACTGTAATCGTTCCCTGAAATAAAATGCAATCGTTTCCTGAAATAAATAATACACACCGTTTCAATACTAAATAAGTTTATTCTTCGTACCCCTTTACTACAAAACAAAATATCAACGCAATAATTACAAAACACATCCGTCGCTCGTCGCGTCCGTTCTTATAATGCCCCTTTACCTAGTTCCGTTATTAATTATATTACGCCCGATTGAGTAAGAACTGAATAATTGTTGATTCGGGCGTGACGTCAGCTATTACGGGTGCCGGCTATTACGTGGCGATTACACACATATCAAAAAATGACATTTTGCAAACGTGTTGTAATTAGTAAATGGTAACAGTAAGAAGAAAAAGTTTCAAACAATAATTGTAGATAATAATATTTGAAACATTATTCTAATAGGAAAATTTTCATTAAACTATAATTTACTGAGATATTCAAAATAACTTGATAGGGCTTCAAGTAAACAACCACTTCTGGTTATTGGATTATCACCAAAAACTAATCAACTCTTCCAAAGGGGATACAATTGATATATGCAAAATTTTCAGTTATGTAGTTTTTGAGAAACCGAAACTCCAGAGATCCACACAGACTGTCAGATTGACAGACAGACAGACAGATACACACACAGACATCATAACGAAACTATTAAAATCGTATTCTAGGGACTATAAATCGTGCTCATCCACTGAAAACTCACTACCCAATTTTTAGCAGAATTTCTATATCTCCCTTACAGGATGTGACGGGAGGTAAAAAGTGCTAAATTGAAATTGAATAATTTTGTAGGATTTTATAGAATTAGGAAATGTCCGCACTTAATTGGCTGTACCTGTCGCATTCATGTTAGAATAAAACCGTTTTGCGTATGTTTTAGTAAAATATGTCAGCCGCTAATACCGTTTTGATTTCGAGAATTCGGTTTTAAGCTAAATTTTAATACCGTATTTTGGAGATAATAATTAATATTCATATTTGGCATTAAGCTAACACCATTTCGAGAATTTGACTGTAAAATGTTATAATGATAATTATTCTCTAACTGGCAGATTCACGAAAAGAATTAACTCTAATTCCATGTTTTTCAACCTCTGTAACTTTATTTCTAAATTAATTAAATTAACAACATGTGTAAAATTTTATGTTAACCTATCCTAACTACAACTTTAGTTAACATAAATATGTTTTAAGGATGGTAACTGAAGTTACGACTAACAATACAAATAGGATTAGCGCTAATCCTTTTTGTGAATCTGCTTGTAATTTATTATTTTTGAATATTTCTCACACTGCCATTAACCATTTTGATAAAATTTATAAGCAATTGAAAAATGGTTCCCAATTTTTTTTCAGCAGTGTTTTAAGAATTTATGTTTTGTGTTTCTATTTTAGACTCAAACAGAATGCAGGCGGCGTCAAAAGGTAAGTGAATTTTTGGCTATGCTGTGTGTTTCAATTTCGAGATTCACTGTGAGATCTCTAGAACTATAAGATCTACGGCTACGGTTAAATTAGACAAAAGAAGCTAATCGGTGATAATATTAAATTTATTCATAACAGATATAATGTAAATTTTCTGACCTCTTCGATGAAAGCCAAGACCTCTATTTCGTAAAAGTCCCATTTCTTCTCTGCTTCACTCGTTTTCCGAATCATATAGTGAACCAGGTGGAAACTACTAAACCGTAAATATTAGGATTGTAAAAAAATCTGATTTTTTAAATTAAAATAAAAAAATCGATTTGATTTAAATCGGATTTTTTTACTTAAATCAAAAAATCAATTTTTTAAATTTTAATAGATTCGAATTTTATTTTATTGAATTTTATTATTTTGTTTATTATTACAAACTATTTTCAATAACCTGTATACAATATTGAATCACCTGTACACAATAAAAATCATTTCATCTTTTTTTCTAAATAAGAACACCAGTTCTAAAACCCATTACTCAAGGATAGGTGACTTTTCTATTTAAAAGGCTCAAAGAAAGAAATAAATACAAAGACTGGTACAACGAGCTCTGTTTTTGGGTGTTTTAGCGTCGGGTTTAGCGCGGTACAATGTTTTAAAAAAAAATTATAAAAAATATACTTCAAATAAAAGTAGTAAATAATAGTTGTATATTTTTATGTAATATCTATTCGAAACATTCATTTATAAAATGATTTTAGAACATTGTACAGCACTCAAACTGAGGCTAAAATTATTCTCAACACCCAAAAATGGAGCTCGCGGTGCAAGCCAATGAGTATATTTTATTTTATATTGATATGTATTTAAATGCGATTTATTTGTATGTGAATGTGATTGGAAAAAAGTTTGTATTTAATAAAAAAAATTTATTTGATTTTTTCATGATTTTTTTTTTGTGATTTAAATCAATTGATATAATTCATAACAACCCTAGCTAAATATTGATGGTTTATTTGTCGAACTTCGTACAGTGATGTTCATTACCGTGAAAGTTAAAATTGTCAGTACCTTAAATCTACTTATATTGCGGTCTGTATTATAAAATATTATGAAAAGTAAATGTTAATATGGTCAAACTGTCGGTCATGGGCCTCATCTCTTAATTGGATTAAATTTTGTCAAAAAGAAGGAATATGGGAAAAATAATAACTAGTATGAGGACAGGGGGTTGTTGATGGATTTGGATGACCTTGGAAATACTGCTTTTAGGTCGTTAGATGTGTAATGATAATACTGTGTTTTAATGTGATATGAATAACTTGGACGTCTGAGAAACTTCGTAGCTAGACACAGCAGCACTGGAACCCGAAAATATAGGGACGAATTAAACTAATGTTAGTTTGCTTTGTGCGCCATGTTGTAATCTATTACAAACTAATATTTATTACACCACAATTAGGTTAGTTCACCGAAGACGGGTCATTCCGAATTCGACCCCTACTTGTTACTACTTTTCCCATATTTCTCAAATTTAGTAGGAATTTTTGACAAAGTTTCATCCATTTTGGAGCTGAGGCTCAACATCGACACTTTGATCCCAAGTTATTTCTGAACATGATGGAGAAAGCCATTTGTTATATAATATACAGGGTGTTTCCTTTAAAACAACCAGCGTTTTGTTTTGGGCGAATTAATGAGTTTAGAGAAAAATGTTATATAAGAAAATGACCACGAAAAAGGGCCCTATTAAATAGGAACAACAAACAGAAAATTAAACCAGTGGTTCTCATACGTTAGAATAAAATTATATATTTTTAAATAATAACCTATATAAATTTTTAGTTCATTAGATAGAAAATGTTTTGCTGATTTCAACGATATAAATATGATTTGAAGTTGTATAACAATTATTTTGAGAAAAATGGTATTAAAAATCAGAAATAATTTTACAATATTGCAGTAGGCTATGCAATAAACACATGCAAACAAATGATACAGGTGACAGATAGTTTTGTTACCTACGTTAAAAAATTAAATAAAAAAAAAACTAAATTCAATTATAAAAAAATTAATACATACGAGATAAGTAGAGCTCTAGAAGAATGTAGGTATTCTCGTCCGCCATTTTGGGTCCAAAAAAACATTTAAAATTTGTATCTGTCAAATTTGAAAACATATTTCTTGAAATTCTGTAAAATCCAACTACACAAATCATACGGTAATATATAAGAAAGTATTCTGTACATTTACCTGTTAGATATGAAATATAATAATTAAGAGAATGATATATCACAATTATTAATCAATATCAACTTCAAATTTGACAGAAAAGAATTAAAGTAACTGGATTCCAATAATTTGTTTTATTTATGACACTTGGACCCAAAATGGCGGATGAAAATACTCATATATTCTAGTTCCTTAAGATAAGTGAAAAAATACCTAAAATACCTACGGTTGCATAAATCGTAAATAATTTCCATCATATTGTTTTTCTTTTTACGTTATTACTATTATTTTCTGGTATTTCTTCGTTATGTAGTTTATTTGTTATTATTAATTTATTAGTAAAACATGTTATTTTAGATATAAGAAGGTTGCGACCTACGCAATAATCGTATTTATAGTTATTTATTGCATAGCCTATTTCAATGCTGTAAAATTATTTTTTATTTTTAATACTATTTTTCTCAAAATAATTGTTATACAACCTCATATCATATTTATATTGTTGGGACCACTTGCTCCATCTAGCGTCAGACGTTAGTATTCGCAGCAAATTTATTTTTGCACTGCCTCTGTGCCACGCGACGTCATGTCCGGTTACTCGCCTGTCAAGTGTCCGGCTACCGAGCACATGTTTTACTCGCTCTCGCTTGGATCTTGTATACGCCCGCACGTTTTTTACCGCTATATTTTGCTTACGCTAACACAATAATTCTTTAGTTATTGTTGTATTTTCGCTTAATTCATTATTATTATTATCGCTACAGTGTTTTACAGTGATTATTGTAAATTAACGCTTTGTTTTGACTTATTTAATAGTGAACTTCGCACGTGATCTAGTTATCACTTTAACCTATACAAGTATATCTTGTGTGTATCCTTTTATCATTATTTTCCAGCTTTATTTTGGTTTGTATATGCATCTACAGCACACTGAATACTGGATACAACAACTTGTTTATGGTAATCTGCTTTTGGAGGTATATCTTGATTCCAATACAATACTGTTCACTGAAATCGCACCAGGTATTTTTGCTATACAATTTGATACATCCTACACGCAGTAAGTACGTTTTATTTATTCCAAATTACAGTTTACAGATGTAAAATCATTTACATTTGTTCACTTTTCAATAGTTAATTAGTTTACAATATTTCTTTATTATTGTTCAATATATTTATTAATAGTGCTCCAGTTTACGTATCTGTTTCATTGTGAGTTGCATTTCACTGTATATTGACTAATTTGACACGCAATTTACTTGTTTTATTTTTGGGTTATTATTTCTTGCAAACGCTTACAATATTTGTTATATTTATAAATAAATATCGCATCCTTTTTGATATACGAGTAGTTTCTCACGCTTTGTCAATTTATTCGCAGTTTTGTACATGTTTAGTTTGATCTAGTTATCTACATTTACAGATCACATTTACTATTCAATACGCTCTAGTTATAATTATTTACTTACGCATATGGGTTATTTCTCGTAGTAATTATAATTTATTTATTTGTTTGTTGGTTAATATCTAGTTATTATCACACACTTATTTTGTATATATTCACTTACATTCGCACAAAATTACTGCATTGTTGAGTTTCCAGTTTTGGAATATTATTTGTCTAATTATTATATTTTATGTATGTATTAATTTTAAGTTAACTTATCCATATATATCTTGATTCCGCTACGCTTATTTTCTTGTTGATTTATCGCTTCTATTTCTTTGCTGTTATTAGGAATAAGATTGGTTTAATTTAGCTTTGTTCTCCTAACATACATTTGTGGGCCTTTGTGGTTTATCCTGTCCTTCCAAAGAGCGACTGTATTGTGTAAGTCCTGCTTATTGCTCGGGCAGGTGAAAAGTGTCCACCCTTATTCCTTTCCTATTTGCATTTATTTCTTCTTGTTTGGATACTCTATCGCGCCAACATCACGCTTTATCAGATTTCCTGTCATTCCTTTTGGAATTCTGCATCCATCACGCACCGCCGCATCACAATTGTTCCAAATTAACCGACACGTCTTGCAACCAGCGCATCTGCCACTGCTCCATTTTCTGGTTTTACATCTACGCCAGGCGTATCACAGGTCAACATTACCATCTTTGGGGATTTGGACCCTCCACGCAACGCTGGTCCTTCGAGTCTTTTCTGAGGGTCAAACATCATTAAGCTCCAGTTTACGTTGACTTTAGTTCTTCATTTCCGGTCTTACAAACCGGAACTACCAGCCGACGCCGCAACATTGGTCCTTCGAGCCGGATGGGGAGTTGTTCCCTGTCGTGCCGTTAATTGGTACAATTGTTGTCAATTTTCTTCTGCTAATTTTTCGTTTTCTCACCGCTATCATGACCGAATTACTAACACTCAAACTTCGTCGCGATTTCGCAATACGATTTTTAGAAACGCTGGAAAATCTCATAAAACAATCCAAGACGAATCCAGATAAAATAGTCGAAGCTCGCATACAATTCGAAGAGTTATCTGACCGCGTTCGAGATTTTGAAACAAACCATATTTCTCTTATGAGTCACCCAAGTAACGCAGCAGCGCAAGACGATCTCTTTGTAGAATATGATGACTTCGTTACTAGGGTACGGAAAATTAAAGCTGAGTTTACAAAGCCTCCATTCCTTGAGTCACCATCAAACGATGCACCATTAAATACTGCATTTATTTCCCAAACATCCTCGCAACTAAATCAGTCTCACACATTCGCTAGGCTTCCTAAATTGGAATTACCGCATTTTTCTGGTGACATCGCAAACTGGAATTCATTTTTTGATCTTTTCAGTAGTTCTGTTGATGAAAATGAGAGTTTAAAACCAGTCCAAAAATTCCAGTACCTCAAATCTATTATTAAGGGAGAACCTTTATCACTAATAAAAAACTTAAGCCTTACAGACGATAATTATCCTATCGCTATTAAACTATTGCAGGATCGCTATGCTCAGAGGAGATTGATTTCATCTCATCATCTTCAAACTTTGATTGATTTACCTAAACCTATCCCTATGACTTTCAACAACGCTACCAAATTTGTTTCCTCCATCACTGAGCACATTGAAGCTCTTAAAGCTAACCACGAACCTGTTGATAATTGGAGCTCTCTGATCGCTTTCATTTTAGTAACCAAACTTGATACTCAGACTAGAAATAAATTTGAACGCACCCTATCTAAGGATCATTTACCAAGCCTTACTGAGTTAATGGATTTTCTTAATCGATTTATACAGTCGCAGCAATGGCAAAGTGTGCAAAAATCTCGCGCATCATCAGACAACTACCACGCAGGTCAATCTACTCGAAAACAGTTTAACACCTCTACTTTTGTTTCTACAACGAATCCGCTTACATGTGTCGCTTGTTCAAAACCCCACGCGTTATTTAAATGCTTTATTTTTCAAAAAATGAAACCTTCTGAACGATTGAACCTCGTACGTACTAATAACTGCTGTCGGAATTGTTTGTCATCTTTCCATACCACACTCAACTGTCAATCAAAGGTTAATTATCGCACATGCAATAAACGACATCACACTTTCTTACATTATGACTACCAGTCACCAGAAACACCACACAGTGAAATGCAACGTCCAAACAGCACAGCTGACTTAGCCAACATGCCTTCCACGTCGAATACTGAGAATAAATCCACATCTCTTCTATCTCATATCGCTTCTTCTTCAATGGTTATCTTAGGGACCGCCATTGTTCTCATCAAAGATTCCTCCAATGCTTGGCAACCGGTTCGTGCTCTTTTAGACAGTGGAAGTGAGTCCTCATACATCACCGAAGAGTGCTCACGTCGTTTAAAGTTAGCCAATCGACCTGCTGATATTCTCATATCAGGTTTTGGGAATACTACTGCTCAAAATATTGTAAGAGGCACCACGACTCTTTACATGCGTTCTTCTTATTCTGAGACACCTATCTACACTATATCCGCAATAATCGTTTCTCAAATTATACAGAACTTACCTAAATCACAATTATCCTCGAACTTACTACAGGAAGTACAGCACCTTCAATTAGCTGATCCCGAGTTTATCACTCCCGCATCTATCGATCTCTTAATTGGCGCTGATCTCTACTTTGATTTGATAACTGGTAATCAAAGTCGAGTTTCCAATGGTCCATTCGCCGTTGAAACTACTTTGGGTTGGATTGTCACTGGACCAACCTCCTTACTCCCCACTCTGCCTGTTACTACGCTAACAGCAGTTCAAAATCAAATCGCCACATCTCTATCGAAATTTTGGGAACTTGAAGATGTCCCAAAAAAGTCTGTTTTATCTGAGGAAGATCGATTGGCTGAAGATATTTTTGTCACGCAACATAAACGATTGGAGTCTGGACGCTATACTGTCCCTCTATTATTCAAACAATATCCTCTTGAATTAGGCAATTCTTATAATACCGCTCTTAGATGCTACAATGTTCTCCAACGCCGCTTGTCGTCTGATGACACATTAAATATGGAATATCACAAATTCATGTCTGACTATTTAGAACAAAATCATATGTCTCTTCTACCGTCACATCTTAATCTGTCAAATGAAGGATTTTATTTTCCACATCACGGCGTCTTACGTGAATCTAACTCTACAACCAAACTGAGAGTTGTTTTTAATGGTTCAAAGAAAACTCCGCTCAACAAATCCTTGAACGACTACCTACTAACTGGTCCAGCTCTTCAGACAGATCTTACATCCATCATTCACAGATCACGCTTTCATAAAGTAATATTCACCGCTGATATCAGGCAAATGTACCGTCAAATACTCATTTGTGAAGAACATCGCATGTACCAAAAAATACTATGGAGCTTTTCTGCATCTACTTCGCCGCAATCGTATGCTCTTAACACTGTGACTTATGGCACAACGTGTGCTCCGTTCCTAGCAATCAGAACGTTGCATCAATTAGCTGTCGATGAAATGTCAAATTTTCCACGCGCAGCAGAAGTTCTTAAGTCTGATACCTATGTTGACGACATAATCAGTGGAGCAAGTTCTCTATCTGAAGCTCTTGACTTACAACAAGAACTGATCAAACTACTTGGTACCGCTGGTCTTGAATTACGGAAATGGACAAGTAACCATCCGGATTTATTACACAACATACCCGAAGATCATAGAGAATTCTCATTTCTTAACGAAGCTCAACATAATGAATCGGTTAAAATTCTTGGTCTCTCGTGGAGTCCTATCTCCGATCAGTTTTCATACAAAATAAATTTGCCAATACACGCCGTCACTAAACGCTCTATTCTCTCAGATATAGCCAAGATTTTTGATCCCATTGGGTGGTTGTCGCCTATAGTTATGAGCGCAAAATGCCTCAAATGTTTTCGCTGTCGCCCCATTGCTCATAATCCCTTTATGGGGAATTTACCCGCATACAGAGTTCAACAATTAAAACCCTTCGATGTTGTGGGAATCGATTACGGGGGTCCTTTTCATGTCACTCCGTACAAAAGACGAGGAGTCCAAGCAATAAAATCCTATTTGTGTCTGTTTATCTGTTTCGCAACAAAGGCAGTACATTTGGAATTATCCTCTGATCTCAGCACCGAAGCATTTAAACTTGCCCTACGCCGCTTTTTAGCTAGACGTGGTAAATGCTCCCACATTTATAGCGACTCAGGTACTAACTTTGTTGGCACCAAAAGCTACTTCACGGAATTACAAAAGTTTGTAACTTCACCGCAGTATAATACAGATCTAAGCACTCAACTTGCATTTGACGGCATACAATGGCACTTCAATCCGCCTTCAGCTCCCCATTTTGGCGGACTCTGGGAGGCAGGTATAAAATCTGTGAAATTCCACATTTCCCGCGTAGTAGGTTCACAAATTCTGACCATTGAAGAGTTCTCCACGCTTCTCTGTCAAATCGAATCTGTTTTAAATTCAAGACCCCTGTGTCCACTCTCTTCAGACCCGAATGATCTGCTCGCTCTAACTCCCAATCATTTCCTTACGCAAGAAGCAGCAGTTTGTTTACCAGATCGTAACTATCTCGATCAATCCCCAAGCCTCCTTCATAGATGGCAATTAGTTCAAAGAATGCTACAAGACTTTTGGAAAAGATGGCATGTGGAATACCTCAACACGCTGCAACAACGCTCTAAATGGACGAAAACTGCACCAAATTTGAAACCAGATCAACTGGTACTCATCAAAAGTGACACGCTGCCACCACTTCAATGGAAGTTAGGGCGAATCTTACAAGTGCATCCAGGAGATGACCATATAGTCCGATTAGCGCAGCTCAAAACTGACACTGGCATTTTCACCAGACCTGTCGTTAAACTCTGTCCTTTACCTGAGTAGTTTGCGTTCCCTGAAAAACTTCGTTTTTGGCCGGGCGGCATGTTGGGACCACTTGCTCCATCTAGCGTCAGACGTTAGTATTCGCAGCAAATTTATTTTTGCACTGCCTCTGTGCCACGCGACGTCATGTCCGGTTACTCGCCTGTCAAGTGTCCGGCTACCGAGCACATGTTTTACTCGCTCTCGCTTGGATCTTGTATACGATCGCACGTTTTTTACCGCTATATTTTGCTTACGCTAACACAATAATTCTTTAGTTATTGTTGTATTTTCGCTTAATTCATTATTATTATTATCGCTACAGTGTTTTACAGTGATTATTGTAAATTAACGCTTTGTTTTGACTTATTTAATAGTGAACTTCGCACGTGATCTAGTTATCACTTTAACCTATACAAGTATATCTTGTGTGTATCCTTTTATCATTATTTTCCAGCTTTATTTTGGTTTGTATATGCATCTACAGCACACTGAATACTGGATAAAACAACTTGTTTATGGTAATCTGCTTTTGGAGGTATATCTTGATTCCAATACAATACTGTTCACTGAAATCGCACCAGGTATTTTTGCTATACAATTTGATACATCCTACACGCAGTAAGTACGTTTTATTTATTCCAAATTACAGTTTACAGATGTAAAATCATTTACATTTGTTCACTTTTCAATAGTTAATTAGTTTACAATATTTCTTTATTATTGTTCAATATATTTATTAATAGTGCTCCAGTTAACGTATCTGTTTCATTGTGAGTTGCATTTCACTGTATATTGACTAATTTGACACGCAATTTACTTGTTTTATTTTTGGGTTATTATTTCTTGCAAACGCTTACAATATTTGTTATATTTATAAATAAATATCGCATCCTTTTTGATATACGAGTAGTTTCTCACGCTTTGTCAATTTATTCGCAGTTTTGTACATGTTTAGTTTGATCTAGTTATCTACATTTACAGATCACATTTACTATTCAATACGCTCTAGTTATAATTATTTACTTACGCATATGGGTTATTTCTCGTAGTAATTATAATTTATTTATTTGTTTGTTGGTTAATATCTAGTTATTATCACACACTTATTTTGTATATATTCACTTACATTCGCACAAAATTACTGCATTGTTGAGTTTCCAGTTTTGGAATATTATTTGTCTAATTATTATATTTTATGTATGTATTAATTTTAAGTTAACTTATCCATATATATCTTGATTCCGCTACGCTTATTTTCTTGTTGATTTATCGCTTCTATTTCTTTGCTGTTATTAGGAATAAGATTGGTTTAATTTAGCTTTGTTCTCCTAACATACATTTGTGGGCCTTTGTGGTTTATCCTGTCCTTCCAAAGAGCGACTGTATTGTGTAAGTCCTGCTTATTGCTCGGGCAGGTGAAAAGTGTCCACCCTTATTCCTTTCCTATTTGCATTTATTTCTTCTTGTTTGGATACTCTATCGCGCCAACATCACGCTTTATCAGATTTCCTGTCATTCCTTTTGGAATTCTGCATCCATCACGCACCGCCGCATCACAATTGTTCCAAATTAACCGACACGTCTTGCAACCAGCGCATCTGCCACTGCTCCATTTTCTGGTTTTACATCTACGCCAGGCGTATCACAGGTCAACATTACCATCTTTGGGGATTTGGACCCTCCACGCAACGCTGGTCCTTCGAGTCTTTTCTGAGGGTCAAACATCATTAAGCTCCAGTTTACGTTGACTTTAGTTCTTCATTTCCGGTCTTACAAACCGAAACTACCAGCCGACGCCGCAACATATATCGTTGAAATCAGAAAAAAAATTCTCTTTCTAATGGACTAAATATTTATATAGGTTACTATTTTAAAAAATATAATTTTATTCTATCGTTTGAGAACCCCTGGTTTCATTTTTTGTTTGTTATTTCTGTTAAATAGGGCCCTTTTTCCTGCTCATTTTTTTATATAACATTTTCTTTTAAAGTGATTAGTTCGCCCAAAAAAGCACTGTTTGTTTTAAATGAAACACTCTGTATAATTAATTAATAACTTAGAAAAATTCCGTAAAGATTTAGGTAGGAACGACTGCTACCACGTCCACTGCGCAGACTTTGACGTTCTTCTGGTGTCGAACCTGCGCAAGCACTTTGGTTCGTTCCCGGCCTTCAATGGCTTGACTTTCGGAGTGAAAGACAACGAATGTTTCGGTTTGTTGGGGATCAACGGAGCAGGAAAATCTACAACTTTTAGAATGTTAACCGGCGAAACCTGTCCTACCACTGGAACTGCAATCATCTTGGAATATTCCTTATCTGAAAATAAGAGAAAAGTAAGGAATTGTATACTGTCCTGTCATATTGAGATTAAGTTTAGGAAAATGGAGTTAAATTATATACCAAACTTGGTTTAGTTCAAATGGTATTTTTCAAAACACTAAACATTTAATTTAGTTTTATCAATATACAGAGTGGTCCATCGGTCGGTATTTTTAATTTTATGTGATTAATATAAATATTACTGAAAATTTTTTCACACAAAATTTATTTTACATTAAAATGCTCATGTATCTACAGTAAAAGATTTTCTACCGGGTGCTCCATTTTCGCACAATGGTATGCAACTTTGTTTTTTTTAATGGAATACACTATACCGTGTGTCTGTCTTAAAGGTGTACATAGGAGATTAACATGGGAAATCAGTTTTTTGCGTGTTGTTGCTCGGTGTTCTACTGGACAACAATGATTGTACTACCAATCGAAAGATATCATTTTTCTGAATCAAACGATGTAAAATACACTACTATTTAGTAGTAATTTGGTTCCGTAAATTAATTTTTAAATTTTGAAAATCCTCCGATTTATTCAATTTTTATCGAAAATAAATGTAGTTACCTATGATTGTTTTGAGAATTGAGAATTTAAGACAAACACACGGTATATTGTTACAAAAATTTAAAGATCTTATATTTCTCGTTAAATAAGTTCTTATTCATTATAGTCCTAAAATGATCAGTACATGTGTGATACTCCATTAATAAAAATCGCGAATAATTTCGATACTGAATAAGAATAAGAACTATTTTAAAGAGAAACAAAAGGTCTTTAAAATTTTGCAAAAATATATAGGTTATTCCATTTTAAAATATAAAGTTGCATATCATTGTGAGGCAATGGAGCACCCGGTAGAAAAACTTATATTGCAGATACATGGACATTTTAATGTAAAATAAACTTTGTCTAAAAAAATTTTCGGTAATATTTATAATAATCGCATAAAATAAAAAATATTATATTAATCTCAATATTATTACTAATAATTTTTACTTGAAACTATACGCCACATTCTAAATAAATTGTACCTACTTATGGATGAATTTAATTTACGGATTTAGATTTAGAAATTTAGATATAAATTTGCGATTTATCTCCTGGTTCATACTGAATTTATTAAATTTGAAATCTGCCAATCCAGATTAGGCTTCAGCTTTTTGACATATGCTTTAAACAACAACAAAATAACCTTAAACTGTCATATATGATGTTCTTCAACTTCAATCAAAGATATTAAATTAATATCATATTTAACACGATCCACATCCATGTTACAATATTTTATGATGATCACAAATAAATCAGTTTGACTGACAATCTTGATACATTTCACTGCTGTCAAAATTATTTTTTGCTTCCCAGTCAGGTTGATTGGTTGGATTTGAAAATTTAGATTTAAAATATAAAATATTTGATATTTTACATGTAAATTATAAATCTATAAAATTGTAAATCCAGCATAAACCAATAAAGCTATTTCTATGTATTTTTTTTTAGTTAAATTTCTAAATCTAAATTTATAAATTAAATCTAGTATAAACCAGCCATTATTATTTTGTAAGTGAAGTAAACTGCCACTTTTGGATTTGCCATTATTATGACCAAAATAAAGTTAGTTCTTTGCATTGTCTTGAAACGAATAATTGTGAAGTTTCATTATTTTGCCTCGTTTGGAAATTTACTGAACTTGCGAACAGACATTCTTGAGTTAAAATAGTTATTTGTCAAACTAGAGAGGAAAGCGCTTCTTTTTCCCAGTCGAGTTCGAAGTTTGCCTCATGAGCGCAGCGAGTGAGGCATTTCGAACGAGAGTAGAAGAAGAGCTTTCCTCTCGAGTTAGACACAACATTTTTTTCACGACATGTTTCTAAAAACGATTTTCTCGAACCTAAAATACACTTTGAGAACTCAACTGACAGTCTGACACGTTAAAAGTTAGGTTATCAGACACAAGACGGTGTAGCAGTGTTGCCACTGAACCAATCTTAAATATCTTTAATAAGTTGTCAAATTGTGATTTAATAAGAAAAAGAAAAATATAAGGCATAATTGTAAGATAATTTAAAGTATGTATATCACTAAAATAAGGATTTTCAATAAAATTAGGAATTTATTTTCAGTTTTTATAATATATTTTTTGTAAATAACATTCATATTGGCAACACTTGTATATTTTCCTCTCTAGAGAGGAACAACACATTTTCCTCACTATTTCGGGAGAAGAACGGTGGTGTTTCCTACTATGTCGTGAAAAAACTCATTTTATTTATTTGTTTCAAAATGTATGTTCGTGTCTTAAATATGCCTTAATAAGTGACCTGTTGATATATTTCCGCCCATTCATAAATCTCAATTTGATAACTTAATTATCGTTCATTTTAATGTTTAAACGGAAAAAATATAGAAAAAAGATTCAATATTCTTCTAATGTTTTCAAACATGCCATAATTTTCACTAAATTACTTAATTACTGAGATATATCAAAAAATGCTGAGAATTCTTCAAGTACCTCTCCTGGATGATGAATTACTAATAGATCTCAAATAAAAATAAATAAATAAATATATAATCACGCCTTTTACCCATTATGGGTGTGGCACTCTGCTTACGCAGATCTCGGTAAGTGATATATTTTTGCATATGAAGTGCGGTTACCAGCCGTCAAATCATAGCCACCAAAGATGTTAGTGGAGGGGGAACCACAGGGGTAAATTTAAATTGGCAACTGTCGGCTGTGGGCAGGGAGAGGCAACTTTGATGACAAATGTCAGCATAATGATATGATTAGTGTCACTCCACTCCTCAAATTGTGGAGGCGCCACTTTATAATAAAATAAGCTATTGGAATCGAATTACTTGGAAAAAAAGAAGAAATCACAGTTTTATTGTCAAAATTGATGTTGATAATTCGTTCTCGCTATTGTCGTTTATTATTGTGTATAATACATTGCAACAGGTAAGTGTTAAATTTAATATTCTGTTTTATACATCACATAGGCCCGGTTGCACCAACATATGCTTTAATTTTTATTAACTAATGGATACTTAAAATTTAATGAAATGTCAAACTAATGAGCATTGCACCAAAAATATTTTTAATTTTTAACATGTCATTAGCAGATGGAGCATTAAGTATAGGTTGGTATGGTTTTCTAGTGATGCACCTAGCTTCACTATTGTTTTGACAGGACTTGACAAACGTCAGGATTTCATAACGATACAAATATTGCTGTTTACTTTCAAGTAACATGCTATAAAGTACTGCAGTGGCAACAATTAATTCTAATATTTTATTCATTTAAAATTTCAATCGTACTGCGAGATAAGAAAATCTTCGTTTCCATATTCCGAACGTTCTTTTTATTGTAGTTCTAGTTGTGATGTAGACATTATTGTATCTCTGTTCAGCTCGTGTGCCTGGAATTAGTAAAGGTATTAACAATTAGCTTTTCTACGTATTTCTGCTATCGCTCAAAAGATAACAGTTAGGATACATTCCACTTCAAAATTGGCTTTCAAAAGCGAATAAAGATGGTACTGGTACTGGCCTTTCATGGACAGATATCGTCCAACTTGCCTTTATGGCCATAAATTTGCACTTTGCACACTACCTGAACCCTAAACGTTAATAGTACACCAGCCTTTACAGTTTCTAAATAGTTCATGATTATTCCTTCCTGCCAATTGGATTTTTATATGGCTACAATTAACAGAATCCAACACAAGGGAATCTACGAATTCTATGAAAAATTTGTTTGTGTTTCTCTAACTTTTAGTTCTGTTTGAATTTACTGATTCGGAATAGAAACTATTATTTGTGGTATTTCCCGTGATATAATACGATAAACAGTAGATTTGTGTATATAAGATGACCACTTAATACAGTTTGCAAAACTACAGTGGGATAATACCTTAACAGGAATGTTTTTGTTGGTAATATCATGCAGTAATTCTAATATAAATCACAAATGTGTCTTTTGACATTCTATAGTGCATTTTAAAGTTCAGTTCGTCATACATTTCGAAGGAATTATTTCTATTTTAGAAAATTCTTGGTAGTGGTAAAATTTCATCTTCAGATATTATATTTGAAAAATATTACCTCATAAATAGCAATAATTTTATGTTTATTTGCATTTCATCGTGAAATATATAGATACAAAAATATTCACAAAACAGTACATGTCAAATATTGACATGTGTCAAATATTAATGCTACATTAAAAATTTAAGTACAGAAAAACGGGTATTTAATTTAATGGTTCGTTTAATGTGACATTACCGTTAATGTGGATTGGTGCAACAAAATTATGTCACTTTTAATTTTTCATTAATTTAATCCGACATTAATATTTTAAGTATCGTTGGTGCAACCGGGCCATACACACTTAAAATATAATTTCAATACATTAATAACAAATTTAGTCCGTTTTAAAAACCGATTTGATAAAAAAATAAATCACTGTATATTTTATCATTAATTATTATGTGTACATAAATATATTATAAAGCAATGTTAAAAGTTGTATTACACTCATGCATTTCCATATAACAAATATCCACCATGTATATTTATTCCAATTCCTTTATTTTATCCGTTTCCTCTCCTTTCTATTTTAGAACATTGCCTAATTAATGTTGAATAAAGGGATGTTGAATAAATGTAAGGAAATGCAACAATTTCGGATTGATGTACTTGGATTAGACGTAGTTAACGTCAGATAAAATTCCTACCGATCAACAAACGGACATAACCATCTATAAACTAACAGTGAAAGACCTTTTGAGAGAAAACGTGAGACATCCGAACATGGTATAGTAATAGAGGTTTTTTTTTTAAATATAAACATTATTAATAATTTAAACCCTAGTAGGTTTTTGAAAAAAATGCGATTACGAGTGTCTCAGTTGAGTGACCGGGAATGAACATTCTACGACGAAACTGTAAAGAACCGACTAAAGATTGTGACAGGGAACAATACCATTCGACAACTAAGGACCTGGCTTAGCAGTGTTACAAGAAGAGACCAAGTGGACAGACTGAATAACTAATTGTTTAACAAAGTATTTTCTTCTTCACCAATACAACTGGTAAAAAAAATAATCAAAAGTTAGACGTTTTACGGCACAAGACAACACATATAACTGTAATTGAAGGAAAGGGATTACGAAGAACGAAAAATAAAAAAAAAATTATAATGAATTCATAGATTAATAGACTCCGAAGTTAATCGATTTGTAAAGACGAATATCGATGATGCGAATCTACGGTATGCTAATTCTAGAAGTAGTAAATTTCATTTTTATTAAATATATTTGTTTTAGGCTGTACAACAGTATTTGGATATCTCCACTACGTTGAGAAGAATTCATATAACACAACAAGCATTTGGATGTCACACCCACACAGCGTCGGTTAATCATAAAAGAATAGTAATTCGTGCTGGTTATAAAATGGAATTTTTAATTTGACTTATTCACAAGAGGATTTTTTTGCGAGTATGGGCATTGTTTTTATTACAGTTTGATTATTCTTGAGCATAATTCCTCGTTTCTCTTATAAATTTGCTTTTACAATTAAATATGTTATTAGTGGCACTTTAGATAATAACAAACTTAATCAAATAATCACAGATAATAATAATAATAATCACTAATCAGTCGTTCGGCTTTTAATAAACTGACGTGGATTTTATATTACCACTTTTACAAATCTCACACCCGCATCCAAATTCACTACAGTTTGCAGCAGTAAAATTTACATGTTTTTAGAGTTTTTGGAACTCAAAAATAACATGTTGTATTTAAAGAAACAAAATATTATTTGAATTTAAAATTCAATGTAATATATTTTTTAAATACAAGAATTTTTGTGTTTTGAACTAACTTATAAATGATTGTAATATCTTTAATTACAATTATTTAGAAATTTGTCGCTAAATGCTACAGATTTTATTTGAATGTAAAAGATTGTGTAAGACTAAAAATATTTTTATAAGAACAAATTTACAATTTATCAAAATTTGCACTTAACGAGGAAAATCATATTGAAAGTGTTAATATGTATTCTTAACCCTTATTTTGTAGTAAAGTTATAAGGTTTCTAATAATTATATTAAAATCTCATTTTCAATATTTTAAATAGAGCTTTTCATAATAAATATTAATATAAAAATTAATAAATTAAATATTATTAGAAATCTATAACATTTTTGTCTAAATAATTAAATATGTGTAAACAGAATTTAATTGAATAAATATATTCCTAATATTTACTCTTATAATTTTGAAATAATATAAGTACAACAAATATAAAATAAAAAGTATCAAGGAGGCTAAAAAAAACAATCTTCTATCCTTCTATTGTCATCCTTGTGTAATTTTAGTGTAACTACACCCCCCTGCGGGTGCAGCACTTACGGCCGAAACTCGTAACCATAGAGAGGGCGATCTGATTATGTTTCTAATTTGTGGCTGTGGGATTCGAACTGAGGATCTCACGATCCACAGTCCGATGCGTTACCACGGGGCTATTTACCTCATGAGATCTCAACTTGACCCACTATTTTGCAAATGAATATTACTTTAAAGCCTGTAGTACACGATCCAATATATCATATTGTTTCTCGTGCGATATTTAATATTGTATCGTGTACTACACATTTTTCATCCAATATTTCACACGATTTTGAAAACAATATGATTTTTATTGTACGGATCTAAAATATTGGACCGATTTCAGTGCAGTAAAACAATTGATGATAAGTCATAATATAACTGACAGTTGGACAGTTTTTAAGGTTAGTACATTTAAACATACATTATCTTGCTTTAAATGACTTATTATTTCAAATTACACAACCGGCAAGTAAAGTAGTAAGAACAAAACCAACAGCATATAATTGTTCAACCATTTTACCGCTTATCATCATTCGTCAAACTTCATTTTATTATTCATCGCGCATGCGTGTGTCATATTTTCAATATGAGAAAAAATTGTCTCGTGTACGATCTAAATATTTTAAACGAATATATCATATTGAATATCGCACCAGATATATTGGATCGTCTACTACAGGCTTTAAACTGATTTATCAACGTGTAGACAGTAGAATAGTATATTCTACAACAAGTAATGGAATGGCACATATTCCACGCGAGCAAAAAGTTTGTAGTCCGAGCCAAAGGCGAGGGCTACGGTTTGTGAGCATGGAATAGACCATTCCGTTACATGTTGTAGACTATACTTTCTATAAAAAAGTTTTGGAAATTATACAAAAATACAAATATAAAACTGTTGAAAACGTCAAACTCAAATAAATCAAATTAAAACAAACAGATGTAACCATAGAAACTGAATCAAGATACTTCATATGTCGCGCTAATATGCGCTTCTGATTCGTCGAAAATATTCCATACGCCGCGTATGGAATGTTAGTGATTCCATAACAATTTTTAGTAGTGGAATGCCTAGTTTCCAAAACAGTGTTATAGAAATCTTATTCTAAGAGCCCCAATATTGAAATTTTGGGCCGTTGGTTTTAATAATATGTATGATACTGTAGTTCATGAAGCAAATTGGTTACTGTTCTCAATTCGGGGCGTTAAACTATCAACTGACAACCAGAGAACTCTTAACTTGTTTTACGCATCTACGAGGAATACCCAAAAACCAAACCCAGAACTACGTAGACATGTGGTTACAGAAATTCGGTAAGTAACTTAGTAGCGAATGAAAACCTCAAGGTAGATTGAAAAAAAATAATTTTCTAATAGAGAAGACATTTACACTACATAATATAAAAAATAAAATTTCAAATTAATATTGCAGCTAATATCATTATTTTTTTTAATATAAACAAAATTTACTTTAACTGGGATATGCACGAAAACCCTGGTAGGTAAACTAGTAGTTAGTAATAGTAGTAAACTAGTTGACGGATTGCTACTAAAATCTAATAAGCTCATAATTAGACCCTTAATTCGAAACATGAAAATTAAAAATGGTGATGTCACTAGATTTTGGGTTACCGTGAACGAAAGCGTCATCATGAAATAATGAAATTTTGACAAGTCTGTCTTAGAAAATATATATCATATTTTTAATAAATATACAGCAGAAAATAAAATTTCTTAAACATAAATAGGAATAAAACAAATGCAGGTATATTTGTGTATAATCAAATACTATTTTGTACTGTTTAAGAGTTACATTGGGCGGGAGGTTATGTGCTGCCCACATCAGATTTTTTTTTTTATAAAATAGAGTACTTGTATCAAGGTCACAAACTTAGCGCGCGAACCTATTTCTGGACGACTAGTCAAAATTTTAACATGGCGTCTTATGAAGGATTCATGTTTGTAAAAATATTTGTTATTCGCATTCTAAGTTGTTTTAGAAAAAGAAAACTTATGGCCTTGATTAAGGAAAGTTCATAATAATTCTAGTTACATCAAATTCTGCTAAATATAAAGCAATTTAAAAATATCGTATTTTAAAAGTGTAGTATCGTAAATGTTTAAAAAAAATTATAAAACTGTAAAATTCTCGTTATATTTGGTGTATTTTCTGATAGATTAGGAAATGCTATATGCTTATTTATATAACAATTAGTGAAAATTCTTGTAGATGTCAGAAATTTAATAGTATTAGGAATTAACATCAATTTGAAGAAAGTTTTAAGAAGCCCATTTTGCTTCCACTAATTAAATTGGATAACTGTTTGCTTATTGCCAAAATAAACCAATTCAAGTAATTTTCAAAACTCCAACCAATTTCAACCCCCACAACCAGGATATAAAAATAATTTTGATTTTAAGTTACTAAACAGTTTTAAATCAGTTATCAAGGGTTTCCACAATTAACATCATAATTCTAACAAGACAAAGCATTGTAAGACTTGACAAGTATTATTATTTTATTTCTTTGATATAAATGTTTCCTTTAACTTTAAGTTTTAAAATATATTAATATATATTTCATTTTTAGATGAGCGAATTAGGTGAATATGCGAAAGCGTTATCGGTAGAATCTAACGAGCGATATTTGGAAAAAATATTTCGTCAGTATTGATCAATATACTATACATCAACTTACCAATACATTTCTTAAAAATATATATAATATAAACAAAACACGCAATCAACACCGACAAAACACAAAAATAAGTCACAAGACTCAATGCTAACCTGAACGGTCGTTGTCCACAAACAGACTCCCGCCAAATAGGCCACGCCTCCTGCAAGTACTCTATTGTGCTCCGTTCGGAAGCAAATTTCCGAATAATGAAAGAAGTCTAAGTTAGAACATTACAGAACACGCAGTTATTAAGTAATTAGGTCAGATAGTATAAATAATATTGTTAAGTAGTAACACTTATTTCGCTGAATTAGGACTTGTACAAATAGGTAGTAGTAAAGTAGTTCGACGATAAGTTGGCTTGTGGAGTAAGTTGATTCTATTGAGAGTTTGATAAAGATCATGTAAGTTAGTTCCGGATGCAGTCTTTTATTGTCGTTGACTCCCAGTGTCTACATGACCCCTTATTATTTTGTACCCTCTTAGGAGGCCTACATTTGGTGGCACCGTTTTTGGGATCATTTGTCAGACCAGAGTAGTCTATACAATCTATATTAGTTGCTCGCGGGAGTCAGCATTCTACGAAGATAGTTGAAGTCGAGAATTATAGTTGAAAGAAGACTCAAGAAGGAAGATGTACAGCCAGAGAAGATTCTAGCATAATGACAGAAGATGCACTGCACAATGTTACAATTGTAGCGGAAATCATTCCGCCAGGCAGTGTCTGCAACGATTTGACAATCCAAGGAGAGGCTACGAAGAACGCGAGCACTATAAAAGCTATGAAGAAAATCAATGTGGTACGATGTATGAATATCAACAAAATTATCCGGACGAACATAAAAGAAGAGTAGACGAATCTTTCGACATGGCAGAAGAAGTAATTGAATTATTGAGAGCCCAGGAGGAGGAAATCTACAGAATTTGTGAGTATCTAGATGGCTTTCCGATACCTGAAGGAGTACTAAAATATTATCTATGTCTGATGCCAAAGAAAGACTGCATGTGTAAAGAAACTGAAGAACAAACAAATGAAATAGAAGTTGCTGAAGCAAAAAAAAAATAATGGAGACGACTACGAGAGAAAAACTGAAGGCGCTACAGAAACTGAGATAATTCACGTGTTTATGAGTTACCTGTTCCTAAAACGGGGTTACAGCATTTGTGTAGAACAGGAAGAAAACAACAGGAACCACAAGAAATTGCGAAAGAAGAATTCTGCGAGAGGAGCGGGGGACTCCGAGGTAGAAGAAGCTAAAATGGAAGAAGAAATAATAGAAGATTTTAAAGTGAAGGGTGCGTTAGAGAGTACACTAACCGTGAGTATCTTTATCAGGGACGAATTCTGCAAAAGAGGAGCAGAGGACTCCGAGGCAGTAGTAGAAGATGAAGTGGAGGAAGAAATAATTGAAGAATTAAAGTGGAAGGTGCATCAATCGTGACTATTCTTTTAGGTGACCAATTCTAGGAGAGAGGAGTGGAGGACTCCGAGGGAGAATAGTCTGAAGTGAAGAAAGAAATGATTGAAGATTTAAAGTGCGTTAGAGAGCACAAAAATAGAGAGTACCGTAATCAGAGAAAAAAAACTGTACCGATAAATGATACCAAGACAAGATTCTAAGGGGAACAGCAGCAAAGGCAGAAGAGAAATAAGAAAACAAAAGTGATCAAATACCAGAAAATCAATAAAGTGTCCATCATGCAACATACAGACTAGTGCAGGGAGAAGTTTTATAAAAATTCGGTTAAAAGTAAAAAATCCAAGCAATACCTGCACAATTACTTAAATCCAGGGAAAAAGCAAATACCAAGAAAAATCGTGCATCATATTGTAAACTTTAGAGAATGGGGGTATTTATATGGATAATTTTGTGGAGATGTACATTTTTAATAAATTTTCGTGATGTGTTTAGGTTTTAATGACATGTAGATATTAATATTTAATTTATTATTATGTTTGGGTAATAGATTTTTATGTATTCTTACCTCCTCTCTACGTCTGAGACTGGCTTAATTATTGCTTTATACAACAGCAATTTGTTGTCGATGATGAGGATGGATTTTATGCAGAAAAGCCAATACTGCTGTGTTATCTTAAAACACAACTGCTTTCGTTTGGTCCAAATGTGTTTACGCCAAGTCGTATGTCTGACTAGGTACATTCCTGGATATTTGACATCCTCAGCTTGGGGAAGCTAGCGGTTGTTTAGATATACTGGGGCGCATGTGTCTCTTCTGGTGGTAAAGGAGTTGTGGGTATATTTACAGAGGCGTAGGAACCAAATTTTGATGGGGCAATTTTTCTTCGGAATTATATTTTCAAAAATTATCTATCCTCTTTAGTTGTTATGTTAACGCGATATAACAGTTCAGATTTATATTTACTGACCACAGCGAGAATCTTCGCAAAAATAGGATTATTTTGAACGAACTGTAATTATTTTGTGGTAGTGCAGCTTTAAAAATAGTGATTTTCCGTTTTCGAGGCCAAAAAGCACCTAATCACTATTTTGCAAGCTGCGATATCGAAAAATGACGACAGTTATTTCAATATAAACGGATTTTTGAGCATATTTTAGCTACTGTCAGCAAATACATATCTCAACAGTAATTTTTTTATATTTGCAAATAATTTTTGAATCACACAAAGAGCAAGTAAAAATAATGATCAACTGTGATGATTACTTGGGACATTGAGAAGTTTGTTAAATAAGAAATGTAGGTTGGTTCTAAATTTAAGAGAAAGAAATTCAAAAGTTAAAAGTTTAGATGTATTTTATTAATTAATTGTCTAAATTCTGGGCATGTGATCTTGAATAGTTCAATGATTTCTTGAACTATTCGAAGTTTTACATATGCCTACCAATTTCTAATCTAGACAATTATTTAAAAAAAAATAAATAATTGTATAGATATTGTCGTACCATATTTTGCCATTAAATAATTGTCTTAAATCTTGATCTGTTTCTTAAATAAAATATTATTTATTTCACTTACGAAAGCTTGTAATAAAAAAAATACGTGTGGTACTCGGGGACTGCCGCGGTAAAGCTATTGCACAGCATTTTTTATCAACTTATGCAATTATAACTATTTATTTGTTTTATTTATGCAGTATTTTTTTTCTTTGTTTTTTTCTTTAATATTAATTCAAGTTACACTTTTTGAGCGTGGTGACCGATAAGAAAACAATTTTTTTTCTTTTATTGAATAAATGAGAAGTTAAAATATTTTTATTATCTTACAATATATGTAGGTTATTCAGGAATTTTTATCCTTGAAACTATAGGTTTATGGTAACTGAAATAAGAAACATAAGTTTGAGACTTGATATCCTCTAAATATTTGGAAAATACCGCGCCAACGTATGCGTCTAGTCTAGATTCTTTTGTAACAGTTGCGAGAAATTATTTTGGGTCCAAACGTGATGCCAGTATTGCTGTGTCGTCTGTGAATGTAGCAATTGTTGTTTGATTCAGGGTAGGAAGATCAGCTGTATACAAAAGATATAGAATCGGCCCAATAACACTTCCTTGGGGTACACCCGATTTTACTAGGTTTAGATTAATAACTGCGTTTTGATATTTGATCTGGAATTGCCGGATACAGAGGTATGATTTGAGGAGTTGTTAGTACTGGTGGGGTAAGTCACGTTTTAAATTGAAAAGTAACCCAAATATGCCAAACTTTGTCAAAAGCTAGACTGATGTCAAGCATTGCAGCTGAGCAATGCATCTTATTTAGAAGGCTGTTGTTTATAGCTTCAACTACTCTGTAAGTGTTCATGTCTGAACAAAAATTGATGATTTGGAATCAAGATTTTCTCCAGTATAATTGGATACAGTCTTGTGGGTAGTGCTTTTTCAAATAGCATGAATAGAGTTAGTAACAGGCTGATTGGTCTATAGGAAGTTACGTCTCCTGGATTTTTGCCAGGTTTTGGGATGAGAATGATTTGAGCGACTTTCCATTGTCAGATGCATTTCATTGGTTCGTTGGTTGTTCCTTGAGTAGTTTTCCATTGATTAAATCAATACCTGGGTCTTTTTAGGGTCCAATATATTTATGATTATATTCCAAATCTCATGAGTTTTGAAATTTTTTATTTGTATATTACTAGAGGATATGTTATCCAAAGATTGGAGGAGGTTTTCTTCTTTGCCGTTGTCGTCCTCGTCTGTTGGTGGGAAAGGCTGAAAAACTTGTGCGAAATGCCTGACAAACGCATTCGCATTTCTTTTTGCTTGATCTCGCCCATTTTCCATCTTGTGTTCTTAAATGAGGACATGTGATTTGGGGTCTCTTTAATTTTTTAGTTGCATGCCAAAGGCAGTAGTTGTTCGCCTCAGTATTTGACATATTGCTTAGATACTCTTCAATTGTTTTGTTTTTGATATTATTTAGCAATTAAGTTATTTCTTTGGTGGCTTTATTTAGGGCTGTTTTGCCAGATTTTGATCTAGATTTCTGCTAGATTTTCCTTTATTTACGCTTTTCTGCAAACAAATCATTATGATCGGCAATTCTTTTTGTAGAAATTACTGGCAACCTAATGTATGGGGTATTAAATGAACTGTTTTAGGGGTATGAAGACACAGTGACGAGGAGGAACGTATAGTAACGAAATTCCCTCTCCGAATGGGGGGAACTTAATGACATGAACCGAAGGAATTTAAAGGAATGAAAGGAACGTTTTGGCGGCCCTTTATTGATATTCTAATCTTTTTATTTTTTTAAAAATAATTATTATTATAAAATGAGGGTAAGTCTTCTTAGGGATTTCCTTTCACTTTTCGCGCTTCTGACTTGTGCCATATTTTCTAAAGTCCAGTAGCTAACTGTCAAATATCTCAGTTTCAATGTAATAGTTATTTACATTATACGTGCGGGAAGTTTAGTTTTACAGCGCGAAGTTTTGTATTGAAGCACGACGCGCTACGGAGTGCTTTAATAAACTGAGCGATGTATAATAAACTTAACGCACACATAATGTATTAAATTTTTTGGACGACATACCTTTACATTATATTTATTTATATGTATGTTCCATAAATTTTCCTAATTGATATTTATAGTAAGCTGTGCATCAAGACGCTTTGAAAACATAGGGACATCAAAATAATCAACAATTTGTATAAAGTGTCATAATCAAAAGTAAAACCACTCGCTGAAAATATAAATTATGTTACGTGATATTTTTCATTTTTTATACAGTGATGTAATGAGAAGGAAGTCAACAATTTCACTGAAAAACATCATCTTGGCATATTTCACAGAGCTGATATCGCAAAATAAAAAATATTTGGGGACAATTTATTCAATTATGATTTACAAAAACACAGATATTTCCTAATATCCAAAACTTCTTGAAAAGAAAGACTACCTATAACCTAAAAATTTGACAATTTATTAATTCTTATATAGACTACATAAGCGATTCATATATTACCTACCTTTCTCGATATTCTGTATTAAAATTAATTTAATATAATTAAAATAAAATAAATCACCAATTCTCATCTATCCAATCAATGAGTTTTATCTTTTGACATTTTATTAGTTCTATGACAATTACCAACTGTGAATTATCGGTACTTAGTTAGGATTAGTGTTAAGAAATGGCGCTGGTAGCAAATGTCATAATTTATATTAAGTTTTCAGTTTTATTTATTTCTCTATAACTTTATTTCACGATCTTGGCAGTAACTAGCGTTTCTTTAGTCATTCTTTATTATTACAAAGTTACTTTTTATTTTAAAGCTGCGTTTACATACAACTTATTGCTGTTGCCTTGCTTCGGTTGTCTTGCCTTGCTGTTGTGTTGCATTTATATTGTAGGTACAGAATTGTTCAGAAATTATGCCCCATAACCCCTCCACAGATACCGAAACCGAATGAAAAATCGACTTACGTTGTCGCTGTTCGAATGAGAAAGATAAACGATACGAAATGAAGGACAGATATATGTATAATCCTTTGTTTACCTGAGCCAGGTAAACACCTCGTAGAGATTAAAAATTTTCTCGCTTCTGATGTTACAATATTTGGCAAAATGCAAGTGAATGTTAAATGCGAACACAAGTTCGATGAGACATCCAAACTTCTTGAAATCTAATAATATTAATATTGTAATGTAAATATCATCAAATATTTATGACTTATAACAAAATATTTATCAATATACATACAAATAAAAATATTATTAAAAAAATTTAATAACAATTATATATATTTCGATATTCGAACTTTTATCTTGTCAATAAATAAATTAGGGGAGAAAAATGTTTTGCATAAAAGTTGAAGAGATTAAAAATTTACACCTAAATTAGAGAACAAATTTCATTTCACTTCTTTGATAAAGGCTAAAAATACCATCAAAAATATCAAAAATGGAAATGTCCACTTCCTTACTTTGCTTATGAAAAACGTTAAATATTTGCTTGAATTTAATTCCATTTCTATGGTTATTCATTATTAAAACTGTAAAATGCCTAGGTTCGGCTTGTATTTTTTTAATAATTGAAATATTTTTTTATATATCTCGGTCCCGGGACGTGTAAAACGTATCATTTCATATGGTAAACGTTAAATATTATACAGTTTGTGCAGAAGTGTTCAATTTATTTATCGCAGTAACGGTATAACCATAATTGCGGTAAAACCGTAAACACGTCGCGAATTGTTTTTTGAATATATTGTTAATACCACAATGTAACATGGAAACAAACATTTAAGTTGTGGCCGTTGTGGCGGCCAAACAACTCGCGTCTTCACCCACAACATGTTGTTCCAATCAGAAAGAGTGGCAGAATAAGCGTCGCATTTTGGGGATGGATGGCGTCTTGGGGTCCTGGGGAGTTAGTGGAGGTATCCGGAAAAATGAATGCAGCCTATTATTTAGAAATTTTGGAGGAAGTTATGTTGCCGTCTGTAAGGATGATAATTCCTGATGGCAACTTTTTTTTTGTACAGGATAATTCTGCGGTTCATACCGCAAGAATTGTAAAATCCTGGTTCAACGATCATCCGGAAATAACTTTACTACAGTGGCCTGCTAAGTCTCCGGACTTGAACCCCATCGAAAACGTGTGGGCGACAATGGTGCAGAGAGGGACAGGAAATGTGCGAACGAAAGCAGCACTTCGACAAAATGTTCTTCGCGTCTGGGAGGATCTACGTGGAAGCGAGTACTGCCAGAATTTGATTAATTCGATGCCGCGGCGAGTAGAAGCTGTTATTGAAAACAACGGCTATTGGTGTAAATATTAGGTTTTTATTATGATTTTTACACATTTTACTAATGTTAATATTTGTCTATTTTAATTGTATCTATTGACGCCACTTTTTGTGATATTTATTTTTAAACTTGCATGGCATATTTTTTGTATATATTGACGACACTTTTTGTGATATTTATTTTTAAACTTGTATGATATATTTGTTGAATATATTGACGGAACTTTTTGTGATATTTATTTTTGAACTTGTATGATATATTTATTGTATCTATTGACGACACTTTTTGTGATATTTATTCTTGAACTTGCATGATATATTTTTTGTATATATTGACAATACTTTTTTGATATTTATTTTTAAACTTGCATGGCATATTTTTTGTATATATTGACGACACTTTTTGTGATATTTATTTTTGAACTTGTATGATATATAAGTAATAATTTTGGACTCGACAAAATTATTTTTAAAAAATTTATTTTATTAACACAAATGAATGCAGAACAATGTTACTAGTACAACGGTTGCTACAAGAATACCTACTTCTCTAACTAAAAGCTAAACTTATACAAAGATTATCATTTCTCTTAGAATTAGATAATAATTTGCTAACTTGCCTTTTATGGCTGATGCAATCCTCAATAATAATTATGAAATACAGGGTGGCGTCCCTATATTACTCCTCCACCCTTAAGAGGAAAACTTTACTCTTCAAAAGTTAAGTTTTACTACTAAATTTCTTTCATTTCAATATCTTCAAATCTATTTTTTAATTTAGGTTCCTTTTTCTTTTCAAGATAATCTTTGCATTTACATTTCTTAATATTACATAGTATAATAATAATTATTACAAGTATTATTATACTATAAATAATTACATAATTAATATAATTAACTCTAACATTATTATAAATAGACTCCAATTCAACATCATTAATTTCTTTAATTTTAAATTCGGATATATTTTTTATTTTATTATCCAAATGAATCGTTTGCATATTGGTAACATTATTTTTTAAATCAATCAATTTTCCGAAATTATTTATTAATTCAATTTCATTATTAACAATACAATTTTCTGTATAATAAATTCCTTCTAATTCTTGTATCTTTATATTATTATTACAATTATATTTCATTTCTACTTTATTTGGGAAGAATAAGTAATTTAATTTTGAATATTTTATTTTAACAATAGAGTTTACCGGTGATATTTCATTATAATCACAGAATTGGAAGTCTTTATAACATACAACATTATCTAAACACTTATCATAATCCTTATTTTCTAATGTACAGTAATATTCAGCTTTACTAAGCTGAGTACATTTATTTAACAATCTGATTTTACAGTTGTTTTTCGAGTATAGTCCATTTACTATATTTATTGTTTCATAAACTTCATGTACTTTGGTGGGAATTGAAGTTACTTGGATTAATTCTTCCACCCGTGTGTTGGATGGGGATTCAATGAGGATTATTAAGTTTGGGTTTTCGTAAGAACAGTACATTTTCAAGATATCATTATTTTGTATGTTATTTATTATAATTGATCGCAAGTATTTATCATCTATTTTATTCAACTCATACAAGAGTTGTTCGTAGTTTATTATTCCAAAATGTAAAGTATTTAATTTACAAAAGGTTAGTGTTTCTTCTAACTGAATCATTGAAAAATATAAGTCTTGGCCGACTTGTATGAATTCATTTATTAAATTTTGTGCTTTAATGACATCTATTTCATCTAATATTTTACCAATATCTTTTTGAATATTATTTAATTTCATATTTAATAAATTATTATTTTCATTTATAATGTTAATTTTATCATTAAACTGAGCCGTAATGTTATTATTAATTTTTATTAAGGTATTAACTTTATTTAAAATTATCTTTTCATTATTATTTAAATTTTGTATTATTTGATCATATTTCTCTTTATCTTCTGAATCAAGATTTCCTGTAATACTTTTTATAATTGATCCTAATCCATTTATTAGACCACGTTTAGTTCTTTTAACATTTAATAATTTAGTCTTTTCTTTAATATAATTTATAAGAGAATTTAAAATATTCTTATAATTTGTCAATTTATTATTAAATTTATACTTTTCTAAATTTTGATATAACATACCCATATTATTTTCTAGTATATTCTGTTGTTCGAATAATTTTTCAAGCGATATTTTGAGAGTGATTATTTGAGTGTTTACCTGAATATGGACAATTCCGAGTTCGAGTATATTGATGCCGGGATTTCTTTCATCACGTATTATTTGGGAGTATCCTAGTGAAATTAATCTGGAACAATACGGGGTTTTTTAAGTTGTGACAATTTATGTTTCTTGTTCTGATCGTCTAATATTTGGCCTCTTTCGTGTATAACTGCTTTTACGTTTATTTGTTTGAATTTTGGTTTCTCTATTTTTCCGGAATTACGTTTATGAATTTTGACGTGTACTTGTTCGGGGATCATAAACTGATTTTCTTGTACTGCAGAATATTTTAGTTTTTTCTTTTCAATATTATACTTTACTTGTTGGTTTATTTCTTTCAAAGTTTCTACATGTTTTTGCAAGTATTCATCTACTAATATTTCTTCCGGTTTTAAATTTTGTTCAAAGTTTTGACCATATATTATTTCTAATGGGGTTCGTTTCGTGACGGAATGAATACTGTTATTATAGGCTAATAATGCGTAATTTAATCGCTCTTTCAATTTTAATGTTTTAATAAGGGGATTTTGATTTATTACTCTCATGTGTTCTATCAATGAGGAATGAAAACGTTCAACGATTCCGTTACTTTTTGGATTGTCTATTGAAATATAATGGATATTAATATTTCTCAGAGCTAAATAATTTTGAATAGTTTTGTTATTAAATTCTAATCCGTTATCTGAGACAATTTCTTTTGGGATGATAAAATGGGTAAAATATTTTATTAATTTATTTAATATTGTTATTGCATTTTTATCTTTAATAATATAGGCGATTGCGAATTTAGAGAAGGAATCTACTATAGTTAGGATTTTAATTTGTTCCAGTGACAAGAGGTCAATGTGTATTTTTTCGAAGGGTTTCTCTGCAGTTGGTGTTAAGATATTCGGAATTTGTATTGGGTTACGTTCATATTTGGTGGTTAAGCAAACACTACATTTATTAATGTAATATTGTATATCTTTTAGCATATTGGGCCAATAGTATGATAATTTTAATTTATTATAAGTCTCTGTTATGCCTCGATGGTTTGTCTTTCCTTCGTGGTAATTTCGTATTGTTAATTGTTGCTCTTCTTTATTTTCTATATCATTAACTACGTTCTTACAGGAGACAAGTTTATAACTTCCTGCGTCAAAAAATGTTTGGAGTACTGCGTTAAAATTTAATTTAAATTTATCGGGAATTAAACAATAATATGTTATACCGGGTTGCAAATAAGTTTTTATAAAATTCATTATAGTTTGGTTACAGTTTATTTTATTAAGGTAAATGTAAATACGTTGTGTTTTATTGTCAAATAATTTATTTATTTTAATTTCAGTTTTACTGTTGGTTTCTTTGACTACAATTTGATTTTTGCACGTATTAATAGAAGAGTCTAGATAAGATAATCCGTTTACTGGCCTCTCGTCGTCCGAGTGTGCCGTATCTGTTGTTTCATTATCGGATCCGGTTTCAACTAAGACTGAACTAGCGTCTGAGTTTAGGTTCAATTCTAAATCTTTTGGTTCGTTATAAATATTAAAAATAATAGAAGTATTTCCGAAAATTTCGTTTATTAAATTTTCAATTTTTATCCATTGTTTCCTATCTAATCCCGTACATATACAGGGTAGGTCTAATTGGTTGATATCATTCTGTATACAATATTGTAATAATTTCTCTAAACATTTCTTTATTCTTTGATAAGAAGGTTTTTCTTTATGCAGGTCTTTTGTAATTAAGTGTAATATTAATCTTGGCTGTTTTTGAATAAATATTTGATTATCTAAGTTAAATAATTTTTCAATAGGATATTTTAATTTTACTTGTTTGGCGAAACCTTGGGACAGTTTTAAATCTTTCGAGACACAGTGTACTAAGGGATTATTGGATTGAAAAATGTCAGAGTCATGATATTTAATTTCAAATTGAGGTTTGATTCTTGAGAGTGCGTCAGCTACGTAATTTTGGCAACCTTTCTTATATTCGATGGTATAATTGAATTCTTCTAGTTTCAGTCGCCAACGTATTAATTTTTGGTTTGGCTCTTTTAAAGAATTTAGCCAAACGAGTGGACGGTGATCGGTAATGATTTTAAATTTGTGACCTAACAAATATGGCCGAAATTGTTTTGTGGCCCAAACAATACTCAAAAGTTCTTTTTCTATTGTACTGTAGTTTATTTCGTGGTTATTTAGGGTACGTGATATGTACGCGATAGGAAGGTCTTTGTTGTTTTTATCTTTTTGAGATAGAACTGCGCCAATGGCGTAGTTGCTAGCGTCTGTTGTGAGTATGAAGTCTCTGGAAAAGTCGGGGTATTGGAGAATGGGATCGTTGGATAAAAGCGTTTTACATTTTTCAAAACATTCTCTGTACTCTTTATTATTTATGTCTATTTTATGATTTTTCTTTAAACAGTTCGTTAGTGGTTTGGTGATTTTTGAAAAGTTATCAATAAAGCGTCTATAGTAGCCCAGGAGTCCAAGGAAGGATTTGATTTCTTTCGGGGTTTTTGGGATGGTAAAATTTTTTATAGCCTGAATTTTGTCTGGGTTTGGCTTAATGCCTTCAGTAGTAATAATATGACCAAGGTATGCGACTTCTTTACGTAAGAATTCGCACTTATCTAATTGTATTTTTAAATTTGCTTCACGCAATTTTTGAAAAACTTTTTCTATATTCTCTAGGTGTTCTTGAAGAGAAGTTCCTAGTATTACGATATCATCAAGGTAGACAAAACAAATTTTATTAATTAAATCTTTTAGGACAAAATTCATCAATCTTTGGAAGGTTGAAGGTGCGTTTTTGAGGCCAAAGGGCATTCTTTTAAATTCATAATGACCAGAGTTTGTGGAAAAGGCGGTTTTAGGAATATCGTCGGGATGTACTTCGATTTGGTGGAATCCGGACGTGAGGTCGATGGTAGTAAAATAATTGGATTTTCCTAATTTTTCAAGGATGTCTGTTATGTCGGGTATTGGGAATTTGTCATCTATAGTCTTCTCGTTTAATTTACGATAGTCGATCACAACTCTAAATTTTTGTTTGCCGGAAGCATCTAGTTTTTTCGGGACGACCCATATAGGTGACGACCATGGCGAATAAGAATGTTGAATTATATTATCTTTTAACATTGTTTCTATTTGATTTTGAACTTCCGTTTTATAAGTTTCAGGATATTTATATTGTTTCGAATATATTGGGATGTTATCTGTCGTTTTAATTTGATGTTTTATTTTATTAGTAAAGGTTAATTTTTGATTATCTCGCAAAATTAAATCTTTATATTTAGTTAGAGTTTTAGCTAATTCTTGGTTTTCATGTTTTGTTAAATGTTCGTCTCGTATTATTTGCTTATTAATTTCCATATTAAAATTTGTCTTATTTTGCTGGTTTAAGTATTCAAATTTATATTTATACTTATTTAAAAAGGTTACTTCTCCCTTTTCAAAGTTAAATTTTGATTTTAATATTTCTATTCCTGGTACACCGAGTAATATGTCGAAGTCTTTATGGAAGTTAAATATGTAACATTTTAAGTCATGATTTTTATATTTAAAAAATGTAAATTCTGAGCCGGATGATTTGCCGTTACAGGTATGGATAGTGAAAGATTCAGGGAATTTTGTGGTATTTGGTTTTAATAATTTAGGATGGATGTAATTTTGAGTGGAGCCTGTATCTAAAAGAATTTTAAATTGGGATACTTGAATAAACGGTAGTTTACTAAAGTTATTTGTTAAGGATTCGATATGGGTGACTCGACTATGTGAAAATTTTCATTTTCAACAGTTTCAATATATTCGTTTTCATTTTCGTTTTCAAAATTTTGTTCGGTTTCAGGGAATTCGTTTTGATTTTGAGATTCATTTTCTGAATCTTGAGTATATAATTCTTCGTTAATAAATTGTTGACGTGGTTGGTTAAAATTTTGCCGTGACATTTGTCTAGTTTGTATGCTCATGGGAGTAGGGTTTCTGTGTGCTGCGTTTCGGATGTTTGCAGACGGTGCAAATGGTTTTGGTTGTTGCTGAGTAGGAAATTTATGCATGGGAGATTGATATCTAGGTGGGTTGAAAGAAATTTGATTTCTAGGAATCGGTTTTTGATTTTGATATTGGTTTTGGGTAACTTTTTGTTGGACGTGGATATATTGGAGGTCATTTGTTATTAGGTTTAATATTTCTGTTAGTTTAGTTGGATTTCGGGCAGATAATTGGCTTCGGAAAGGTTCTTTACAGTTGTTTATGAAACACTGTACAAAGTATTGTAATGAGTTCTCAACAATAGTTTTACTTTGGAGTGGATCGAATTTACATTCGATTTTTGATTTATAAATTAAAAATAAATCATTAAATTTATTGAAATAGTCAAGAATATTTTCTTTCACTTGTTTGAAGTGACTTGCTTCGTACATAATAGTATGTTCAGATCTAGTATCTGAGAAATTTTGTAATAAATGTGCTTTAAGTTCTCTCCAGTTTTTGATGGAGCTCATATTTAAATTTTGTGCTGCTTTGCCTTTAATTTTGTTTTTCAATGTCATTAACACAATTATTCTTGTGATTTCAGACGGATTTGTTTGATTTATTAGCATGCACATGTCATCGATTGTATTTATAAAATTGGACAGAGATTTAACATCTCCGTCAAAAGTTGGGGCTAAATCTAGCATTTTGAGTATTTCATTATTTAAGCTTGAGAATACGTTAACAGGACCCGGTTCGGTCGTCATGTTGGATGAATTTATATTAAGGTTTCCTAACTGTTCGATTATGGAATCCAGTTGGATAGTAATTATTATAAAAGTAATATAAAATTCTACTTACAGTGACAGTACCACTGTTTTAAACATAATATGGTGATGCCTTCTTGCTGATGTTCCCTCAGCGATGTTGAAGGTGGATTGGGTTGAGTTGGTTTCCTCGATGTTCACTCGGGGATGTTGACTCGCGATTCTTGTAGTCGGAAGATGATCGAAGTTCTGGCTATCGATTGACTCTCGGCTCTCTCTGGATGATCGGAGTACTATCGGGCGACGACTTGATCTCTTCTGTCTGCTTGTGTTCTTTAGGTGAACAAGTTCGCTTTGTTCGTTACCGATTTTAAACACTTGATAGTGACGGTTGTTGATTATGAACGGATTAAATTCTTTTTACGAATTTCCGAATCTGCAACCTTATTCGGTGATCCTACCGACTGCGCCAGTAATAATTTTGGACTCGACAAAATTATTTTTAAAAAATTTATTTTATTAACACAAATGAATGCAGAACAATGTTACTAGTACAACGGTTGCTACAAGAATACCTACTTCTCTAACTAAAAGCTAAACTTATACAAAGATTATCATTTCTCTTAGAATTAGATAATAATTTGCTAACTTGCCTTTTATGGCTGATGCAATCCTCAATAATAATTATGAAATACAGGGTGGCGTCCCTATATTACTTATATTAATTGTAATTATAAACACTTTGTGATAATTATTTTTAAACTTATATGATATATTTGTTGTATTTATTGACGACACTTTTTGTGATATTTATTTTTAAACTTGCATGATACTTGTATATATTAATATATTTGATGATTAAATTTTAAATGGCCGTGTTACAATTTTCCTAATAACTATTAATTATAATTTGATGTGTAATATTTAGGTAACCAACTGTATTTTATGCCTCTTTTAATTCTTTTATATTTATACTTTTACTGTGAAGTGAATATGTAAAAATTTAAAGCAATATCAAAAAATAGCATTGAAATTCCTTTATTTTATATTGGTGACACGGTTACAAATAATTTCTTTGTAGCTAATTGATTCAGATTTTAACCATTAATATTGTTAGTTATCAGATAATTTGAATTTAATATGTAGTAGAAGGTTTTTGTTTTATTTCTGCTGAAAATGATATTAATTTTCAACATGGGTCGCAGAGTTCAAGAAGTTACTTTTGCCAAATATTGTAATATCAGAATATCTACGAGGTGTTTACCTGACTCAGGTAAAAGAAAGATTATATATCTGTCCTTCATTTCGTATCGTTTATCTTTCTCATTCGACCAGCGACAACGTAAGTCGATTTTTCATTCGGTTTCGGTATCTGTGGAGGGGTTATGGGGCATAATTTCTGAACAATTCTGTACATCGGTCACATTGGACTTAACTTCGTTGTTACCAATAATACAGTTTTGATAGTTACCGACGCTGATAAGCTGTCAGTTTATTAGAAAGTTGTAATAATTAATTTAATAATGGCCACGTATAACTGTAATACAAATACTTACAAAATTATTTTTTACAAATAAGCAATTATGCCAGTACTTCAGAAAATACAGGGTGTTTCTAAACTTCAGGTTAATTACGAATCAACAAGAATTTTTTTTGAATAGCAAAATTATTTTCCATGTTTCCTACTCTAAAATTTTTCGTTCCCACTGCCACTGGGTGGATGATTATGTTAATAATTATCGTTTGATTAAAAATAATTAAATTTTGTTTATTCATTTTACTAGTATTATGCAATTTAATTGTTGAATACCTACTTCATTGTTTGTGTTTAATAGGAAAGCGAATCCAGTGCAGTACTACTAAAAATGTTTTAGATAAACAACCCTTAATTTTTCGAATTAAAAAAAAATCTTTTAGATTCGTAATCATTATATCAAACAACATATACCATTAACGTATGTACTCGAAGTTATGAAACATCCTGTATATCTACCTACATTTACATATACAAATGCCACAAAATTAGAAAATATTTTAGGTTAAGTATCAACTTGTCATTATATCTATCCTTTTTCATAGTGCTCTCTGATTGGCTGTTGCTTCCGTTGCCTTGCTGTTGCATTGTTTGAGTTTGGAGTTTACAAACTCGTGCAATGCAAGGCAACAGCGCTACAACAGCAACAAGTCATTGTGAACGACTGTACGCTGTAGCGCTTGTCAAACATCATACGCTAGCAAGTAGCAACGCAACATCTAGACCACTGCAAGGCAACAGCAATAAGTTGTATGTGAATGCAGCTTAATGGACCCAAAAAGCCAAAAAATATCGATGCGCATTACCGCCCCGCGGTGTTTAAAAAATCATGAACACTGTAAAATCGAAGTTACCGCAAGCGTCAACGATGTGTAATGTTATGTTTACAGTTCAGGAGGCCAGAAAAATAATTTACTGCCACAGTTTACAACTACTGCTTGTTAATCGATTACATTATATATTTCTTTCGCATGTTATGAATCACACCGTGTAAAGTGATCTAACGTTCAAATAATTATAAATCTACCATCAGACATAGTGGAGTACCAGAACGTGCAAGCGGATAACCTCAACCTGGGGAACAAAAGGAAGCTGAGTACGGCGATTGCGTTGCTGGGCGACCCGCCAATTGTGATGTTAGACGAGCCCACCAGTGGCGTAGACCCACTCGTCAGGAGACACCTGTGGGAAATTCTGAGCACAAGGAAGGGCACCGGACAGGCCATCTTGCTTACATCACACAGGTACATGAAGTATTAAATTAAAAATAATTGTTGTACAAATACATAACCATAAATATACTCGAGGAAAAAAAAACGCAACACTTGAAAATGCACCAATAATGGGTTAATTTTAGAGTGCCATAACTCGGTTGCATTTAATTGGAATTGGACGATTCTTAGAGATTTAGAAACTTTAAAATGTTCTCTTCAATGTGATTCTAGTCAATATGATATCAAATCCATTCCACCCCTTCCACCCTCATGTCAAAAAATGTCCAACCTTGACACCTCGTATGCAGTGCTTTAAGTTAATGTGCTACAAACAGTCAATAACACAGTAAATCCATAACGTTTACATCCACCAGGTATAACTAATGATACGAGGGTACATATTCTATTTTAACTGACGAGCAGGATTACATGATACGACTATCAACTTTTATTTTTCAAAGGGGAATCTAAAATTGTTTTACTAAAAACCGCCATTTTTTTCTCTTTTCAACGATGTATTACTTGTCATAAAATAACATGAAAAAAATTGAAGGTCGTGGTTTCGAATCCCACTGAAGAGCATGGTCGATTGTAATGTTCACATAAATTCATCTTCATCCACACATGAGGCGGCATATGGCCATAGTAGTTAATCCGCCTCCCATCTTCGAAAAAAAAAAATAAGTATCCTGCGACAAGTAGAAACATGATGTGTAAATATACACCCGTTTATATTATATGACATTAGGTGACATCTGACAAACGTCAGTTTCAAACCTACCTCAAATTATGCCTGCCAATTTGATATAGTTATTTACATTACAAGCAATGTAATAGTTATTTACATTACAAGCAAGGTAAACCAGTTTTTACTGCTGAATGGAGGAAATGACCGGCGAGTCGATTAGGCGAGCCTGTCACCTCCTTGGAGCAGTAAAAAGAGTTACCTTGCCTGTATTGTACAATATTTATTTGTTACTCATTTGTAAATCAAAATTAAAATTAAAAAATTATAACTAAGTCCTGTCCGTGACACACAACTGTTCTGTCAAAAGTTATTTGAAATAATTTCGTATAAGCCTTGTAAGCATAACTGTGGCAATGTGCATTGTTTACATTGTTTACTAACTTGTAAAATATTTACAATTCAGCTGTCAATTAGTAACTTGTAAAGATTCATTTTCAAAGGCAATAGAGGGCTTGGGTAAATGGTGTTTACAAGTGAATAACAAGTAAAAATTGTAAGACTATTATGTACTTTTTCGATGACTGCTATAGAAACTTGTCTTTAGCGCTTGCATTTGTGAACGCAAAGTAGGTTTGGTTTTTTTACTAAACCGGGCTTTATAATGAAGTAACGCGGTTGAAGTAAAGTAACGCAAAAGATAAATGTACGGGACTGCGCATACTGCTTTATAACAAAACGCAACGCAGAAACGCAGAAGCAACGCAACCAGTGGCGTGCGGTGCGTTTCTGAGTTGGGTGTGCAGAATTAAAAAAAAAAAGTATTTTATGTTTCCCTGCAGCTCTATTTAGATGATTTAAATCATTATAACCTTGTACTACCCAAACATTTTTATCTTTCGTGTTTGTAATAAACAACAAAAATGGCCAACAATGCAATTAATTTGGTTTTGAACAATCGGTATTCCATTAATTTTTTTATATATTGATATTTGAAAATATTGCACGCATATTTGACCTTTTATTTTAATATTTTGAGACAATGCTTCATTGGGTGCTGGTTTATTAATTCGTATTGTTCGATGCCATGTCCCTTCTAGAAAATGGATTATTGAGGAAATCCGCAATTATCAATTTACTTGCAATTTCCATTCTACACATTTTCAAAAATACATATCTTAATTAAATATATGAATTATATACCAAATAGTTATCTAAAATATCTCTGTCTGCGCAAATAAACTGTTTTGCTGTATTCCCTATAGAACTCTGTGTAAAATCATGCACGCGGAGTGCAGCCTGGAGACCTGCACGTGCACGAGCAACCCGCACTGCTAGCCTGCTAGGCAACCAAACGCGCGTGTGTTCCATAATTATTATACCATAATTTTTATATTTTGTATACCATATTAAGATCAAATCAATTAAATAATTTACATTTTAATGTAATAAATATTGAAATTATTCGCAGGGTGTGCAGCGCACACCCTGCACATATGGACTGCACGCCACTGAACGCAACGCAAAAGTTGGCCAACTTCCAACTTTTTGCGTTCCTTTTCTACCTCTGACCAATCCGGATGCACTATTTTATAGGGCTGTAAACGAAATCCGGATATCCGGATAACCGGATTTTTATTTGTAAAAAAATTCGTTTTTTTCTATCCGGATAAACCCGATATCCGAATATCCGAATTTTTTTTCGGGTAATCCGGATTTCTAATATCCAGATTTTCGAATAGCCGGACAAACCGGATTTCCGAATGTCCGGATTTGTATCCAGATAAAATAGAAAACTTAAAGCCTATGTCCCATCTGTATGATTTGCCTGATGAACGATGAAACCAAGCAGCTTCACGATGAAAATAGGATTATTTCTATTTCCATCGACTAAATGCGATGAAACCATTTGTTACTGGTTTCACGATGAAGAATTTGAATTTATGTTCATTCCCCTTTATAATTTATGTCATTCGTTTTCATTATTATTATTTTGTGTAGTATTCTATTTAGTTTAACAATACAGGTTTTCATTATTTAGTTCATTTTCTTTTAGATTGGTTTTCTAAGTGCACAATTACTTTGTTTTTTGAGGTTAAGTTTTTGTGTTTACATTTTTAATACTAGTGTGAAATTGTAAAATGAATATTCTGAAGGTAAGTTGTTTATAAATTTATTAGCTATGAAATATTTTTTATTAAAACTTTGTTTTGTTGTTTAGCTAGATGCCAAAAAAACGGGATAAATCAATTGGTCACATCAGGAGACAAATTAAAACATCCAGTTCCTTGGCCTTAAAAAAATTCTGTACGCTTTTTTATCTAGTGATCTTAATTTGTTGTACAATAAAAAGCTAGCCCCCCCAGTTCATATTGATCTTTATTTTATGTTTCCTTGTAATTTTATTGTGTATACATATTGTATATATTGAATAAACTGATGTCAAAATAAATATGTCATGAGATTTATTCAATCCATAGTAATTTTTAAGTACGCAAGAAATATTTTTTAGATCAATTTACAATATCTACAAACAATATAAAATATTTTTATTTTCCATCAACGCACAGGTTATGTCCAAATAAGTGACGTATGTACAGAATAATCTGAAGAAGAGAACATTTTCATGAGATTTTTGTCATCCAAGTGTGACACCTCTAAATCGTATTTCATCGTTCACCGCTAGAGTTTCATCTTTCATCAGGCAAATCATACAGATGGGACATAGGCTTTATATACGGATTTTTCTATTTGGTTAAAGTGGATACACAAAAATCTAGTTAGCCATGCTAAAAATATCATGATTTGTTTTTTTTTTAATTATTGATTTAAATCAAAAATAATAATTAAATAATATTTTAAGCAAAAAAACAAATATATTTTTCAAGCACAGTGTATATGTATTTCCGTCAAAATAAAGTGATTCTTTTTAAAAACCATTGGATTTAAATCAAAATTTGTTTTTGGGTTTATCTGGATATCAATTTATCCGGATATTAGTTTATCCTGAATTTTCCGGATACCGGTTTAATCCCGATACCGGTTTATCCGTTTTATAAACCGGTTACCGGTTTTTCCGGATACCGAATACATACTTATCCGGATATCCGGATTTGAATTTTAACGGATATTGACAGCCCTACTATTTTAAACTGCAGTGTAGAAAGCTATATTACCGATATGTTTGTTTGTGTTTTGGGAACAGATATCAAACCACAGCTTGTTATTCATTTTGTTTTTTCTGACTTTTAGTTTGCGCTATTGACAATTTAGTTAATTTTCAGGTGTTCGTACAGTGGTGCGCAGCCGGTAAGATGACCGCTTAATGTTCGCTGATAGAAAAGAAAATATAATATGTCAGTGTCAGTTATATCTGTCAAATATCAAGCTACACTATTTCTGTTCATAAAATGTGTGCAAAACAGAGAGGTAAACTTATTTTTACCATGCAAAATTATAGGAATTTTTATAGTGCAGGTGAAATAATATTTTTAGATTTATCCCCTTTGTAACTGACAGTTATTCAAATTTACCGCTGTGTGCCGCAGCTCCCAATATGGCCGCTCGGCTCAAGGTCATCTGTCGATGCGACTTAAAGTTCAAAGGGACCGACAGCGAGTGTCTACGAGCCCAGAATCATATTATTTGGCCCAGTTAAAGTCATAAAAAAGAAATTTGTTAATTTGCCTTATTTATATCTTAAATTCTATAATTTTTATATTCCGCACATACATATGTGTAACAGAGGTATTGTTTATGCTACGAATTATTTAGATACTGTGTCAATTCTTAAGCGGGATTTATAATGAAATAAAGAAGTATCGCAAGATGCAACGCAGGCGGTGACGCAGAAGTAAAGCAAGAAACTTCGGTACGCTTTATAATGAAGTATCCGTGGCTGCATGCAGCCAATCACAGTGTTAGTGCGTGTTGCTTGTTCAGCTGTCAGTTTGAATTTGACATTTGTGCTGTATAAAGAGAGCATTTGCTAGTCGAATGTAGAACTGAATCGGTTTTAAGTGGAATGTTAAAGTTGAGGGTGGTAACAATAATGTACACTTCAAAGGGAAGGGCTGAACAGGCCACGAAAGAGGCATGAAAAAATCCCAATTTCAACTTTCTGGGAATTTATGAATTTGCAGATGTTCGCACAGACGGTAATTAACAGCTTAGGCGGCAGTCTGTCTAGCACTAAATGCATACAAAGGCAATAAACCGATCATACATAAATGAAATCTTTTAAGCGCCTTTACGAATACTTGAAAATTTAGCAAATTGTCAATAGTGCAAACTAAAAGTCAGAAAAAATAAAATGGATACAAGTTGTGGTTTGAAATCAGTTCCGAAAACACAAACAAACATATCGGTAATGTAGCTTTCTACACTGTAGTTTGAAATAGTGCATCCGGATTGGTCAGAGGTAGAAAAGTAACGCAAGAAGTTGGGAGTTGGCCAACTTTTGCGTTGCGTTGCTTCTGCGTCTCTGCGTTGCGTTTTGTTATAAAGCTATGTGTAGTCCCGTACATTTATCTTTTGCGTTACTTTACTTCAACCGCGTTGCTTCTTGCGTTACTTCATTATAAATCCCGCTTTATACTGTGCTTTATTATAAAGCCTACCGAAGTTTCTTTAATTCTGAGTCACCGCCTGTGTAGCATCTTGCGTCACTATGGAACAGCTACAACAATCTATGACAAGTATGTCATACATGCATTTAATTTAATGAAATTAAATCAATATTTTTCTTTTTGCAATCAGTCGTCGGAAATAGTTATTTGTGTATTAAGGGTGCAAAATGCTGCATTGTAGCACGAGCATAAAATTTGAAGTTCGAAGCGCAGCTGAGAGCTTCAATTATGCGAGAGCAGCAATGCCATTTTGCACCCGTAATACACACAATATTTTTCCTACAACTATCTTAATATTCAAATAAAAGAAATTAATTAAATAAATATGTAAAATTATTATATTTTTCATACTAATATATTGATACATTTTGATGTTACTAAGCAACAAAAACACTCAACACGTACCTGTCAACATCAACATAGAAAACCAAATTCTGGGGTTCAACCAATAAATTATCGGGCATTAATAAATATTAACCATTACTCGTACAAAAACTGCAGCATTACCTTAAATATTAATAAATAATTATACTTAACGTTACCTTAAATAAGTATTTTATTACCAATTGTATAAGTTTTCTTAGGTTAGATTAGGTTAGGTTAAGTTAATGTCATAAATTATTAATTTAATTCAATCTTTTATTTATCGCATTTGTCAATCATCCTTTAATTTCTATTACGTCGTTTCTGTTCTTAATTAGTTGCAAGTTTCTGTTCAATAATTAAAGAAAAATTCAAAAATTTACAAGTAACTGATTCATTTAGCACGTAGGGCGCGTTCAGTCAGTTGCAAAGATTTAAGAGCTGTGCGTTTGCGCATGTTTAATTTACAAAAAAATTATTGGATACATTTCAAATATACGTATTTTTATTAAATCTTCTTACAGTGCGGAAAAGAGTTTGTAGCCCATGTGCGCAAAATACTTTTTTTCACGTTGCCTGGGAAACACAAGTGTTGTTTATATATAACCAAGAAATAGCATATTTTGCGTATTGAAAACAATGAAAAAATGTCAAGTTTTTTTGACAGTTGTAGGAAAAATATTGTGTATATTTGGAGCGCAAAGTATTTATGCCTCTCTTACAAGATTGCAACGTTCGCCTGTGGCTTACGTTGCAATATTCGTATTCGAACGACAAAATATAACTTTGCGCTCTAAACACAAATAGCTATTTTATTATAATACTAAGGGCCGATATTTCCATCTACGAATAAAGTACCGAATAAATTATTCGCCGAATAATTTAAAAATGTCGCAACGAAATCATAGCTCAAATGATACTTATTGTTCTAGCTGCTATTTTTTTATGCGATTTTTTTTTTAATCGACCAATAACTTATTCGGAAGTTTATTCGTAGATGGAAAGACCGGCCCTAAGAAAGCAATTTATTTTGTAATTTAATTCTTTAAATTTAATTTATTTATACATATTTTGTACAGCAAATGAATGCATCGGAAGTATTCAACATTTACAGAATAAATTTGGCCAAGGGTTCACGGTGTTGATTAAACTTAAATACGCAGCAATTGGGCAAAGCACAAGCGGCGACATGCAGACCAGTTTCGAGGATCAGGTCGCTGCCTTGAAATCCGTTATTGAAACTTATCAATGTGCTTTGAAGGATGAACATGCGGTAAGAAAAACAAATTACTTAATTGTTTTGCTGATAAACTATTAGAGATTGCAATAGTGGACAAAATAAAATTAAAAACCCTATGTATACAAGTTGTAACATAAATAAGTACATTAAATTTAACCAGTGATAGAACTCGTCGAAAACAACAATTTTTTAAATAACTTTATTTTTCTAAATCCTATTTTTTAGCATGTTTACCACATTTAATTGACGAGTCGTTCATGTATATTCCTGATTTGGTCCAATAGCAATATCCATGGCAATAGTAATGAAATTATTGATCTTGACAAATGTCACTTGTCAACTTTTTCAAATAAATTTTAACAATATCAAATAAATCAAGTAATACATTATTATTATAAAGGTAATAATATGTAAAAGTGCCTGATTTTCCGAACAGCCAGTTCACAAACATTCTGTTGTAGTTCAAGGTAACGCTGCTCCATCCTGTCAAATTTATTTGGGGCGTTTTCCAAATCATCATCTTACAAATGTTTGCACTGTTACACATGTTGTTTGGCGTATTCGAGATCATGAATCTTTTATGTCAAATCAATATCGGGGTAAAATACGATCTGATCACAGCAATCAGCAAATATTGAACAGAATGATTTGGACTGTGTCGTGGGTCTAGTAAAAAGTCTAGTGTTTGATACCAGAAGATTTGCCTAGCCCAGGCGTAAATTTTTGCGAATGTATATTGACGTCTTGATTTAGTTGGTAATAAATTAACAGTAATTAATGTTGCTACTTGCGTAATTTCGAGTGGTATTCTCATTGGAATTTGTACTTCAGCTTCAATATCGTTTGAATATATTTTTAATGCAAAAAAGCAAAATTTAGGTTAGGTTTCACGACGCAAAAACAGATGTAATGCGCAGTAGCGCAGTGTCTACACTAACGCCATATATGCAATCATACAGGGTGGGGCGTTTTAAGTTGCGTTCAGGAATATCTCGGAAACAAAGCAAACTTAAAATGGCCCACCGTTTTAACTCGAAAACTAGATGTTTTAGAAAAAAAAAATTATTAAGAAATATTTTTCCTCTCGACGAGTTCTATAACTGGTTAAATTTAATGTACCTATTTATGTTACATTCTGTATATTATAATTTATAATTTTTGACGTTCCCTGAATTTTCTCAATGTCCTTTGTGTATCTGTATACAATATCTAACCGAGGCATCTATTCTATATTTATGTATAAGAAAGTAACGTGGTAAGTACACTAGATTTTTAATCAATGTTTTAGGGAATGTTAATGTACCATATAACAGACACAAAAGTGACGTTGGGAAGGCTGTTTGAGTTTTTGGAATATTTGAAACAAACCAGAGAAATCATAGAAGATTTCGCCGTAAGCAACACAACCTTGGATCAAGTGTTCCTCTTCTTTGTTAAAGAAAAAACGAAAGCCTTGCCGAAGATATAAACAGAGCTCCTTCAACAAATATAACTGTGTATATTCTTGTAATATAAATCAATTTAATACAATACTAGTTTATTATTTAATATTAACAAATAAACAGACTGTACAATGCGGATGTTCCGGGGTAAATTAACACAAACACACACACCCACGCACACGACAAACACACACACACACACACACACAAACACACACAAACACACACACACACACACACACAGCCACCTACCTCTAGGTAAGGGAGGTATTGTTTTTGGTCAAAAAATTGGGTAGTGAGTTTTCAATGAATAAGCACGTTTTAGAGTCCGTACATTACGATTTTACTATTTTCGCGATTATGTCTGTATGTATGTATGTGTGTGTGCGTGTGTGTATGTGTTTTTGTGTGTAGTCTGTGGCAAATTTTTCGTCTCGCATAACTCAAATACTATTATACCAAAAAATACAATTTTGTGAATTATTGCTTCTTATATTTAAATGAAGAGCTGATTTGATTTTGGATAAAATTGGTCAACCGGGCGTAGCAGTTAAAAACACGGATAAATTTCCTTTTTCAACAATTTATGTTAGTTTGAAAGTTGAAGAATATTTAATTTTACGTGTGTTTTGATTACACTATTTTTTTTAATTTTCATTAGATTTAGAGATAATAAAATATAAAGAAATTAGATTTCCTAAATCTTACATTCCTAGTACACCATGAAAACATTTAAAAATTTTAAATTTTTTACGAAATGTGACACATGTCATTGTGATTGAGAAGCTGTTTTCTTAGTGAAATATGTCAAAAAATTAAATAAATATACGAAAGAAAATTAAAATTCTCAAATATAAATAGAAAATAAATAAATAAGAAGGTATGTTTCTGTATCATCAAATACTATTTTGTACCGTTTAAGAGTAGTATTGGGCGGGAGGTTATGTGTTAGCCACATCAGATTTTTTTTCATATTTTGCTGCATATATTGTCATATATTTGTGAATATATAGTACACATTTCCCAAAAAATCAGTGCATATATATGCGCATATAATACAGTTTTTTGTGCTATTGGGGCATATTCTGTAACTTACCTGTTAATTTTTAAGGGCACGTTAAAAATTTAAACCAATAAAAATGCACGTGTCAAATGAAGTTTTCAATTTTTATTCAGTGATGTCTGTCATTATAAATAAAATAAATTTTAACAGGCCGTTAAAAATTGACAGGTAAGTTATAGAATAGGTCCCATAATCCGCTTTCTATTAATAAGTGACATCTTTTGGTGAATGTACCTAACAAATTTCTTACCAACATCTAGCGGTGAGTATCTAAAGTATCCGAGGAGCCATGGCCACTTTTTCGGGAAATACATATTATGTTACATTGCATTCTGCTTTGGAATAGTTCTTGCCATTCTGTAACCTTTCAGATTATGCGTATTCGGTTACATTTCATACCGATTTTGCGTATTCGGGTTTTGAAGACATTCCCTTCGTTTATTCACGATTGTCTCACTCATTTCGATGTTTCAGTAACTTCTGATTTTATTATTATATTTAAATAATTTCCACAATTTTAAAACATATATGTTATGTTTTAAAAAATATCTTTGAAAATCGTACCACGCAAATTAATTACTTGCAATAATATCATATATTAAATTAAAGCCAGCGCCACAAATGCGGTGAACGTTTGACTCAAATATTGGGTTCCAACGTTTGACTCAAATATTGAACAAATGATAAGTTCTATCCAATACATTTGATTCCAACATTGGTTCCATTTTTATTTGTTTTAATTCTTTATTTATTTATGTCAAAATACATTTATGAGTCTTAATGGGCGCGTTCAGTAGGACTCAGCAGCTGAGTTGCTATGTTGCTAAACTCAACTGAACGATTTGCTGAGTTTATGATGACTGTCATCAGCTGAGTCAACAATTCAGCGCATTTAAAACGCGCTGATATGTGTCAGCAAGTGATGATTTCTAGTAAAGTAGTAGGTTGAATGTCAAAAATGGAATTGAATAATAAATTTACATGTAAATTATATAGATTGGGTACCAGCAATAGAAAACAATGTTTTATAATAAATGTGAATGAATATTTTCATATTTTACTTTGCTTCTATTTATATACTAGATCCAAAATTTGCCCTTACATATTTTACTGACAATGAAGTTGTTTCGGGAAATACTCGTATACTAATTGGTAAGTTTGTAGTAAATTATTTTTTGAACATTAATACTTATTAAATTAATTTTATCTTGATAATTTGTAGATGTCAACCAAACTCCTGTAATCACGCAAGACATACAAGTCCCATGTGTACAAAATAGCGTACAACAAGGTGTTACCTTTACATTAGAGTTTTAATCTTCCTTGATTTCTAATACTCAAAACAAAACAAAAAATATTAAATATATAACTTAAATAGAAAGTAATTTACCACCATTTACCATCAGTAATGTATAATATTGATAACTGATAAGTTAAATATTCCATCACTAACTCAACATGTCGTTCAGCAATACGCTGAAATGCTTACTTGCTTTTGCTGAATTGCTTCCTTAGCTGCTGAATGCAACTGAACGCGCCCATTGTTATTCTACTCTGTTTTTTGTATTGCTTATCTACTTGATAAAACAATAAAAGTTGTATTTATATGACAACGCCAACGTTGGGTGTCTACGAAGTTGTAACCACACATAAAAAAAAATTCTTATTATCATATTGTGCTCAGTTTGTGCTGCTGTGTGCTTAAAATATTTTAATTTGTGCACCAATTTTTATGCACTTTTTTAAAACAATTCACTTGGAGTTACAAGTTCGTAGTACAACCTCAGTTTTTTGTGCTGGTCATTTTGTTCATTGTATTGTATTGTGCTTGATTTGTGCTACATTGTGCAAAAAATATTTTACGTCAAAAATGTTTACTTAGCCTAATATTAATTATTGCAATATGGGGTTACAACTTCGCTGTGTAACCACATTTTTTTGTGCATGGAATTTTTTTGATATTTTTATATCTAGTTCAATTTGTGCTTCTTTGTGCTGTATGAAATATTTTCGAAATCTCATTATTTTTTAATACAAATAACTTTTCATTTGCCGGGTTACAACTCTGTAACCGCAATTAGTGTAATTTAGAAAATCAATACAAATTTGCTACTAATATATACGTGCTCAACTTGTGCTTGCTTGTGCACAACAAATATCAATGATATCTTTACAACAAATCTGGAATTGACAAATAAACTATTTTTAATTCTTTCAAATTAACGCCCACCTAATGAATCCCGCAGAAAATAAATGGGAAGAATCATTATTTTCTCGTTACCATAGAAATATATTTCTTTTAAATTTGACAATTTATTATTTTCTAAATTTTTGTTCAATTAGATTTCTACTAATACTTGTTTTATAGTTTAATGTTATAGTTATCCGTTTCATCCACATATGTACATACTAAAATGTTTAAAAACGTCCCTGTATTAATTGTTTTGTTTTTTGATAAGAATAATTGTAAGAAATAATTTATTGAAATTTGAATTTGCAAAACAAAAGTGTGCTTGGACTGTATTGTGTACAGTCACTGTAAAAACAGCCTGAGATAAAGATATTGGGACAAAAATACTCGGCCCGGTGCATATGACAAAGAGAGAGTGCGCTACTCACTGAGAGAGATAAGGATGCAAAAAGAGACGTATCAAGCTTTCAACCCAGGCAGTCTCTCTTATGGACAATTTTTATTTAGACAGCCATATACATATGAAAAGGAAATTGAATTATCTTCCACGAAAGCAAAACAAATTTGCTGCTAACATATGAGCGATTAAAGTTAACAGCACGCAACTCTTTTAGATAAGGCTGCCTCAAGGGCTTATACCGGGACTTGCTCAGGCAGATAAGGGTTTATGTAATATTTGACGTCCAAACTTATCGTAAAAATTGTCCTGAACTAAATTTTTTATAACAAAATCCACCAATTTCAGGTAGGTATCCAAAGACTTTTCTGGCCTCCTAAACTGTAAAGATAACAATTACACATCATTGACGCTTGCGGTAACTACGATTTTACAGTGTTCATGATTTTTTAAACACCGCGGTACGGGAACGCGCACCGATATTTTTTAGCTTATTGAGGCCATTAAATAAAAAGTAACTTTGAAATAATTAGGAATGACTTAAAAACGCTAGTTACCGCCAAAATAGTTAAATAAAGTCACAAAGAAATAAATAAAACTAAAAATTAAATATAAAAATATGACATTTGCTTCCAGCGCCATCTCTTAACACTAATCCTAACTAAGTACCGACAATTCACAGTTGGTAATTGTCATAGAACAAATAAAATGTCAGAAGATAAAATTGGATGACTGGATAGATGGGAGTTGGTGATTTATTTTATTTTAATTATATTAAATTAATTTTAATACAGAATATCAAGAAAGGTAGGTAACATTTGAATCGCTCATGTAGTCTATATGGGAATTTTTAAGAAGAAACGTTGAAATACATAATACTAAATGCAGGAAAGATTCAAGAAAAAAGATAGTGAAATAAATAATAATAATATAATATGCAACGCTTGAAATAAGTAATGTAACAAAAACTTAAGGTCTACCATACGGACTGAAGATAGCGCAACATGAACATGACTTCTTTGAAACAATATATCATTACTATAATAAATGAAACATGTAATGTTTTATACCTACATTTGTAGATAAAAGTCCAAAGTTTTGTAATAAATTTAAAAAGCTAATTTTGTTCGCAAATTATATATGAACATAATTTTCAAAGTAGTAAAATATATGGCACACATTCCCATGAACGACTACACTATTGCAAATAATTTGTATATTTATAAATATGATCGTCTATAACATACTAAGATAATTTTTTATTTGAATTTACAGGTATTGATAATAAACTTAGTATGTTACAGATGACCATATTTATAAATATACGAATTATTTTCATTACTGTAGTCGTTTATGGGAATGAGAAATATGTATCAAAATCCTGAATTTTTAACCAACTAGACTTCAACGAATATTTTTTTTTATATTTTAATGTTTTAGCTATTGTTTTCATTCACATACATAAATACTAGAATGTTCAAAGACCTTACTGTAATAATTGTTTTGTTTTTCGAGAAGAATTATTGTGAGAAATAATTTATTCAAATTTGAATTTGCAAAACAAAATTCATGGGAGTGAACGAACTAAACGAAAATATGTACTTACTTCATCAGACATTGCAATGTACAAATCACTGTAAAAAAATCCATGAAATTTTGACGGATGGAAGTTGTAGTACCGTAAAGAACATGAAAATAAATGAAGAATACAGAAATTGCTGTTTTTTTTTTAAAGGATTCGTTCTTCGACGCGTATGTTTAACCTTAAATTGTCATTTTTTTAGGTTATAATAATATAAACAAGTAGTTTTGAATATTACAAAATATCTGTGTTCTTGCAAATTATAATTGAATAAATTGCCAACAAAGATTTTTTATTTGTTGATACCAGCTCTGTGAAATATACAAAGAGGATGTTTTCAGTGAAATTGTTGGCTTTCTTTTCGTCACACCACTGCACAAAAACATGACCATATCTCTCGTAACATAATTTATATTTTCAGGGAGTGGTTCTACTTTCGATTAACACTTTATACAAATTGTTGATTATTTTGACGTCCCACTGTTTTTCAAAGCGTCTTGATGTACAGCTTACTATAAATATCAATTAGGAAAATTTATGGAAAAAATATATATAAATATAGTGAAAAAGTATGTCAGCCAGAAAATTTAATACATTATGTGTGCGTTAAGTTTATTATACATCGCTCAGTTTATTAAAGCACTCCGCTGCGCATCGTGCTTAATATATTTCTCGTCATTTCCAATAGGTTTTATTCTGCTAACGAGACCGTTATCTGTCAGTCGGATCCACGAAGTATAATATAGATAGGAGATGGCACTTGTGCGGAGCCAGCGGCACGGAATTTTACTATTCATGATAGATGGATGGGAGAGGGTAGGAGGCCGGTTGTTGTACAGTACGCTTATGAGTAGAACATAATTTTTCATTATTTTAATATAATATTATTGTTACAACATACTGCAAATATGACTTATATGAATTATGTTATTTACTCTAAGAAATCTGTTTTCGAATTTTTTATATGGAGTAGAAGACAAATAATTAACCAGTCTGATTTATATCTTCTGCTTTGTTTCTTTGTTTGTTGGCATATTTTAAGACACTGCATTATTCATAATTTTTGAATTGATGGTGTGTTTAATTCATTTAATTTATCATTCAAAACATTTTCATTTATTTAACTGATTTTTCAATTTTGTTGCAAGTGCATACTTTTCTTTACGCAGTCGAGTGATTTTCTTTCGATGATTTCGTAATTTGTTTTTACCGCTTGGAGTTTTCAAATGTTTCTTTTGCTTAAATTCTAATTTAAATATTTATAAAATCTGCATATAATGTTTGTACCATTGGTTGTTATAGTGCATTTTTTTGTGGCGTAAAGTATCCAAAACTATTTTCCAAACTTTACAATTTAAATGCTTCATTTAAAGATTTTGATATTTCTTTGCAAATATCTAGTTTATCAATAGTATATATTAAATATCTCGAAACATGTAATATTATTAGCATTATTTTTATATAATTGATTAGAGATTTATTTTTATTATTTATATTTTCATTAAGAACAATTTATTTTTCAATAAAAATACGATGACTCGAATCGGATGATAATTTAACGAAAGATATGTAACTATTCCTATTTTCATCGAATTTTTATTTTGTCCTTTAATTATTTGAACTGAGCTCTCTGTCTTTTCTGGGAATAGTTCTCCGCTACAAATTTAAGTCTATTTCGTCCTTAAGTGCACTAAATATAATAATTTTTCTTTATTTGACTCATAACCGCTTGTACAATTTGGCACAAAGCACATTTTGCCCATTTTAAATGTAATTAAATGTAAATAAACAAAAAACGTTTAAAACACAAACACTTCTCTGTACAAATCAAACGTAAACAGAGCACAGCGATGGCCTCCTATCATCTCCACAAGCTCAACAACCGAAGTAAATTTTGCTACCGCTAGCTTCATGGGCCAGGTGTACGAAGTGTCATCTCCTTTCGTGGTCGAATCTCAACCTACTAGGGATTCTTAAAATGTGCTTGTAAAAAATGGAAGTTAGAAAATAAAAATCTAGGATTTTTATACATATTTTATTAATTCGTGAAAATGTAAAGTGTATAGGACAAACAAAATAACATCTTATACGATGGTCAAAGAAAAACATTGGAAATAGTTATTACATTTATTAAATGTAATTATACCATGTGTCTGTCTTAAAGGTGTACATAGCAAATTAACATAGGAAATCAGTTTTTTGCGTGCTATTACTCGGTGTTCTACCAGACAACAATGATTGTACAACCAGTCGAAAGATATCATTTTTCTGAATCAAACGATGTAACATACATTACAATTTAGTAGTAATTTGGTTCAGTATATTAATTTTTAAGTTTTAAAAATTCTCCGTTTTATTAAATTTTTATCGACAATAAATATAGTCAACTACAACAGTTTTATTTTAATTTATTTTAAGCTATTTATTTGACAATTAAAAATTAATTTACGGAACCAAATTACAAATAAATTGTAATCTATTTTACATTGTTTCATTCAGAAAAATGATATCTTTCGATTAATACTGCAACCTTTATTGTCCGGTACAACACCGAGCAACAGCACGCAAAAAACTGATTTCCCATGTTAATCTCCTATGTACAACTTTAAGACAGACACACGGTATATCCTAATCATAATAACATCACGAATCGACTAGGATTATATCACTTACGGAGTATTCTTATTCGTCTTAAAACTAACTTGCAAAACTCGATTCCCGAACTTGTACCCGTTCAGGGCCTGAATCGCTCTAAAAGCATCCTCAAAGTTCACCATCGTAACAAACCCATACCCTTTACACTCATAAGTCTCGAAGTCTCGGATAACCTTCACGCCCAGAATGGCTCCGAACGGGCCAAACAGCTGCCACAGCACGTGTTCGTCGGTATGCGCCACCAGGTTAAACACAAAAATGCACCAGCCGATCCTGTTGCAGGCGCTGAACATCCTGGCCCGTCGCGGGAAATAAACCGCTGGCGCTGTTTTGGTGTTGGCAAACCTGACTGTTATCGGTTCGGTGGATCCCTTCGGAACGCTTCCGTTGAGTTCTTGGATGGCGTGGAGTGCTTCTGAGCGCTCGTTGAACCGGACGAAACCAATGCCTTTGGACAAGCCCGATAAGTTCTGCCCGACTCCAGTAGAGTACTGTCGCACTGAAATATCATCGCAGATAATCTTCGAGGTGATGATTTGCCCGTATGGACTAAACACTGCGTTTAGGTCGTCTAGGGTCATGGCCCGCGAAAGCCCTGACACGTAGAGGTTAGCACCTTTGATCGAATGAGAGCTGGGTCTCGCGTATGAGACTTTGATTGTTTTATGTTGCACTTTAAGTCCGTTCAGAGTTTTGATAGCTTTTTCAGCGTCTTCAGAACGCAGGAAATTTACAAAAGCGTACCCCAGACTGTAACCTTCGGTTGAATCTCTGCTGTCTTGCGAGAAAATTTCGGTTTTGCTTTTGATTAACTTGCAGCTTATAACCTCACCGATGCTGGAAAAAAGCGACCTAACCTCTTCTTGAGACATTGATTCAGGAAGATAGTTAACTATGAGGTTAGTTTTCATCATGTTTTGTATATCTTTGGCCGAACTATAATTTTTGGCCCGTTCTAACCTGTTTTCCATTTTATATAATACTATGATAGTTCGTTGATTCTCCGTATTTTTTAAGTTATGTGTCCCGTGTAAATAATAAAAACTGTAAATAAAAAAATATATGTATATAAATACTTTTGTTTGAAACAAAAAATAGATGTTGGTGTGAAACAGAATTGTGGAATGTGTCCTTGGTTGTTAAATTTGTATATGGATGTGTTGTTACGAAACGCACTGAATGGAACGGATGGTGTATGTATTGGTGGACGAATAGTGCCTGCGTTAGCTTATGCAGAGGATGTTGTTTTGTTGGGTGAAACTGAGGAGCAATTGAGAAGAATGATTGTGAGCATAAATGAAGTAGGGGAAGGTTTAAATATGTTATTGAATGTTGATAAATGTAAAGTGTTGGTGTTTGAGAAGAATGATTTGGTGACTGATTGTAATGTTTCAGTGAATGGTGTGAGACTGGAACAAAGGAATGAATTTGTATATTTGGTTAGTATGTTTTCGAGGGATGGACGCCTTGACCGGGAGATTGAAAGGCGAGTGTTGGCAGGGTGCAAGGTATTGAGTGCTCTGGGTACATTTGCTCTAAACGTGAATGTATATAGAGATGTTCGATTGAGTGTTTATAATGGTGTGTTAGTGTCTACATTGATGTATGGTTCTGAATGTTGGGTGTGGATAAAGAAGCTTGAACGACGTACTACTGTAGAAATGAGATATTTGAGAGAGATTGAGAAGAATGTTGCTAAAAATGTGAGAGTGAGTCAGTTGAGGTGGTTTAGATATGTTGAACGAATGTCGAATGAAAGGTTGGTGAAACTTTATATGTGGGTGAGATTGAATGTGAACGATTGCGTGGATGTCGGACGAATAAATGGTTGGGTATAATTGATGGTTTATTGCGTGAACGAATGATGGTTTGTTGCGTGAAAGAATTATTCCAAGTGTGAAGAATAAACGAGCACTATGAATGCGGACGAGGCGAATGTGGTGTGTCAGAATAGGAATGTTTGGAGGTGATTGATTGTTATGTATGTATGTATGTATACTTAAGTAAATTGTCATGGTTTTAATTAAAGAAACTGACTATGTATTGTATATACAGCCAAAGAATAATAGTTATTTGTTTAACAAGGCACCAAAATACAAGATGAACAGCAGATGCTGCCGTTTCATTAAAGAGGCGAAGCCGCGGCTTATTGGACACATTAACTGGTACCACGAGCTTGTTGGATATTTTAAGAGAAGTGTTTTAGTCTAGGTTTTAGAGCTGTATAATGTTCTCAAATTATTTTAGAAAAAAAAATCTTTCTAATGAAAATGGTAGATAACATATTTCTCTGTAACTTCTATTCAAAGCATTTTTTTATAAAATAATTTTAGAACAGCGCTAAATCCGATGCTAAACACTTCTCTGAAAATATCTAACAACAGAGTTCGTAGTACCATCAGCCTTTTTTTTTAGCGATTTGGTATTAATATTAATTTAGTGATTTTTAGGGTGGGTAAAAAAAATTAATTTTACCGGCTAGGTTATAAAACCAAAGTTTTTGTACTTTTTAAACAAAAATTTTTAGAGGACGGCGAGACCCTCTAATGCCTTTTTAGCACTTTTTTCAGTATTAAGGCTGTATTTGTCAAAAATGTCTGGTTTTTTATATGTTGTGCCCAGAATGATACCCTTTAATGTCATTATATGATAAACCTAACAAGATGATATGCTGATGAGGTTTTCTAACCTAAAAATCAATTTCCTTGGCATTTTTAAGGCAATAAAATGCTGCTTTCTTGTTCATTTTTTCATTTTCCATTACAGTAATGCTATATTTCGCGCAAAGTTCAAAGTAAATTTAACAAGAAAACAACATCTTATTAGCTTAAAATACGGTAAATTGCCGAAAAAAAAATGAGAAATTTATTTTTAGGTTAGAATATCTCATCAGCATATAATTTCGTTAGTTTTTTCATGTAATGAGATTGAAGGGTATCATTCTGGGCATAATATATCAAAAAAATTAACAATTTTTGACAAATACATTCATTACTGAAAAAGTGCTAAAATAGCATGTTTGAGGGCTCCGCGCGTCCCCTACAAATTATTTAAAAAGTTATAAAATGAAAAATTAAATATTTAATTCATAAGATATGCGATATGGGCGAACTAATGACTTTAGAGAAAAATGTTATATACAAAAAATAACAAGGAAACAGAGCCTTATTTATTATAAATAACAAACAGAAAATTAAACCTGTGGGTCTCAAACGATAAAATTAAATTAAATTTTTTTAAATAATAACCTAAATAAATTTTTAGTCCATTAGATAGATAATTTTTTTCTAATTTCAACAATATAAATATGATATGAGGTTGTATAAAAATTATTTTGAGAAAAATGGTATTCAAAATCAGAAATAAGTATACAATATTGAAGTAGGCTTTGCAATAAACAAATGCAAACAAATGATACAGGTGACAGATAGTTTTGTGACTTACGTTAATAAGTTTTTGTTTTCGTAATTGATTAATTACTTATTAATAATTATTGGCTTTGCAGTTGCAAGCATTAACAAATTTAGACTATTTTAATCTTTCTGTTATGTATGGAGAGTGTGGAAGAAATTTAATTCAACAATACTAAGATTTCCACCCCAAAGGGTAGAAAAATAGGTAACCAACAAAAATTAAAACTTTTGAACAAAAAATTAAACCGACGAAAAAACCTGAATTCATGTAACTAATTTTGAGTTGGCGTTCGTTGTTTATTTGTTTGGCGCTGACTCAAAATTAGTTACATTAATTTTGGAGCATATTTATTAAGTCTAAAAAGGTTTATTTTGTCTTTCGCCTTTCAGTTTCTTTTTCGTCGGTTTAATTTTTTGTTAAATAGTATTTTATGTATCTAGAACGAAAAGTGAATCTTTAAGGTATGAGCAATTTGTTTACGGCCGAGGCGGGTAGTCGAGGCCGTAATTTCTTGCGAGGACCTTAAAGTCACTTTTCGTTCGCGGTACATACAAAATTTTATTTCATACTGGGTAATAAAGTTGTTAAATTATAGAATTTATTAACAGAAATTATCAAAAATTCATAGAAATATGAGTTGATATAAGTAGGCTAAATAACAATTTCTATAGGAACAAGTATTTGTTTATAAATAATGAACCAATTAAAAGTCAAATTTTACTTTATAGTCCTAGGACTTTAAAGTTTCACTTTTCGTACGATAAATAGTCCGAAAAATGTAACATAAGTAACCAGTATGACATAAAAGTATTTATTAACAAAAGAAGAATTAATTAGTACTTGTAATAAACGAGAGACAAATTTAAATTACAGTGATGAACACCAATTTCTCAGTATTTTTCAAGAAATGTCGGCCTGATATCCGGCTATCCGGTTTATAGGGTGGCCGGATACTGGATACAGAATCTCCAATAAAAATACAGTGTGTCCCATTTAAGGTACGAATGCATTGGGATCTCGAGAACCGTAACAGATACGAGGTTGATTAAATTAGACGAAACTTGCCTCATAAGTAGGGCAGTTAAACATGTATTTGTTTTTCCAATTGAATGCATAGCTCACTAGATATTAGTTAAAATGTAAATACCATACCATACTAATGACGCAACTTTTGTCTAATTTAACCAACTTTGTATCTCTTACGGTTCTCGAGATCCCAGTGCATTTTAAAATTCAGTGTGTTTTCCGCCCTGGTATTTTAGTGCATTTCTTTTACTTTTTGTCTTTGAACTTAATTCCGCCAATGAGAAACAATAACTGAAGAATAGAATGCGAAGAAAAAAAAAAAGAAAGATTGAGACACAAAATACTAAAATGCAGGAAAGATTCTAGAAAAAAGATAGTGAAATAAATAATAGTAATATAATATGCAACGCTTGAAATAATAATGTAACAAAAACCTAAGGTCAACCATACGGGCTAAAGATAGCGCAACATGAACATGTCTTTTTTGAAACAATATATCATTACTATAATAAATGAAACATATAACGTATTATATCTACATTTGTAGATAAAAGTCCAAAGTTTTGTAATAAATTTTAAAAAGCTATTTTTTTTGCAAATTATACATGAACATAATTTTCAAAGTAGTAAAATTTATTTGAAATCGGCACTAAAGTGCTTAAAAATCATCATTAAAAGCTCAGAAATCGTCACTAAAGTAACCCATTATATGACGATTTTGAGCAACCCAGTGTTGGCAACCATTAGATAATTATTGTATAATTAGGATAATTTTGGCAGATATATTGACGTACGTAGTAAATTTGGACGTAACATGAAACAAAATTTGCAATAAGAATTAACTAATAAATTCCGATGACGAAATTGAGGACAAAACACATAATTTTGAGTGTTATTTACGATAACTTCACTTCTCGATCGTTGGCAACATTGACTGTCAGTTTCAATTGAAAACTGACAGATGTATAAACTTAACCTATAATGTAATATTTTTAGTTTTTTTGAATTTTAGATTTCAAATAAAACTTAATATGTACCGCGACACTATTATGTCACACATTCCCATGAACGACTACTGTCATGTAAATGATTAAAAATATGATCGTCTGTAACATAGTAAATTTATTTTCAATTTGAATTTACAGTTTTTATTTATTTCTCAAAAACTGTAAGTTTAAATGGAAAATAATCTTAGTATGTTATAGACGACCATATTTATAAATATACGAATTATTTGCATTACTGTAGTAGTCCATGGGAATGAGAGACACAGTATCAAAGTTCTGAATATTTGTTCAACTAGACTTCATCTAATATTTTTTTATTGGTTAATGTTATAGCTATCTTTTTCATCCACATATATAAATACTAGAATGTTCAAAGACCTCACTGTGATAATTGTTTTGTTTTCCGATAAGAATTATTGTAGAAATAATTTATTCAAATTTTAATTTGCAAAACAAAATTCATGGGAGAGAACGAACCCAACGAAAATAGCCTGTGAAATGTACTTCATCTGACATTGCAATGTACAAATCACTGTAAAAAATATATGAAATTTTGACGGATGGAGGGTGTTGGACCATAAAGAACAAGAAAATAAATGAAGAATGCAGAATTTGCTGTTTTTTTTTTTCGAAAAAAATAAAGGATTCGTTCTTCGACCCGTATGTTTGACCTTAATAACCAGACAGTAACAAGAGTTTCAAATTTACTGTTACTTCCGGTGTTGCCAGCCCTCCTGAAAAATCAGTAGATCTACTGAAATTGTTTGAAAGCTCCTCATCTACTGAAATTTTATTAAATTCCCTGAATTTAATTTCAAAGAATTATACACTCATTTAAACTATACATACGCAAAGTTTTCGACATTGTTTTCTTATGCTAATTAATTTCAGTTTATTCAGTTTTCTTTTAAGGATTTTTATTGATTATTGTTGACTTTAACTGGGAACCTACTGTTGCATAGTTCGCGGTTCTCTGTAGTGACGTATTTATATGTCAATACATATAATTTAAATTTACCGCAAAATTAATTATTTAAAGATGAAATATATAGGATTGTAGCCTGTGTGTTAATTATTTCGCAAAATTTTTAATAACAAATTAAATTTATGCTAGTTAAAAATATATATTATAAATCCACTGATTTTTTTATTTATCTCCTGTAATTTATAAGAAATGTCTACAGAATTTTTAAAATTTCGTCTGGCAACACTGGTTACTTCAATAACTCCACACAGCTGTAACTTTCAGTTCATAGAGTTTTTGTCAAAATATTACTGAAGAAAAGGCACTATTTATGTCTGAAGAACAACAATTATAATAATGATACACAAATATAACGAAATACTGCACCTTTCCAAAGATGACGACGTCTAGGTTAGAGTGTTTAGCAATTTTGTTGCTTTAATGATTTATTTGGATTCGTTGGTTGTATAATTAACAAAAATCAGCACACAATGATCAATAAATTAATTAGATACCTCTTCGGAGAAGGCAATAAGCTCCAATATTATATTAATATTCTCGATTTAATGTACCTAGTTTGGAAACCATAGTAAAAAAACAATTAGAAGTAATCATAACATATGTTATCTACTTACAGTATTGTTTAACACATATTTAACTATATCTTCTTAAATAAACAAAAGACAACTAAACAAATTTGAATATTTTTTAACATCAACCAGTGACTATCACATGGCAAACAAAACAATCACAGATCACAAACAGAAAACAATCGTGAACGTAGCAGTAGTTGTACAGAAGATGGAAGAAATACCAAGATAGTCCTACCGTTTTGTAAAATTCTCCCCACAACCAAATACAAACCACAGAGTACAAAAATACATAGAGCTGTAACGCAAATGAAGGTTAGAACGAATGACACACACTGAAATATAATATTTCTGTAACGTGCACTGTCTATGTTCGCTGTGTAAAAAAGCGAGCCGAGAGAGATAGTTAGTCACGGAAGATGCTATCGCTGTCTTACACATGCACATTTGAACAAATGTCACGCGGAATACATTCTGTCACAAAAGTGAATATTTTTGTTTATGTTCTATTTGAACGGTAACAAGTGGTAGAAAGTTGATATATAAATTTCATTGTATTTTGAAATTATTTGTTTTGTTTTTTTTAATTAAGAACAACAATAGTGATTCTAGGAGTATTCCAATGTAAGTATTACATTTGTTAAAGCCGTATTATTTAAATAAGATGTAATAATGAAAGGTACATTGTATTTTTAGATTATAGATTAAGATTGAATTTTCTCCAAAAAAACTTTTAAACACAAGAAAATTTGCAATGTGTATGACTACATTTCTGTTGCCAATAAAAACATACTACCAATACTAAAGCACGCATTCGCCATCATAAGATATCACACAATAGTAATTTGTTAAACTAGAGAGGAAAGCGCTTCTTTTTTCGCCTGGAGTTCAAGGCATTTCGAACGAGAGTGGAATAAGAGCTTTCCTCTCGTGTTAGACACAACATTTTTTTCACGACATGTTTCTAAAAACGATTTGCTCGGACTTAAAATACACTTTGAGAACACAACTGACAGACTGACACGTTAAAAGTTAGGTTATCAGACACAAGGCGGTGTAGCAGTGTTGCCAATGAACCAATTTTAAATATCTTTAATAAGTTGTCAAATTGTGATTTAATAAGAAAAAGAAAAATATAAGACATAATTGTAAGATAATTTAAAGTATGTATATCACTAAAATAAGGATTTTCAATAAAATTAGGTATTTATTTACAATTTTTATAATATATTTTTTGTAAATAACATTCATATTGGCAACACTTCTATATTTCATAACTTCAGGTACATACTTTAATGGTATATGTTATTTGATATGCTGATTACGAATCAAAAAGATTTTTTTTTAAATCGCAAAATTATTTTCCATGTTTCTCAGTCCAAAATTTTTCGTTGCCACTGCCACTGGGTGAATGATTATGTTAATAAGTATCGTTTCATTAAAAATAATTAAATTTTGTTCGTTTATTTTACTAGTATTATGTAATTTGAATTGTTGATTACTTACTGCATTGTTTGTGTTTAATAGGAAAGCGAATCCAGTGCAGTACTACAAAAAATGTTTTAGGTAAACAACCTGTAGGGCCGAGGGCTTTGTCAACGTATGACTCGGTAACCTCTCCGTACCGCGATCCTACGATAAGTGGACTGTATTTGGGGGGCGCGGCGGCGGATGCGAAATAATGTATCTCGCGTGTCAGAAATACGTGCGCTGTGAGCCTTGTGAGAGAGAGGGGCACCACTAACCTGAATTGGAGCGTTGTAAATGCTGATGTGGAGGTCCAGGTAGCTGGTGGTATCCAGGCCGGCCGGCTGGAGATGGTGGGAGCTGGCACGTACACAGCGCGGGCAAACGCACACGCGTACAAAATGTAACACATACAATATACACTGCTGAATCGCCGACTGCGATTTTATCAATGCACAACATAAGTTACAATTACACGAACGAAACACTTTAACACGCCGACTTGCGAATTAAAGTTGGTATAAATTGCCGAATGCAATTTAAACAGAAAACTTATTTGCTGATTAATGAATAACAAAAAAAGCGAGTGGACAGTTCGAAAACAAATAACTGACTGACTTCACTAGTGTTTGCGCACACTCGTAGCAGGGTGCTGCCCTCTGTGCTCACAGCGACGCGCGAAACAACTTATTTGAAATAATATAAATACAAAATTCCCCAAAGATATGATTCACGTCTGAACATACCGCCCACCTAGAATACTCTATTCTAAAAATAAACGTTGGACACAGACGTGTAATCAAAATTCAAAAACAAACCCAAAATTTAGCAAAACAAATCGGTTTTTACTCCGGGAAGGGCTGCGGCCGAGACTTCGCAGAAGTAGCCCCTGGACGAATTTAGGCAAGTGCAAGGAGTGTTAGTTGACAGGTAGAGGACATAGTTTCACGACAGGCTTAGTAACGAAGCCAGCGACTGTCCTAACTTCCGCAACACGAACGACTCCATCTTTTCCGGGAAAAACACGAATGACTCGGCCCAGCCGCCATTGCAGTGGGGGAGGATTACCTTCTCTGATGAGTACGAGTGAGCCATCGCTAATGTTTGGACCAGATCTAGTCCATCTTGTACGCTTTTGTAGTGTACATAAATACTCGTCAGTCCATCGTTTCCAAAACGACGCACTGATGTGCTGTAACAACTTCCAGCGCTGATTGCTGGTAAGTGTGTCCGGATTCACTTCCGGTTCAATTACGGCTGTTGGCGGTTCCAGGAATAAAAAGTGACCCGGAGTCAACGCCTGCAGGTCATTCGGATCTGAGCTGCACGGGGTGAGCGGGCGTGAGTTCAGCGTCGCTTCCACTTGTGTCAACACGGTGTAAAATTCTTCATAAGTGAGGATTTGAGATCCGATGACTTTGCTTAACAGCCGTTTCGTGGACTTGATGCCCGCTTCCCATAGTCCGCCGAAGTGCGGGCCTGATGGCGGGTTCAAGTGCCAGTTTATGTTGCGTTCAGCAAGTTGGCGTTGAATATGCTCATTGTGCGTGCTTGGTGACACGAACTGAAACCAATCTGTCAATTTGCGTTTGGCGCCGACGAAGTTGGTGCCGCAATCACTGTAGATATCATTCACGTGACCTCGACGAGCGATAAAACGGCGGAGTGCCGCCAAAAAGGCGTCTGTAGTGAGCTCTGACGCGAGCTTTAGGTGAACAGCCTTGGTTGCAAAACACACAAAGAGACAAATATACGCCTTTCGCACTTTAGCATTGCGAATTCTGCCTAGAGTGATCTCAAACGGTCCACCGTAGTCGATGCCGGTCACCGCAAACGGTTTGACCGCGTTCAGGCGCGCGGCCGGCAGATCACCCATCCTGGGCTGGAGATGGTGAGGCTGCGTGCGAAAGCATCTGACACACTTACGGAGGTGATGTCGAATTACATCACGTGCCGACATAATCCAAAATTGATTTTGAATTATCGATTGCAGGTTTTGTGCGCCTGCGTGCAAATATAATCGTTGATAGTGATCTATCACTAAAATTGTCAACTGATGAGCTTTCGGTAGCAGAATTGGGTGTTTTCTTGCAACCGGCAACTCCGAGTGACCCAGACGCCCTCCAACCCTTAACAGGCCGTCATCATCGAGGAATGGATTGAGATTACGTAGACGATTTGTAGCTGGTTCACCTACTTTTACTCGCCGCATGTCTTCGGTGAATGTTTGATGTTGAACAAGTTTAACACAACTTTGTAGCGCGGCTGACAGTTCCGTAACTGACAGGTTACCCGACCGTTTAACTTCATTGTGTTTGCGAGCGTTAAACGTAAATCTCAAGCTCCAAGCTACTACTCTTTTGAGGAACGCCAGGGAGCTTGCCTTCTTCATTATTCGATCTAACAATGTTTCCTGCCTCTCGACGGTGGTTTGTAGTGAGAGAACGCGAGCTTCCGAGTTCATAGCACGCTGCAGCTCTTCACCGGGAGTGTCTGCGGTATCCGGCCACCGATGAGGTTGCTGAGCGAGCCAGGACGGACCCGACAACCATAATGGATGGTTCAGAAGCTCGCTAGGCATCAATCCTCGGGACGCACAGTCCGCTGGGTTCCTTGATGATTGTACGAAACGATATTGGTGCGGTGAGACGTATGACTGCGCTTGACTGACACGATTTGCGACGTAAGTATGCCATCGGTGTGGTGAAGACTGAACCCAGCTCAGCGCCACCTTCGAGTCCGTCCATACAGTTGCTGACATGAGCTCACAGCTTTCCAAAGCTTTTCTCATGTGGTTGATGAGTTTGGCGGTTAATACAACCGCGCAAAGTTCCAGCCGCGGTAGTGTTACCTTTTTCAGCGGCGCAACTTTCGATTTTGCTATCAATAATGACAGTTTTATGCTGCCATCTTGCTGTTCCGTGACGAGATATACTACTCCTGCGAATCCCTTTTCCGAGCTATCGGCAAATCCGTGCAAGTGGATACGTAACTCCGTATCGACGAAGACGTTACGTGGCAAAGCGACCGCGGCCAATCGCGGAAGCTCTTCTCGGAAACTACGCCACCTGTCACCAACTTCTTCAGGTATTGGTTCATCCCATCCGAGGCCGAGTTGCCACAAATATTGAATTAGCCATTTACCGTAAAATGTGACAGGGCAAATATACCCTAAGGGGTCGAACAGACGGGCGATGTCTGATAAAATGGTGCGCTTCGTCACTGTGGTGTGCGAAAGCGCTACTCGGTATGAAAATGTGTCAGATGTCGGATTCCACACCAACCCGAGAATTTTTGTGAACGTAGCGGCGTCATCTTCAAAGCTAAAGGCTTCAGATTGCACGGCACAGTGCTCAGGATTCAATTTACTAAGTACGTCGGGTTTGTTGCTCATCCATTTTCTCAGCTCGAACCCACCGCGAGCCATGAGGTTGATCAGCTCGTCCTGGAGCGCTAGTGCGTCACTGACAGACGACACGGACGTGACGATGTCGTCCATGTATGTAGAAGACGAAATAGCGTGCGATGCTGCTGGAAAACTGGCTCCCTCGTCGATTACAAGTTGCTGCAGTGTGCGTATAGCTAGAAATGGGGAAGCGGATACGCCGTAGGTGACGGTGGTGAGGCAGAATTCTTCTAGAGGTTCTTCAGGACGAAATCTCCAAAATACTCTGTGAAATTCCCGATTTTCGCTACTGATTGAGATATTACGATACATCTGCCGAATATCAGTAACCACCACTACTGCGTGCAAGCGAAAGGTAACTAGTAATACCGTGAGATCCGACTGTAGCTTCGGGCCGGTATGTAGTGTCTCGTTCAGCGATACTCCCGTCGTAGTTTTCATTGAAGCGTCGAAGACTACACGGAATTTGCTGACTGGAGGCCCCTCTCGGAAGATACAGTGATGCGGTATGTAATAGTCCTTGTTGGATGACGTCACCGGACTGGTGGCACGTATCATGTGCCCTTGGTTCAAATAATCTGACATAAATTCATTATAACGTTTACGTAGCTCGGTGTGGTGTGATAATCTTCGCTCCAGGGACTGAAAGCGACGCAGCACCGCCAGGCGGCTGTCGCCTAACAGTGGAGCCGACAATCGAAATGGTAGCTGTACCACGTATCTGCCAGTCTTGTTGCGCGTTACAGTAGCGCGGAAGTGATCCTCGCATTCGCGATCTTCTTCCCGCATGATAGTAGCGTGCGGTGGCTCCTCAACCTCCCAGAACCGTCTGCGTGTGTGATCCAGATTATTATCCACCGACATACAGAGCGCTGTTACTTGTGTGTTGGAACTCTGGGCACGGCCGACCAAACAATATCCCCATATTGTTTCTATGGCACTTGGAGTGCCGCGCGGCCCAACGATTGAATTTACGACCACAATTGAGCCGAACCATTCGGCTCCGAGCAAAATGTCCACCGATTGTGGATGGCGGAAATCAACATCCGCTAATTTTAATCCCCGCAAATGCTGCCAACGAGCAGGCAGCACGGGCATTGACGGACAGTTAGCGATGTTGTCGACGATGAGGGCGTCCACTGTCAGCTCCACGTCCAGTTACGACTCCATTTGCGACGCCTAACGTGGCTTGGGCCATGCCGAAGACGGGCACCGATGCTGGCTGAATTGGAAGACGCAACCGCTCGGCGCATGCGCGCTAAATGAACGTTCCTTGACTCGCGCTATCAATTAGTACTCTTACCACGTGAAAGTTACCGCGGACATCTTGTACACAGGCTTGAGCCCTCGCGAGTAACACAACATCGCCGGCCTGCGGTGTGTTGGTTTGATGAACGACGGGCGTCGCGGCGCTAGAGGGTGCACTTGGTGTAGGTGGAACCGGCTTCTCATCTCTCGGCGGCGGTTGACTCTGCGTCTCCTCTTTGCGCGGAGCCGGAGAAGTTTTCCCAACTCTGCCCGCTCCCGATTTGCGGCTGAAGTGTAGCAGGGTATGATGACGCGACGACCACTGTTTGCATGAACTGCGCGTCGGACATTGGTTCATCAAATGGCCGAAACCTAAACAATTGAGGCAGAGTCGCTGCTCTCTGGCAAACCGATATCTGTTCGTAGAGGATTTACTTCGGAACTGTGTGCATTGTGTGACAAGGTGAGGCTCTTGACACAATGTACAATTGGTGGGTGCCTCTGCGGCTTGAATAACGAATGCGTTCGTTCCTGTCCGACTCTTAGTTGCCGTCGAAGTGATCAAGCTGCGCGGCGAGCTGGGTTTCTGGCTGGAACCTCCAGCTTGAGCAGCTTCAAGTATCCGAGCTTCATCACCGATGAATGTGAGGAATTGTTGGATTGTTGGCGATTGGTGATCCAGGACATATTTTTCCCACCGTTCCCGTAACGGCGGACTCAGTCGTTTTACTAACAGAAACAACACGGGTACCGCCCACCCTTCGACGTCGTGTCCGAGATTCTTGAGCGCACCGGTGTTTTCTGTTAGCGTCGTTGCGAACGTGCGTAAGGAAGAAGCATCGCGAGTCACGGGGCTGACTCTCAGCAATGACTCGAGATAGGAATTCGTCAGCAAGTTGGAATCATTATAACGAGCTAAGAGCGCAGACCACGCGACTTGGTAATTCGCTGATGTGATTGGCAGCGACGAAATTAAGGCGAGAGCCTCCTCGGTTAGCAATGACCGCAAATACATGAATTTCTGTATATCCGACAGCTGATGATTAGTGTGAACCGTCGCGAGATATAATTCCGAGAAATTAGACCACGATCTAATATCACCGTTGAATGTAACCAGCTTCAACGTAGGTAACGAGATGCCAATTGTTGGCGTATGTTTGCAGCTGGTGTCATGTTGCGTTAATCCGGTAAGGTTCATCCTTTCATCAGGCGGTAGTGTAATGTCCATGATGGCTTTCGCATTATAATATATTGATTCGAATTTAACTATGTCCGATTGGAGATCTTCTTCTATACGCGGGTTTTGTTTGGCGTTGTATGCAGCGATTTTCTGCACGGTTTCCATGTACTGAAGGTGCATCTCTTCCATGCCTTCAGTCATAACCTTAAATAGCGCTAAATCCTTTTTGTTGCCAGGATTCTTCTCGACTAGCGTCGCAATGTCCCCAATCCGATTCATTTTTGCCAACAAAGACTTCGACAAGAATTGTAAGTCATCAATGACAGGCATGATGAACGAAATATTGCGATAACCACAAAATTAAGAAGCCGAATTGCTTCAAATACGATACGCCAGTGCGTATCAATGTTGTTTTGGAGATTAATAAACAAAACACGAACAGCTGACCGAGCACCAGCTGTTATTTGAACTGACGTTTATCAATTAAACGTGACTTCAAGGCGAAAGACGACAAATAGCTAATTATTCCAGTTAGCACTGTTCGACCGAACCAAGCCAACTGTCGCAGGTTGGCAATTTTGAACAAGTTTGCGCAGATATCGCGTCTCTGACTTGAGACCGCGTAGATGACTTGCAAATTTGTACGAACTAAAATGGCGATTACAAAAATTGCAACGACAAAAAATGCAATTTTTGGTTGCAACGACCTGACCGGGAGTGATCCGGCTCGAAGGACCAAAATGTAGGGCCGAGGGCTTTGTCAACGTATGACTCGGTAACCTCTCCGTACCGCGATCCTACGATAAGTGGACTGTATTTGGGGGGCGCGGCGGCGGATGCGAAATAATGTATCTCGCGTGTCAGAAATACGTGCGCTGTGAGCCTTGTGAGAGAGAGGGGCACCACTAACCTGAATTGGAGCGTTGTAAATGCTGATGTGGAGGTCCAGGTAGCTGGTGGTATCCAGGCCGGCCGGCTGGAGATGGTGGGAGCTGGCACGTACACAGCGCGGGCAAACGCACACGCGCACAAAATGTAACACATACAATATACACTGCTGAATCGCCGACTGCGATTTTATCAATGCACAACATAAGTTACAATTACACGAACGAAACACTTTAACACGCCGACTTGCGAATTAAAGTTGGTATAAATTGCCGAATGCAATTTAAACAGAAAACTTATTTGCTGATTAATGAATAACAAAAAAAGCGAGTGGACAGTTCGAAAACAAATAACTGACTGACTTCACTAGTGTTCGCGCACACTCGTAGCAGGGTGCTGCCCTCTGTGCTCACAGCGACGCGCGAAACAACTTATTTGAAATAATATAAATACAAAATTCCCCAAAGATATGATTCACGTCTGAACACAACCCTTAATATTACGAATTAAAAAAAAATTCTTTTATATTCGTAATCAGCATATCAATCAACATATACCATTAACGTATGTACTCGAAGTTATGAAACACTCTGTATACCAACATTTCAATTTCCAAAAAGAAGGATTATGTTGATAAATGGATAAAATGTATTCCACGCAAAAAACTGGACACCTTCCGCAATATTAATTGTGTGAATTATAACTGAATACTGGGTTTTAACTAGTTACAATTATACCTATAATGGAGAAACAAAAGCATGTCATTATGATAAACCACACTTAAAACCGAATTCATTGCCAGGCTTACCTAGTTGAAAAAAATATATCATGACGCATGTTACCCATTTTGGGTGTGGCACTCTGCAGATCTCGGTAAATGATGTGCGTATGAAGTGCGGTTACCAGCCGTCAAATCACGATCTCACGATCCACAGTCCGAAAGAACGAATCCCTTATTTTTTTAAAAAACAACGAATTCTATGTTCTTCATTTATTTTCATGTTCTTTATAGTCCAACAACCTCCATCCGTCCAAATTTCATGGTTTTTTTACAGTGAATTGTACATTGCAATGTAAATTTATTAATATACAAATTATTTACATTACTGTATAGTCGTTCATGGGAATGTGTGGCATATCCCATATACTAAAAGGTTAATTCACTTTCTATATATCTATATATACTTTTATCTGTCTAGTAACCAAATTTGTGCGCAGCTCTAGAGCCTAGACGGTTTGACGGATTTCAGTGAAACCTTTACCGGAAGTTAGAGATTTTTTCAGAATAGCGCCTTTTTATGAATTCACATTTTTAGTATACATGATGTGCGAGATATTAAATTAATAAGGCGGGAATGCGTTTACGGATCAGAGTGTGTGTGTTGCTATGAAAGTGAACTTTGTTGATTTTAAAATGAATAACAGTTTCAATGTCAATTTTGACGTTTAAATTTACATGTATTTTTAAATGAATAGCAGTTTGAATGTCACGTTTGACGTTTCAATTTACAGGTATTTATAAAAATTTTAAATCATTTCAGCAAGTTTTGAAAGTAATTTGGTATCTATTATTTAATGTGAAAAAGATAACGAAAATATAGGCATAAAATGGCAAACATTGAAATTTCTCTCAGTGGGAATCACAATATTGTAACAATGGAATACATTACTTCTTTCAATAGAAATTTCTGAATTTCGAGCAATGTGAAATACACAACTTTTACACTAAATTCGAAAAATCTCTGAACTACGAACACAAAATTCCCCCAATAAAAAAATACAACTTTCGTCACTGGTTAACACACAACTTTCCCCAATGAAAAACATACAACTTTCGTGAGTGGTTAACACACAACTTTCCCCAATGAAAAACTTATAACTTTCGTCAGTGGTTAACACACAACTACCCCTCAATAAAATCATACAATTTTGTCAGCGGTTAACACACAACCTTTTCTCAATAAAACACATGCAACTTTCGTCAGTGCGAAACACACAACTTCCTTCAAAACTTGTACTGACATGAAAGCAAAGAACGAAGAGACGAGCTAGCTTCGCCTATGTGCTGTAATGGAAGCGAGGAATGGAGTGTTAGAATTAAATGAAAATATATCGGCGATGAACAAACAACTTCCCTCAATGGAAATATACAACTTCCGTCAGTGGTTAACACACAACTTTCCTCAATAAAGAAATATATACTTTTCGTCAGTGGTAAACACACAACTTCGCTCAATGGAAAACATACCACTTTTGTCAGTGGTAAAAACACAACTTTCCTCCTTGGAAAACATACAACTTTTGTCAGTGATTAACACACAACTTCTCTCAATGAAAAACATACACCTATCGTCAGTGGTTAACACACAACATAAAACATAAAACTTTTACCAGTGGTAAACACAAAACTGCCCTCACTGCAAAGCATACAACTTTTGTCAGTGGTAAACACACAACTTCCCTCAATTAAAAACATACAACTTGTGTTATTGGTAAATACACAAATTCCCTCAATGAAAAACATACTAGTTTTTTCAGTTGTTAACACACAAATTCCCTTAATAAAAATCATACAATTTTTGTCAGCAGGAAACACACAACTTATCTTAAAAGTTGTACTGACATGGAAGCGAGGAACGAAGTGACGAGCTTGCTTCCCCAATTATTGGAATTAAATGAAAATATTTCGGCGATGAACAAACAACTTCCCTCAATGGAAACCAAGCAACTTTTGTCAGTGGTAGACACACAATTTCTCTCAATGCAAAACATACAACTTTTGTCAGTGGTAAACAGACAACTTTTCTCATTGGAAAAAATACATCTTTTGTCAGTGGTTAACACATAACTTCTCTCAATGAAAACATACACCTATCGTCAGTGGTTAACGCACAATTTCCCTCAATGAAAAACATAAAACTTTTACCAGTGGTAAACACAAAACTTCCCTCACTGAAAAGCATACAACTTTTGTCAGTAGTTAACACACAACTTCTCTCAATGAAAAACATACACCTATCGTCAGAGGTTAACGCACAATTTCTCTCAATGAAAAACATAAAACTTTTACCAGTGGTGAACACAAAACTCCCTTCACTGCAAAGCATACAACTTTTGTCAGTGGTAAACATACAACTTCCCTCAATGAAAACTATTCAACTTTTGTCAGTGATTAACAAACAACTTCGCTCACTGCAAAGCACACAATTTTTGTCAGTGGTAAACACACAACTACCCTCAATGAAAATCATTCAACTTTCGTCAGTGGTAAACACACAACTTTCCTCAATGAAAGACATAAAACTTACCAGTGGTTAACACAAAACTTCCCCCACTGCAAAGCATACAACTTTTGTCAGTGGTCAACACACAACTTCCCTCAATGAAAACTATCTAACTTTCGTCAGTGGTTAACACACAACTTCCCTCAATTAAAAACATACAACTTGTGTTATTGGTAAATACACAACTACCCTCAATAAAAACCATTCAACTTTCGTCAGTGGTTAACACACAACTTCCCTCAATTAAAAACATACAACTTGTGTAATTGGTAAATACACAAATTCTCTCAATGAAAACATACTACTTTTGTCAGTGGTAAACACAAAACCTTCCTCATTGAAAAACATACAACTTTTGTCATTGATTAACAAACAACTACCCTCAATGAAAAACATACCACAATCGTCAGTCAGTTCTTCAGTGTCGCGGAGCCTAGGGGTCAGACCTGCGAAGCAGGTCGGACCGCTAGTCCTATATACTAATCGGCGTGGGTCTGAGCTGTCACTCTATTCATCGACCAGTCTAACAACCGCCATCGGAATCGCCTACAGCCTAAACGGTTTGATGTATTCGGGTGAAACTTTTTTTGCGTGTTAAAGGTCCCTGTGGAACAGTGCCTTTTGTATGTCTCATATTTTTCTTACACATGATGTGCGAAATATTAAATGCGAAAGACATTAAATTTTTCCATCAAGGGGGGCCTCGGGTTGCTACGAAAGTGTACTTTGTTGATTGTAGTTGTAACTTTTCACAAATTTTTGTTCAATTTGACATATATGACAGATCTGTTTCAAATTTTAAGTATAAATTACCCTAATTCTAGACAAATTAAAGAAGAGTTGTAAGTTTGTCTGCAGTTAGAATAAAAGTACAAGTATATGAACTATTTTGAAAATATTTTAAAAGTCAATAAAAAAAAATTTAAATTGTAGCTGTCACTTTTCACGAATTTGTGTTCATCATGTCATTTTTGACATATCTGTTTGAAACTGTAAGTATAAATTTAATTAATTCTAGACAAGATGAAAAAGTTTTGTAAATTTATCTGTGTTTAGAATAAATGAGCAAACATGTTTACTAATTTGTAAATTTTTAAAATGTGAATTTTTTTTCAAATTTTTTCAAATTTAAAATTAATATGACAGATGTCTGTGTTCGTCAACTTCAATTCTTTTAGGATTTTAGGCGGTAAAATTCAAATGAGTGTATTTCTAACACAGAAATGATAAATATTATTTTTTAATTTATTTTTTTCCTTCTCAAAAAATAAAGTTAATTACTTATCTAATATAAAATGATCGTTTTAAATATTTTATAATGAATTTCAGAATTATTTTTTTTATCATCAGTTTTTATATCTAATCCTAACGTGTTTGGTATTGAATTAAATATCTCACGGAAGAGATTTAAACTAAAGTGCCAGATAGTAGTAACATAAAAGCGAGAAACGAAGTGACGACCTTGCTTCGCCCATGCACTGACTTGAAAGCGAGGAACGAAGTGACGAGCTTTCTTCGCCAATGTACTGACATGGAAGCGAGGAACGTAGTGACGAGCTTGCTTCGTCGATGCACTGACATGGAAGCGAGGAACGAAGTGACGAGCTTTCTTCGTTAATGTACTGACATGGAAGCGAGGTACGTAGTGACGAGCTTGTTTCGCCAATTGTTTGGTATTAATTGGAAGTTATTTAAGACTATCAATTTATTTTTCTACATTTTCAGTTGTAAAATAAAAAATCTGATGTGTCCAGCACATAACGTCCCGCCCAATACTATTAAACGGTAAAAATAGTATTTGATTATACAGAACCATACCTTCTTATTTGTTTATTTTCTATTTATATTTGAGAATTTTAATTTTCTTTCGTATATTTATTTAATTTTTTGACATAAATTTCACTAAGAAAACAGCTTCACAATCACAATGACATGTGTCACATTTCGTAAAAAATTGAAAATTTTTCCATGGTGTACTAGGAATGCAAGATTTGTGAAATCTAATTTCTTTATATTTTATTATCTCTAAATCTAATGAAAATTAATACAATTAGTATAATCAAAACACATGTAAAATTAAATATTCTTCAACTTTCAAAATAACATAAATTGTTGAGAAAGGAAATTTAACCGTGTTTTTCACGAAAAACTGTTAAGGGCTTCAAGTAAACTGCTACTTCCGGTTGACTAATTTTATCCAAAATCTAATCAGCTCTTCATTTAAATATAAGAAGCAATAATTCACAAAATTGTATTTTTTGGTATTATAGTATTTGAGTTTTGCGAGACGAAAAAATTGCCACAGACTACACACACACATACATACATACATACATGCATGCATACATACATACATGCATGCATACATACATACATACAGACATCATCGCGAAAATAGTAAAATCGTATTGTTGGGGCCCTAAAACGTACTTATTCATTGAAAACGCACTACCCAATTTTTTGACCAAAAACAATACCTCCCTTACCTAGAGGTAGGCGGGAGGTAAAAATTTTCATTTTGATGCTACTTTTACTTTAAACTAGAAAAAGTGGGTATAACACGATAAATATATTAAAAATAAAGTAAATGCGTTAAATTTGTCGACAATGTAGGGGGCAATTTATTGTATATTATTATTGACGGTTCTTTTAAATTGATAAGATAATAATAGAAATGTCAGATTCAGAGAAGTCTGTAACATAATCAAATTTAATAAAAATAAAATAAAACCATGAAATTTAGAGAAAATAAAAAAGTTTCCAACCTTATTTTGTTTTATTTTACTTGACTTTAGATTAAGTAACTTTGGTATTACACGATCAAATTTAGTAATAATATAGTAAATCCGCCAAATTTGTCGACAAAGGAGAATGCAAATTATTGTACATTATTATTGATAATATTTTAAAATTACCAATAGAAATATCAGATCGACAAAATTATTTATCACATGATGAAATATTAATTAAGTTGTGTTTGATTTAATTATTTTTTTAAAATCACTTTTTGGGTATCCAAAGAAAGATGTCGTATAGACGGGACAAATGATAATATAAAAATTTTCGGCTGTCGATTATTTTCATAAAAGACATCAGAAACATATAGGCTGGTAGTATGGTCACGGTTTTATCCCCGGGGGTAAGTTTGAGGATAAAAATCGTAGTATGGTGCGATTTTAACGTGGTTTTAAGTATGTTTGGTTGTATTTACCATAGTAACACTGTCAAACTTACAACCAAACTTACAACTGGTGCAAAGTGAGTTTATGTTGTGCTATAAATAATAACGACAAGTATTGGGGAAATTGTTGATGTTATTGAAGAGGGAAATGAAGTACAAGACGTAGCAGAACCTTGAATAGTATTTTTCTGTCACGAAATTTTCTACGTACAAAATTTATTTTCAATTTGATATCACTGCAATAAAATAGCATCTAAAGGATGAGAAACATATATACCTGAATATACCTATGTTTTATAATAATTTGAGAAAATCAATTAACTAAATACTTTTTAGTATAGCTAAAAGTAGTTTAATAAAGCATATTGTCCTGACAAAATAAAACTCATTTGATAGTGGAATAATTATAATTTGTTTATTTATCCTATACATCCAGAGCTATTTTGCAATATGTTATATGTTCATAAGAAGAACCATAAATGAAGATGCATCTTATTTGATTCTTCCCAGTTACAGGTTTCAATATTCCATTTTCTTCTTCTGGATTAAATTCTTCTAGTCATGACTGAAATTAAAGTATTAATACAATATTTGAACATATTTTCGAAATTATTAGATACTATATCTCATTTCGCTGTTCAGTGTTCTGCATCATATCTCGAACTGTCGATCTGCTGTCGTTGATGAAATCATCGGGACACAGTCCCGGTGCTTTCTTCACAAATGTATCTGCTGATGTTGGTGGAGATCCAGCACCAGTTTTCTTTCTTATATTTAGCCACTGTTTTCTCGGCAACACATTTTATCTCTTTCCACTGCTGCTTCAATTCCTTTTCCCAGTTATCTTCCCTGCATTCTTTTTCTTATTTATAATCCTTATGTCACTCTTATTACTTTCTATTATGATTTTATACCTCTTTAAATATTCCACTAAAAAGCTCTTTTTCATCATACGTTAAATTTTTCTCTAATTTTTCCACACATTTCTTTTTTATTTTCTAAAAAATATATATCAGGTAGTTATCATGTTTTAACGGTGATATTTTAATAAAATACTATAAACTGAAAAGAAATATAACAAATCAAATCAATTTATTCTTAAATCAACCTCACTAACCTCACAATTTGAGTATCAGTTGACAGTTGATGTCACTAGTTACACTGTTGCCAAGTCAAATTTATTGTTTCTCCGTTGTAGCCTACAACCGGTCTAAAACCGCGACGATTCTACGCTTGGTTGTAAGTAAGTTTTAAGACATTGCCATGGTTTTAGTTACAACAGAGTTACCCCCGGGGATAAAACCGTGACCATACTACCAGCCATAGTGTTTGGTATCAAATGAGAATCTTGAATAGACAAGTTTAAATTTTTTTGCTTTGATTGTACTTTGAAATGTGACTGACAAGATAACGTAAGACTGGGTAAGGTTGGTATTAAACGATCAAATTTTATAAAAATTTAAAAATCCGCGAAATTTAAAGGAAAAAAAATTCCATTACAATTTCACGATTTTATTCTACTTTGACGTTAGATTAGGTAAAGTCGACAATGTGGAATGCAAATTATTATACATTATTATTGGCGGTATTTTTAAATTGCCAAGAAGACAATAGAAATATCAGATTGACAAAAATATTTGTTATATGATCAAATATTAATTTAATTTGTGTTTCATTTAAATTTTTAAATTTTTTTTTAGGTATCTAACTTGTAGTGTATGAAATGAAATATTTTAAGAGTTCCCAGATAATCATTTTTTTAAGTCACTTGAAATCTATTGCAAGGGTAAAAATTCAAACACTGGGTCTGAGTAATACGAGTATCCACGGAAACTTTAATAATTGTGTTTGTTGTAATTTTTTTCGCAAACCAATTCCGATCGGCAATTATTTTGCCTTACAATTCATGAATATTTGCGACCTGTGGGGTACCAAGTAAAATGTTTTAGAAGTGAAATATTGAGCCATCCTTATTATAAATCAGTACTATTGGCAAATGCTTTTCTGAAAATTCCCCTAAAGCTACCTTGTGAAGTATTGAATGTAACGTTTCAGGCTCAAAAAGTTGGAAAAAGTAGTGATGAACCTTCTTTATCACAAATAATTACGATCAGCAATTGCTTTTGTGGATATTACTAGAAACTTAACTTAGGGATATTAAATGAACTGTTTCAGGGATGGGAAGTTAAGAGACACTGACATGAAAGCGAGGAACGAAGTGACGAGCTTTCCTCGCCATTGTACTGACATGAAAGCGAGTAACGAAGTGATATGTTTTCTTCGCCAATTTACTGACTTGGAAGCGAGGAACAAAGAGACTGCTATCTTCTTTAGTGTCGCGGAGCCTAGGGGTCGGACCGCTAGTCCCATATACTAAAAGGCAAAATTCATTCTCTATATATATATATATATATATATATATATATATATATATATATATATATATATATATATATATATTTTCATCTGCCTAGTAACCATTTGTGCGCAGCTCTAGAGCCTAGACGGTTTGACAGATTTCAGTGAAACCTTTACCGGTACTTAGAGATTTTTTGGGAATAGCGCCTTTTCATGAATTCACATTTTTCTTACACATGATGCGCGAGATATTAAATAAATAAGGTTATGGATCAAAGTGTGCGGGTTGCTACGAAAGTGGAGTTTGTTGATTATGGTTGTAACTTTACAAAAATTTATGTTCAATTTGTCAATTCTGACAGATCTATTTCAAAAATTATGTATAAATTACATATATTCTAGACAACTTGAAGATGTTTTGTAAATTAATATGTGTTTTGAATAAATAAGCAAACATGTGTACTATTTTGAAAATATTTTAAAAGTCAGTTAAAAAAATAAAAATTGTAGCTGTCACTTTTCACAAATTTTTGTGCAACTAGTTATTTTTGACATTTCTGTCTGAAATGTTAAATATAAATTACGAATACTTTAATTGTAGTCTATTTAGACAAGTTTGGTAATTCATTTGTGTTTAGAATAAATGAGGAACCTTATTATTATTTTTTTTAAATTTAAAATAAATGTGACAGATGTCTTTGTTCGTCAACCTCGATTCTTTTAAGGATTTTAGGCGGTAAAATTCAATTGAGTTAACTTCTTATCTAATAATAAAAAGTTGAAAACTATTTTTCACTTTATAGCTGGATTCTTTTTCTTCTCAAAAAATACAACAGATGTCTCTGCTCGACAACATCGATGCTTCTAAGTATTTTAGGCGGTAAAATTTAAACAAGATAATTACTTATCTAATATAAAAAAATTCGTTTTAAATATTTATAATAAATTTCAGATTTTTTTTTATCTAAATTCGTAGAATTGTCAAAAAGTTATTTTAAACAATCATCGGTTGTTTTTTATTTCTAATCAAGTATCACAACATTATTTTACACGATCATTAATTGTTTTTTCTAAATGTTATTTAAATCCTGCCGTGTTTGGCATTAAATTGAAGGTCTCACTCATCAGATTTAAACTCAAGTGTCAAAAAATTATTTTTGGACGATCGTCATTTGTTTTTTATAAATGTTATTTAAACCTACCGTGTTTGATATTGAAATTAATGTCTCATTCATGAGATTTAAGCTCAAGTGTCAAAAATTTATTTTGGATGATCGTTAATTGTTTTTATAAATGTTATTTAAATCCTACCGTGTCTGGTATTGAATTAAAGGTCTCGCTCATGAGATTTAAACTCAAGTGTCAAAAAGTTATTTTGGACGAACGTCAATTGTTTTTTATAAATGCTATTAAAATCCTACAGTATTTGGAATCAAATTAAAGGTCTCGCAAAAGAGTTTTGAACTCAAGTGTCAAAAATTTATTTTGGACGATCGTTAAATGTTTTTATAAATGTTATTTAAATCCCACCTTGTTTGGAATCAAATTACAGGTCTCGGAGAAGAGGTTTGAACTCAAGTGTCAAAAAGTTGTTTTGGGTGATTGTCAATTGTTTTGTATAAATGTTATTTAAATCCTACCGTGTCTGGTATTGAATTAAGGGTCTCGCTCATGAGATTTAAACTCAAGTGTCAAAAAGTTATTTTGGACGAACGTCAATTGTTTTTTATAAATGTTATTAAAATCCTACAGTATTTGGAATCAAATTAAAGGTCTCGCAAAAGAGGTTTGAACTCAAGTGTCAAAAAGTTGTTTTGGGCGATTGTCAATTGTGTTGTATAAATGTTATTTAATTCCTACCGTGTTTGGTATTGAATTACAGGTCTCACTCATGAGATTTAAACTCAAGTATCAAAAATTTATTTTGGACGATCGTTAATTGTTTTTATAAATGTTATTTAAATCCCACCGTGTTTGGAATCAAATTACAGGTCTCGGAGAAGAGGTTTGAACTCAAGTGTCAAAAAGTTGTTTTGGGCGATAGTCAATTGTTTTGTATAAATGTTATTTAAATCCTACAGTGTTTGGAATCAAATTAAAGGTCTCGCAGAGGAGGTTTGAACTAAAATGTCAAAAAGTTATTTTGGGCGTTTTTCAATTGTTTTGTGTAAATGTTATTTTTATCCTACCGTCTCATGGAGCGGATTTAAACTTAAGTATCAAAAAGTTATTTTGCACGATCGTCAATTGTTTGGTAATTAATTAAGTGTCACAAAGTAGTATCATGGAAGCGAGCAACGAAGTGACGAGCTTGCTTCGCCGATGTACTGACATGGAAGCGAGGAACGAAGTGACCAGCTTTCTTCGGCAATTTACTGACTTGGAAGCGAGGAACGTAGCGATGAGCTTGCTTCGCCATTTGTTTGGTATTAAATGGTAGTTATTTAAGACTACTCATTTTATTTTTCTACCGTTGTAACCTTCTTTAGTGACGCGGGTATCAAAAGACCGGTGTTGAATAGACTGAACAAATGATAATATAAAAAATGGAGGTTGGCCGATTGTTTTCATAAAAGTCATTAGAAAAATGTGTTTGGTATCATATAAGAATCTTGATGGACAAGTTTTAATTTTTTCGCTTCGATTGTACTTTGAAGTGTAACTGACAAGCTGACGTAAGACTGGATAAGGTTGGTATTACACGAACAAAATTAGTAAAAATAATGTATATCTGCCAAATTTGTCAATATGGAATGCAAATTATTATACATTATTATTGACGGTATTTCTAAATTGCCAAGAAGATAATAGAAATGTCAGATTGACAAAAGTCTTCATTACATGATCAAATAATAATGGAAGTTGTATTTAATATAAAATTCTTTTAAAAATCACATATTCGGTATCGAAAGAAAGGTCGAAGTGACGTAATTTTATCAAAAATCGTTACAATCGACAATTATTTAAACTTTTTAAAAAAATTTTGTAGATACCTAACTTGTAGTTTATCTAACTAAATGTTTCAGGAGTTGGCAGATAGTTATTTTTTTAAAGTAAATTTAAATCTATTGTAGGGGTAAAAATAATATACTTTATCTTGGTAATGTCCACAAGAATCTATTATATTTGTTGAAATTATGATCGGCAATTGTTTTTCATTAAAATTCATGAATATGCGACCTGTGGAGTACCAAGTGATATGTATCAGAAGTGAAATATTGAGGAACTTGGAAATGACCCATCTTTATTACAAATCAGTACGATTGGCAATTAATTTACTGAAAATTTCCCTAAACCTAGCTTGTGGAGTATTGAATGCAATGGTTTAGGCTCAAAAAGTAGGAAAAAGTAGTGATGAAACCTCTTTGTCATAAATAAAAACGATCAGTAATTGTTTTTGTGGTAATTACTAAAAACCTAACTTAGGGGTATTTAATGCCACTGCACTGACATGAAAGCGAGGAACGAAGTGACGAGCTTTCTTTGCCAATTTACTAACAAGGAAGCGGGGAACAAAGAGACAAATTTTATTCGACAATTGTTTGCTAACAAATTTAAGGTATTTGATTAATCTTCCAATTTATTTTCCTATAGTTTTAGTTGCTATCTTCTTTAGAGTCGCGGAGCCTAGGGGTCAGACCTGCGAAGCAGGTCGGACCGCTAGTCCTATATACTATTCGGCAATATCCACTCTATAGATTAGCCAATCTAGCAACCACTTTTGCCCATTTCTACAGCCTAGACGGTTTGATGTATTCGGGTGAAATTTTTTTGGGTGTTAAAGGACCCTGTGGAACAGTGCCTTTTGTATGTCGCAGATTTTTCCTACACATGATGTGCGAAATATTAAATGCGAAAAACGTGAAATTTTTACATCAAGGGGTGCCTCGTATTCCGTGTAGTTTATGTTAAATAAACACGCGTTGCTACTACTGTTAAAAATTCAAAGATAAAGGGAATTGACAGTTCACTCTGAAATTAATTTTGTTATTTTTAAATTGATGTTTTAAAATTAAACAAAATATTAAACATGTACTTTAATTTATTCTAAACAGAAATAAATTTACCATACTTATCTAACTTGTCTACAAATAAAGTAATTTATTTTTACAATTTCAAAGTGAACTGTCAATACACTTTATCTTTAATTGTTTGAAAAAAAGAATGACAACTTGTCATTTCTGACAGTTCAGTTCGAAGTTTTAATTATACATTACTTTAATTGTGGACAAGTTAGATAAATTTGGCAAATTTATTTGTGTTTCGAATAATAGTGCGTACATTGTTTACTATTTTGTAATTTTTTTAAATGTGAATTTTTTTTTTCATATTTTTTTCAAATTCAAAATAAATATGACATATGTCTTTATTCGTCAACCACGATTCTTTTAAGGATTTTAGGCGGTAAAATTCAAATGAGTTATTTTCTTATCTAACACAAAAAAGCTGAAAATTATTTTGTTCTTCATAGATGGTTTCTTTTCCGCGTCAAAAAATACACAGATGTCTCTGCTCGACAACCTTGATGCTTATAATTATAAGTATTTTAGGCGGTAAAATTTAAATAAGTTTATTACTTATTTAATATAAAAAGATCGTTCTAAATATTTATTTAATTTCAGAATGATTTTTTTTATCAGGAGTTGTTTTTCATTTCTAATACTGCCGTGTTTGGTACTAAATTAAAAGTTTCACGTTCGAGATTTAAAATAAAGTGACGATTGTCAATTGTTTTTTATAAATATTATTTAAATCCTACCGTCAGATCTGTTTCAAATTTTAAGTATAAATTAACCTAATTCTAGACAAATTAAAGAAGAGTTGTAAGTTTGTCTGCAATTAGAATAAAAGAGCAAATATATGAACTATTATGAAAATAATTTAAAAGACAATTAAAAAAATTAAAATTGTAGCTGTCACTTTTCACGAATTTCTGTTCATCCTGTCATTTTTGACATATATGTTTGAAATTGTAAGTATAATTTTAATTAATTCTAGATCAGATGAAAAAGTTTTGTAAATTTATCTGTTTTTAGAATAAATGAGCAAACATGTACTAATATGTAAATTTTTTAAATAAGATTTTTTTTTCATTTTTAAAATTAATATGACAGATGTCTGTGTTTGTCAACTTCGATTCTTTTAAGGATTTTAGGCGGTAAAATTCAAATGAGTGAATTTCTTATCTAACACAGAAATGTTAAATATTATTTTTCAATTCATTTTTTTCCTTCTCAAAAAATACAACAGATGTCTCTGCTCGACAACCTCGATGCTTCTAAATATTTTAGGCGGTAAAATTTAAATAAGTTAATTACTTATCTAATATAAAATGATCGTTTTAAATATTTATAATCAATTTAAGATTTTTTTTAATCTAAATTCGTAGAAGTGTCAAAAAGTTATTTTGAACAATCATCAATTGTTTGATTTTAATCCTGCCGTGTTTGGGACCAAATTAAAAGTTTCACGGAGGTCATCAAGTTATTTTGGACGACCGTTAATTGTTTTTTATAAATGTTACTTAAATCTTACAGTGTTTGGTATTGAATTAAAGGTGTCACTAATGAGATTTAAACTAAAGTATCAAAAATTTATTTTGGACGATCGTTAATTGTTTTTTATAAATGTTATTTAAATCCTACGGTGTTTGGAGTCAAATTAAAGGTCTCGAGAAAGAGATTTAAACTCAAGTGTCAAAAATTTATTTTGAACGATCGTTAATTGTTTTTTATAAATATTATTTAAATCCTACCGTACTAGAATAAATGAGCAAACATATATATTATTTTGTATATATTTTAAAAGTCAATTAAAAAAATTTTAATTTTAGCTGCCACTTTTCACAAATTTGTGTAAGTTTATTAAAAATTTTCCGTTTTTATTTAAAATATTTTAAGTATTTGAACATTTAATGTAAGAAATTATGATGGTAATATATTTTTGCAATAAGTACTTTTTCAATGTTTTAGGTTGAATATATTTATGCCGCAAAATAAAATCAACAGTATATAAACAAATTAAAATGTATGTTTGTTGTATACATGTCTTATAATTACAAGAAACAATAATGCAATTAATATTTATTGATTGCATACACAAAATATAAATTTATGTTTACATAACCTTAAATAAATCCTTTTTGTATGTATTATATTTTATAATTCTATTTTAAAATGAATAAACGCAATACATGTTTAATAATACCAAAATGTAAAAATTGAGGAATGCTGAACAATAGAAAGCACCCAAAATGTCATTTTTTATACTACAGTGTTGTAAGTTTATATTTCCTTTGATTGATAATATTAATCGATCAGTAAACAATACTTAAAAAAATCCAGATCATTGCGAGGGCAAATGATTGAAATATTATATACGAGGTGTTACTTATTGTGACAATGATAATTATTTTAAATCTAAACTTATCAAAGGTTAATTTCTAAACTTGAATAATTTAACAGATACAGATCTTTAGGTATAATAACATAGTGACAGGTAATGCTTTAAAAAAATAAATGTTGTACGAAACTCCACGTACGTAAAATTACTACAATATATAAATTACATTTTACTTAAAATTTTATGTCAGTTATAATAAGAAATGAAATAACATTTATTTATCAAGTTTAAATATATTCAGGCAAACTTAATTAGCATGTACAATAATGAGAATTTAACGCACATACGCGGCAACCAATAAAATTACGAATTTGTTTCAAATTAAGCCAATGAACGACAAGCTTTACCGATTGTAATCACTAGTGAAAATTAATAAGCGATTATACTTCACTGTAAATAAAAATCCTAGTTGTCATGTAAATGTAAGCTATATTGACAATTATTTTTTAAACGTCAGAAAGAAAAAGTGTGTAAACTCGTGTAAAATGGAAAATTGCAGATTTGTAGTAGCTATGTATGTTGTAATAAATAAATACTATTTTTATTGAGTATCATTTGCTTGTTAAATTCTCACGCAAAATACAACTCGTGACATGACCATTGCCAAATTATTTTTTTGACATAATTTTGAATCGTTGTTATGGCAATAGGAAATACAACTCATTAAAATTAATGTCAAAAAATAATCGGCAATGTCCATATCACTTGTTATATTACTTATGATTATAGGGTAAATATTTATTTATGTATCTAGATAGTTTAATAACAGCACATTAACTACAGATTTTAAATAAAAAATTTAAGATAAATTTTGACAGATGTTCTGATACAGAAATAGCAGGTTGAAATTTGTTTAGTGTATTGTATTAGTAATACATAACGAAAGGATTTACATTATTGTATGAAACCCCAGGCTTGTAAAATAATATATTAAAATGTGCTAAATTGCAGTAGTGCACCAATTGACAGCTCTCGTCAGAAAATACCCCTACTACTAAGACATCCTCAGAGAAACCAGTTAATTAATTTAGTTCTTTTTTATTGCGAATATTTACAATAACATTTTTGGAGTCTCTGTTATTAACTTGTCACTTTCTTTCATTTATGCCAACTTCAATAAATTGTGGTGTACTATTCTGCAATTTTCCCTTTTTTATACTTATTGTTTACAATATTTCTGTAAAATGTAAAAAATATAAAATGACACACACTCTTTAACTAATAAATTCATGTTGATATTACACAAAAAGATTTTAAAATAGAGCACAACATAGTCGAATATTTTAAAATGCATGTTCAATCATTTAGTTTGGTTGACGTTTTATAATTTTCATTCCCAGCTCAAATCCTTCGTCCACTTTACAAATGTTTTTGACATGGTTCATCACAAGTTTTTTGTTCATTTGTGAGAGGAAAACCGATGTGAATACCTTGCAATAAATTATTCTAATATTACGAAGTTGTATTAAAACTTGTTTTATATTATCAATAATTAATTCACATTGCTCACTTCACTTTTAGATGTTAATGCAGGATTATGATTCTATAGATCAATACACTTTGTTCACTAACACAACATTAAATTTCATGTTTTTTCCTTGACTTTGTTATACATGTCAGCTTTTTTATTTTTATAAAGTTTTTTGTATTCTATTTTCCATATCTAGATTAGTTCTTTTTTACAAACATTTCCGTTTTCAGTTGCTTTTTCTTTTCGAAAGCTATTTGTTTTTACAGACCTCAATGTTTATAACATAATCGATAATCTTCAATATTTTGACAGGAATATAACTAAATTACATACAACAAATCAAAAAGTAACTAGATATAAATAAAATAAGAGAAACCTAGAGAAACATTCATAAATAAATATTTAATAAATAAAAGATATGTAAAAGTTATCCGATTTGAAATAAAATTTGTTATAAAATTTATTAAATCAAAAGAAAAAATAATAGGGGAAAAATCAAAATAACTGACATCTTGCGGTAGATGCATAAACTAGACAACTAGATGAATGGCAAAAGATTCTTTACTTACCTACATTAAAATTAATTTATTAACTCAATAGAATTAGTTTCAAATTTACAAGTATATGTATGTTATTTATTGTTATATTAAACAAATTTTATTCGTGTAATATTGCCACTGTCCGACCCGCCATCTAATATCAAGATTCATCTCGATTGCCATGACAACCAACATACAAACAACTGCTTTATTTACTTAGGTGAAAAGCAGCATTTTTTCACTTTGCTACGTTATTACAAATTTCTTGCAAGATATTATTTCTGGTGTGATATTAGTGTTGTGTGTATTTGTTTAGATTGTTTTGGAATATATTTACATAATATTCCAATAACACCTAGAGGCCCGTAGGCATTTCAAAACAATTTAATTTACAAATCTACAACAGGAGTGTCTTCGCCATTGATTGTACTACCAATAAATTGAACACCAATTCGTAAGTAACTTATTTGTTATATTTTATAACAGTCCATACCAATTTTTTTTGGTATGTAAAAGAATATTATAACTTCCTATACAAATTATTTCGACAAAATGGCTCCGGTAAAAAAGTTGAACGTGGTTTAATGTTCATTCTAAAAATATAACGCTGAAATCACAAATGTGTTTGATGTGACATATACAATTACAAGTAATGATGAAAATGACATTGCACCTGCAAACAACTTAGTATTTTCGATTGCAGCCACTACTACATACACGTTTGAAAATCATTGGAGATGAATTCAAGAAAACTTTGTTCTAACTAAAAAATTGCAAATATGAGTATTGCATGTATAGATAATAATATAACAATATACTTTATTTAGCACAGCTAATAAATACAAATAAATTTTACAACAGTATAACAACATATCATAATAAGGTAAAAATACGTAATTTTTGCAGTATATCTATCGGGTGTATTGTTTATTTTTCATGTGATAGGTTCACGTCACGTCATGTTAAATATACATATATTTTTATATGAACAACTATCAAGACCGTTTTGGACATATTATGACGCTCAAAATTTTCTCCCACTGTTATTGAATTTATTCTTACGAATTTGAATGATGACGTGAAACGCATTACAAAAAAAAAATGAACTGTAGAATTGAAACAAATTGCCATCAAGAAACCAAGGAATTTCAATGTTATTTAGCATTTTAAAATTTTGTTACCTACATATTAATATTTCACGATATATCAATTAAATTGAAATCAATATTTATTGGGAAAAATGTAACAAAATTTAACAAAAACTAAATATATATGGCATATCAAAGAACAGATTTAGATTTTTTTATTACAGTATTCTGTAGAAGATTGTAATGATATAATGGAGGATTTGGAAGTCCATTTCTTTCCATTTCTTTTTGGTAAATTTATTTGTATTTATTAGCTGTGCTAAATAAAGTATATTGTTATATTATTATCTATACATGCAATACTCATATTTGCAATTTTTTAGTTAGAACAAAGTTTTCTTGAATTCATCTCCAATGATTTTCAAACGTGTATGTAGTAGTGGCTGCAATCGAAAATACTAAGTTGTTTGCAGGTGCAATGTCATTTTCATCATTACTTGTAATTGTATATGTCACATCAAACACATTTGTGATTTCAGCGTTATATTTTTAGAATGAACATTAAACCACGTTCAACTTTTTTACCGGAGCCATTTTGTCGAAATAATTTGTATAGGAAGTTATAATATTCTTTTACATACCAAAAAAAATTGGTATGGACTGTTATAAAATATAACAAATAAGTTACTTACGAATTGGTGTTCAATTTATTGGTAGTACAATCAATGGCGAAGACACTCCTGTTGTAGATTTGTAAATTAAATTGTTTTGAAATGCCTACGGGCCTCTAGGTGTTATTGGAATATTATGTAAATATATTCCAAAACAATCTAAACAAATACACACAACACTAATATCACACCAGAAATAATATCTTGCAAGAAATTTGTAATAACGTAGCAAAGTGAAAAAATGCTGCTTTTCACCTAAGTAAATAAAGCAGTTGTTTGTATGTTGGTTGTCATGGCAATCGAGATGAATCTTGATTTTAGATGGCGGGTCGGACAGTGGCAATATTACACGAATAAAATTTGTTTAATATAACAATAAATAACATACATATACTTGTAAATTTGAAACTAATTCTATTGAGTTAATAAATTAATTTTAATGTAGGTAAGTAAAGAATCTTTTGCCATTCATCTAGTTGTCTAGTTTATGCATCTACCGCAAGATGTCAGTTATTTTGATTTTTCTCCTATTATTTTTTCTTTTGATTTAATAAATTTTATAACAAATTTTATTTCAAATCGGATAACTTTTACATATCTTTTATTTATTAAATATTTATTTATGAATGTTTCTCTAGGTTTCTCTTATTTTATTTATATCTAGTTACTTTTTGATTTGTTGTATGTAATTTAGTTATATTCCTGTCAAAATATTGAAGATTATCGATTATGTTATAAACATTGAGGTCTGTAAAAACAAATAGCTTTCGAAAAGAAAAAGCAACTGAAAACGGAAATGTTTGTAAAAAAGAACTAATCTAGATATGGAAAATAGAATACAAAAAACTTTATAAAAATAAAAAAGCTGACATGTATAACAAAGTCAAGGAAAAAACATGAAATTTAATGTTGTGTTAGTGAACAAAGTGTATTGATCTATAGAATCATAATCCTGCATTAACATCTAAAAGTGAAGTGAGCAATGTGAATTAATTATTGATAATATAAAACAAGTTTTAATACAACTTCGTAATATTAGAATAATTTATTGCAAGGTATTCACATCGGTTTTCCTCTCACAAATGAACAAAAAACTTGTGATGAACCATGTCAAAAACATTTGTAAAGTGGACGAAGGATTTGAGCTGGGAATGAAAATTATAAAACGTCAACCAAACTAAATGATTGAACATGCATTTTAAAATATTCGACTATGTTGTGCTCTATTTTAAAATCTTTTTGTGTAATATCAACATGAATTTATTAGTTAAAGAGTGTGTGTCATTTTATATTTTTTACATTTTACAGAAATATTGTAAACAATAAGTATAAAAAAGGGAAAATTGCAGAATAGTACACCACAATTTATTGAAGTTGGCATAAATGAAAGAAAGTGACAAGTTAATAACAGAGACTCCAAAAATGTTATTGTAAATATTCGCAATAAAAAAGAACTAAATTAATTAACTGGTTTCTCTGAGGATGTCTTAGTAGTAGGGGTATTTTCTGACGAGAGCTGTCAATTGGTGCACTACTGCAATTTAGCACATTTTTTATATATATATATATATATATATATATATATATATATATATAAAACACTAAAACTGTTTTATGAAATTTCAAAAATTTTGATAACCAAATAGGCCTTATTGCAGGTATCTTTAAATTTTGATTCTGAACAACTTTTGTATGTACACTTCTACTGTAAAGTGAAAGGGTACAAATTTACAGCAATATTCGAAGAAAATAATATTAAAATCCCTATATTCTACATTTCAATTCTAAACCCGGTATAATATTCTAGAAAAAAAGTTATAGTACGGCAAATTACTTTAGTAACATCTAGATTTTTTATTTAGCCGGATATTTTTTTATTTATATAACCACTTAGTTGCTTGGCAATTTCCAGTTATATGGAATCAAGATATTACACGAGTACGCAGCATTTGAACGTCATTATTTATTTCACTACGTAATAAATTTATTTATCTGATATATCAAATATATTAAAAACAATATCCAACAAAAAATATCCAATTTATCCATGTATATTTTGTCTTCCTTTCTATTTAAACTGTACTACTAAATTACAATTTTGACATTTTTAAATGTAGTTAGTTCGTCTCCCTTTTTCGAAAAAAAAAAATATATTGATTATTTTTGTACCTTAATTATGACAAATTTCGACTGATTTTTAAATTAATAAAATACTTGGACAAATATGAATTAATTTTTATTTACATTTAGGTTTGTATAAAAATACGAAGCTATTGGGACATAACTTTGCAGAATAGACAGTTATCAATTTCTTCTACAACATTATCCAGCAAGTCCAGGTTCTGAAGGTATTTGTAAAATAAATATATAAAACGACTCACTCTAAAAACGGTAAGTAACATCTTTCTTAGATTTTTTGATCACAATTAAAGTGGTCGTGAATAATATATTAACATAATTTAGAATTTATAACGGCAATAGTAAAAATGCCATCCAAAGATCGAATTAAGCTTCAGAAGATAAAACAAATATATCAAAATGTAGAAAAGCCAAAAGTTAAGTCAACCGAAGTTGTTAAAACAACGGTTCCAATTAACAGCGTTTCGGCAGTTAACATTGAAAACAATAGTAATGGATTATTAGGTAATTTATCCAATAATGATATGAACACGGTACTTAATGCACAAGGATACTTAGAAGATATTCACATAGACAATTTCTTTTCTTTGGTTCGCGGAATATCCCAATTTGCACCACAACCAACTGTATATATAGCTGCACCAGAACGTATTCAACCAATTCCACGAAACGCAAAACATATTCAAATTATGTACGAAAGACCTGAGAACAGTGTAATCGGCCACTGGTCTACTTTATATTACGATGGAGCTACCGTAACTATTTACGATAGCACGAATAAAGGTTCAATTCATCAAGACGTGAATACATACATAGCACGTTTGTTTCCCTTTCGACCACCAATTAGAATAGCACAGGTTCAACGTCAGACGAATTGTTATGATTGTGGGTTATTCGCGATTGCTTTTTGTACGAGTATTTTGTTTAATCGAAATCCTGAAAACGAATCGTATGACATATCCAGGCTTAGATCACATGTTGCGGAAATGTTTAGGTCGCGATAGATAACGCTATTTCCAATTATTCAAGAGGTAAGAAGAAGCCAAAATTATCATAAAAGGAAGGCGGTAGAAATAAATGAACAGAAAGACAAACGATTAAAGCAACAAAGAGAATATAATTATGTGCAAATTGCAAAAGAAACTGATAAGGAAAAACAACAAAGATTAAATAAACTAAAGATAAATTTTGAAAAGTTAATTTTAAATGAAACAATTGCTGAAAAACGAGAACGCCTACATAGAAATAAAAAGAGAGGCAGACCAAATTAAATAATGAAATTAAAAATATTAAAGCAGTGGAGAAACCAGCCAAAATTATAAACGATACTAAAAGCTCTTTTAAGTTACCAACTAAGACCGATAAAGTTGTTGAGCAACATAGCTTAGGTGAAATGAATGTCATTTGCAAGACATGCAAATCAAAGAATTTCGCATTTGAGAAACCATCAGACGGTAAAATCAACCATTGCTGTCGCAAGGGAAAACTAATCCCTGATCAACTAACAGACTATCCGGAATATATGAAAGAGTTGTTAACGGGAAATAATTCAGAGAGCAGGAACTTTAAAGAAAACATTCGCACATATAATAGCGCATTAGCATTTGCGTCAATGGGGGCTCAAATAGCTCCACCGCCCGGTCAAGGCCCATACACCTTTCGTATTCACGGTCAAATTTACCACAGTACCACATCCTTGTACCCTGCACACGGCGAATCTGAAAAATATGCGTAATTGTACATAATTGACACAGCTGACGCATTAAATAAACGAATGAACGATGACCACAACAAAAAGTGTAAACCAGATATTATGCAAAAATTGGATTTAATAATTCGAGAAATAAATCCATATTACGAGGCGTTCAAAATGTTGAAAGAGGTCGAAACTCTTGAAATAGCAAGAGCCGGTCAAAATAATCAAGCTGTACCGGAAATACAGCTGTGGTTAGTAAATGATCGAACGAAAGACAAACGCACGTACAACGTTCCCACTTGCAATGAAGTAGCTGTCGTGTTCAATTCAAATAACTGCGAACCCCCATGTCAACGTGACATAGCTATACATCCTAGGGGTCAAAATAGCGTTCGAATTAATCAGTACAGTGCAAACTGTGACCCTATGTGCTATCCACTATTGTTTCCACGGGGCAACGCTGGTTGGGGAATGCATTTGCGCCAAGCTGACGGTACTAAAAAAATGACACCACTTCAATTTTATGCAAATCGTTTAGCAGATCGGGGTGACTTTAATCCGTGTTTACAGGCCGGTAAACTAACACAGCAATTGTAGATGCGTACGTAAAAATTGAAAGCGAACGACTATCGTACATTCGCCTGAATCAATCCACACTCAGAGTAGAGTTATACAGTGGGTTAATGGATCACATTAATAATATGGCAAATTTAGAAGGTGCAAAACCCGGCACAATGATTATTTTACCATCAACTTTCCAAGGCGGCAGTAGATTCATGCAAAAAATGTATCAAAATTCAATGGCTATAGTTCGGGAATTCGGGAAACCAGATTTGTTTGTTACTACAACATGCAACCCAAAATGGCCTGAAATTACCGCACAATTACGTGCAGGTGAAACGGCATCAGACAGACCCGACATAGTTGCACGCGTATTTTATGGTAAAATTAAAAACATGCTACATGAATTTCTCCACGGAGATATTGTCGGTAAAGTACGTCATTGAATTTCAAAAACGCGGTTTACCACACATGCATTTGTTACTTACACTCGATGAAGAAAGTAAGATTCGCAACAAAGATGACTGTGGCGACGCAGGTCTAAAACAAGTTGTAAATTTGTTCCGGACGACCGTGGTGCGTCTGTGTGCGTTGCGTTGCGTTGATATAAATGAACTGCAAAAGTAAATAACGAATAGGAAGTGGTGACGTGTCGAGGATACGAAGTTGACCCAAAAAATGACTGAATAAATGAAGAATCTAGAAACAATAAATCAATGTTGTAGGTATGGACACTCTTCACCTTGTAGGAGCGATCTACAAGGACTAACACAAAGGTTAAGCTCTTGGAAGATAGGAAAAAATAGGTAGGCCCACAAATGTTAATCAGGTATGCGAAGCTAAAAGCCTGAGATCTAACAACAGCAAAGTGTGAGGCAACACCAAAAAGAAAGGCAAGAGTGAACGTCGAGATGAATATATAAATTACTAGTCGGTAAAGCGACGTAATAATCAGAACTAACAAATAAAAATAAATACAGCGTAGTAAATAATATATCAAACTCAAAGGAGTGTGAATAAGCGTGCAGCAAAAGTGCAAGTAAACGAATCAAATTACTAAAATTAAATATAGTAAAAATACCAAAAATTAGCTTAAATAATATATAAATTAAAGCGTAAATGTGCATAAAGCAGCGTAAATATATCCCAAAAAATATATATAAACTAGTAAATTAATTGAATAAGATCAAATAAACGATATGTAACTGATATAAATATAAAACTGGATCGATTGTGTAACTAGATCAATCTGAAGTTAAGATGGCACAAAAACAGATGTGCGTAGCGTACAAATGATTGTAAAATAGTACAAAGTACTTACGATTGTCCAGTAGTGTTATAAAATAGTATGCGATACCTCAATATCAGATTTAGCATCAACTGTGCGTGTTCTAGATTAAATGCATGCAGTGGAACTCAATGTCCAGCAGATCATAAAATGCATTCACTAAATCAGCAATTGGAGAAATGTTATAAGCGATGCTAAAAGCTGCAAATAAAAGTAAATTAAACACAAATAAGCACGAAATAAGCGATAATGACCATGTGGTCGCGTTGAGGTTAGATAAATTTAAAGCGATGCATAAAGCATATAAAACACAGAGTAAGCACTAAAATTAAGTGTTTAAACTATATAGCTAATTAACTAGAGTTACTATAACTCTTGAGTTAGCGTAAATGTAATATTAGAGCACAAGAACTCGTTTTAAAGCGTGGTGAAAAACCAAAGCGAAGCGATTATCTCGAAGGACAAGCAAGAAGTGTGGTTATTTGACACCAACAGTGTCGAAAAAAGTAATGAAATTCTGAATTACCGGCTTGTCAGTGCGATGATGAATTGAAGCCAGGGACAAGGCTAAGCGAATTCACTATTCACACACAGATGGCGAGCGAGGTCTAAACAATGACATTGATGATATCGTAAGTGCAGAAATTCCAGACGAAGACTTAGAGCCAGAATTGTACCAAATTGTCAAGACACACATGATACATGGTCCTTGCGGTATTTTCAATAAAAATTCGCCTTGCATGGCGGACAATAAATGCACAAAAAAATATCCAAAAGATTTTCGCAATGAAACATATGAAAACAAACGGCGTGACAATAATTCGAAAATATACATTTTATTTAGAAACGGAACCACCAAGTACACAGTAGACAATCGTTGGATTATTCCATTCAATCCGTACTTATTGAAAAAATATCGAACTCACATCAATGTCGAGATTTGTTCATCGGTGAAAAGTATTAAATACATTTGCAAATACTTCTGTAAAGGTCACGATTGCGCTTCGGTAAAACTCGGTCAAGTAGATAAAAGTAAAACTGTCCAATGGGACGAAATAAACGGATATTTAAATACGCGGTACGTTTCACCACCTGAAAGTTGTTGGCGATTGCTCGAGTATCCATTACAAGACAAGTCCCACACGATTTACGTACTTGCTGTTCATTTGCAAAATCAGCAGGCTGTATTGTTTGCCCCGGGGCAAGTTAAACAGGCAGTTGAACGTGCGGCAAAACGAAACACTACACTCACAGCATGGTTCTTGTTAAATCAAACAGATATTACAGCTCATCAATACCGGTACATGGATATACCTAAATATTACGTATATACGAGTAAAAATACATGGCAGGCGCGAAAAAAAGAAACAAAACCGCCCATTGGCAGAATGATTTCGGTGAGTCCGAAAGACATCGAGCGATTCCACTTACGAATGCTCTTAGTTAATGCTTTAGGTGCAAAAAGTTTCGATGACTTGCGCACAGTAGACGGAAAACAATATAATACATATTTAGAAGCAGCTCGCGCTAAAGCGTTATTGGCAAATGACGTTGAGTGCCTTAAATGTATGCAAGAAGCAGTAATTGACAAATTCCCAAAACAATTGCGTGAATTGTTTGCTTATTTAATTTGTTTCAACACGTCAATAAATGCAGTTGAATTATGGGATAAATTTAAAGACGACATGATGGAAGATTATCTGTTGCATTACTCACGGCAAACGGCACAAAATAAATGCTTGAGATACATTGAAGAAATATTAATAGTACACAGATTCCAATTAAAAAACTTTGGTCTTCCAGAACTAAATCAAGCAAATGACGATGTAGATGATTTAGATGATCAAATTGACCGCGACGCTGAACAACAAGAAGGTGAAAAAAATGTTGCATTATTCAATACTGAACAAACTGAAATATTACAATACATTTTGAATGCGGTAAACGATCCAACATGTGCCAATAGGTATTTTTTTATTGATGGTCCAGGGGGAACTGGCAAAACATTTTTATACAACACACTTATTAGCATCATGAGGGGTCAAGGTCACACAGTTATTTCAGTTGCTTGGACTGGTATAGCAGCGACTTTGCTAAAGGGTGGTCAAACGGTACACTCTGTGTTCAAACTCCCCGTGCCAATACACGAAAATAGTGTGTGTAAAATAAATGCTAACAGTAACGCTGGTAAATTAATTAAAAAAATCATCTATTATTATTTGGGATGAAATTACCATGGCACCGTGGCACGCTCTTAAAGCAATCAAGTTAGTTCTCAAAGATTTAGAAAATAATTCAATTCCTTTCGGTGGAAAAGTTGTAATATTAGGCGGAGACTTCCGACAATGTTTACCGATTGTCAAACATACAAATCACAGAACGGCCATTATTGAATTTTCCATGACGCAAAGCCCACTATGGCCACTTTTTAAAAAGTTTTCATTGAAACAAAATATGCGCGTCAACAAAAATGAACAAGAATTTTCCGCATACTTACTTCAAGTTGGCAATGGTGTACAAGATATTATTACAATTCCATCAAAATGTTTAACTAGAGGTTCTCTAGCTGATGAAATATTCGGTACAAACACCATCATGCCACAAGATGTGTACGCTTTTGTAAATCGAGCGATTCTATCGCCTAAAAATGATGATACAATGAAACTAAATGATCTAGTGTTAGATAAAATTGTCGGGTCCTCTAGAATTTATTACAGTGCGGACACAGCTCATTGCGAAGAATCAAATAAGTTATATTATCCAACGGAAGTATTAAATAAAGAAACTCCAAGCGGAATGCCACGGCACAAACTGTCATTAAAAATCGGCGCGATAGTCATGTTGTTGCGAAACATGAACCTGAAACGCGGTCTCTGTAATGGCACCAGGTTAATTGTAAAAGAGATGCATAACAATTATTTAGATCTAGAGGTAGTTACTGGTCAAAGTAGAGGACAACGAATCTTCCTTCCGCGCATAGATCTCGCACCAACAGACAGTAACTTACCATATGTTCTCAAACGTAGGCAATTTCCAATTAGATTAGCATTTTCAATGACCATTTATATATCACAGGGACAAACATTTGATTTCGTGGGAATTAACTTGGAAAAGCCCGTGTTTACATACGTTGCAATGTCACGGGTACGCTCATTCGATAATTTAAAAATAAAAGTGCCAGAAGCCAATATAGATGAAGAAAAACAGGAAAGTCATACGCCCAATATTGTATTTAGAGAAATTTTAAACAATTAAATAAGATTCCCCAAGGCGGAGGAAAATTTAGGCAAATTTTAAATTAATTGAAAAGAGGAACAGAAACAACAAACCTCTTCTTTTTATAAGAAAAAATATCTTAAACAAATAGAAATTATAATATGTACGCTTCTTGACTGTGATTTGTATTGAAATAAAAACAATTTCTGGATTTCAGTCACAAATTAAAAATTTTATTCCAACCTCGACCGGTTTCTACCCCACTTGGGTCTTCTTCAGGAGGTGAAAGTCAAAACATTAAAAATAAATTTGTCAAAGATAAAAACATTTTAAAACAATAAATAATTAATAAATAATTAAAAGTAAGATTTCTCCATTTTTGTTAAGTACGATGTCCGATTTTAATTATTTATTAATTATTTATTGTTTTAAAATGTTTTTATCTTTGACAAATTTATTTTTAATGTTTTGACTTTCACCTCCTGAAGAAGACCCAAGTGGGGTAGAAACCGGTCGAGGTTGGAATAAAATTTTTAATTTGTAACTGAAATCCAGAAATTGTTTTTATTTAAATAGAAATTATATTTGGTGTTATATATTACAGTTTGCGGTTTATACGTGGATTGGTTTTGCATAATATTTTAATGCAAAAGATAGAATATCTAATGCTGTTGGAACGGTGCGGTATTTTGCTACCGAAATCTGAACCTAAGAAGAAGATAATAATGTAGGCATAGAAAACTTTTATAACAGAGTCTAATTTAGGTAATTGGAAAGGATTTAAAAGAACAAGAATTTTTAGCAAAGGATAACTTAGGCAAATTGAAAGGGAAACAAACTTATTTTGGAAATGATTTGAGAAAAGAAGATTTATATGCGAAGAATATCTTTAAAAAATTATTTTACTTGGAGTCATGTTTTGCAAGAAACTAAGTTTAGGGAACGTATAACTTAAAAGGCGCTGAATAACTGCATGTTCTTTATTTTATAAAAAATATTAGATACATAATTATTTATGTCAAGAGACTGTTTACCTTAATTTGAAATTTTGAATTTTTATTTTTCCCTCTTTGTGTTTTGGGAGGCTCGCGCCCTAGCGCCCTCATGGACCAGCCGCCACTGTCTAAATTATAGTTTATTTCGATACGGGATAGAGCATCAGTGTTTCCTTTTAATCTTCCTGGTCGGTCGGCAACTTCACTTCTTGCACGGATCTCTATATCTTCATTCATAATAACTCTGTCTTCATTACTATCTTCTCTACTGATATTAACAATTTCTCCTAACTCTTCACTTCTTGTAGCGATCATTCAAAAATATTGGATTTATATCTCTCTCTTCTTTACTATCTTCTCTGCTAGTATTAACAATTTCGTCTAAATCTTCACTTTTAATCATCGTATTAACTATTTCATCTTCATTTATAAACATATCCCTTATGTTTACAATAAATTCTTCATCTCTAATAATCTTAGCTACTTTTTCATTTACTACAAAATTGTTTTCTTCGTTTTACTGTATGCCCAATAATTCTTCTTTATTCCGTACTTCAACTGCTTCTGTTGCCGCTTTCGTCGTGTGTTGCCTTTCTTCTTCCTTTAGTGTTTGGACCACTGCAATAACTTGATTGTTTTCTACGGTCAGGGTGTTGTCTCAGTAATTAATATACGCCAGGAATTTTTTAAAGAAATCTAAACCTAGAATACCGTCTATTGTAATTGGTAAGTTTTTGCTGCAAATGATAAACTCATGTTCTTGTAATCTAGTATTATCTAATGGTTTAATATTAAGACCCCTAACACAACTGCGTTTTATGAGACTTATACTAGCACCGATGTCAAGCAAAAATGAAAAGTTTTTGTTAATAATATAAAAAATTACGAAATTTTTGTTATTAATGTTGGTGACTGCGGATGATTATACATGGTCAATTTTATTTAGGTCGACGAGTTCGGGGCTTGTACCGTCGACTGTGTGGACTTTAAATAAAATGTTTCCGCCGAAGGCTTGAGTCTAGAATCACGATTTCTATGATTCTTTTTTTGATTAAATTTACAGAATTTTGCAATATGACCAGATTTATTATATTCAAAACATTTTAGAATCTTATTTGGTCGTCCCAATTGTTGAAAATTTTGATTAAAATTTGAATTGAAATTGTGCCTATAATTTTGATTATAATTCCGATTACGGTTCTGATAGTAATTCTGATTGTGAGTATGTTCATTGAAATTTTGGTTGTGACTTCGATTAAAATTAGGGTTATAATTTTGATTTTGTGTAGAAAAATAATTTTTGGAAGCATTTTGAACGTCACAATCTCTATGTTGACAGCAACAGTGATTTGTGCTGTTGTGATTTTTATAATTTTGAGCATTATTATAATTTGTATTATACTGGCTGTTCTGAGAAAAGTTTTATTACTGGATCTATAATGTACGTTAAAATTGTCAGTTATACGATAAACTTGTTCTTGATTAAAGTTATTTAAACATGCTTCTATTGACTCAGCTTTCTTAGCAGCGGAAACTGCCTCATTTAAAGATTTTGGGTCACACTGTAGAACAGTGCGTTGATGTTCGGGAAGGATTCCTTGTATAAATTGACCAAGTAATTGTTGATCAATAATACTTTCTTGCCTTAAACGTCTTTCAGCTGTAGATTTTGATAGATCGTATAAATTTTCACCAATGACGCGCAGTCTACAACTATATGAATCGATTTTTTCGCCTTTCTTTTGCCGACAACGATTTAATGCCTGAACTACTGTGATATATGACGGACGAGAAGAAAATTTTTCGAGCAACGCGATTTTAAATGTTTCCCATGAATTTGTAGACAATGCCGGGTCATGATCTATGAGTAATTTTGCTTCACCGCCTATTCTTAATTTTGCAATTAGTACACAGTTTTCCGGTGTCCAATTTCCTAGATGGCTTAATGATTCGACAAGTTCAATAGAAGTACTTAAGTTTGGTGAACCTTTTGTTGTTTCATTGTCACAAATGGGGATAGTGTGATACATACCGGCGTAGATTGCGTTGTTTTGAGCTGGAAGTTCGTTTGGCATTATAATGATAACAATAACAAGGCACGGAATATAAATTTTTAGCTGCCACCAATGTAATAAGGGAAAAAGCGGGAATGTACGGATATATAGGAAGTGATAAAAGATAGTGGATATGTAAGAAGGGACAAAGGATAGTGGGTAGAGTGTAGCGTATGGTAGACGTGACTGAGCGGTGAGTTACAACGAGACAACTTGCAATATAGTTGTTTATTAAAACACAGATTTTCCAAGACCGGGTGATACCAGAAGCAAAAATATTAATTAACAAAATAAAATATGTCGGAAGATATAGAATACAAGAAATAACAAATTTACTTACAAATAAAATCTTATTATGTTTAGCGTTGCAATCAAAAGTGTGCTGCCTACGACTCGACAACTGAACTGTGTGAATTCAACACAATGTTGTGGCAGTATTTATACCACAAAAAAACCATAATAAACTCATTTACTTTCTAAATGTCATCCGCCCGTGACACTAATGTTATTTTTGACTTATCCCTAATTACTTTTTGTAAACAAAAAGAAATATTTAAAATACGTTATCAAAAATTGTATACAGCGTGTTCCGATGTTAGCGCGCTGCTACATATTTTAGTCGTGGGTTTATATACCGTTCAGTTTTCTTCTTTGCACCTGAGATGGTTCTAGCTTCTCTTTTATAAAATGATACATATTCTTTATTACGATAACTCTTCAGAGCTTCCGCAAATTATTCGTAGGATTCGAAAACTTCACCGAGTTTTATGTCTTTTATTTTTTTCATTTTGCTAGTAAATACCTTCACGATACTAACTGTACACAACATTTGAGTTTGCAAGTAAATGTAGGTTATGTTTATGACGGAATTTCTCTGTAATAAAGCAAAATTCCGCCGGCTGGCGGAAATCGCTGAAAAGATTAACGATTCCACCGCGCATGTGTACATTATTTTGTTTCCGGCTGAAATCTTACTGAAATTCTAACAAGTCCGCCGGGCGGTGGAATTACTACCTTGAATACAGAATACTGCCGGCGGACATTTAGCCACGACGAATAAAATTTTATATCTAAATTCATATTTTGATGGGTTTATTATAAATTATGACAGTGACACCAATAAATATTTCAATAATATATTATGTAGAGGGGACTATGTTTCATCATGTATCCCTATGCTCAATTGTCTTTTATTTTTATAAACAAAAACGAAGCTTGTTTGACATCATTTAGGTAATGTGTGATTATTACATGTATACTGGTCATATTTCATAGTCTCCCATCTGCATCTATAGTTTAATCTGTGCTTTATAGTGAGGTAAATATATACTACTAAATATTTTTATCCTTTACTTATATTTATTAATATTTTAGCTAAGAAATGTCAAGCGACAGTGATATTTCAATTAGAACACTACTGGAGATACAAGCTAAAGCTAAAAGTGTAACAAATAATTTTTAGCGACTAAATCTCGAGAACGATACGAATTTGAGTACCAAAAATTCAATAAGGTGAATTAATCGGAAAGTGGACAGGAACAAATTTTAAAAAGTTGAAGTGTTAACGTTTCTGTCTATTTGTCTACAAACAATGAAACAATATAAGAACAGTATAATATACTACAAGAACATTTATAAAACTATCAGAATTACAATAATAAACTTACCATTAACATCAACAAGTTATCAAATTAAACATTTGACTGAAACATGAGTATGAATTTTGAATAAATATGCTTTGGAACCTCAAGAACAGTAGCATGTTACAAACAGTGTGTTCGTGACGAGCAGAGAGCGAGTGTAAAATCGTTCACCAACGACTACAATAACCACAATTGATACCAACTTAACGTTGACAAAACTAAATCAAAATGTGCAAGTAATTCAAACAATTATAAAACATTTATAAATTAATATAAAAGCTACTTAAATTGTCAATATCAGTTCTGGAATTGATACAATTTTTATTAATGGAAATATAACACATTTCTAAAAATAATCTCTTTTTTAAATTTTCTTCAATATCTGAAATTTTTACATTTTCAAAGTCAAAGTTATGTCCTGTAGTAAAAATGTGTGTAGATTATGCTGTTTTATACTTGTTTGAATCACTTTTACAATCATATTTGTGTGATCATATTCTATTGGACCACCAATGTCTGCAATATAATTCTCAAGTTTTTTCTACCATTCACGGCCTGATTGGGACCGTATAATGGTTTGAGCAATTTACAAACCTCATCTTCATATTCCTGTTCGATAAACATTTGTACGTAGGCCGAAATCCCGTCCATTTGATGTACGTGCATCTCATCAATATATCGTTGATGCCATTTGCGAATTACTTCATCATTCTTTTCACCTGCAAGTGCTGCGCGTTCTTCATTTTCGCTGACAACGTATAATTGACCGTCTTTTGTCGCTGTGAGGGCTTCCGAGCCATCCTTTCGATTAATTGTAGCTCGATCGTTCTCAAACGTAACTGTATAACCGTTTTCTGTGACTTTACGATAACAAATTATTACGGAGATCTGGAACATATAACGCATTTTGCAATTTAACTGGATTTGTTGTACGTTCATTTATTTTTGCATTTAAGTATATGTCACCAAAACCAACTGCTTCTACGAAATGTTCGATGGCCGTATATACTTTTGTATTTTCGCGTTCATTAATATTTATAAAATTTCGTTTATCGTTACACATGTATCTTAATGCACCACTGTCAAGATACCAAGTTTTTGATTTACCAACAAGCTCGGTATTACATGCAATTGAAGTCCACGCGTCATTTACATTGTTTGATTCGTTACATTTCGATTTTGAAAGCCATCTGGTAATGAACCTAGCAACATTATTGACAGTAATTCATTTGGAATTTGAATTTCGGATTCTTCAAGTTGTTCTGTCTTGCGCGTGAAGTCAATTATATACTGCGCGATCGTCACATCCGGTTTCTTCTCCATTCTTAATAATTGTTTGTACAATGCGGCTTTCCTCACCGGGCCACGTGATTCGAATACTGACTTTAATCCATACCAAGCTTCTTTAGAAGTTGTAGATCTTTTTATATGACTGAGTTGACTGTGTGTAATACTTAAATTTATTAACGCCAGGGCTTTTGCGTCTTCAACCATTCTTGTGCGTTATTTTCCACTTTCTTTTCTGTACCATCAACATAAGGCCATAATTCATTAAAAACCTGTACACTTTTCGTTTGCACCTACCACAATTCATAATTTTCTTCTGTCAACTTTTAACGTGTTTCGATCTGATCAAAAACATAAAGGGCGTTTTGCCTGGGCCCATAACCTGTTGGGTTATCTAGGGGTTGCAAATGAAATTGGTTTGACACTTTATTACACTTTAATTATTTGAATTAGAAAAATATTCTGAAAGTTTTAACCTTGTATATTTCTTTATCACTAAACCCTTAAATTTGGGAAGGATGAGCAGGATGCTTGTAGTTGAATTACTAATTTTTTTGACTATCGATTTCGACTTATTTATTTGGTCATCATCAGGTCAGCAGCTGAAAAATACAAAATGTATACAATATGATATAATAAATATATGTGTTTAAGAAGTTTTTACACAGAGTGAAAGAGATGTTTATATTAAATTATTGTAGGGATAAAAATATTTAGTTACATGAATTATATAAAGATTGTGATTTAGAATTATAGCTTGTACAAATTTGCGTGGCGATTGACTTGACTTGCTAATGGGATAAGCCAGCCCTAGCCAGCGGGGTGCAAGTTTTTCTGATGTTCAGGAGTGGATTATTATAATTTTGGGCTTAGATGCTTCAAATCTCCTAAATTTTTAATACGATTATCTTTTCAATAGTTTCCCCGAAAACTGTTAAGTAAGATAATTTTATACATATATACCCTTCAGAAAACGACATTTAAAATTCATTAGTTCAGCAGCACTGTAACAGTGAACACAATGTCGCAAGTTGAATACGAAGATTTTGAAGAAATTACCACGGTCGCGAATCCAACACAAAAATATTTATCAAACGACGCAAAAGAAATAGTCTTGAATGTGTTTAACTTTCTACAAAGTGATAATTTCGAAAATGCGCCAATATCAAAAACTGCTGAAATGACTCAAGTGCCATATACTACAATTTTTCTTATTTTGATATTACTTGTTTCTGTTTGTGTAAAACTCATTTGAAAATATTATCTAGTACAACCCTGTAAAGTAGTCCCTCATAAATTTCTTTAATCCTCTTATGGAATACCTGCTGAGAAACACTAATGGAATCAATCGCCACGCAAATTTGTACAAGCTATAACATGTGTAAGAAACAACCAAGAGACATAAGGTAACCTTGAGAATAACGACACAAGTTGCTGTAAAATTTTGGAATAAGTGTAAAAATACTAACCGTCAATATTATAAAAAATAGTGTTTGTTTTATATTAGATATAAGGTTTTTCGGTAAAACCGTAGTTTACGGCCTGAATTTAAAATGGCGGACGGTAAACAAGTCAGTGAATCTAGTGGCAAAAATTATTGCAAAAGATGCCATAAAACGGCATTAAGTGGCCACAAGTGTATTCAGTGCGGCACAATATCACACACTAGTTGTGTTAACATATTAAAATTGACGATTCGTAGTGATAATTCCATAAATTGTTGCGAAAACGAAAATCAAATAGACAGTGACAATGACCTAGACATGACCTTTTCTAGTGTTAATGAATTTAAAGAAAATAGTGTGAAAGAAACAGATAAGGACATTTATTATCTTAAAAAATTGATAAAGCAAAAAAATTCTTTAATTTTTAACCAAAAAGATACTATAAATATCCTTAGAGAACATATAAACATTTTAAATAAAATAATTTCCAATTCAAGTGGTAATATACAAACACCGCCATCTAAACATGAAACTAAACAACCATTAATAAAGAATAATAGAAACAACACTGATTTACCGACCGAGACTAAACTAAATGACAACCTGGAGGATATTTCAATGATAAACGCAATTAACGACAAGAACAAACGTTTGTAAAATGGCGCAGTTATAAACAAACCATGTCAATTACAATCCACTGAGAAGGAAAATGACAAATCAATCAACGTTGAAGATATAAACAATAAAAAGAAAATTATATCTACATATGCAGAAAAAGCTCACAAACAACATTCGTCGAATCTACCTATAATTGGCAAAAAGATGACCGACGACAACACAACACATCTTTTAAAAGCAGTTCCAAAATATAGTTATCTCCATGTATACAGACTTGATCCCAAGACAAGTGAAGACGACTTGCGAAGTTTTCTTAAAGATACTTTCCCGGAAGTAATAGTCCATAAGCTGGAATCTAAATTTGCGGACCAATATTCGTCGTTCAAAATCACGATACATGAAACAAATAAAGCACAGGCTATGAACCCAGAGGTCTGGCCAGAAGGAACCCGAGTCATCGTTTTTTTCACCACACGAAGAAAACAACGATGACAAAATGACGACATATGTCAAAAAGTTTGACCTTTTATCTCTAAACTTCCAGGCGTTGACACCTCATAAAGTAGATCTCATTCAATCAGAATATTTATCTACGCAAGCAAATTTAAAATTTTTAGGTTTCACTGAAACCTGGTGTAATAACAAATCAATAGGAAATTTTAATTTTCCAAACTATAATCTTAAAGCGTTTCGCAACAGCTCTACTTTCAAAGGTGGAGGCGTAGCAATATGGTGTCATAATAACCTTGAAGCTTTAAACATCGATCTTCAAAAGTTCTGTCTTGACAAACATTTTGAAATTTGTGCAATCCTGTGTAAAGTAAATAATAATTACTCTACTATAATATTAACATGTTACAGATCACCTGATAGTGATTTTAACATTTTCTATACTAATTTAAACTCTGTTTTAGATGAATTATTTAAACCAAATTTGAATTTTGTGTTGACTGGTGACTTCAACATAGATCCCACTCGAGATGATAGAGAATTTATGCTGTTAAGCTCTTTACTCACCTCATATAACCTTCTCAATTTTGTAAACCAACCTACAAGAGGAAATTATCTCATAGATTACCTTTTTACAAATACAACCTCAAAAAATTTCATGGTGGATCATGACTTCATATCTGACCACAGTGCATTATGTTATGAGTCGGAACCTAATATAAGCACATCTAACAAGGTTAGTATTAAACGTAGATGTTTTAATGAGACAAATATAAATAATTTTTCATCTATATTAGAAAATGAATCTTGGCACTCTGAATATTCTGAATCTGACCTTAACCTCGCATTTGACAAATTTCATTGCATATTTCTGCAGTTTTTCAATACTAGTTTTCCATATCAACTTTCCAATCGAAAAAAACTTAAAAACTGGGTAAACCATGAAATTAGTAAAGACTTAAAATCTCTTTTTCTTTTACAAAAGAATAACAACCAACTAAAACCATTATATTTATACATGAAAAAGAAACATTATAAACTAGTTAACAATAATAGAAGGAACTTCATTCAATCACAAATAATTGAATCAAGGAATCCCTCGAAAAGTTTATGGTCTTTTATAAACCAAACACAATGTAGTAATACTAAAGATGCTAATAGTATCAAATAAAACTTAATAATGAAACTATTGAAACCCCGGATGATATTGTTAATATTTTCAATTATCATTTTAAGCAGGCTCCAATAAATACTCTCAATTTAATACTGGATGATAACATTCCAAATAAAGTCTTAAAGCACAATTTAAATAGCTTTTTCTCACTCCTTTTCATGAAACAAGTGTCTTAACTTTAATTATCTCAAAATTGAAAAACAAATTCTCGGGAGGACCCGATGAGGTACCCAGCTTCATTGTTCGACGAATCTTACACCTTATTCTCGAACCACTAACGTATATAATAAATTTATCTTTTAGTACCGGCACATTTCCAGACAGCCTCAAAATTAGTAAAATCACTCCTATATATAAAAAGGGGGACAAACATAATATAAATAATTATAGACCAGTTGCTCAGACATCAATATTCTCAAAAATTCCGGAGTACTGTTTTTTAGATAGAATGGAATCGTTTATCAGCAGATACAACATTCTAAATAAAAATCAGTTTGGCTTTAGGCGTAATCTTTCAACTGCAGATGCTGTTACTTGCATGTATGATAAAATTGTTTCTCAAATTGATAATAAACAAACGGTTTTCGGCATCTGTGACATATCCAAAGCCTTTGATTGCTTAGATCATGAAAGGCTATTAGATAAGTTAAACTCGTACGGTATTAGAGGTACGCCACTCGACTGGCTGCACAGCTTCTTAAGCAGTAGAACTTAGTTTGTTACTCTAAAATTTAAAAACAATAATTCGTATCATAATGTTCAGTCAGATACTCAGCAAACCAACATTGGATCACCGCAAAGTACTGTTCTCTCTCCAATTCTGTTCATTCTTTACGTAAACGACCTAATTGATGTTATTAACAATGATTCTTCCCTCATACAATATGCGGATGACACTTCTATCGTAGACACCGGTAATAATGTAAGTGATGTGAAACAAAAATGTAGGACTAGCATGGAGCTACTTACACAGTGGTTCAATGAAAATAAACTTTATCTCAATGGATCGAAAACCACATTTATTCATTTTCGAAATTACCAAAACATAAATGTTGTAAACTTAGACATCCATGTTAATGGTCAGTTAATGCATAAATCACACAAAACGGTTTTTCTGGGAATCACAATTGATGAATTCTCCATATGGCGTCCTCATTGTGAAACACTCATTGCCTCTGCGAATCGCTCTTGCTACTCTCTACGTTTTTTCAAAACTTATCTAAATATATCACAACTACGCATGATATATTTTGCTTTAATTGAATCTCGGCTACGGTACGGAATCTGTCTTTGGGGCACCTCATCATGGGCTTCTCAGGTTTTTGTTGCTCAAAAGCGCACAGTGAGATGTATTTATGGAGTTAACAACCAACACTCTTGCAAACAGTTATTTAAGCAACTAGAAATGCTTACTTTACCTTGTCTTTATATTTTAGAAATATGCAAATTTATTTATAAAAACAAACAACTTTGCTACTAATAAAAATTGTCATTCTTTTAACACGAGATCAAAAGATCAGTTCAGAATTCCATGTGTCAAAACTAATGCAGCGACTAAAAATCCAAATGTTTTTGGTCTTAAAATATTTAATGCCTTACCTAAGGATATTGTAAATACACCCAAATACAGTTTATTTAAATATCATTTAAAAACTTACTTAATAGAAAATTGTTTTTACAATATTGATGAAATCTTTTGTAAACTTAATCAATAAGTTTTTTTCTCTAAGGAATTTCCCTAATATCTCGGGTGGCATCAGCAACACCAAACTACTTTACATTTATGTTATTATATAGTATTTAATTTTGTGTAGCTACATTTAACAATATTCTTTATATGTATATGTATTATTATTTTATTACTGACGCCATTGTTGTGTTAGCTACGGATCGCCAATGACGTTTGGTAGATATGACAGTTTGTGGTGATGCAAATCAAACAACAAAACCTAGTAAATTTGCATTCGGAAAATGCCGTTGAACAAATTCGTGTTTATTCAACCTTAAAACTAAAATAAATCTGAGTTTCTTGTATTTTAAAATTGGTTTTATTTAACTATGACCGGCTAAAGAAATTAGAACTTGCAGCCAACTTCTCTTGTGGCCGTAAACTACGGTTTAGCCGGTTTTCTACTCTGGGTGATGGATGGTTATAGCTGATATAGAACCAACACTTCAACAAGTCCACGACCAAAAGGTATGTAAAATTGAGAATAATAGACACAAGAACAATAACATCACTAATAACATTATATCTATTAAACAACAAATCACAGATAACAATTTAACAAGCAAAAAGCAGATAAAAATGCAGGCCTTGTCGTCCTTGATACAGATACTTACATACAAAAAACAATCGAATTTTTTTATTGAGAATAATATCACACAAATAAACAAAAATCCTTTAAATACTTACAATACAAAACTTAGACGTACAATTAATAAAAATATTTCAACCTTAAATAAATTCAACTTCTGTAATCATGACATATATATAAAAATAAAAACTCCCACCTTATATAGTTTAATAAAATTACATAAAACAAACAAATCAATTAGGCCTATTACCTCATCTACAACTTCACCAGCACAAAAACAAGCAATAGTCTTAAATTACATAATCATTAAAAAAATTTCTTATACCTCTCAATATTCCATAAAAAATTCAACAGACTTGATATCATCCCTAAATACTACCCTTCAAGAATCCAGTGAACAGACAGAATTCATTATGCTATCTTTCGATATCGTTAATCTTTATACAAATATACCAATCATTGAAACCCTTATATCTTAACAGAATTACTAAACAATAACCATAACTTCATAAACAACTATAGTTTAACCAAATGTGAGATAACTAATGATATAAGACTTGGATTGTTTAATTAGTATTCATTGAATTATGTAAAGCCTGTAAATAATAAGAGAATTGTATTATTGGAAGTCAGTAAGGTGTCATTGTTTGTATGAGGCAGTAGTGCTATTAAATAACATTGAAGCTACATTGGTGTATTATTTGTGTGTGTGATAGTATATTTATTACCCTGAGTGAGAGTGTTTCTAACAAGTCAGAAGTGGGATTACACGCAAAATGGGTACAACGTGTGGACGAAATAAAGTCTTGCTATGGTTGGAGCCATCCAAGGAAATGATGATACAGCAATTTAGTAAACCAATTAACGAAGTGAGTAAAGGTGAAAATGTAAATGTTTATCTGAAAAACGCATATATTAATGGAAAAAGTTGAATGTTTAATCGACACCGGGAGTGCGTGTACAATAATTAAGAAATGTGTTGCCGATAAATTAAAATTGAAGGTTAAATCCAACGATAATCTCCCAGTTTTAAAGGGTTTTTCGGGTAATGTAGTTAAATGCATTGGGAACGTACACGTAATGGTAAGAATTGAGGAAGTTACAGTAGAATAAAAAATTTTAGTCCTAGACAGCGATAAAATGTCACAAGACTGCATTATCGGATGTGATTTCTTGAATTTACCTGACGTAATATTCATTAAAACATGAAACAAATTATCCATAAGACAATTAAGAAAGGTTAACTACGATAAAATGATCAGTTGCAGTCAAGTAGAGTTCCAAAGCGCCTTAAAATTTAAGTACGGTGACATTCCATCTGATTTTATAGCAAAATGCAATGCTTTATTGAAAGAATATAGAAAACAATTAGCTACTTGTTTTTCGGAACTCGGCAAAACCAATGCTGCTACTTTGAGCATTAGATGTATTACAAACGAACCAGTTATTCATCATCCATATAGAATGTCGATATCTGAGAAAGAAACGTTAGGCGCTCTAATAAAAGATCTTTTAGATAACAATATTATTCGAGAGTCCAGATCACCATACAGTAGTCCGGTTCTGTTGGTGAAGAAAAAAAAAAAAACGGGCGATTATAGAATGTGCGTCGATTATAGACGACTAAACGCCATAACTGTCAAAGACAAGTATCCGCTACCCTTGATAGATGACCAAATAGATCGTTTAGGCGGTAATAAATATTTCTGTACACTTGATCTTACATCCGGGTTTTATCAAGTACCTATCGAAGAAGAATCGATAGAAAAGACAGCATTTATAACTCCAGACTCGCATTATGAATTTCTCAGGATGCCATTTGGGCTTTCAAATACTCCGGCAGTCTTTCAAAGACTTATGAATAACGTTTTAGGCAACCTTAGAAATAGTACTGCTTTCCCTTATATTGATGATATCATAATACCTTCTAAGACGTTAGAAGATGGTTTGAAATCGTTACGTTTAGTACTAGAAGTATTTAAGTCTCATAATTTAACTTTGAACCCTAACAGATGTTATTTCTTTCAATTCAAGATAGAATATTTAGGAAGGGAAATAAGTGAGTTGGGCGTAAGGCCAACACAGTCAAAAGTTTCTGCAGTTTTGCAAATGCAACGGCCAAATAACATTAAACAAGTGCGACAATTTCTCGGATTGTCTGGGTATTTCAGAAAATATATAAAAAACTATGCTAAAATCGCCGAACATATTACGAAGTTAACAAAGAAAGATACGAAATGGTATTGGATGGCCGAACAAGAAGAAGCATTCAGTCGTATCAAACAAATTCTTACCTCGAGACCTATTTTGTCTATTTTTGATTGCAATTTACCTACAGAAGTACACACAGACGCAAGTTCATTAGGTATAGGAGGAATATTAATTCAAATCGAAAACGATAAGCAAAAAGTAATAGGATACTTTAGCAAGCTAACAACAATAGATCAAAGACAGTATCACTCGTACGAGTTAGAATCTATGGCCGTTGTTTTTACATTAAGATATTTCCGTCCTTATTTAGTTGGTAGACACTTTACGGTTGTAACCGATTGTAGTGCACTACGTACAACGTTCTCGAAAAAGGATCTAATACCACGAGTTGGAAGGTGGTGGTTAGAAATACAAGATTACACATTTGATATCGTATTCGCAAGATATTAGAAAATAAAATTATAAACTCTGAAACAAAAACTTATTTTGAAGAATATGAATTAAAAAACTCGAAAGTATATAGAAAAGTTGCAGGAAAGAAACTCTGGGTGGTACCGAAAACTGCCAGTGGCAAATTTGTAGATTATGCCATGATCAAGCAGGGCACTCCGGTATGGAACAAACTCTGCAAAGAATAAAGACAAACTATTGGTTTGCTAAAATGCGACGTTTCGTATCAAAGTATGTTGTCAACAACAAGCACTGAGAAAAACGATAGCACATTTTGGGATGCAGACATAAAGCAAATTCAGTGCGCTTTAAATACATCTTTCAATAAGGCTATAAACACTACTCCATCGCTAGCACTTTTTGGGTATACACAAAAAAAAACTTGTCCTGAAGGTTATATTCTTAACGGTATAGAAAGTGACGTTGACAGACTGGAGTTAAAGAAATTAAGGAAAAAGGTTGAAGAACATATTACAGATAGTCAAAAGAAAAGGAAAGAGCGTTATGATAAGACAAGGAGAGATGCTAAAGTGTATAAGGAAGGTGAACTAGTATTAGTTAAAATTACTAGTGAAATTAATACGGGTGGTAGTAAAAAGTTGATGCCGAAGTTTAAGGGTCCTTTTAAAGTTACGCGAGTATTACCCAATGATCGGTACGAGGTAGAAGACCTGAGAGACTTGAGAAAAAGGCTGAAGATGGTTGTAGCCATCGACAAGATGAAAGATTGGATAAAAGTATAAGTTGGCAATTGTAGTTGCCAAGGTGTAGAGGTAGTAGCCTCACTGACAATTGTAAAGGAAAGATAGGTTGTAGCCTTATGGGCAATGGTAGTTGCTAAGAGTATTGATAGTAAATGTTATGAGTTTGTGTAGAAGAGTTGATTGTAGCCAACAAATAATCATTCAAGTATGTTTTATTCTAGCTTAGTTAAACCTTTGAAAGGGAAGAAAGAATAGTTCTAGTGTCAGATCAATGGGAGGGGCGCATTATGCCCGTATGTGAGATAATTGGGTTTACTGGGATTCGTTTTTGTATCGGTATGAGGACATACCGAATATTCAGGATGGCCGTATGTGAGATAACTAATGATATAAGACTTGGATTGTTTAATTAGTATTCATTGAATTATGTAAAGCCTGTAAATAATAAGAGAATTGTATTATTGGAAGTCAGTAAGGTGTCATTGTTTGTATGAGGCAGTAGTGCTATTAAATAACATTGAAGCTACATTGGTGTATTATTTGTGTGTGTGATAGTATATTTATTACCCTGAGTGAGAGTGTTTCTAACACAAACAAGATTTAATTAACTTATTAAAACTATTTAAAATAACCACCGAACAAAACTTTATTCCATTTCAAAACAATACTTACAAACTACAAGACGGTTTACCAATGGGAAGTTCCTTAAGTGGATTACTCGCCAATATTTTCATAGATAACTTAGAAAAAGAAATTATGCAAGATCCGCTCAGTAAAAATATAATAATGCTCTGGAAACGTTACGTAGATGACATCATAGTATTGTGACTGGTTCAATTTCAGAATTACAAGATTTTCATAATAACATCAATAACCTATCAAAAATAAAACTTGAGAACAAAAATACCATTAACTTCTTAGATCTATCCTTACATAAAATTAACAAAAATATTGAATTCAATATACAGGCTGTCCCAGATTTAAACGGCCTAACTTAAAATTAAGATTAAACACCTAAAAATAGGATGACAAGTTCATTTGAGCAAATGTCCGTAAATGCTTTATTCCAGAGATATTCATGTTTTTCTTATTGAGTAGCGCTACTTTAAAAAATCAACTTCATAACGAAATATCCAGTATTATCTTATTGAGGTGAGACATAATAATTAAATTAAGTTAATAATACATTGGTTATTACCTAATTTTAATACAAAATTTTAGTTTGCTTGCACTGATGTCAAAAAAAAAAATGAGAAACTATCAATGAATATAAGAAATTTTTATAAGGTGCCATAAAAGAAAAAGTCTATGAAGAACCGATAAATAATTTAGACTCACTACGTAGAAAAATTATTCAACTTTGCGAAACCATATCTCCCGAGCAATGTCACGCAGCAACCAATGCAGTGGCAGATCATTGTCGTGCGTGTTTACGTGCTACAGGTGAACATTTTGAACAAATATTATTAAAAAGAAATAGTTTATGAAGTTATGTTATTACTTTATTGTTTTAAACAATAAATTTCTTTAAATTCATTGATAGTTTCTCATTTTTTCCCAGACATCAGTGCAAGCAAACTAAATTTTGTATTGAAATTAGGTAATAAACAAATTATTTTTAATTTAATATGTAACATCTCAATACGATAATAATAGATATTTCATTATGAAGTTGATTTTTTAAAGTAGCGCTACTCAATAAGAAAAACATGAATATCTCTGGAAAAAAGCATTTACGGACATTTGCTCAAATGAACTTGTCACCTTATTTTTAGGTGATTAATCTATGGATTAAGTTAGGCCGTTTAAATCTGGGACACCCTGTATACAGAAAACCCACCTCCACTGACATCATAATACCTTTTCATTCAAACCACAACCACTACCAACCAATAAAACAAACTGCTTTCAAATTTTATTTCACAGAGAAAAAAGTATAATTATGATTATTAGAATTCTAATACGGGTAACAATAATTGTTGCTAAATAACGGATAGCTAACTAAGTTATTTTGAGTCACAATATTGATTTTTTTAAAAGCGTTGTAAATAATTTATTTGTAGTAAATATATTAATTTGGTAGAATAATAACAACTTATTTATACCATAATAACAAATTATTGTAGTAACCTGTATATTTAAATTTTCAGTATAAATAAAAAGTTTATTTATTGTGAATATAAAAATTATTCTACTACATATGGGGATGAAGAAATTTCTGAAATATTGTTTATTTCATTTAGACACATTGACGTTTCGAAACAAAAATGTAGACGAACTAGTTCTTCGATTCATATCTGCTAGCTACATGTATGTACATTTATCTAATCGCAAACTAAATAACGATAAGCCGAGATAAAATTAGTGGATCAGCAATATATGAATTACCTCACATATGTGCTAACACTTGTGTGACTTACAGCCAGCAGCAGACATCGCGAAGGAAACCCACCTATTATATACTTAATACAAGATACAGGTAGGATTTTATTCATATTCAATTTTCTCGATTTATTACTAAATTATTTGGTATACGACATGAACGAATTCAGTAAAATTTATGTCTGCTTATCAATAAATTGCGAATAATTGCAGTTATAACTACAGCTGAAACATCTTCATGTTTCAGTTCACATCGGGCCGAAATATTTAATATAATCGAGCAAAATAGAAGCGCTACTTGGTCGGGTGCGCAGCATAAAGTACACAAATTGTACAATGGGACTTGGCTTGAAAATTCGAAATCGTCATTTGTATCAAGTTGAATAAAAACTTTAAAACAATAATAGACAATCGATCAAAATAAATATTTACAATTCAGTTCAACTGTCCTCCCTGAAATCTTCAATTTTATACCAAACTCGGTCGGAATCAATTATATGTTATATTTTAAACTGTATTATTGAACTTATAAGTAGCAGCAGATACGAAAACAGTGCAAATAATATTTTTTTCGCGCCGCCGTCCGACATTGACACAATTACATATCTCTAAAGCGGTCGGAAATCATGTTTTTGTCGAACTAGTTCGACAAAAATTGCTAACTTTTTATGGTTATATGTTGGCATCACTACACTAATTTTAGCTAACTTCTGACGCTAGAAATGTCAAAGTATTACATTGACTTAAAAATATTATGGCAATATATCTACAATTGAGTATTTGAAATACAAGAAAACAGAATATTTATGGATTTTAAACATATTTGTAAGTAATTACAATTGAATTTGCAGTGTAAAATCCAAATAAAAATATGTTGATATTTTTGGTTCTGATATTGGAAAATAAACATAATTGACATTCAAATATTGTGCAGTTAGCAACATAAAAAAATTCCCTGTCATTAAGAAAATGAGTAATAAATCAAATTTATTCATTAAATTTACATAAATGTTGGCGCGAAAAATCTTCTGTATCCCTCGGTTGGAAACTATTTTGCGAGTGCTCGTATTTATTAAAATAAACTCGCACTCTCAAAATAGCAGTTTCCAACCTTGTGATACAAATAACTATTAAATAAAAAAATAGTAGAAAACGAAAAATTGTAACAAATCAAGTTCTTACTTTGATCTTTAAATATGTTTCATCTAGCGCTTCTTTTATGAACTTGTTTATATCATCTCTACAAAGAATTTTAGATTTCTTCGGTTTGAAGCCATTAGAATTTCTTTTCAGGAACGCAATTAGTTTTGGAAATGTATTGATTTTAATGTTCTTATTAATTGCCAGACTTGTCCTTGCCATTGAATAGTGACTCCATAGAGTAGAAGGTTTATAAATTATCGATTTTTCAGCAAAACATTCTAATAGTACACATTCTGTATAGTTCTTAACATTTTTCTGATCGCACCATTTAAAAAATTCTTTATAGGCTTTTTCATATAAAATTTTTGACTTCTGGGGAAGTAAATCTTGCACTACCCTTTTCGCAGCGTTTTCAATATCTTCCATTTTAACTACCTTCACAAATATGTGTGAATATTTCGTTGAGATCAACAAAGAAGATATCAATGACATTTATATTTTTCACTTCGTTCATGGAGTACACTTCGTTGTTTTTGGTTTTGTTCAATTACCCCAGCAACTGCATCAATTTGATTTGAAACGTTATTTTTGCTTATATTTAAATAAGAAAATATTAATATAGAACTGATTGTGTTGTGCAAAAAACATTGTATGTATTACGGGCGAAATATTCCTGGCTCTCAGCGCATTTAAAGCCCTCCGCTCCGGGCTTTAATTATTGCTCCTCGGGCCAGAAACTATATCATTCGCCCTTAATGCATAAATAACTACTATATTTTAAATTAATTAATATAAAACATATTTTTATAAACTGGTTGCTGTGCAGTGGCGACTCGTACCTGTAAGGAATGAAGAGGCAAATTTTGTACTCAAAAATTAAAGAAAAAAACTATAGTTCAGCTGCTCTTATTTCATAATTAATTATTCAGCAAGAACCATCGAGAAGGAGCCAAAGTAGGATATATTAGGAATTAAAGAAAAAGTAATTTGGAATAAATTAAAGATAAAAAAGAAAATAAATGCACACTACGATATGTGATAAGAAATACAAACAAAAATAAATGTTGAAGCCTAATCTTACATAAAATTTAAAAAACTTAAATAAATTCTTATGAAAAACTTAACGTACACAAAGCTAGACGTTCTTAAAAATTTATGATCTGAACCGCATAATAATATATTGCCATTTTATAAAACGTCATTTTTTGTAATAGATGAAATAAAATTATTTTCAATTGAAATAATTGCAATATCGCCAAGTAGATTTTAATCCATTGAATTGCGCAGATAAGTTTTATACAAATACATTTATCTAATCGCAGACGATAAGCAAAGATATAAGTGCTGAAAAAGAATAATCATTTAACTTTAATAATGTGGCTGAATATCCATACGGACAAAGGTCTCCCCCAGCCTCTTCCGTTCGCCTCGGTCTCTTGCCTTCCTTTGCCACGCGGGTCCTGCAGTTGATTTTAGGTCATCTGCCCATCGCTTTCTTTGTCTTCCTCTTGATTTTTTGTTGCCTAGCGGAATCCATTCTATTATACCTTTAGTCCAGCTATTTTTACTTCTCATGATATGGCCCGCCCAGCTCCATTTTAAGGACTTTTTGGTAGTAATGATATTGCCTACTTTGGTCCTGCTTTTTATTTCTTGTAAAGTCACTTTATCTTTCCAGGTTATACTTAACATGCTGCATTCCATTCTATTTTGGCAGGTTCTAATTTTATTTAATAATTTATTTGTCATTGTCCATATTTGGCATCCGTACGTAATAGTTGGACTTACACACATATCGAAAGTTTGACTTTTGATAGCTTGGTCGATGTTACCTTTGAATATATTTTTGAGTGACCAATATTTTTTCCAGGCCAAATTGATTCTTCTGTTTATTTCTTTCTCGGAACCATTTTCAAAGCTAATTAATTGTCCTAGATATATATATATATATATATATATATATATATATATATATATATATATATATACCGTATGTCCCCGGATTGAGTTTACAAGAGGAAAAAAATTCTTATTATTGATTTTACGAAAAAATGCAAACAGAAGAAAAATTTTTGGATGTCTTAAAACGCATGTTTCAGTTATTAAAATTTTTAAATAATGTATAGTTCTTTTATTATAACGTTTTTTGTATTTTGTCCTATAATAATACAATTATTACATTCAATCAAACCTTATTTTAGTTTGCTTTGAAACAAATGATTAAATGTCAAAAGTAATTCGTATTATCATAAAGTAAAGTGTCAAAGAAATGTTAACATTAGAACAAAAAACTTTTTAGTGCAATGTTATGGTATGGGGGGTAAAAGTTACCGTTACATAATTTTTTTTATCTGTAGTTAGAATTAGTAATCATTTGTCAATATTTCAAAGCCAACTAAAATAAGGTTTGATTGAATGTATTATTATTATTAGGACAAAATACAAAAAAAAGGTATAATAAAAAAAATTATTTAAAAATTTTAATAGCTGAAACATGCGTTTTAAGATGTCCAAAAATTGTTCTTCCCTTGGCATTTTTTTGTAAAATCAATAATAAGAATTTTTTTCCTCTTGTAAACTCAATCCGGGGACATACGGTATATATATATTCTGAGACATACTCTATTTCTTATATATTGTTATATCTTTCAACTACCCGTCAATTGATATCTGTTTTAACTAATAACACATTACACTCTTGTAAAACGAAACTTTATTAGTTGTAATTTCAATAAAGATCTACTCAGCACAACGGTCAAAACACAACAACAACGACGTGCTCAGTGTACAGTACAGCAGTGTTGCCACACGTCTAAAAAACAAAATAACTAACAATCTTACAATAATAATAAGAAGAAGTATTGATTGTTCTAACATCCTCCCACCTGAGTATCAAGCATGGTACTCACAACTATAATCAATAAATACATTTTCTTTTTTTTTTTTAAACAAAACTTAATTATCTTTAAATCTAAAAGGCACTTTCACTAATCGACCTCTTTTGGTCGTGTAAACTCGTGATTCACTACCACCGCACTCATCACTTGCACCAGACACCGATGAATCGATTTGGACTGCCTGAAGTGGTGATGTCTTCTTCATCTCCTGGGCTGGTACGGTTGCGGCTCCTTCAGCTGATGAACCCTCTAGCGGATACAGTCGTTGGATGGGCCGAAGTAGCACCCCCTTTGCTGTTTGGACTCGTACAACTCGGGTTACCCCATCCTTGCCAGGTAGCAGCTCGATAACTCGTCCGAGCGGCCAGTCTAGTCTCTTACTCGTATCATTTCCGATAAGTACCAAGTCGTTCAAAGCGATCGGAAGATTATTTTTTCGATAAGTAACCTGTTTTAAAAGTCCTAAGTATTCACCGCGAAAACGCGAACGCAAATCGTCCCGCACTTTTTCTAAATACCGTGCACGTTCACCAAAGTTAAGACTGTCAATAATATCAAAGTCTGGCGTTTTGTCACTGCTTAGATCACGCATAAACATCGCCGGTGTTATCGGTAACAAGTCCTTAGGGTCATTTGACACATAAGTTAAAGGTCTATTGTTCATAATAGATTCACATTCACATAATATCGTCATGAACTCTTCGAAATTGAGACACGCGCGTCCTAATACACGTCGTAAGAGATTTTTAAGTAATCTAACGAGTCTCTCCCACCATCCACCCCACCACGCTGCGGAAGGTGGATTGAAATACCATTCGATTTGACGCACAACACAATTGTACAAAAATCTATTTAGCCATGCTATCATTCTTACTAGTTTGTTATAACTTGAGAAGTATGCATAAAAGCGAGTCACATTTTCAGAAGTGACTGTCGTCATTGATACAGCTACCTTTCTCCTCTCAGAATTCACTTCCACTTTATCAGGCAAAACTGTAGAAGTAGGCCATGACTTTGGATCTCTGCTCAGCCATGTTGGGCCCTCCCACCATCTCGTCTCAAGTAATCTTTTGGGCGAGCAGCCACGTGAAGGAAGATCTGCTGGGTTTTGCGTCCCAGGTATGTGACGCCAATCTTCTTTAGAAGTTAACAATCTGATTTCGACAACACGATTCCAGACGAATGTTCCCCATTGTTCTTCGCATTGAATCCAAGCCAAAACTGTGCTTGAGTCACTCCAATGGTAAGATTTGATGTCTGGAATTCCTAAAGACTTTTTCACATTATCGTATAACCGTGCTCCTATAGTAGCAGCTAAAAGTTCCAGACGCGGTATAGTTAATTTTCGCAGCGGCGATACTCGCGTTTTTGCTTGTAAGAGAGGAACGTGTACTGAATTTTCAGCTTTTACCCGTAAGAAAACAGCTGCAGCATAGGCTTCTTGACTAGCGTCTACAAACGTATGCAGAGACCATTCTCCTTCTTCGCCTGGTGTTCCATTGATCCACCGAGGAATCTTTATTGTTTGGAAGAGATCCACTTCTGATTTCCAATGAAGAAATTCTATTCTAACATCGGTGGGAACTTCTTCATCCCAACAAATTTTTAAACCCCACAGTCGTTGGAGTAACAGTTTTGGTATGAGAAGAGCTGGACATAAATAGCCTATTGGATCGTAAACACGCTGAACTAGTGATAAGATTTCTCTCTTCGATACCTTTAAATCATCTTCACTGATTTGAATCGGGTTGATGCTGAGAGTATCGTAGCCACGATTCCACTGCATTCCCAATAATGGCGACGGTTGTTTTTCTTTTCCATCCAATTGTGTTATTTCCCAGCCTCTCAGATCAAACTTGCCAGCCATCATTATCTGACTAGCAGCTTCTTGGAAACTATCGGCTTCTTCTTTTGTTGATACACTAATCAAACAGTTATCTACATAAAAGCTGTTCAGTAAAATGTCTATTACCTTCTTCATCCGAGTGTCGTCTTCCACTTGACACAGCCCTTGCATTTTCTCTAAATGATGTTTGATTGTAGCGCCCAACAGAAATGGACTGGCACACAATCCAAATACGACTCTTTTATGTCGTAAATGAAGAATCTTCCCGTCCTCATTCATCCACAAAAACCGCAAAAATTCTCGATCTTCTTTATTGACTCCAATTTGTAAAAAAGCTTTACAAATATCGGCAGACATTCCATATCTAAAAAGTCGAAATCTTATTAATATTTGTGGAATTAGCTCGATTAGATTCTCTCCCGCTTCCAAGCAATCATTTAGCGAGGGCATGTTCTTTTCATGCGATGAAGCATCAAACACTGGTCGCACTTTCGTGGTGAGACTACTTGTTTTGACGACTGCTCGATGAGGTAAATAATGGGCAACTTTTGACATTTCTTCTGGTGGCACCTTTTCTATTATGCCCTCCTGTAACCAAGTTGTAAGAACTTGCTTATATTCTTCATAGTATTTTTCTCTTTTCAGTTTAGTCATTGTCTTTCTTAATCGATTCATGGCGAGATCTTCATTTCTCGGTAACGGAGGATGACCATCAACCCATGGTAGATTCACCTCGTACCGCTGATCTTCGTCTGTCGATATAGTTTGTTGAAAGAATTCATAGACTGCTGCTTCTGCCTGTTCTTTTGTTCTTCGTTCAATAGGATCGGCTATTCCTATTGTTTCCAATTTCCACAACTCAGTGACTGACAAATCTTTACACAACAATGAAATAAAAGCTTTGGAATCATTTCGTAGGTCAGCTTTACTGTTTACTCTCCCCATTACAGTCCATCCTAGTGAGGTATGTACAGCTGCTAAACCACATTTCAATGAGTGTTTCTGTCCGGTGAATAACAAACCCGCTATATCTGCTCCTATAAGCAGTTCGATTTGCTCAACTCCTGACCTGTCACTCAATGAGATACCCAATTTATCCAGTTCCTGTATCCATGGACCTTGCGATATAGGCGGAACATTATTACATATGACTCTTTGATCCAATGCTTCCACGGTGCATGAGTATTCTTCATCTATACTTAGAACCTTTATTTCATAATATTTATGATATTCTTGTGACGATGAAACTCCCCCGAAAAGTGTATGAATCAATTTTTCATTTCCCTTAGTCTTGTATCCCATAAACTGAGCCGTAGATTTCAAGATGTATGTTCTCTGTGATCCTGTATCTATGATCGCCCGAACTTCTTTTTCTTTCGTGTCACTATGCAGCTTCACACGTAATGTTTGAAGAAATACAGGAATATTAGTATGATTGGCCAGACTAAGCTCACCTGTTGTTGACACAGCCGTTGGTGATACCGAACTCGAATTAGCTTGTTTCGAGTTATTGTTCTTCTCGGAACGCAGATTAGGGCACATTAATATCACATGTTTCTCTGTACATATTAAACATCTCAGTCGTTCTCGACATTTTGAACTCTGATGTCCCAGTTTCAAACACGAAAAGCAAGCTTTCTGTTTGCTCAATACTTTCCGTCTCTCTTCAATGCTCATTTTCTGGGCTTTGAAACAATCCACACTTAAATGAGATCGATTTCCACAAAAAATGCAACCATTTGCTTCATTGTTAATTAACCCCGTTGCAGTGGGAATGGTTGAATCTTGAGATTTCACCTTTTGATATCTATTTTTGTTTTCGTGTGAAGAAAATCCAAAACCTTCTCTAGCCAAAGCAATTCTTTCTTCGCTTTCCACCTCTCTCTTTAAGAATTTCATTACTTCTTGTAATTTATCTGTGTCCTCATTTTCATTTTCACCGTTTGAGGATCGCTGCCACGCTCGTAACAGATCTTCAGGAAGGCAGGATTCGACCAACGGAAACAGCATAGCAGCACATTTATCTGATGTTACACCGAGCGACTCAAATGCCCGTAACTGGGTCTCAAGTTTATCGTACAAGGCTGTAAGATCATATTTCCCTTTAAACATTGTATTTTGTAATACCATCTTCAATAATTCTCTGACATATACCTCTACTAAAAGTTCATCACGACCAAAACGAGCTTGCAAACTCTCTATCGCCTTTTGGTAGTTTTCTCTTGTGGGCGGAAAACTCTCCACCACGGCCCGTGCTCTAGATCCATTAATCGTGGTTTGTATAAGGTACTGGAACTTATCCTCTAATGGTATTGATTCATCGGTGTGTATTTTCTGAAATTGGCTCCAAAACGGCAACCATTCTCGGATGTCTCCTCCAAATTTTTTAAATTCAATAAGGGGTAATTTAAACTTACGGGAAATCTCCGAGTGAGCCGATATACCGCTAGTTACTGACGCTGCGTCATCCTTTACATTGACCTTTTGGCTGTAGAGCTGTTCCAATTTTAAGTATGTTGCTGCATATTCATCTGCTTTTGAGACTTCTGCAACAAGTGCTTCTTCATCAGTTTCTTTCTGTAGAAGCTGTTCCCATACTTCCCTGTCAGCACGCTTTAGATTTTCAAATTTCTCATTTAGTAGTGTCCACGTCACTACCAATGTGGTTATGTCTGGTACTGCGGCCTTCAATAACTGTTCAAAATCTTTTACTGTCTTCGTGAATACTGTTCGTGCAACTGACCGAAGCTTCTTTGCATCCGTCATCACGATTAGCACTATATGTCCTTCAAAACGTTACAATTATGTTTTAACTATTTGTGTTAAACAAACACCCGCACGCAAGCACTCAAAACTACTTTCCTAACCAACGCCCGTGTAAAGACCGCTTGCCGCGCGTCCCGCTCAAAGCAACACTGAACAAAATGGTTAGAATCGCACAAAGTCCTGTCACGGTCGCCAAATGTTATATCTTTCAACTACCCGTCAATTGATATCTGTTTTAACTAATAACACATTACACTCTTATAAAACGAAACTTTATTAGTTGTAATTTCAATAAAGATCTACTCAGCACAACGGTCAAAACATAACAACAACGACGTGCTCAGTGTACAGTACAGCAGTGTTGCCACACGTCTAAAAAACAAAATAACTAACAATCTTACAATAATAATAAGAAGAAGTATTGATTGTTCTAACATATATATATATATATATATATATATATATATATATATATATATATATATATATATATATATTATGAGACATACTCTATTTCTTCTGAATTGATTTTGATTGTTTTCTTTTCTTCGTCCGAGTTGGTCATAATTTTTGTTTTGGTCGTGTTGATTATTAATCCGACTTCATTACTCAACTTTTCTACTTCGTTTATCAGCTCTTGTTCTTGTTCTTCTGCTGAAGTTGTAATCAGAGCTATATCGTCCGCAAAGCGCAGGTTGTATAATTTTTCCCCGTTTATACTTATACCATATTTATCAGTTATTTTGTTTATAACATACTGCAAAACACAGTTGAATAGGTCTGGTGACAGAGGGTCTCCTTGTCTGACTCCTTTGTTAATTTTAAAGCGTCTACCTAATCCTTCTGTTTTAATAACTGCTGTGTTGTATTGGTATAATTGTTGGATAATTCGTATTAATTTTTCCTCCACGTTTGCCTGGTCTAGAGCTTTCCATATGTTCTCATGCTCTAAGGAGTCAAATGCTTTTTTGAAATCGATGAAATATATATAAATTTTAAAGTGGTACCCTTTGCTTTTTTCTACTAATTGATTAATAGCATGTAGATGATGAAACGTGAATGTATCTAGAGATGCTCGATTGAGTGTTTATAATGGTGTGTTAGTGCCTACATTGATGTATGGTTCTGAATGTTGGGTGTGGATGAAGAAGCATGAACGACGTATAACTGCTGTGGAAATGAGATATTTGGGAGGAGTATGTGGGTATACGAGACGTGATCGTATACGGAATACATTGGTGTATGATGAGTGTGAGATTGAGAAGAATGTTGTTAAGAAAGTGGGTGTGAGTCAGTTGAGGTGGTTTGGACATGTTGAGCGATTGTCGAATGAAAGGTTGGTGTAACTAATATATGAGGGTGAGATTGAAGGTGAACGATTGCGCGGGCGTCCGAGGAATAACTGGTTGGGTATGATTGATGGTTTGTTGCGTGAACGAATGATTCCGAGTGTGAAGAATAAACGAGCATGTATGAATCGCACTATGAATGTGGACGAGGCGGAAGTGGTGTGTCAGGATAGGAATGTTTGGAGGAGGTTGATTGTTGGTTGACTGTTTTTCTGGGTTCGTGCTACCCCACTAAATGGGACACAGCGTGATGTTATGTATGTATGTATGTATGTATGTATGTATGTAGATGATGCATTGCCGATTTGTTTTTCCTAAAACCTGCTTGTTATGAACTTTGGTATTCTTCAATATAGTTTTTCAATCTTCTTTGTAATAGTTTAGTGAAGATTTTGCTCAGTGATGAAATCAGACTTGCCTATAATTGTTCATGGTGGATCTATCACCTTTTTTGTGTAGTAATATTATGTCTGATTGTTTCCATTGTTTTGGGATTTGTTCTGTGTGAAATATTTTATTGAAGAGCGTTTTCAGGATATGCGATAGTTCGGATTTTCCTATTTTAATCAGTTCGTTTATTAGGCCATCTTGTCCTGGACACTTTTGAAATTTAATTTCGTCTATGGTTTTTGTGATTTCTTCAATTGTTTTCATAAAATTGTGTCGCTATCTCTAATATTTCTTTTCTCTCATATTCCTCCCTCTCGGCCTTCTTCATATAGTAGATCCATTGCTTGCCTGGATTCAATTTTTTGTTTAGCTCTCTTGTTGACATATTTTTCTGCATTATCTCCGTAATATGTTTTTCCTTATATTTATTTAAATCTTTTTGCATAGATTTTTTGACTAGTTTTCTAGTTTCCGCTATCTGAATTTTTTGTCTAATTTTTTTTTTCTCTAATTTCGTTCTTTTAGAGATGAGTTCTTTTGTTTCTTTAGCTAGTTTGTTGCAAACTTCATTATTTCCATCTGAGATTTATTTTGCAGAGTTCGTTATTGCCTTTTCTAACATATTGTACATCTGTTGCACTTCTGTATTTATGTCTATTCTATGTAGAACTTCTAGATTTGTTTGTAGTTCTTGTTTACAGGCTAAGTCATGCTTTCTTATTGCCATTCCTTTTGGTATTTTGTTAAATATTTCTTTCCTTATTTGTTCTTTGTTTATTCTTAGTGTGGCTCTTACTAACTTGTGGTCTGATATACAATGGAAATTATTTAGAATTTCGATATATAATGAATTTTATATTGTTTGTAAGAATAAAGTCGATTTCATTTTTATGATCAGATGGCGATTGCCATGTCCATTTCCTGTTTGCAGGTTTTATGAAATAAGAATTTACAATTTTTAGTTGATTTTGTAACGCAAAGTCGATGATTAGTTGATCTCTTGGATTTCTAATTCCGTATGATGATACGCCTAGAACATTTTCTTCGCTTTGTTGACGTTTTCCTATTTTACTATTAAAGTCTCCCATAATGAGATTTATTCGATTTCATCTTTGGTGGTATTTAACAGTTCATAGAATTTGTCTATTTCTTCTTCAGCTGATTCACTTGTAGGTGCATGTATATTTATTATGTTAATCGCCTGATTATTAAAGCAAAGTTTTAAGACTGCGATTCGTTCGTTTATACTTTTGAAGTACACTAAGTTTTGTTTCCATTTTTTCTTTATGCAAAAACCTGTTCCGTATTAACCGTTTTTAGCTGCTCCGTGTAGTAAGATAATCTGAGATTTTCTTTCTGTTATTGCAGTAAAATTTCTTCTAATTTCTGATATCCCTACTATATCCCAGTTGATCTCATTCAGTGCTTGCTCGAGTTCAATAATTCTGTGTTCGTCTTTCAGTGTTCTGGTGTTTAGTGTTCCTATATACATTTTGAAGTGGGGGGTGTTGGTCTTGGATCCTCGCGGTGACCAGCCGTGAGGATCATCTCTACTTACATTTTTTCTCATTTGTGTTTTGCTTGTGTGTGGGAGTATTGTTTTGGCTACATTATTCTTAATCGTGTCCTTATTTGATGCTATTGTCGTTTCCATATTCGATACTGATATTTTCAACTGTGGCTGCTATATATTATTTGTTGTCTTGACTTTAATTGGTCTTTCATCGTAGCTATTAGCTCTGGAGCGTTGCATAAATTCAAAGATGGGTTTAACCCCTGAACTTGATTGTATTTGTTTTCCGTTTGTATTTTCGTTTTTTATTGTTTTTTGTACTTGTTTTTATTTTTTCGTGTCTTGTTGCTCCTTGTTCTCTATTTTATTAGCATGTCTCTCTTCTTCGCGCTCTTTTTCTTCTATTTTATCATTCGAAAGTATTCTTTTCTTTTTATTTTTTCCTTCCCCATCTGCTTCCACTTTCTCCTTGTCTACTGCTTTTCCATCTACATACAATTTATTGTACTTAATTATTGCATGCTTTCCCTCCTTACTCATTTCCTTCATTATGGGTATTAATTGTTTTCTCTCTTCTAAAACTTCTTTAGGAAAATCTTCTGTAATTGTAATGTTCGTTTCTTTCAAGTTCTTCCAATTTTCTAATATATCTATTAGTTTTCTTCTTGATATAAATTTGATTAAGATTGGCCTGTTTTGTCCTATTTTCTTGTGTCCTACTCTATATACGTTGTCTAACTCTGAGCTAGATATCCCTACTTTCATTACGTTTGTGATTAATTCTAAGCATGCATTTTCTAATTCATGTCTATTTCTCTCGTTTTCAACTAATATTAATAAATTTTTCTCTCTGTTTATTCTCTCCTGATCTCTCCATGTCTGTTCATATTCTGATGCAAATGCAAATTACATTTGAAGTTCCTTCTGAATATTGGTGGGGTCTGATTTTACATCAGCTATAGCTTTCAATATTTTTTCAGTATGGAATGCTGCCTAATACGTATGCAACCGTTATTGAAAATGAGTAGAGCGGCCGAGCGTTCAGGTGTCGGTAATTAAATTACTGTTTTTATTGTTATTCACCAATTGTACTATTCGGTATCAAATGGCGTTTATCCCCAACTGATCTGCTCGTATAGTTAAGTTTGTTTAAAATTTGAGTATTACCTAACTTATCTAATATCTAAAAAGGATTTATTTTTTTGCTGTCCGTCCTTGCCTTCTTGACAATTGATTGTTCAATAGAAACTGTACCCCTTCTCGTTCGACTCTGTGCACTTTAAATGTAAAATCTGTTGTTCCTTTTTATAGATTTTTAGTTAGATAATCACTAGGTCAATCAAACACCTGTCACTCCGCTCATTACATATGTATATATCATGAATTCTTATATTGTGTTTCAAATAATCAAAATAATTTTGGCAGAAAACATATAACTAGATACGTCAGTGTGTTACTGAAAGGCGAGTCGAAAACGGTTGCCCAATTAACTTTAGTTTTAATTAAATATAAAAATATGTGCTGACACTTTTGTACTATGTACAGCATTGTTCAGAAATTATGCCCCATAACCCCTCCACAGATACCGAAACCGAATGAAAAATCGACTTACGTTGTCGCTGTTCGAATGAGAAAGATAAACGATACGAAATGAAGGACAGATATATGTATAATCCTTTGTTTACCTGAGCCAGGTAAACACCTCGTAGAGATTAAAAATTTTCTCGCTTCTGATGTTACAATATTTGGCAAAATGCAAGTGAATGTTAAATGCGAACACAAGTTCGATGAGACATCCAAACTTCTTGAAATCTAATAATATTAATATTGTAATGTAAATATTGTTAGCAATTAACTAGAAAACGCACAAAAAAAAAACCCAAAAACACACAACACTACACTAAACCAACACTATTTAACACCACTCTGAAATCAGGAGAATAAGGTGTAAAACAAACTCCAATACACAGTTTAACCACATTTATTTCAGCTGTTAGCAATAAAGAAAACAATTAGCGGCCATTCACTACAGGCGCCAAGTGAATACTAAACGTAACACTTTCGACTGCTGGCGGCTAGAATCAACTTACGCAAATTAATTAAAATATAAAAATTCATAATACTTCTAATCAAAATTAAATTATCATTGGATGTAACTTCATTATCAATAAAACGATTAAATAATACTATCCCGAGTGGCGATTTTGGCTGCTAACACGGCCATCCTGCCGGACGCTTCGCTCTCGAAGCGCTGATTCTCACTGGGTGGAAGCGCCACATGAAGTTCTTTCAGTCGCAGTGGAATCATCATCGTCACTAATACTAAAACAATAAAATTGCTGCGTAAGTTCAAATGATTCAAATGTTCAAACATCATAAATACAAAGCGTCAAAGCTTTCAATGTTATGAAACAATAATCCAGATGCAAAGCGTAATAGCTTTCAACATCGCCAATGCAAAGCGTAGTAGCTTTCAACATTGTAAAACACAATCCAGATGCAAAGCGTAGTAGCTTTCAACATCGCCAATGCAAAGCGTAGTAGCTTTCAACATTGTAAAACAACAATCCAGATGCAAAGCGTAGTAGCTTTCAACATCGCCAATGCAAAGCGTAGTAGCTTTCAACATTGTAAAACAACAATCCAGATGCAAAGCGTAGTAGCTTTCAACATCGCCAATGCAAAGCGTAGTAGCTTTCAACATTGTAAAATCAAATTATTAATAATTCTTTGTACGAACCTTGAGTCGTTATCAAGATATTCTAACAAATCGGGAATGTTCATAGAAAGTGACCAATCACTCGGCCAAAGTCTAAGTTGCTCTTTCGCAGCTTTTGTCACAGTACTTTTCCCCACTCTTCTGAGTTCATAACGTTTTTCGGGAGTTATACCCAATATTTCGAATGGACCTTGAAACTCATACTGAAGTTTGCTTTTGTGCATCCTTTCATCCCTATGCATCAAAACAAAATCGCCTATCGCAAACTCTTTCGTATCACGTCGTTTTTTATTTATCTGCAGATGTTTGTTTACACTCAGGTCGAGTCGCTCTGCAATTCGTTTACGGTCAAGTTGCAAATTACGTATCGGTTGCAGATCAAGGCTTAAGTTTTTTAGCAAAGATTGAATAAGTGGAGTTCCGCCTTCTATGCCAATTAGAGCTTTCAGAGGCGAGGTTCGAATGGATTTTTGAACGGTTGTGTTCAATACCAATTGTATCTTCCACAATCCGCTCGACCATTCTGACTGAACTTTTGTTTCTACTCTGATTAAATTCATAATGGTGCGCATATATCTCTCGACTTGTCCGTTTGACCGATGTATATCGGGTGTTGTATAATGATAAGTTATACCAAGCGAATCTAAAAACTCGGGTATCTTTAAATTTTTGAAATTTGATCCGGCATCCATTATAATTAATTTGGGAGTACCAAAGAGCGATATGAAAGACTGAAATGCTAATTTAGTTTCGATAGTCTGTACTGTTTTCAATGGTTGTAAAACACAATATTTGGTGAATGCATCGATCAATACAAGAATATGTTTATAACCTTCACTTGTGGGAGTTAGTGGGCCTAAACAATCGGCATGTAGTACATGCATGGGTTGAGAAGGTTTTTCAACATTCGATATAAAACCATGTAATGGACCCGTGCGTGTCTTTTTGATAGCACAGATAAGACAATGTCTAATATAACTTTTCACGAAATGTCGCAAACGAGGAAACCAAAAATGTTTCTGAATTGAATCAATTGTTTTGTCAACACCGATGTGACATTGCTCGTCGTGAAACAGCCGTAACAATCCAAGTCGACTTTGAGATGGTACAAAGGGTTTTGGGAATCGGCCTTCAGGGGTATTAATAACATAATGCAAAATACCATTACGCACAACATAACGAGATTTATCCAAGCGTCCTTCCTCTGCATCTTTAATTAGTTGGCGGGTTAGAGAATTTCCGCGCTGTTCAACATGCAACCAATTGTGACTAGCAGTGACGCGTCGAACAACAATGGGATTGCGACTAAGAAAATCAACGTGAGGCAGCGAGCTACCTTTACGATAAATAATTTTGAAATTAAAGTCTTGCATATACGACCACCACCGTGCAACGCGTGGTAAAATATCCTTTTTAGTGGACGTTGATTTGATAGCGTTACAATCTGTTACCAAAGTGAAATAAATACCAAGAAGGTATACACGAAAATGTTTTAAAGAATTCACGACTGCCAGAGTTTCTAACTCATAAGAGTGGTATTTCTCTTCGACACTATTAGTTCTCTTACTGAAATAGCCAATTACTCTCATTGTATCATCATGTTTTTGAAACAAGATGCCTCCGTAACCAAGTGAACTTGCGTCGGTGTGTAATTCGGTTGGCAGCGAAGGATTAAACACAGATAAAAGTGGTTTTGAAACTAATTGATTAATAACGTAACTCCTGGCTACCTCGTGCTCTTCTGTCCATACAAAGGGTTCATTTGAACGCGTCAGTTTACAAATACAAGCAGTACGTGTAGCAAATTCGGGAATAAATTTACGGAAATAACCGGCAAGACCCATGAATTGCCGTACCTGTTTGACAGAAGAAGGAGTGGGTGCCCTGACAAGAGCGTCTATTTTACGTGCACTTGGGCGAATACCTTCAGCAGAGATTTCGCGTCCTAAATATTCAATCTTTCTCTGAAGAAAATGACACTTGTGAATATTAAGAGAAAAGCCGGCAGACTCTAATGACTTAAGTACTGTATCGAGATACTGTAATCCTTCTTCTACCGTTTTTGAGGGGATGAGGATATCATCCAAATAAACAAGGGCTATCGTATCTTTGAGATTACCTAATGCCTTATTAATGGAACGTTGGAAAACTGCGGGGGCATTAGCCAACCCGAAAGGCATACGAAGATATTCATAGTGGCCATCCGGTGTAATAAATGCAGTTTTATGAATGGATTCCTCGTCTATAGGGATCTGGTGGAAACCGGATGACATGTCTAAAGAGGTAAAATAGTGACCTTGCCCTAGACGATCTAACTGATCATCGATCCGCGGAAGCGGGTATCGATCTTTAATTGTGTGAGTATTGAGTTCACGAAAATCAACACACATTCGGTATGTTCCTTCCTTTTTACGTACAAGGAGAATCGGACTAGCAAATGGAGACTCACTTTCACGAATTATATTATTGGCAGTTAATTCTTTAATGATATTGCGAACGGCTTCGCGTTCATGCTCCGACAAACGGTACGGGGTTCTGTTTACAACAAAATTGTCATGTAGACGGATATGGAGTGTGGCATTATTAACTGCAGGTAAAGCACTATTGTTACTGATTATATTAGGATAACGCGATAAAACAGCTAAAATATCGGAACGATGATTTTCTGGGACATCAATTATTTCGTCCTCAATAGCAGGAAAAACACGTCGAACTTTTGCTATATGCCTACGTACAACACGGGTACCAGAATAATCAGTGATTGATGCAAGTTCAGGGTCATCATACAAATTGCAACCAATTATAAGATCATAATCTAGAAAAGAGTCTGGCACAATAACAAACTTAAGATTTGTAACTTCGCCTGAAATTTCTACAACTGCTTGAAACTCTTTATCAACAGAGAAGCTACCAGGGGAAATACCCGTCAATTTTAAATCACAATGTTTGATTTTATGCTGAAACTTGAAGAGATAACGATTAGACATTAAAGAAATATCGGCCCCCGTATCGATAATTCCCACATAATTGAAACCATCTACTTTAATTTTATTCGGTTTGGCAGATTGTCTAATGCTACAAATGTTAACATTCTTACGTGACTCAATATTTTTACGAATAAAACAATTCTCAGATTTATGACCGGACTTTGCACAAAAAGAGCATACAAGAGGTTTAGCTTCATTATTACTGAAATTTTGAGACTGTTTTGAAGTACTGGGCTCATTCATATTAATGGGCAGGTGTTGTGTACTTTGCAACTTACAATGTCGCCTAATGTGGCCAAATTTACCACAACCGTAGCATTTACTATTTGGGTTATTATTAACAAAATTATCACGTGTACTGCGCGGATTTGGACGAAATCGTTTACGTAAAGGTTCATCACGTTTATAATTGCTTGCATAATATGCTTCGTCGCGTTGCCGTTTCGTAACAGAACTAAGGAAAGAGATTAATTCGGATATCTTTTTAAAATTATGATTATTCGCTGCAGCTTGTACATCACTTTCTTGTATACCGTGTATAATCAACTCAATTAGATCAACTTCCTCCCACTTAGCACGCACGTTTCTAAGCAAAGCGGCTTTCTCGTAAACATACGCATCATATGTACTACATCGACTACTGTTAAATTCTGCAGCCTCCGATAGCAATCGCCCAAGATTTTTCCTCTGCGGAAAAGCCTCTAAAAAATCACGTTGGAAAGTCTCCCAGCTTCTGACATCTGGGGACCATGTATCAAACCACGTTTTTGCAACTCGAGTTAAAAAGCGACCCAACCTTACCATGACTTGGTGATCACTCCATTCAAATTCATTTTTAATACTTGCAACCTGTGCAAGCCATTGCCTTGCATCCGTAGTATCTGGTCGAAAAACAGGCAAGTCAACCTGCTCAGGAGCCGTCCTTGATGATTTGATGGCTTTGACCAACTCGGAGACAAGGGCCTCCATCTCGATCCTACGATCGTCAGGATAACTGCTGGTGGTTGCGGATTGTAATCCCACTTCTGATGTTAGCAATTAACTAGAAAACGCACAAAAAAAAAACCCAAAAACACACAACACTACACTAAACCAACACTATTTAACACCACTCTGAAATCAGGAGAATAAGGTGTAAAACAAACTCCAATACACAGTTTAACCACATTTATTTCAGCTGTTAGCAATAAAGAAAACAATTAGCGGCCATTCACTACAGGCGCCAAGTGAATACTAAACGTAACACTTTCGACTGCTGGCGGCTAGAATCAACTTACGCAAATTAATTAAAATATAAAAATTCATAATACTTCTAATCAAAATTAAATTATCATTGGATGTAACTTCATTATCAATAAAACGAATAAATAATACTATCCCGAGTGGCGATTTTGGCTGCTAACAATATCATCAAATATTTATGACTTATAACAAAATATTTATCAATATACATACAAATAAAAATATTATTAAAAAAATTTAATAACAATTATATATATATATATATATATATATATATTTCGATATTCGAACTTTTATCTTGTCAATAAATAAATTAGGGGAGAAAAATGTTTTGCATAAAAGTTGAAGAGATTAAAAATTTACACCTAAATTAGAGAACAAATTTCATTTCACTTCTTTGATAAAGGCTAAAAATACCATCAAAAATATCAAAAATGGAAATGTCCACTTCCTTACTTTGCTTATGAAAAACGTTAAATATTTGCTTGAATTTAATTCCATTTCTATGGTTATTCATTATTAAAACTGTAAAATGCCTAGGTTCGGCTTGTATTTTTTTAATAATTGAAATATTTTTTTATATATCTCGGTCCCGGGACGTGTAAAAAATATCATTTCATATGGTAAACGTTAAATATTATACAGTTTAGCAGAAGTGTTCAATTTATTTATCGCAGTAACGGTATAACCATAATTGCGGTAAAACCGTAAACACGTCGCGAATTGTTTTTTTTGAATATATTGTTAATACCACAATGTAACATGGAAACAAACATTTAAGTCTCCGCTTAATATTTAATGTTGGAAGATCTAAAGGAATTAGTAAACTTCTCGGTCATTTTAAAATCGTTTGACAGTATTATTTTGCGAACATGAAATCTTTTGAGCGCAGCAAACAAAGAAAGTTAATACATTCTAAAATATCAAAATGAATGCAGCCTATTATTTAGAAATTTTGGAGGAAGTTATGTTGCCGTCTGTAAGGATGATAATTCCTGATGGCAACTTTTTTTTTGTACAGGATAATTCTGCGGTTCATACCGCAAGAATTGTAAAATCCTGGTTCAACGATCATCCGGAAATAACTTTACTACAGTGGCCTGCTAAGTCTCCGGACTTGAACCCCATCGAAAACGTGTGGGCGACAATGGTGCAGAGAGGGACAGGAAATGTGCGAACGAAAGCAGCACTTCGACAAAATGTTCTTCGCGTCTGGGAGGATCTACGTGGAAGCGAGTACTGCCAGAATTTGATTAATTCGATGCCGCGGCGAGTAGAAGCTGTTATTGAAAACAACGGCTATTGGTGTAAATATTAGGTTTTTATTATGATTTTTACACATTTTACTAATGTTAATATTTGTCTATTTTAATTGTATCTATTGACGCCACTTTTTGTGATATTTATTTTTAAACTTGCATGGCATATTTTTTGTATATATTGACGACACTTTTTGTGATACTTATTTTTAAACTTGCATGGCATATTTTTTGTATATATTGACGACACTTTTTGTGATATTTATTTTTAAACTTGTATGATATATTTGTTGTATATATTGACGAAACTTTTTGTGATATTTATTTTTGAACTTGTATGATATATTTATTGTATCTATTGACGACACTTTTTGTGATATATATTCTTGAACTTGCATGATATATTTTTTGTATATATTGACAATACTTTTGTGATATTTATTTTTCAACTTGCATGGCATATTTTTTGTATATATTGACGACACTTTTTGTGATATTTATTTTTGAACTTGTATGATATATATTAATTGTAATTATAAACACTTTGTGATAATTATTTTTAAACTTATATGATATATTTGTTGTATTTATTGACGACACTTTTTGTGATATTTATTTTTAAACTTGCATGATACTTGTATATATTAATATATTTGATGATTAAATTTTAAATGGCCGTGTTACAATTTTCCTAATAACTATTAATTATAATTTGATGTGTAATATTTAGGTAACCAACTGTATTTTATGCCTCTTTTAATTCTTTTATATTTATACTTTTACTGTGAAGTGAATATGTAAAAATTTAAAGCAATATCAAAAAATAGCATTGAAATTCCTTTATTTTATATTGGTGACACGGTTACAAATAATTTCTTTGTAGCTAATTGATTCAGATTTTAACCATTAGTTATCAGATAATTTGAATTTAATATGTAGTAGAAGGTTTTTGTTTTATTTCTGCTGAAAATGATATTAATTTTCAACATGGGTCGCAGAGTTCAAGAAGTTACTTTTGCCAAATATTGTAATATCAGAATATCTACGAGGTGTTTACCTGACTCAGGTAAAAGAAAGATTATATATCTGTCCTTCATTTCGTATCGTTTATCTTTCTCATTCGACCAGCGACAACGTAAGTCGATTTTTCATTCGGTTTCGGTATCTGTGGATGGGTTATGGGGCATAATTTCTGAACAATGCTGTACCTAGCGCTAGTAGTAGAAATCGCGAAAGATGGGAACCAATCTATATGTAATCTAATCGAGGTAAATTTTGAATGGATTAAGCTAATTTATTTTTGCTCATCAAAAAATTAAGCAATGACACGGCCGTCACGGGGTGGAAGAGTAAGACTTGGTTTATAGTTTACTGTAGTCTTATAACTACAGTCGGTGCATATTCTCAAAACTCTCGTTTTGGTTCCTTCATATTAGGCAATAATCCAACCTAATATTAGTCGGTAAAACATAATTGCTGCCTTGTCGGACAGTAGATTGTTCAAATCTGACGAGTAAAGAGTTTGGTTCAGCAACAAATAAGCTTTCAGGAGAAGATGTTTTCATTGCTGCCGTCTTTGGAGTTGGTTGCATTTTATTAATAATATCAACATTGTAAAATTTGGTTGTTCCTTAAACGCTAGCAACAGTCATTGAGAATGCTGCGTTCTTATTGGTTGTGTCTAAACCGTACACAGTGAAACAAAATTTGGAGAACTTTTCAATTTGGATCTAGAAGATTTATACTTCTTTACAAACCAACGAATTTAATTTAATTTCTCATCGTATGATTGTTAAAAAGTGATATGATAAGTACAGAAAGGCTTTCTGTGGCTTTCTTCATTTAAAGAAAGCGTAACAGAGCACCAGATGACAGCTCTGCTAATATTTTATAAATATGACAGATTGTTATATAATTTTAATCTGAAATTCACGAAATTGTTCCCACACCATGGTTCCTTCAATTGCTTGATCGAACGTGAAAGTGATAATAAATATCAATTATAATTTAAAATATATTTATTTGTACAATGATCTATTTTAAAGTAAACATTAAGGGAGCGAAGTATAATTTTTTCATGCAGAGTAAATACGAGAAGGGGAAGAAATACACTTCTCTCCTGATGGTTTTTATGTATTTCAAAATTATTTGAATTGTAATTTAATTTATTATAGTTACCTTTGGCTTGTTTAAGTTTGCTCATTTTTCACATTATTTGAGCACTTTCTCTCACAATGGGAGAGAAAGTGCACAGATCTCCCGTAAATATGAAATTAGTTGTTTCTGTTATGATTTTTTTATAGAAATCGATACTAAAGTACACGATATTACTACGCGAAGTTAGCCAAAATAGTAGCTAAAAGGTGATTTCGACTGGCGCTGGTTGTTCAAACAATGACGTCACACAGACCGAATGGTTACTGAATACGCGCAGTAGATTTTGACATTAATCAAATTTGACAGGAAACATGTATTCCATAAAACGTAAGGCTGTATTTGGAATGATGTTATTTGTTTTTATTTTTCAAAAAAGGATAAAAATGGTATCCGAAAAAACATTTTATATTTTGCAGGAAAATCAACGTCATCAAAAATTCGAAAACTTCTACGAATTGTTGATAGATATAAATATATTATTTATATAAAAATTAATTCTGTTCATATTTAGTATTTATTTAAGTATGATGACAGCGTACTAGTTTGAAATCATATAACAAGTGAAATTCAACCTATCAGAATACAAACCGTTGGACGAACTGAGCTCTCGAGCAGATTACTGATTTGACAAACCAAAACTGTCACCGGTTACATATGACGTCATAAAAGTGTCAGTTGAAATCAATTGGTTACTCTATTTACTAACCATTCCTGTGACCAAGTACTGACCGGTGCCAGTCGAAATCGTCTAAAGTTAAACTTTACAGACTCTTAAGTCAAAATTTTACTTCACAGACTCTTATGCCAATCTTGAATTACAAACCTAAAATAGCAAACAAATTATTCTATAATACTATTGACGAATTTATTTATTATTTACCTGTGATAATAATTTATCGGATTTAATGCAGATCACATGCAGAACACGTCTAACAACTGTGTGTACAATGCTTAATTTTAAAGTAAGAAACTACATTATTTTGTCATTTAAAGATATTTTCTACTCGTATCAAGTAGACAATGACAGTTAGATAAACTTGAGGTGTTGCTAACGTTACTTCCAAACAAAAATAAACTAAATTAATTTGTCAGAATGTAAATGTCAAATGTATTAATATTTTTTTGTGTGAAATGATTTGACGGCTGGTAATAGCACTTCATATGCAAAAATATATCACTTACCGAGATCTGCGTAAGCAGAGTGCCACACCCATAATGGGTAAAAGGCATGATGATATTATATGTATTTATTTATTTATGATTGAAGATTGTGATGTTCGTTGGATAATTATGAGCAAATTTCAGTGGCGTGCAGTGAGTTTTGGGCGAAGGGAAGCTGTAGATATATTTAAAAAAAATAATAATTAAAAGAATATAGCCAGTAATAAATAATAATATTTTACACTTACCACTGGCAATATGTAATTCCAAATAAAAAAGAATAAATATAATCCCTAACCTTTGATAAAGAAAATAAGAAAAATCTATATACGTATTTCGATAATTAAGTTATTTTTATCAGTAGAAGCAAAAGAAATAGAGTCGATATTACTCTACTTGTAAACCAAATCAGTGGTCAATATTGAATCCAAATTAAAAAAAAAATTCACAATTTATAGTAAAACGAAGGAATCAAACATATCAAACTAACCAATAACAAGCAAGAATATAACTAAAAACGGTTGAGTCCACCTCTAATATCTAATTCCCTAGTAAATCACACAATTTATTAGATTCATCACTTATATAATTGAATTGATTGATTTTCTATGGTCATTACTAATTATTTCATTTTAAGTCGCATATTGTAACCAGTATTAATCTATTTTCACTGATATAATACATAAACTGTACTTTGCAACATTATTTAATACTTAAAACGCAAGCAATGCATCGCAGAAGCGTTTTTCAAAACGCATCCACAAGCAGCTAGGCGCGGACGAACCTAGCATAGAACGCGCATGCGCCAACTACACTGCAGCGATGAGGCAGGCAATGGAACAGTGGAAGCGATTTGAAAGCAGCTTCCATGGTCCGGCATAGGTCTTCGTGGTTGAGCTCGGACGGATACGGCAGCTAATATTTGATAGCAGAGGAGCAATTTTTTCAACAAATTATTCGTTTTTCATAATTTTTGTAATATTGAATACAATTGTTTTAGTAAATTTTATATAATAGAAATATAAGTATTAAGTATTGAAAAATTTCTGAGGGATGCGCCGCATCCAACGCATCCATGGACGGCACGCCACTGGCAAATTTATAAATTTTTCTTTTTAACTTTTCAATGGGTGACCCCGTTTTAGGGTCCCTAGAGTACGATTATAATAGTTTCGTGTGTGTGTCTGTCTGTCAGTCTTTGTCTCTGGAGTTATGATTTCGCAAAAACTACTAAACTGATAATTTTGATATTTTGTATATATCAATTGTATACCCTTTGAAAGATCTGATTAGTTTTTGGTGACAATCCAATAACCGGAAGTAGTAATTTACTTAAAGGCCTATCAAGTTTATTTTGAAATATCTCAGTAAATTATAGTTAAATGACAATTTTTGTTATAAGAATAATATTTCAAATATTATTATCTACAATTATTGTTTTTTTTTACTGTCTCCATTTACGAAATACAATACGTTAAAGAACAATTAAATGTTGACATTTTCGTTTAAATCTGCTAACCTGTGCACTTTGAAAAAAAAAGAATGCAACATTTGAAAAATGTCTATTTTTGACATGTCATAATTGAAAACGAATTTTTCTAAAGAGATAAGCGTTTCTTGATAGTGGTGGTCCGTGTTCCTGTATTGTTTGATAATAAATTTATGATGCTAGGTATTGTGCTGCTCACAACAGATTTTATTGTGAAGATGCCGATGTTCGTTTGATAATTATGTGCATTGTGATTGGGGATCTACAATTGAGATACACTAATATTAAAATGTATAAAATTTGTACAGACAGATTCATAAAACCGTTCGATTTCAACTTACGTTAACCTCCTGCAGTACGACGTAAAAGTATTATTGAAATAGTCCTACATGATGTTGGTGTTTTTAGACTGCTTTTCCAATAAAAACGTTTAAAGTAGAAATATCCAACGGTGTATATTTATGAAAAGGTCAAATTATAATTTTTTTTAAACCCCATTCTAACGTTTGCGTATCCAACTTCAAGGAAGAGGGTGACGTATACTGAAATCGAACCAATGAAACACAAAGATCTAGTTTTTACCGGACATTTGTTGTTTTTGTTAGAACACAATGGACATCCCCGTCGACATCCTGGAGGAAATAAAGTGCCACAGTTGCGAGGGTTACCTGTCCCGGAGCCCTGTGTACTTGCAGCACGACGGGGCGGGAGTGTGCGGCCAGTGCTACGCCCCCAAGTGTCCGGCCACGCGGAACACCCAATACGAAGCAGTGGTGAACCTCCTGAAGTTCCCCTGCAAGAACTGGGACCTCGGGTGCCGCGAGACGGTGCCGTTCGCAGCGGAGGCAGAGGAGAGCGCGCACGAGGCAGCGTGCAAGTACCGGCGGTACGTGTGCCCGGTACTCGGCTCCGCCCGCTGCGACTGGGTGGGCCCCCACGCGGCCACGCTGGCTCACTGCCGCGATCAGCACCCGGACCGGGTGCTGGAGAACCCCTGCAGCCTCACCCACGACATTACCAGGGCCAGTCTGCACAACTACATCATCTCGGCGTTCCAGCTGCTGTTCTTACTGCACACCACGTGGCCACGGGGAAGATCTTCCACGCGGTTCGCTTGGTGGGCGGTGCGAACCAAGCCTCGGACTACAGCTACACCCTCGACATCAAACGAGGTGACGCTATAAAGAGAGGACAAGTGGCGCCAGGAGGACTCGTCGCTAGCCTTGGACACCAACTGCCTCCTCGCCGTGCTGGGCGGATTTGACGGCACCACGTTCACCGTGACTCTGAAGCGGCCGGTGAAGAAGTGCCGAACCTGCGAAGTAGTGTTGACGCGCCCCGGGTGGGTGGTGCGAGCGCTGCGCCTCCGCCAGGCGAGCCTGCGGGAACCGAGCCCAGGGCTGCACGTACACTGACTACTCGGCCAAGTGCAATAAACACGAATGGTACTTGTGCAAGCAGGGCACCTTCTGTAACATATGCAGAGCGGATGTTTCGCGAGGCACATTGGCCGCGCACTACGGCTCTGCGCACCAGGACGTCACATACAGGGCCGGCTCCACGTGGCGGGCGAAACAGACCAACGGGCAGCGCAGTCTCTTAACTAGTGCCGCCGGCACCGCTGTGTGCTGGTACTTGCTATCCAACTCACTGTTCATCTTCAATGTGTACACCCCGGTGCCGAGTGAACAGCTACACAAGTTCCGTTGCTCAGTGCAGTTCACTGACCCCGCTACTGGACACTCGCGCACCTTCACACCTGACCTGGTGTACAAGAACGGTGTGACTGGCGCATTCAACTGAAGAAAGGCAACTTTCCCTCGTGGAACATTGGGTTCGATGTCTGTGTGGACATTTCCAAGGTAGAATAACATTATGTAAATAATAATGTTTGTTTATTAGTACGCTTTTCTTTTAAATATCTATATTTCAAGGAATGCGTAAGCCTCGACTTGTCCACTTCGTGTTAGTGGAGCGCTCACACGCAGCAGATGTAGACCGGATGCTGTCGAGTGTATCGCTTTTTTATTTTCTTGGACATTCGCTTCTGATTTTTATTATAATATAATATTAGAATATAAGTTTAAAATTTGCGGTAGTGCATCTTATTTTGTCTCACTTATTATAAAACGATATTCTTTTCTTGAAAATAAAAAAAAAGTCTGTATAATTATTAATTCCATTACTTTAAACTTGAATTAACCATAATTCATATATTTATTCAATGCTACACAGTGTTTAGTTCTTTTGAATTCTTTTTGATCAGCTGCATTTATCCTGGTGAGTCAAATCACGGGTAGTGGTGGTACTATGTTAATAGTGGTTCAACAGATATGGACATTATATTTTCTGATCTAACATGGTTACTTAAAAAATTGTAAATTCGTTCGTTTACCACAATATTGAATTAAATAAACGACAATTATATTTAATATTTTATTCGTTTTATTACAGCTCATGCAGGTTTGAATATAATGTGATAATTATGGTTCCAGTCCTACCAGCTTGAATTTTTAAACAAATGTTTTCCCCTAATCTTGATATAGAAGTTGAAGTGTATAGAAGGTCTGAATCTTTATCTGCTGGTTTTTTTTTAATTTGTAGTGGAAATTTGATCATATTTTATATCAATCTTCATATCAAACTGTGTAGAAATTAATTCATAATTTGATAAAAGTTTGAGATTTAAAATAAATCTGTGCTACATTAAGAAAAGTGGATTATTTGTAAATAAAAAGTGCTTAGTCTGCTTAGCAAGATAAGTCAAGTTTGTCGATTATAATAGTCTACCATTAAATTGAAGAGGTGCTCAGAAATGTCCCATTGGTGCAGTGTGTGCAACTCTATATGATCTATCAGCTGCAATCAAATGTGTCGGGTGCAATTCTAATCATCACACTGTATGTGTGGAAGTGTCACAATCTGAACGTAGTACTTTGAGGTTTAAAAAAAATTTTAAATGGTACTGCAACACGTGTAGTTCTATGCCAGTCACTAATCTGAATAAATCCTCTAGCGTATTCGAAGAACTTAAGCAATTGATACTTGCTTTGCAATCTGACATAAATGGAATAAAAACTAATCTACAAAACATTCAAAAAAGTTCTGAAGATATTTCATCAGTACATTCACTATTAAAAACGGTTGTACCGAATATTACTACCTCGGATTTTGAATTTAAACGTCTGGGAACTAATAAATTAAATAACAAACCTAGAATACTTAAAGTATTATTTAATCAGTGCATCTGGGTAAAAAAAGTGTTCGAAGGAATCAATAAATTGAAAAATAATACAAATTTTAAAAATATATCTATAACTAATGATAAAACTCAGCGCCAAAGAGAGCATTACGCTTTACTGCGTGAAGAACTTAAGACACTTAATAATAGTGGTAAAAATTTTAAAATCAAATATGTGAAAGGTGTTCCGCGTTTAATTGAGTCAAAAAACTAAATCTTAATATTTCGGATCGTCAACTTTTAACTGTGTATTATCAGAACGTTCGGGGTGTTAACACTAAACTGGCACAACTTTATCAAAATGTGTTGACTACAAACTATGACGTGCTAATGTTTACTGAGACGTGGTTGAAGGACACTGTTGGACAGTCGATATTTCATCTTTAGAAGCGACAGAGATCCGGTGGCTACAGGTAAGAAGCGAGGTGGAGGTGTGCTGATCGCAGCCAAGACTTCGCTAAATCCTACCAAAATTGACATCAAGTGTATTGATCCAAATGTTGAGTTACTGTGCGTAAAAGTAGTAATATGTTCATCTGTTTTTCACCTTATTTCAATATACATTCCTCCTGATGCCTCAGTCACTGTATATGAAAATATTTTTGATTCCCTCATATCTTTGCCATTTATTTATAGTATGAAAACATTGATAGTGGGAGACTTCAATTTACCAAACTTAATAAAATCTCATAATGATAATTTAAGCACAAATGTTTTCAATTTTATTAATTTTACAAATGTACTTAATATGAATCAATATAATAATATATTAAATAATAATGGTCGAATTCTCGATATTGTACTAGTCAGTTTTGATTGCACAGTACATAAATGTTTTGATCCAGTATTGACTGAAGACAACCATCATCCTTCACTATTAATAGAATTTGAAATATTAAATAAGGAAAAATACAAACATTGTAGTATACCCGAAACATATTATCAATTTAAGCGTGGTAATTATGTACTTTTATACAATTTGCTATCAGAAGTTGATTGGAGTTGGATAGCAGGTTGTAATAATGTTGATATAGCAGTCAATAAGTTCTATGATACATTGTATAACATATTGGATTTATGTGTCCCCAAAATTAAACGTAGCAGGTCAGAATATCCCACATGGTTCACTAAAGAACTTATTTTATTGCTTAAGGAGAAAGACCGATGTAGAAAACTTTATAAGAATTCAAATTGTGAAATATATTTAACAAAATTTAGAGATTTGAGAATAAAATGTAAAAAATTAAGTAACACACTGTACAGAAATTACATTGATCAAATTGATAACAACATAATAAATAATAATGATACAAGTGATTTTTGGGCCTTTGTTAATAATAAGAAAAATAATAAGGGGGGTTCCTACCTTAATGTATGATAATAATGAGACATTTGTGGGCGGTGCACAAGTCTCGCAAGGTTTCGCTAACTTTTTTAAAAGTGTTTTTATTTCAGATGACATTGGATCAATTTATATAGATTCAGAGGCCCCAAATCACAACAATTTCGTTTATCTATCTAAAGTTACCTGTAGCGACGTTTCAGAAGCAATAAAAGCTCAAAATAACTCTAAATCAGTGGGACCTGATGATTTTCCAATTTATATTATTAAAGGCTGCTCAGAATTATTGTTGGAGGCTCTCTGTGATCTATATAATTTATGTTTAAAAGAAAAAACCTTTCCAGAAATTTGGAAGATAGCTAAAATTTGTCCCATTTTCAAATCTGGCAACAGAACACAAATATGTAATTATAGACCGATATCGTGCTTAAGCGTATTTGCAAAAAATTTTGAATATATTTTATTTAAAAATATACAAAGTCAAACTAAAAATTTAATAAGTAGTTTACAACACGGTTTTGTCCCGGGGAGATCAACCTCCACAAATTTAGTAGAGTTTACTCAATACGTTTCAGATGCTTTATCAGATAGAAATCAAGTTGATTGTGTCTTTACAGATTTCGCTAAAGCATTTGATACCGTTTCTCATCAAATTTTATTGCAAAAATTGAAAATGATTGGTTTTGGAGATAATTTCTTGAGTCTAATTTCGTCATACTTGGAAAACAGAATGCAATACGTTTTCGTCAATGGATTTATATCTGATATTTATATTGCTTCTTCGGGAGTACCACAAGGTTCAATTTTAGGCCCATTACTTTTCATAATTTTCATTAATGACATTGTCAATGTGATTTCTCATTCGAAATGTCTTTTATTTGCCGATGATTTCAAACTGTTCAAAGCTATATCTAGCAATGATGAATATATAGAATTACAAGAAGATTTGAATAAAGTTCATGATTGGTCACTCAAAAATAAATTATATTTTAATCAGGATAAATGTGAAGTATTGTCATTCTCTAGAAAAACTGACACTATTCAATTTAATTATGTGTTACAAACTAATGTTCTCAAAAGAGTCAGTAATAAGAAAGATCTTGGCATACTTTTTGACAATAAACTTGCATTTAATCTTCATATTAATGCAGTGAGTAACTCTGCTTGTAAGAACTTAGGCTTCATTTTGCGTATGTCATATGACTTCCGTAACAAACAATGTTTGCAAAATCTGTATATTTCATTAGTTCGTAGTAAACTGGAGTATTGTAGCATTGTATGGAATCCTTTTTACAATTATCAGATCATTAATATCGAAAATATTCAAAAAAAGTTTTGCAAGCACTGTTTTTATCGTTTGTATCATACCTGGCCTGACCTCGACTGCAACTGTTTACTTAATTTGTTCAATTTGGAATCATTAAAATCTCGACGAACTAAACAACAGATATTATTTATATTTAAAATAGTAAATAATTTAATAGACGATGCCAACATCCTGTCGCAATTCAATTTTTATGTACGTCCCTGAGAAGTTCAGTCATTTTTCTTTGTAATTTTTCAAGAACTAATTATTATTCTAATTCTCCAATTAATTCAATGTGCACCAGTTTTAATTATTATTCGGATGTACTAGATCTCTCTAGTAGTTTATCAGTATTTAAAAGAGAATTGAACAAACTTCTGAACTAAAATAGGTATTTATCTAAGGAATTTATTTCGAATAAGGTTTTTTTTTCTTATTTTATATTTCATTATGTTCGTTTGTAAGGGTTTATTTTTCTAGAGTATAATATTATGTAATCTATACACTTATTATGAATATGTTTTATTTTCTTGTTCTGTAATTGGGATAGTATCCTGTAGGGCAAATGGAATTAAATAAATAAATAAATAAACTAATCACAGTATAAGAATTCACACAGTAGCGAAACTTCAAATATTTTCATGATCCCAATATTTCAGTGATGCGCAGCCTTGAAGATGGCCGCTTAGTGTTCGCTGATAGGCTATCTGAGTAACCATGGAAAAGAAAATATAAAATGTCATGGTCAGTTGTACCTGTCAAATATCAAGCTACAGTATTTCTGTCATGCTAATTTCCTAAAATGAGTGCAAAACAGAGACGTAAAGTTATTTGCACCTTGAAAAATTGTAGGAACTTTCATAGTGGACGTGAAATAATATTTTTAGATTTTTCCCCTTTGCAACTGACAGTTATTCAAATTTACCGCCGTATGCCGCAGCTGCAAATATAGCCGCTCGGCTCAAGGTCAACGGTGGATGCGATATAAAGATCAAAGGGACCGACAGCGAGTGTCGCTACTGTGTGAATTCTAATACTGTGCCCTAATCTATTACATTATTACAATAATGAATATATAATTATAAAGCATGCTTTAGCCACCAAAATATGTGCAACAAACAAACATTTCATTTATTATAATAATGATATTTTATCTCAAAATTATTAATGCCTATGGCACACTGGTCGATGAGCGGCGATGAGCATCGATGCTCATTGATGAAACAACAGAACGAACCCGTCATCGACGAAAAATAGAGGCTCCTCTATTTTTCAACGATGAGCATCGAGGAAACAAACGGGTCTCATTTCAGACGTATCTTTGTGTCTCATTTCATGTTAACATTTTTTGTCACAGAGAAATTCCTTGTATTCGTCATTGAAGACATTAAAAATTTTGAAAGGTGGGTTCGTTCTGGTGTTTCATCAATGAGATCATTGATGCTCATCGACGCTCATCGACCAGTGTGCCATAGGCATAAGGTTATCTAAAGCTAACTTCACAACAAAATGCTAGTAATATATTTATATTCAACAAGCAGAAGTTCAATATTGTCGCCGCCGGCGTAAAAGTGTTTCCTTGGCAACACATTTACGCCGGCGGCGGACAAAGTAAAATATTATGAAAAATAGTTAGGTTGTAATTCAATAATTTGACAGTTAAAAATGAAACAAATAAACAAATATAACAAAACAGCATATTCTACGACAACTCGAAATGCTAGATAAGACAGAATATTTTTTGAAGTTTTGAACATTTTATAATATTTATAATTTTATTTTCTATGTTTGAAGAAAAAATAGCATGTGTTATTCGGAGTAAATGTGTCTTTGGGTGCTTCGCATGGAATTGTTCGACTCGCTTCGCTCGTCGTTCAAACTTACATGCTCAGCACCCAAAGTCACATTTACTCCTAATGACACAATATACTATTATTTCATACTGGTTACTAATGTTACATTTTTCGAACTATTTATCGTACAAAAAGTAAAACTTTTACCTCCTAGGACTTTAAAGTAAAATTTTACTTTTAATTTTTTCATTATTTATAAACAAATTCTTGTTCCTATAAATTGCCTGCTTCTATCAACTCATATTTCTACGAATTTTTGATAACTTCTGTTAATCAATACTATAATTTAACAACCATAATAAAATAAAATTTTGTATGTACTTCGAACGAAAAGTGACTTTAAGATCCTCGCAACAACTTGCTAGAACCTTAAAGTTTCACTCTTTCACTTTTCATTCTAGACATATAAATAACAATAAAATGATATACTGAGAGTGTAATAAATCAAAATAAATCATTGGCAGGTATTTTAAGTTAAATTTAATTTGTGAAATAAATTTTGGTAAGTGAATATTCTTAGTTAAATTCAGTTCTATTTACTAGTCGCAGTGAGCACTAATTAGCAACAATGCTAGTGCAGTGATTTTGATTTCGTGCATTTAGCGAATATAAACATTAACAATTAATAGCTTAAATTGTAATTTATTACTGACAAAGTGTTCGACTAATATTCGGCATGAGTATATTTTATAAAATAAATTCTGCATTTAAAATAAAAATAGGTAAATTATTTATTATAGCTGTTACCAAAATAATTTGGACACAGCATTTAATTTCCATAATATTTGAAATATTTTTATTTAAAATATGCAATACAAAAATTTTCCACAGGAAAATCTTATTGCTCATTTTATTCACCTATAACGCAATATTTTTTGTTTTTCCATTTTCAAAAATGTAATATATTAAATAATAATTGATATATAACTAAAATATTTTTTTTATAATTTTAAATTAAATTTTAACGTCTTTTGTTATTCCTAGAACCACTAGCGCGCCATGTTCCATATTACATTGTTGTCAGTGTAAAACTCTGATATAATAAATAGAGAGTGCTGAAGAAGACTACTATTTTTCATCTCGTATTTTATATACCTTTCTACTTACCAATTCTTAAATTATGTAATTTTTTATAAAATAAAAAATTATCATTTTAAACAAATATTATAAATAATTTAAAGTTGATATAACATGGGTACTTACTACAAATATTTTTTGCCGATTTATTCTGAAGATGACCCTTTACGGACTGGTAACATTCTGTAAAGTGTCACTTTTATGCTGTAAAATTATTTTACATAGCAACCGTTCTACAAACGCATAGTAACCGTCACCAAATGCATAGCAACCGTTCAACAAATACATTGCAACGTAATTTGACAGAGATAACCTACAAAATATGAATATAAAATAATCACTAAATGAATATTAATTTTAAAAATTAAGTATTCAACACGGCACCAAACACATTTACAACTTCGGCAACTTCTCAAGCAACTTTTGCTGTAAATCTGGTATTTTGGTGTCTAGTTAAGCAAATAACAATTTTATTTTCAAAACGATTCCGATGAGTTTTTTTTTTTAATCTCAATATGAATATTTTAGAATATGATAATGTAAATGTTGAATTTGGAAGATTAATTTTTTGAATTATATTTTATTATTACTTTTTTATCATTTATAATATCGTGAACAACTTTATTATTATATAATTATGTATCTGTTTCATTTGTTTAAATATAAATTTTGTTTACAAAATTGATTATTATTTAGATGCATTCTTTATTAATTGTTTAATACGACATATTTTTGTTTATTGATTCTAAATTTGAAAAATAATTTAATCTTCTATCTAACCTAGAATATAGATGTGAAGGTCATTTCGTAACAGTCTTGTCAGTACAGTTGTCAGTCCTTAACAGTCCTATCAGTACAGCTGTCAGTCCGTAACAGTCTGTCTTGTCAGTACTGCAGTCAGTCCGTAACAGTCTTGTCAGTCTTGCAGTCAGTACGTGTCAGTACTAACAGTATACACAGTCTTGTACACTCTTTTGTATATTGAGTACCCCCTCGCTATTCGCCGAATATTCGGTATTCAGCCTTAGACCGGATACACTATTCGTTGCAAGTCTAAATATAATATATTGATTACAACAATCCACTGATTGCAATAATGTGATGATTACAAAATGTATTGATTGAAATAATAGAAAAATTCTATTTCAAGCCTTAAAATGCACTCGTTAAATAAATTACAAATTCTGCGGATGAAAAATTTCATTGAGTATTAAATCTTAAAATACCTTATAAGCCTTCAAGTAAACTACTACTTCTGGGTGAGTTATTTTCACTTAAATCTAATCAGCTCGTAATTTCAACTTTCAAATTATTTGAAAATCGAACCAGCTCGTAATATAAACATTTGAAATCCAAATTTGAAGTTTTACATTGAAAGCTTCATTAAATATTGAATTATCGTGGACGAAAAAATCGTCACACACAATAATAACGTATGAGAGCTAAAATTAGCGTTATTTCAAAGGATCAATACATTGGTTGTACTATACATACCATGCACTTTGTGTAGAGTACCTATTTTATAAAACGGTAAGAACATATATAATTCTTTGAATACGCCTGGATGAGAGAGAATTGAAGCTAAAAATATTAAGTAAAATTTCATAGGAAATATTATGATCTGGATAATAATTCATTATTTTAAAATATACATATTTAAGAAATTTTTTCTGAACCTTTTCAATGAAGGGTTATGATTTTGACGTCACATGCAAGAAAGAGAAAGATGAGGTAAAAGTTGAGATGGAAGTTCATAACACAAACATCCATGTTTTGACGTTTGATATGGTGTTCAGGCGGCTGACACTCATATACGTATTGTTGATACCAAGTTTTTAATTATCGGAGACACCGCTAGAGTTGTCGTTGGCGCTAGTGCAGCTCACAATTGTACCTCCCACCAGTCACGTGACTGTCAGTGACAATTATTTGAATTTCAAAATATGTGTTCTGTCATTCAGTTGTATTTTTTGAACAATTACATTGTTTTGTGTTTATATTTCACAACGTCGTTCATCATGTCCACTGTAAGTATACAAATATATTAATATATTTATGTTTAAATTACACTGTAGTAATTTTCTTAAAGTGAAATTGTAAGCTTAATAAACTTGGAGTATTAGACAAATACGGTAAAGTAACCGATAATAATTGTGGTCCAATCGAAATTTTTAAATTTTTTGAATCAGTTTATTCGATATTTTGTTTACTATGAATGTTCAATTCTAATTATAAAGTACCGATGTTTACAAAGTGTTCAAACATTATGTCTCTTTTATTATTTTTAGAAAAAGAAATTTGCGTGTACAGTGGTTGCATTACCAACACTACACCAACTAGAGAGATGGGCCCATTATTTTGTTTTCCTCGGGCAGATGATGTGCGTCTTCAATGGCTACAAAATATGCAACGAATGGATATAGAAGACCTTACGCATAAACAGTTGTAAATACTTTTTCGTGTATATTTTTTTTTCTTGTACAAATTTTAAATATATATATACAATTAAATGTACATAATGCAAATTTTGTTGTTTCGTATTACATTAATTTCAAAATATAAATTCGAAGTATAAATTACTACTTTCAAAATTACGCGCGTCAAAGTAGTTCTCGGAGACACCGCTAGGTGTGCTAAAGTCAGTAATTTTTGAAAGCACTAACTGTCAAGTCTTCAGTGTAGTGGTCGTTGATGGTGTTTTAACAAGGTTATGTTTTTATTTTTGAATTTTAATATTTAGGTAACTTAATAAATTTAACACTTGCCATATATTCTTTATAGTAATAAAGGGAGTTATTATGCACAAACCATACACAAACTTTATTTTTCATATTTACATCATTTTAAGAACTGTCATTTTGACAGCGTTTTGATTGTGTTTCGCCCATGTGAATTTCATCGTAGTTCAATGAAAAGATCAATAGATGGCAGCACGAAAATTTGCTTCTGTATAACCCGCCATTGACTGTAAGTGTATATTATAATTTGGATTCCAAATTAACGCACAATAATCAAATTTGTATCTAACAAAACTGAAGTGTAAAGTAAAAATTGTAGAAATATCAGAAAAAGATTTTGTATTGCGAATAATGAAACCAAGCATTCTGTTAGCATTAGAGGGCAAAAAGGACAAATGTGGTACAAATGAAAGCTTTTTATCAAATTTTATTCCTAAGTCAAATGTTTCTTCACACCTAGAAAGAGTACAGTTGCAGAGTGTATAGTTAAATGTAATTGGATTTAATTTCTTAGAATAAGACATTATTTTACACTTGGAAACATTTAACTTCAGCTTATTATTTAAACACCAGTTTTATTTATTTATTTATTTACAATCTGACCAACAAGGTTCAAGACCCCAATTACAGGTTGATTATGTACAAGATTAATGACACATGTAGTTAAGCATGTAAATAGAATGACAAAAAAAAAAAAAGCTATGATATACACAGTATATGTTAATGAACAGTAGTATATGTTAATGGACATAATAATTGTATAGAGCATTTTAAAATTTCTCAAAAGAGCCGATAAATATGTCAAAATGATCAGGTAAGTTATTAAAGTTAAAACAAAGCATGCGAATAGGTGATTTTAATTCATAGTTGGATCGAGGAGTGTTACAATAGAAAGTATATTTAAACCGGGAATTATATCTAGGAACTTGGAAAGGTATATTTTCTAGGATTATGGGATCATTTATAATAGATTGCAAAAGTTTGTAAAGAAATAATGATGATTGAATTTTTCTGCGAGTATCAAGAGACACAATACTAAATTCGCATAACAAATCTTCGTAATCTGTATCAAAACTAGGGTAATGTCTGAAACGTCTGTAGAAGCACAATTTAACAAATTTGCGTTGAATAGATTCAACTAAATGCTTGTATTTGATATAGATAGGACACCAAACTTGCTGACAATATTCCAGTTTTGTTCTTACAAACGAGAAATATAATTTCATAGAGTTGAAATATGAATGAAGTTCTGCGTATTTCTAAAAATTAAGCCTAAATTTTTGTAGGCAGATTTAACAGTTTGTAATATGTGGTTAGAGAAATTGAGTTTTTCGTCAAACAAAACACCAAGATCTTTAAATTGAGTGACCCTTTCAAGAGTATGAGATTCTAATTTGTAATCATATTTGTAAATAGTTTTTTTGACGAAATAGCTCATAATTTTACATTTACTATAGTTTAAAAATAAGTTAGAGGTAGCAGACCAAGCTAAAATGTTATTAATATATGTTTGTAAGAGCTTTGCATCTTCAATAGAATTAATGGTTTTAAAAATTTTCAAGTCATCAGCATATAACAAGACGTGCGAATGCTGAATTGAATTAACAATGTCATTAATAAAGAGCAAGAATAATAAAGGACCCAAATTAGAACCTTGCGGTACTCCGGAGGTGGCTGTAAAAGACTTAGATTTATAGTCATTGTAGGACACAGACAGTACACGATCACTGAGATAGGAAGAAACAAATTGAATATCAGAAGAAAATTGAAAAGTGTCATCTAACTTATGCAATAAAATATTATGGTTAATGCGATCAAATGCTTTCGAAAAATCTTTATAAATAACATCCACTTGAGTGTTATCAAGTAATGAGTTCAGTACAGTTTCAGAAAAGTTAATTAAATTTGTCGTGGTTGATCTGCCTTTAAAAAATCCATGTTGTAGCGGAGAAATATGGTGTTGAACGGAATGATAAAATGTTTGTAGATTATAGACAAAAAATTTTGGAAATATTTGATAAAATAGTCATGGGACGATAATTAGAGGTAAGAGTTGGATCAGCTGACTTGAAAATAGAAATAATAAGAGACTGTTTTATAGAAGTAGTTTTTTTTTTTGAGAAACAGAAAGATTAAATAGAATATGCAGAGGTTTTAGAAAAATACTAGCGGTCCTCGCTTTCATGTCAGTGTCTCTTAACTTCCCATCCCTAAAACAGTTCATTTAATATCCCTAAGTTAAGTTTCTAGTAATTTCCACAAAAGCAATTGCTGATCGTGATTATTTGTGATAAAGAAGGTTCATCACTACTTTTTCCAACTTTTTGAGCCTGAAACGTTACATTCAGTACTTCACAAGCTAGCTTTAGGGGAATTTTCAGAATAGCATTTGCCAATCGTATTGATTTATAATAAAGATGGCTCAATATTTCACTTCTAAAACATTTTACTTGGTACCCCACAAGTCGCAAATATTCATGAATTGTAAGGAAAAATAATTGCCGATCAGAATCGGTTTGCGAAAAAAATTACAACAAACACAATTATTAAATTTTCCGTGGATACTCGTATTACCAAGACCAAGTGTTTGAATTTTTACCCTTGCAATAGATTTCAAGTGACTTAAAAAAAATGATTATCTGGGAACTCTTAAAACATTTCATTTCATACACCACAAGTTAGATACCTAAAAACAAAATTTAAGAATTTAAATTAAACACAAATTACATTAATATTTGATCATATAACAAATATTTTGCCAATCTGACATTCCTAATGTCTTCTTGGCAATTTAAAAATACCGCCAATAATAATGTATAATAATTTGCATTCCACATTGTCGACTTTACCTAATCTAACGTCAAAGTAGAATAAAATCGTGAAATTGTAATGGAATTTTTTTCATTTAAATTTCGCGGTTTTTAAAATTTTTATAAAATTTGATCGTGTAATACCAACCAACCAGTTTTACGTTATCTTGTCAGTTACATTTCAAAGTACAATCAAAGCTAAAAATTTTTAACTTGTCTATTCAAGATTCTCATTTGATACCAAACACTATATTTTTGTGATGTCTTTTATGAAAATATTCGACAGCCGAAAATTTTTATATTATCATTTGTCCCGTCTATTCGACATCTTTTTTTGGATACCCAAAAAGTGATTTTAAAAAATAATTAAATCAAACACAACTTAATTAATATTTGATCATGTGATAAATAATTTTGTCAATCTGATTTTTCTATTGGTAATTTTAAAATATCAATAATTTGCATTCTCTTTTGTCGACAAATTTGACGGATTTACTTTATTATTACTAAATTTGATCGTGTAATACCAAAGTTACTTATTGTAAAGTCAAGTAAAATAAAAAAAAAGGTTGGAAACTTTTTTTTTCTCAAAATTTCATGTTTTTATTTTATTTTTATTAAATTTGATTATGTTACAAAGACTTCTCTAAATCTGACATTTCTATTATTATCTTGTCAATTTAAAAGAACCGTCAATAATAATATATAATAAATTGCACCCTACATTGTCGACAAATTTAATGCATTTACTTTATTTTTAATAAATTTGTCGTGTAATAGCGACTTTTCCTAGTTTAAAGTAAAAGTAGCATCAAAATGAAAATTTTTTATTTTACAACTGAAAATGTAGAAATATAAATTGATAGTCTTTAATAACTTCCAATTAATACCAAACAATTGGCGAAGCAAGCTCGTCACTACGTTTCTCGCTTCCATGTCAGTACATTGATGAAGAAAGCTCGTCACTTCGTTCCTCGCTTCCATGTCAGTGCATCGACGAAGCAAGCTCGTCACTACGTTCCTCGCTTCCATGTCAGTACATTGACGAAAAAGTCAGTGCATGGGCAAAGCAAGCTCGTCACTTTGTTTCTCGCTTTTATGTTACTACTATTTGGCACTTCAATTTAAATCTCTTCCGTGAGATATTTAATTCAATACCAAACACGTAAGGATTTAAATAACATTTATAAAAAAACAATTGATGATTTTCAAAAATAACTTTTTGACACTTGAGTTGAAATATACTTCATGAGACTTTTAATTTGATACCAATCACGGTAGGATTTAAATAACGTATATCTTCTTTGCGAGACCTTTTATTTAATACCAAACACGGTAGGATTTAAATAATTTTTATAGAAAACAATTGACAATCGTCCAAAACAATTTTTTGACACTTGAGTTCAAATCTCCTCTGCGAGATCTTTAATTGAATACCAAACACGGTAGGAATTAAATAACATATATACAAAACAATTAACGATCGTGCAAAACAACTTTTTGACACTTGAGTTCAAATCTCTTCCGCGAGGCCTTTAATTTGATACCAAACACGGTAGGAATTAAATAATATTTATAAAAAACAATTGACTATCGTCCAAAATAACTTTTTGACATTTGAGTTCAAATCTCCTCCGCGAGGCCTTTAATTTGATACCAAACACGGTAGGATTTAAATAATATTTATAAAGAACAATTGACAATCGCCCAAAACAACTTTTTAATACTTGAGTTCAAATCTTCTCCGCGAGGCCTTTAATTTGATACCACACACGGTATGAATTAAATAAAATTTATACAAAACAATTAACGATCGTCCAAAACAACTTTTTGACACTTGAGTTCAAATCTCCTCCGCGTGGCCTTTAATTTGATACCAAGCACCGTAGGAATTAAATAACATTTATACAAAACAATTAACGATCGTCCAAAACAACATTTTGACACTTGAGTTCAAATCTCATCCGCGAGACCTTCAATTTGATACCAAATACGGTAGGATTTAAATAATGTTTCTAAAAAACAATTGACAATCGTCACTTTATTTTAAATATACGTGAAACTTTTAATTTAGTACCAAACACGGCAGGATTAGAAATGAAAAACAACTCATGATAAAAAAAAAATATTCTGATTATTTTTTGACGTTTATTTAAACCAATCAAATGCTTTATTGTATGTCACGTGTCTGCGTTTTAACCAATCCTGTCATTATTATACTGAGAATAATGCTCTTGTGATAATTCCCGGCAATTTTCTCTGTAGCTTTTTTGTTTTTGTTGACAGATGTCAGATGTCAGATAGTTATCATCAATACAAGTAAAAATGAGCAAAAAAGATTGATTTAGTGGCTTGCCTGATGAAGAAATCAAAAAATAATCTAATTAAATATAACTCGAGAGTTCGATAAATCAGAAAATAATTCTCCAGTATCTTTCTCAAACTTGTCGCCATTTGGCTATAGCCACTCAAGCCCTACGGGCTTTCGTGGCTATTGCCTGGCAACAAGTTTTCGAAAGATCTGTCAAATTATTTTCAATTTATTCTCACCCTATTGTTATATTATTACTGAAATTAAATAAATATTTAATACGATCTTTTTATATTAAATAAGTATTAAACTTATTTAAATTTTACCGCCTAAAATACTTAGAAGCATCAAGGTTGTCGAGCAGAGACATCTGTGTATTTTTTGACGCGGAAAAGAAACCATCTATGAAGTGAAAAATAATTTTCAACTTTTTTGTGTTAGATAAGAATTTGAATTTTACCGCCTAAAATCCTTAAAAGAATCATGGTTGACGAACAAAGACATCTGTCATATTTATTTTGAATTTGAAAAAAATATAAAAAAAAAATTCACATTTAAAAAAATTACAAAATAGTAAACAATGTACGCACTATTATTCTAAACACAAATAAATTTGCCAAATTTATCTAACTTGTCTACAATTAAAGTAATGTATAATTAAAACTTCGAAGTGAACTGTCAAAAATGACAAGTTGTCATTCTTTTTTTCAACAATTAAAGATAAAGTGTATTGACAGTTCACTGTGAAATTTTAAAAATTAATTACTTTAATTCTAGAAAAGTTAGACAAGTATGGTAAATTTATTTCTGTTTAGAATAAATGGACGTACATGCTTAATACTTTGTAAAATTTTAAAACATCAATTAGAAATAAAAAAATGAATTTGAAAGTGAACTGTCAATACCCTTTATCTTTGAATTTTTAACAGAAGTAGCAACGCGTGTTATTTAACAAAAGCTACACGAAACAAAAAATTAGTTTATTTACTTAATATCTCGCACATCATGTGTAATAAAAATGTGAAATAATGAAAAGGCCCTATTCCCAGCCAAACTGTAGATGCCTGTAAAGGTTTCACTCGAATATATCAAACCGTGTAGGCTCTAGAGCTGCGCACAAATGGTTTCTAGGTAGCCAAAAATTTTAACTGAATAGTATATTGGACTAGCGGTCCGACCTGCTTCGCAGGTCTGACCCCTAGGCTCCGCGACACTGAAGAAGAAAGCAGTCTCTTTGTTCCTCGCTTCCAAGTCAGTAAATTGGCGAAGAAAGCACGTCACTTTGTGCCTAGCTTTCATGTCAATACATTGGCGAGGAAAGCTCGTCACTTCGTTCCTCGCTTTCATGTCAATACATAAGCGAAGAAAGCTCGTCACTGCGTTCCTCGCTTTCATGTCAGTGTCTCTTAACTTCCCGTCTCTAAAACAGTTCATTTAATACCCCTAAGTTAAGTTTCTAGTAATTTCCACAAAAACAATTGCTGATCGTAATTATTTATGATAAAGAAGGTTCATCACTACTTTTTCCAACTTTTTGAACTTGAAACGTTACACTCAATACTTCACAAGCTAGGTTTAGGGGAATTTTCAGAAAAGCAATTACCAATCATACTGATTTATAATAAATATCGGTCATTACTAAATTCCTCAATATATCACTTCTGAAACATTTTACTAGATACCCCACAGGTCGCAAATATTCATAAATTTTAAGGAAAATAATTGCCAATCGTAATTGATTTGCGAAAAAAAATATACCAAACACAATTAATAATATTCCGGGGATATTACCAAGACCACGTGTTTAAATTTTAACCCTGCAATATATTTCAAGTGACTTAAAAAAAATGATTATCTGCGAACTCCAAAAACATTTCATTTCATACCCCACAAGTTAGATACCTAAAAAAAATAATTTTAATTTAAATTAAACACATTGTGCAATAAAATTTGATCATATAATAAAAACTTTTGCCAATCTGACATTTCTATTGTCTTCTTGGCAATTTAAAAATACCGCTTATAATAATGTATAATAATTTGCATTCCATATTGTCGACTTTACCTAATCTAACGTCAAAGTAGAATAAAATCGTGAAATTTTAACGGAAATTTTTTTCCTTTAAATTTCGCGGTCTTTTAAATTTTTATAAAATTTGATCGTGTAATATCAACCTTACCCAGTCTTACGTTATCTTGTCAGTTACACTTCAAAGTACAACCGAAGCGAATAAATTTAAACTTGTCTATTCAAAATTCTCATTTGATACCAAACAATATTTTTCTGATGTCTTTATGAAAACAATCGACAGCCGCCATTTTCTATATTTTCATTTGTCCCGTCTATTCGACATCTTTCTTTGGATACCCAAAAATTGATTAAAAAAAAATTAAATCAAAAACAACTTAATTAATATTTGATCATGTGATAATGGCTGTTGTCAATCTGATATTTCTATTGGTAATTTAAAAATATTATCAATAATAATGTACAATAATTTGCATTCTCCTTCTTTGTCAACAAATTTGGCGGATTCACTTTATTATTACTAAATTTGATCGTGTAATACCAACTTTACATAAACTAACGTCCAGTAATATAAAAAAATTAAGTTGGAATTTTTTTTAAAATCTCAAAGTTTATTTTATTTTTATTAAATTTGGTCATGTTATAAATACTTCTGTCAATCTGGGATTTAAATTATTATCTTGTCAATTTAAAAGAACCGTCAATAATAATATATAATAATTTGCATATTACATTGTCGACAAATTTAACGCATTTACTTTTGATCGTGTAATACCGACTTTTTCTAGTTTAAAGCACAAAGTATTAACATAGGAAGAGACAAAACTCAATGTATTAAGTGTTGACAGCAGCGCACCAATACTAAGTGGAAGAAATATATTGACAGGTAGCGATTTCATTGCTATTTTGTACATTCAAAATTAAAAACATTCATTGAAATAAAAGTTTAAGAAGAAATATGTATATTTTATTTAATATATATTTTACATAATAAATATATATCTATTATGTACACAAAAAAAATAATAAATTGGACAATATAAATGAATGCTATTTGCTGCTCACATATAGGTGGTTCCGGATGACGATTTTTTTAAATAAGATGCCTACATGTGGAGGATTATTACAGTAAAATTAGCATAAAAATGAAAATTTTTTATTGGAAATTATTTTATCATTTAAATTTCGCGTTTTTTTTATTTTTTTATTAAATTTGATAATGTAATAAAGAATTCTGTTAATCGGACATTTCTATTATTAACTTGTCAATTTAAAAATACCGTCAATAATAATAAACAATAATTAGAATTCTATATTTTCGACAAATTTGGCGGATTAACTTTATTTTTACTTAATTTGATCGTGTAATACCGACTTTTCTCAGTTTAACGTCAAAATAGCATCAAATTGAAAAATGTTATTCGAAATAATTGTTTCCTGTCAAGTTCGCGGTTTTCTTCATTTTTATAAAATTTGGTCGTGTAATACCGTCCTTCTTCAGTCTAACGTCAGTTTGACAGTTATCCTTTGAAGTATAATTAGAGCTCTAGAAGAATAGGTATTCTCGTCCGCCATTTTGGGTCCAGATGTCATAAATAAAACAAGTTATTGGAATCCAGTTACTTAAAAAAAAACATTTAAAATTTCTATCTGTCAAATTTGAAAACATATTTCTTGAAATTCTTTAAAATCCAACTACACAAATCATACGGTAATATATTAGAAAGTATTCTGTACACTTACCTGTTAGATATGAAATATAATAATTAAGAGAATGATATATCACAATTATTAATCAATATCAACTTCAAATTTGACAGAAAAGAATTAAAGTAACTGGATTCCAATAATTTATTTTATTTATGACACTTGGACCCAAAATGGCGGATGAGAATACTCATATATTCTAGTGCCTTAGTATAATCATAGCAAAAAAATTTATTGGAAATAATAATTTGATTTAAATTTCCCGGTTTTATTTTATTTTCAGTAAATTTGATCGTATAATACAGATTTAGCGTCACCATAACATATAAACTTCAAAATGCAGACAAAAAGAAAAATTTTATTAGTCATTATTTTTAATTATTTTAATTGACTTGTCTAGAATTAATGTAATTTGTAATTAAAATTTCAAACACATCTGTCAAAAATAACACGTTGCACAAAAATTTGTAAGAAGTGACAGCTACAATATAAATTTTTGATTACAATAATGCAAATATTTGATTACAGTAATGAAAATACTTGATTACAACAATGAAACTCTTTCATTACAATAAATAATTATTTAAAACAATAAAAGTATATTATTATTCTAATCTCCATACCAATATTTTAAAACTGATCCTGGTCAAAATGTGTCCGTATAAATTACTGCCGAAAAATATTTCCTCTTGGAATATTAGCAGTTTGTTGACAGGGTAGAGTAGCATAGTTTTCATCATGAATATGACAACTTTCTTCATCGACTGTTTGAGATTTAAATAATTACGTAAAATAATTTAATTGAATTTAATAAGAAAACTGTTGACATATGTACTGTAATCTTCCTCTTCATGAATTTTTCTTATATTATATAATACAGCTAATGCTATATTGCTTCATTAGTATTTAATAATTTTATGCGTAATTCTATAGTTGATATCTTGTAAATACAACAAAATTTCATTTTATCATTGATGCTTGATTTATTTGTATATGTTTTTCTCTACAACATAAAATAAAAATATATCTTCCTACTATGTATTATATTAAATTTCACTATTTTAAAATGAAGAATCAACTTTTATACCGATTACCTGTCACTTTTAAAATGAAACCTTTCATTCGATGATTGAGAGCTTACACCCACACGATATACCGTAAAATGTAAAAATTTTTCACAGATTCAGGAATACATTATGTTTTCACTTTGATAGCCCTAGTACATCCATTACAATTAGTTTCATTGGTATTTAATCATTTCGTACATAATTTTATAAATTCTTCCGTGAAAATATAACCAAACTTTAGGTTGATTTTTTGATGGAATTCTTGAAATATGATTTCCCTGTAATATAATCGGAAAAATGTATATTGTACAATTACATTATACACACTTACCATTATTTATAATTAAATTTTGTTTGTATATGTAAAAAACAACATATTTAATCAATACACGATACTTCAACCTGTACAAGGATTTTGAATTAAAAAGTTGTATGTTTTCATTTTGACTGCTCCTAATTCGTCCAATACAATTTGTTTTATAAGTATTTATTAATTTCTTCCGAAATTCTATAGTATTTTCAAATTTAATTTGTTCTTTGTTCATGTAACCTAATTTATATATGACATTTATAATGAAATTCGTAATGAATTTCCTGCAAAATAATTAGGAGAATTGATATTCTATAATTAAATTATACACTTACCATGAATTTCATTTAATTTCAGTGTATTTGTTATTTAGTACGTGACCCAAACTATTTTTCATAAAATATTGACGTTTACAAATCAATATGAATTAATTGCATCTGTCAAAATATGTAAATCATTTCTACCACTTTAAATAATTTAGAAAATAGTACTCATGTTCGCTCCTTTATTCTAAACACAAATAAATATATATATATATATATATATATATATATATATATATATATATATATATATATATATATATATATATATATATATAGTGGCTTAACATTCCCTACGGGAGTAGCGCCGCTTCTTGTGAAGCTTTCTAAATCCGTTTATCGGAGGGGATCAGTCTCCATACTCTTCTTCTCGTTGTCTTTCTCTTTTACATCTTTTTTACTATTTCATTCCATTTTTTCCTGTCCTTTGCATCTTTTTTCCAATTTTTGCTTCCGGCTTCTTTGAAATCCTCTTCTACCTCTTTTATCCATGTTAGTCTTGGTCTTCCTCTTTTCCTTCTTCTTCCTGGGTTCCATTCTATTCAAATAAATATAGCAAACTTATCTAACCTGTCTACAATTAAAGTAATGTATAATTAAAATTTTGAACTGAACTGTCAAAAATGACAATTTGTCATTCTTTTTTAAAAAAAATTAAAGATAAAGTGTATTGACAGTTCACTTTGAAATTTTAAAAATAAATTACTTTAATTCTAGACAAGTTAGACAAGTATGGTAAATTTATTTCTGTTTAGAATAAATGGGCGTACATGCTTAATATTTTGTAAAATTTTAAAACATCAATTTAAAAATAAAAAAATGAATTTGAAAGTGAACTGTCAATACCCTTTATCTTTGAATTTTTAACAGAAGTAGCAACGCGTGTTATTTAACAAAAGCTACACGAAACAAAAAATTAGTTTATTTACTTAATATCTCGCACATCATGTGTAATAAAAATGTGAAATAATGAAAAGGCCCTATTCTCAGCCAAACTGTAGGTGCCTGTAAAGGTTTCACTCGAATATATCAAACCGTGTAGGCTCTAGAGCTGCGCACAAATGGTTTCTAGGTAGCAAAAAATTTTAACTGAATAGTATATTGGACTAGCGTCGACACTCGCCTACGGCGGGTGTCTCAGCTAGGGCTCCGCCATCTCTGAAAATCTCATAAAACTTATGTAGTTGCAATAATATAATAGGAAAAGGGTGATTAGTACGACATACGGCACACTACACAATATGGCATAATTCTTCCAGTTATAATTATTAATCTCGTCTCTTCGAGGCCTTATTTTGGCGACTAAATAAGTGAATTTTAAAAGAAATTTATATCAAATACAACTTTCACAAATATTTGTTCATATAATACCGATCTTTGTCAAACTTGTCCAAGTGGTCTGCAATTAAAATAATATTAAAAATTTCATTAAATTTGTAATTTTTTCTTTAGAATAACAAACTATTGTATTTAGAATTATACCGAACAATTCCGAATGCTAGCGTTGGAACCGGCAGTAAATTTAACTTTTTTTATTGCTATTTTCTTAAATTTTTTATTAGTTTTGAGAATATTATTTAATATAACATACTACATACTCCACAAAAATAGTTTCACAAAATATATATAAAGACAAAATAGTCCGTGGTAAGGTAGATATATATATATATATATATATATATATATATATATATATATATATATATATATATATATATATATATATATATCATTGTTGTAATCAAGCGTTTGAAGAAGTTCAACCAACCGCTTGCTGGAAACACACACATGGGCCACTGGTATAAATTTGTTACTATTGATCGCATTAGAAAAATCTAAATAATCCAAATATTTTATTTTATTTTTAATGTCCCGTAATTATTATAATACCTACAACAAATATTTCAAAATTAATACAACAAATGAAATCATACACCAAGCACCTGAATGTTGTAGATTAAATTTGATAATTTGAGTAGAAGTATAAAGTGTGGTGTGTACTGTAAATTTTCATTTATAAAATAATTGTACAAAAATAACCTTAATAACAAATTTCTCCAATTGGTTACGTCAAAATATCAAAACCTTTTCAACTACCTTTACTTCTTGAAATTTCTTTTACAAATGTTTTCGCTATCGTATTACTGATAAGTATAATCCACATTTTAATATATCAATTATGTTTCTGTGGAATATGGTGATTGAATAACCTTTTTGTAACAAGTTAATTTCGAAATATTTTAATTCATAACACTTGTCGTATACAAAAACATAGCATGGAGCATATATCACACATTTGAACACAATTTGTCAGATTGAGATCGCCCTGTCTTCAAAATATGATTGGTTTCACTATATTTTATGCATTTCTTACTTATTTCTAACTATTCTTGTCATTGGACTATGGAATAAGGTAATTTATGTTTAACCTACAAAATAAAATGTATTAAAACTCGAAATACTTGCATTGCATTGGCAGTGCCCTGTGCACATAACTTACCATTTAAAACTTGTATCAAAGAATACAACAATGCATTGATTACTCTAAACACTGATTACAACAAAGAATTATTACAATCTCATTGACTTTTGCCTGAAGAATAACCACATATAATGAAATTGTTGGACTTTATTAAATCCTTAAACTGGCCGTGAATTCTAGGCATTTCGGAATTTTTCAACTTTTGTAGAAACGTTTTTTTTAATGATTTTTTTTATAAATTTAGAAATTAGTTAACATATTTGCGCATTTATTGTAAACATAAATAAATTCACGAAAATTTCCCAGCATGTCTGCAATTAATGCAATTTATATTTAAAATTTCAAACTGAACTGTCAAAAATGACAAGTATTTATTCATTTACCATTCAAACGGCATGTACAGCATTGTTCAGAAATTATGCCCCATAACCCATCCACAGATACCGAAACCGAATGAAAAATCGACTTACGTTGTCGCTGGTCGAATGAGAAAGATAAACGATACGAAATGAAGGACAGATATATAATCTTTCTTTTACCTGAGTCAGGTAAACACCTCGTAGATATTCTGATATTACAATATTTGGCAAAAGTAACTTCTTGAACTCTGCGACCCATGTTGAAAATTAATATCATTTTCAGCAGAAATAAAACAAAAACCTTCTACTACATATTAAATTCAAATTATCTGATAACTAATGGTTAAAATCTGAATCAATTAGCTACAAAGAAATTATTTGTAACCGTGTCACCAATATAAAATAAAGGAATTTCAATGCTATTTTTTGATATTGCTTTAAATTTTTACATATTCACTTCACAGTAAAAGTATAAATATAAAAGAATTAAAAGAGGCATAAAATACAGTTGGTTACCTAAATATTACACATCAAATTATAATTAATAGTTATTAGGAAAATTGTAACACGGCCATTTAAAATTTAATCATCAAATATATTAATATATACAAGTATCATGCAAGTTTAAAAATAAATATCACAAAAAGTGTCGTCAATAAATACAACAAATATATCATATAAGTTTAAAAATAATTATCACAAAGTGTTTATAATTACAATTAATATATATCATACAAGTTCAAAAATAAATATCACAAAAAGTGTCGTCAATATATACAAAAAATATGCCATGCAAGTTGAAAAATAAATATCACAAAAGTATTGTCAATATATACAAAAAATATATCATGCAAGTTCAAGAATATATATCACAAAAAGTGTCGTCAATAGATACAATAAATATATCATACAAGTTCAAAAATAAATATCACAAAAAGTTTCGTCAATATATACAACAAATATATCATACAAGTTTAAAAATAAATATCACAAAAAGTGTCGTCAATATATACAAAAAATATGCCATGCAAGTTTAAAAATAAATATCACAAAAAGTGTCGTCAATATATACAAAAAATATGCCATGCAAGTTTAAAAATAAATATCACAAAAAGTGGCGTCAATAGATACAATTAAAATAGACAAATATTAACATTAGTAAAATGTGTAAAAATCATAATAAAAACCTAATATTTACACCAATAGCCGTTGTTTTCAATAACAGCTTCTACTCGCCGCGGCATCGAATTAATCAAATTCTGGCAGTACTCGCTTCCACGTAGATCCTCCCAGACGCGAAGAACATTTTGTCGAAGTGCTGCTTTCGTTCGCACATTTCCTGTCCCTCTCTGCACCATTGTCGCCCACACGTTTTCGATGGGGTTCAAGTCCGGAGACTTAGCAGGCCACTGTAGTAAAGTTATTTCCGGATGATCGTTGAACCAGGATTTTACAATTCTTGCGGTATGAACCGCAGAATTATCCTGTACAAAAAAAAAGTTGCCATCAGGAATTATCATCCTTACAGACGGCAACATAACTTCCTCCAAAATTTCTAAATAATAGGCTGCATTCATTTTGATATTTTAGAATGTATTAACTTTCTTTGTTTGCTGCGCTCAAAAGATTTCATGTTCGCAAAATAATACTGTCAAACGATTTTAAAATGACCGAGAAGTTTACTAATTCCTTTAGATCTTCCAACATTAAATATTAAGCGGAGACTTAAATGTTTGTTTCCATGTTACATTGTGGTATTAACAATATATTCAAAAAAAACAATTCGCGACGTGTTTACGGTTTTACCGCAATTATGGTTATACCGTTACTGCGATAAATAAATTGAACACTTCTGCTAAACTGTATAATATTTAACGTTTACCATATGAAATGATACTTTTTACACGTCCCGGGACCGAGATATATAAAAAAATATTTCAATTATTAAAAAAATACAAGCCGAACCTAGGCATTTTACAGTTTTAATAATGAATAACCATAGAAATGGAATTAAATTCAAGCAAATATTTAACGTTTTTCATAAGCAAAGTAAGGAAGTGGACATTTCCATTTTTGATATTTTTGATGGTATTTTTAGCCTTTATCAAAGAAGTGAAATGAAATTTGTTCTCTAATTTAGGTGTAAATTTTTAATCTCTTCAACTTTTATGCAAAACATTTTTCTCCCCTAATTTATTTATTGACAAGATAAAAGTTCGAATATCGAAATATATATATATATATAATTGTTATTAAATTTTTTTAATAATATTTTTATTTGTATGTATATTGATAAATATTTTGTTATAAGTCATAAATATTTGATGATATTTACATTACAATATTAATATTATTAGATTTCAAGAAGTTTGGATGTCTCATCGAACTTGTGTTCGCATTTAACATTCACTTGCATTTTGCCAAATATTGTAACATCAGAAGCGAGAAAATTTTTAATCTCTACGAGGTGTTTACCTGGCTCAGGTAAACAAAGGATTATACATATATCTGTCCTTCATTTCGTATCGTTTATCTTTCTCATTCGAACAGCGACAACGTAAGTCGATTTTTCATTCGGTTTCGGTATCTGTGGAGGGGTTATGGGGCATAATTTCTGAACAATGCTGTACAATCAAAGTGAAAATTTTTATTTGAAATTATTTTCATTTTCTTTAAATTGACTTTTTAAAAATTTACAAATTTATAAGTATATTTGTTCATTTATTCTAAACACAAATAAATTTACAAAAATTATCCAGCTTGTCTACAATTAATGTAATTAATATATTAAATTTCCAACTGAACTGTCAAAAATGACAAGTTTCATTCGTTTATTCAAATTACGTGATCGTAAAACAGTAAAATTTCACAAGTTACTTGGATACTTGAAAAATTTCGCCTTTTTTGGCCATTTTGAAGGTCAAAATGAGGTAAAATAAAAAATCTGCTCCGAAAAGGCACTAAACGAAAAAATGTAGTATTTAACACTGAAAGTTTCATGTAAATCGGTTACTCCGTCTAGGCTGTAAAAATGAGCAACTGCCAGGGGTAAAAATATTGAAAACACGTTATGCTGTTTAGTATATAAGACTAGCGGTCCGACCTGCTTCGCAGGTCTGACCCCTAGGCTCCGCGACACTGAAGAAGATAGCAGTCTCTTTGTTCCTCGCTTCCAAGTCAGTAAATTGGCGAAGAAAAATAAAAAATAAATTGCAAGTTTTCTCAAATACCTTAAATTAGTTAGCAAGCAATTGTCGAAGAAAGTTTGTCTCTTTGTTCCCCGCTTACTTGTTAGTAAATTGGCGAACAAAGCTCGTCACTTCGTTCCTCGCTTTCATGTCAGTGGATTGGCATTAAATACCCCTAAGTTAGGTTTCTAGTAATTTCCACAAAAACAATTGCTGATCCTTATTATTTATGACAAAGAAGATTCATCACTACTTTTTCCTAATTTTTGAGCCGAAAACATTGCATTCAATACTCCACAAGCTATGTTTAGGGGAATTTTCAGAAAATTAATTGCCAATCGTATTGATTTGTAATAAAGATGGGTCATGGTTCCTCAATATTTCACTTCTAATACATTTGGTACTCCACAGGTCGCATATTCACGAATTTTAATGAAAATCAATTGCGGAAAGTGTATTAATTTTTACCACTACAATAGATTTTAATTGACTTAAAAAAATAACTATCTGCCAACTCCTAAAACATTTAGTTAGATAAACTACAAGTAGGGTATCTAAAAAAATTTAAAAAAAATTTAAACCATTGTTGATCGTAACGATTTGAGATGAAATTTCGTCACTTCGACCTTTCTTTCGATACCGAATAAGTTATTTTTAATACAAATTTATATTAAATAAAACTTGCATTAATATTTGATCATGTAATGAAGACTTTTGTCAATCTGGCATTTCTATTGTCTTCTTGGCAATTTAGAAATACCGTCAATAATAATCTATAATTATTTGCATTCCATATTGACAAATTTGGCAGATATACATTATTTTACCGAAATTTGTTCGCGTATTACCTACCTTATCCAGTCTTAAGTCAACTTGTCAGTTACACTTCAAAGTAAAATCGAAGCGAAAAAATTAAAACTTGTTCATCAAGGTTATTATTTGATACCAAACACAATTTTCTAATGACTTTTATGAAAACAATCAACCAGCCTCCATTTTTTATATCATCATTTGTTCAGTCTATTTGACACCTTTCTTTTGATACCCGCGTCACTAAAGAAGATTAAAACTGTAGAAAAATAAAATGAGTAGTCTTAAATAACTACCATTTAATACCAAGCAAATGGCACAGCAAGCTACGTTCCTCGCTTCCATGTCAGTAAATTGACGAAGGAAGCTCGTCACTTCGTTCCTCGCTTCCATATCAGTACATCGACGAAGCAAGCTCGTCACTTCGTTACTCGCTTCCATGATACTACTTTGCGACACTTGAGTTTAAATATAAACTTTAAATGTAGTACCAAACAATTGACGTTCGTGCAAAATAACTTTTTGATACTTAAGTTTAAATCTGCTCCATGAGACTTTTAACCTAATATCAAACACGGTAGGATTAATATAACATTTACAGAAAACCATTGATAAACACCCAAAACAACTTTTTGACACTTTAGTTCAAACCTCCTCTGCGAGACCTTTAATTTGATTCCAAACACGGTAAGATTAAAGCTGGATTCAGAGATTGCGTAGTAAACATAGCATAGGAATTCACAGCACAGGAAAACATATAAACTAAAAACCAATTCACAGATTGTACAGCAAACATAGAACTGTTGTATGTAGATAACTTCATGTCAGTATTTGTTGCTGATTTCATAAATTTTATTTAGCTGTCACTTGTTACTTCTGTCAAAGATAGTGTTTGTCTCAGGTTAATTTAATAGTTTTAAAGTAGTTTGTATTAATATAATGAACAGAAACAAATGTCAACGAAGTTGTCAACATTCGCACGCGTCGTAGTAGGCGTGGTGTAACTACGAAAACTCACGAAACATAGCGCACATGGCCGAACATGGCAAAACATAGCTTCGAAATAAAATATAACCAATTCCCCATGTTTTGCTGTGTTGTGATATGCTATGTCTGTAACTCTGAATCAGTACACGCTTTTCCATATGTTCATTTTCTATGTTTTCTGCGATATGCTATGCTATGTATACTACGCAATCTCTGAATCCAGCTTTAAATAACATTTATAAAAACAATAAACGATCGCCCAAAATAAATTTTTGATACTTGAGTTTAAATCTCATGATTGAGACCTTTAATTCAATACCAAACACAGTAGGGTTCAAATAATATTTATAAAAAACAAATGACGATCGTCCAAAATAATTATACTTAAGTCTAAATCTGATGTGTGAGACCTTCAATTTAATACCAAACACGGCATGATTTAAATAACATTTAGAAAAAACAATTAACGATCGTCTAAATTAACTTTATGAAACTCGATTTTAAATCAGTGCTGTAAAACTTTTAATTTAGTACCAAACACGGCAGGATTATAAAATAACTTTTTGACAATTCTACGGATTTAGATAAAAAAAAATTCGGAAATTGATTATTAATATTTAAAACGATCTTTTTGTAGTTGTGTGTTAATCTCTGACAAAAGTTGTATGTTGTTCAAGGAGGAAAGTTGTGTGTTTGACACTGACAAAGGTAGTATGTTTTTAATTGAGAGAATTTGTGTATTTACCAATAACACATATGTATGTTTTTAATTGAGGGAAGTTGTGTGTTAACCACTGACGAAAGTTGAATGGTTTTCATTGAGGGAAGTTCTGTGTTTACTATTGACAAAAGTTGTATACTTTGAAGTGAGGAAAGTTTTGTGTTTACCACTGGTAAAAGTTTTATGTTTTTCATTGCGGGAAGTTTTGTGTTAACCACTGACGAAAGGTGTATGTTTTTCATTTAGGGAAGTTGTGTGTTAACCACTGACAAAATTTGTATGTTTTCCAATAAGGGAAGTTGTGTGTTTACAACTGACAAAAGTTGCATGTTTACCATTTAGGGAAATGGAGCGTTTTCCATTGAGGGAAGTTGGCACTTTGTTCCTCGCTTCCATGTCAGTACAATTTTTGTGATATGTTGTGTGTTTCACGCTGACAAAAATTGTATTTTTTTTATTAAGGGAATTTGTGTGTCAACCACTGGCAAACGTAGTATGTTTTTCATTGAGGGAATTTGTGTATTTACCAATAGCACAAGTTGTATGTTTTTAATTGAGGGAAGTTGTGTGTTAACCGCTGACGAAAGTTGAATGATTTTCTTAGAGGGAAGTTGTGTGTTTAGCACTGACAATAGTTGTATGTTTTGCAGTGAGGGTAGTTTTGTGTTTCCCACTGGTAAAATTTTATGTTTTTCATTGAGGGAAATTGTGCGTTAACCACTGACGATATGTGTATGTTTTTCATTGAGAGAAGTTGTGTGGTAACCACTGACAAAAGTTGTATGTTTTCCAAGGTGGAAAGTTGTGTGTTTACCACTGAGAAAAGTTGTATGTTTTGCAATGAGCGAAGTTGTGTGTTTCCCACTGACGAAAGGTATATGTTTTATTATTGATGAAAGTTGTGTGTTAACCACTGACGGAAGTTGTATTTTTTCCATTGCGGGAAGTTGTTTGTTCATCACTGAAATATTTTCATTTGATTCTAACAATTGGCGAAGAAAACTCATCACTGCGTTCCCCGCTCCAATGTCAGTACATCTGCGAAGCAAGCTCGTCACTCCATTCCTCGCTTCCATGTCAGTACAAGTTTTGAGGGAAATTGTGTGTTAACCACTGACGGAAGATGTACTTTTTTTAGGGAAGTTGTGTGTTTACCACTGTCGAAAGTTGTAAGTTTTCCATTGAGGGAAGTTGTTTGTTCACCACTGAAATATTTTCATTTGATTCCAACAATTGGCGAAGCAAGCTCGTTCCTTGTTTCCATGTGCAGTACATTGGCGAAGCTAGCTCGTCACTCCATTCCTCGCTTCCATGTCAGTACATAAGCAAAGCTAGCTCGTCACTTCGTTCTTTGCTTCCATGTCAGTACAAATTTTTAAGGAAGTTGTGTGTTTCCCACTGACGAAAGTTGCATGTTTTTTAGTGAGGAAAGTTGTGTGTTAACCACTGACAAAATTGTATGATTTTATTGAGGGAAGTTGTGTGTTAACCACTCACCAAAGTTATATGTATTTCATTGGAGAAAGTTGTGTGTTTACCAGTGACGAAAGTAGTATTTTTTTAATTGGGGGAATTTTTTGTTCGTTGTTCAGAGATTTTTCGAATTTAGTGTAAAAGTTGTGTATTTCTTATTGGTCGAAATTCAGAATTTTTTATTGAAAGAAGTTATGTTTTCCATTGTTACAATAATGTGATTCCCACTGAAAGAAATGATAATGACTATATTTTCGTTATCTTTTTCAGATTAAATAATAGATACCAAATTACTTCCAAAACTTCCTGAAATTATGTAAAATTTGTATAAATAACTGCAAATTAAAACGTCAAACGTGACATTGAAACTGCTATTCATTTAAAAATACATGTAAATTTAAACGTCAAAACTGACATTCAAACTGTTATTCATTTTAAAATCAACAAACTCCACTTTCATAGCAACATACACACTTTGATCCGTTCACCCATTTCCGCCTTATTTATTTAATATCTCGCACATCATGTGTACTAAAAATGTAAATTCATAAAAAGGCGCTATTCTGAAAAAATCTCTAACTTCCGGTAAAGGTTTCACTAAAATCCGTCAAACCGTCTAGGCTCTAGAGCTGCGCACAAATTTTGGTTACTAGGCAGATGAAAATATAGATATATAGAGAATGAATGATGCCTTTTAGTATATGGGACTAGAGGCCCGACCTGCTTTGCAGGTATGTCCCCTAGGCTCCGCGTCACTGAAGAAAATTACAACTGAAAATATAGAAAAATAATTTGGGTAGTCTTAAATAATTTCCAATTTATACCAAACAATTGACGAAGCAAGCTCGTCACTACGTTCATCGCTTCGACGTCAGTACATTGACGAAGAAAGCTCGTCACTTCGTTCCTCGCTTCCATGTCAGTGCATCGACGAAGCAAGCTCGTCACTACGTTCCTCGCTTCCATGTCAGTACATTGGCGAAGCAAGCTTGTGCCTTCGTTCCTCGCTTTCAAAACAGTGCATGGGCGAAGCAAGCTCGTCACTATGTTCCTCGTTTCTATGTCAGTACATTAACGAAGAAAGCTCGTCACTTCGTTCCTCGCTTTCAAGTCAGTGCATGGCGAAGCAAGCTCGTCACTTCGTTTCTCGCTTTTATGTTACTACTATTTGGCACTTTAGTTTAAATATCTTCCGTGAGATATTTAATTCAATAACAAACACGTTAGGATTTAAATAACATTTATTAAAAAACAATTGACGATTTACCAAAATAACTTTTTGACACTTGAGTTGAAATATCCTTCATGAGACTTTCAATTTGATACCAAACACGGTAGGATTTAAATAATACTTATAAAAAACAATTGACAATCGTCCAAAATACCTTTATGATACTTTATTTTAAATCTCTAACGTGAAACTTTTAATTTAATACCAAACACGGCAGGATTAGAAATAAAAAACAACTGATGATAAAAAAAAATAATTCTGAAATTGATTATAAATATTTAAAACGATCTTTTTATATTAGATAACTAATTAACTTGTTTAAATTTTTCCACCTAAAATACTTAGAAGTATCGATGTTGTCGATCAGAGACATCTGTTGTATTTTTTGAGAAGAAAAAGAAACCATCTATGAAGCGAAAAATAATTCTCAACTTTTTTATGTTAGATAAGAAGTTAACTCATTTGAATTTTACCGCCTAAATTCCTTAAAAGAATCGAGGTTGACGAACAACGACATCTGTCATAATTATTTTAAATTTAAAAAAAAATATGAAAAAAAAAAATTCAAATTTAAAATAATTACAAAATAATAATAATGTTTGCATATTTATTCTAAACACAAATAAATCGCCAAACTTGTCTAACTAAACTACAATTAAAGTAATTTATATTTAAAATTTCAGACTGAAATGTCAAAATAACTAGTTGCACAAAAATTTGTGAAAAGTGAAAGCTACATTTTTTATTTTTTTAATTGACTTTTAATATACTTAGAAAGTAGTACACATGTTTGTTCATTAATTCTAAGCACAGATAAATTTACAAAACATCTTCAAGTTATCTAGAATATGTGTAATTTATACTTAAATTTTGAAACAGATCTGTCAGAAATGACAAATTGAACATAAATTTTTGTAAAGTTACAACCAGAATCAACAAACTCCACTTTCATAGCAACCGCACACTTTGATCCATAAACCTTTTTTATTTAAAATCTCGCACATCATGTGTAATAAAAATGTGAATTCATAAAAAGGCGCTATTCTGAAGAAATCTCTAACTGCCGGTAAAGGTTTCACTGAAATCCGTCAAACCGTCTAGGCTCTAGAGCTGCGCACAAATTTGGTTACTAGGCAGATGAAAGTATAGATATATAGAAAGTGAATAAGCCTTTTAGTATATGGGATAGCGGTCCGACCTGCTTCGCAGGTCTGACCCCTAGGCTCCGCGACTCTAAGGAAGTTAGCAACTAAAACTATAGGAAAATAAATTGCAAGTTTAAGATACCTTAAATTTGTTAGCACCCAATTGTCGAAGAAAATTTGTCTCTTTGTTGCCCGCTTCCTTGTTAATAAATTGGCGAAGAAAGCTCGTCACTTTGTTCCTCGCTTTCATGTCAGTGCATTGGCATTAAATACCCCTAAGTTAGGTTTCTAGTAATTACCACAAAAACAATTGCTGATAGGTATTATTTATGACAAAGAGGATTCATCACTACTTTTTCCTATTTTTTGAGACTAAACCATTGCATTCAATACTCCACAAGGTAGGTTTAGGGAAATTTTCAGTAAATTAATTACCAATCGTACTGATTTGTAATAAAGATGGGTCATTTCTAAGTTCCTCAATATTTCACTTGTAAAACATTTCACTTGGTACTCCACAAGTCGCATATTCATGAATTTTAATGAAAACAATTGCCGATCAAAATTGGTTTGCGGAAAAAATTACAAAAAATACAATAGATTTTTCGTGGACATTACCAAGATAAAGTGTTTTAATTTTTGCCCCTTCAATAGATTCCAAAAATAACTATCTGCCAACCCCTAAAACATTTAGGGCCAGTTTTACAATCGAAGGTTAACTAAGAGTTTGTAGTAAACTAGAAGTTAACCAACACTTACCGTTTTACAAATAAAGATTATGGGTTAACTTGTAGTTTACTTTTACCAAAACATTAGGTTGTAGTTAACTTTTAGTTTTACTTTGACTATCAGTTCGTAACCTCGAATTGTGACATTTTGAATATACGAGTATAAAAATGAATGATTTTGAAGTAAATGCGTTTAGTGACGATGAAGATGAATTAATTCGACGCACAAAAATAATTAGGCATAGACCAGACTCTTTTGAAGAATACGATTATTTGGATTTTTTAAATCAGTTTAGATTGACAAAAAGAACTAATAGAATAGATATTAGATGAAACTGGAGGTTTTGCAGCATCCAACAAACAGGTATACTCGTAATTGTCAAATATTTGTAACAGCAGTTACATTAAATAATTTTAGAAATGATTGTCTTTCACCAATAAATCGACACTGACATTTCGATTTTATGTATATTTATGGAAGTTTTTTGAGTATTGCAGTAGATTTTACAGGTGTCAGTGCAGTTTTAGCTAATTTGAGACTACATTATATAAAAAAGCTTCAAACAGAAGTAGGAATTCACAATTTACAGACAAAAGTTTTTCGAAATTGATATTTCGTTTTCAAATATGTTGCAGTTCTTTTTGTTGTACGGGAAGAAATTTTTTCTTTAATTACCTTCCACGCATGTGCTTTCTGCTGCCAATTTACAGCCCCTGTCTTTTTGTTTTAATAACATCTTTATTTTTATTTTTAATAAATCCTCTTAATATTTATTGAAGTTATCACATCCTTTATATTTATCAGTTGATTCGTTCGTATATCATATTTTAATTAATATACTCACTTCAACATTTCATTATTAATATACTACATTTATTAAAGCAAATACTTCCGAAATATTATTGCTTTTGACATTGACAGTTCTCCAATAAATAAATGTTTCATAATTTACGGAGTACCAACATTCGGTAAACTTGCAGTTAGTAAACTTTCATTAATAAAATGATTGAAAAACACTTTCCAAGTTAACTCGAAGTAAACTTGCAAGTTAGGTTCAGCTTACCAAAAGAGTTAACCATCGATTGTAAAACCGGGCCTTAGTTAGATAAACTACAAGTTAGGTATCTACAAAAATTTTAAAAAAAGTTTAATCAATGGTCGATAGTAACAATTTTTGATAAAATTACGTCACTTTGACCTTTCTTTCGATACCGAATAAGTGATTTTTAAAAAAATTTATATTAAATACAACTTGCATTAATATTTGATCATGTAATGAAGGCTTTTGTCAATCTGACATTCTTGGCAATTTAGAAATACCGTCAATAATAATGTTTAATAATTTGCATTCCATATTGACAAATTTGGCAGATATACATTATTTTTACTAAATTTGTTCGTGTAATACCAACCTTATCCAGTCTTACGTCAGCTTGTCAGTTACACTTTAAAGTACAATCGAAGCGAAAAAATTAAAACTTGTCCATCAAGATTCTTATATGATACCAAACACATATTTCTAATGGCTTTTATGAAAACAATCGGCCAGCCTCCATTTCTTATATTATCATTTGTTCAGTCTATTCGACACCGTTCTTTTGATACCCGCGTCACTAACACTTCAACGGTAGAAAAATAAAATGAGTAGTCTTAAATAACTACCATTTAATACTAAACAAATGGCGAAGCAAGCTCATCACTACGTTCCTCGCTTCCATGTCAGTTAATTGCCGAAGAAAGCTCGTCACTTCGTTCTTAGTTTCCATGTCAGTACATCGGCGAAGCAAGCTCGTCACTTCGTTCCTCGCTTCCATGATACTACTTTGTGGCACTTAATTAATTACCAAACAATTGACGATTTTTGATAATTAAGTTTAAATCCGCTCCATGAGATTTTTTAATTTAAATCAAACACGGTAGGATAAAAATAACATTGCACAAAACAATTGATAAACGCCCAAAACAACTTTTTGACACTTTAGTTCAAACCTCCTCTGCGATATCTTTAATTTGATTCCAAACACTGTAGGATTTAAAAAACATTTAAAAAAAAATGACGTTCGTCCAAAATAACTTTTTGACACTTGAGTTTAAATCTCATGAGCGAGATCTTTTATTCAATACCAAACACGGTAGAATTTAAATAACATTTATACAAAACAATAGACAATCACCCAAAATAACTTTTTGACACTTGAGTTAAAACCTCTTCTCCGAGACCTGTAATTTGATTCCCAACACGGTAGGATTTAAATAACATTTTTAAGAAACAATTGACGTTCGTCCAAAATAACTTTTTGACACTGGAGTGTAAATCTCATGAGCGAGATCTTTAATTCAATACCAAACACGGTTGGATTTAAATAACATTTATACAAAACAATTGACAATCGCACAAAACAACTTTTTGCCCCTTTAGTTCAAACCTCTTTTGCGAGACCTTTAATTCAATACCAAACACGGTTGGATTTAAGTAACATTTATACAAAACAATTGACAATCGGCCAAAATAACTTTTTGCCACTTTAGTTTAAACCTCTTTTGCGAGACCTTTAATTTGATTCCAAACACTTAAGGATTTAAATAACATTTATAAAAAACAATTGACGTTTGTCCAAAATAACTTTTTTATACTTGAGTTTAAATCTCATGAGCGAGACCTTTAATTCAATACCAAACACGGTAGGATTTAAATAACATTTATACAAAACAATTGACAATCACCCAAAATAACTTTTTGACACTTGAGTTCAAACCTCTTCTCCGAGACCTGTAATTTGATTCCCAACATGGTAGGATTTAAAAAACATTTATAAAAACAATTAACGATCGACCAAAATAATTTTTTGATACCTGAGTTTAAATCTCATGATTGAGACATTTAATTCAATACCAAACACGCTAGGTTTTAAATAACATTTATAAAAAACAAATGACGATCGCCCAAAATAATTTTTTGACACTTGAGTTTAAGTCTGATGAGTGAGACCTTCAATTTAATGCCAAACACGGCAGGATTTAAATAACATTTAGAAAAAACAATTAACGATCGTGTAAAATAATTTTGTGACACTTGATTAGAAATAAAAAACAATTGATGATTGTTTAAAATCACTTTTTGTTAATTCTACAATTTTAGATAAAAAAAATCTGAAATTGATTATAAATATTTAAAACGAACTTTTTATATTAGATAAGTAATTAACTTGTTTAAATTTTACCGCCTAAAATACTTAGAAGCATCGATGTTGTGGAGCAGAGACATCTGTTGTATTTTGTGAGATTATAAAGAAACCATGTATGAAGTGAAAAATAATTCTCAACTTTTTTTATGTTAGATAAGAAATTAACTCATTTGAATTTTACCGCCTAAAATCCTTAAAAGAATCCAACGACATTTGTCACATTTATTTTAAATTTGAAAAAAATATGAAAAAAAAATTCAAATTTAAAATAATTACAAAATAATAATTATGTTCTCATATTTATTCTAAACACAAATAAATTACCAAACTTGTCTAACTGAAATACAATTAAAGTAATTTTTATTTAAAATTTCAGACTGAAATGTCAAAATAACTAGTTGCACAAAAATTTGACTTTTAAAATATTTTCAAAATAGTACACATGTTTGCTTATTTATTCAAAACACATATAAATTTGCAAAACATCTTCAAGTTGTCTAGAATATATGTATTTTATACTTAATTTTTTAAACAGATCTGTCAGAAATGCCAAATTGAACATAAATTTTTGTAAAGTTACAACCAGAATCAACAAACTCCACTTTGATAGCAACCCGCACACTCTGATCCGTAAACGAATTTCCGCCTTATTTATTTAATATCTCGCACATCATGTGTACTAAAAATGTAAATTCATAAAAAGGACCTATTCCAAAACAATCTCTATATGCCTGTAAAAGTTTCACTTAAATCCGTTAAACGGTCTAGGCTCTAGAGCTGCGCACATTTTTAGTTACTAGGCAGATGAATCTATATATAGAGAACCACTCAAGCCTTTTAGTATATAGGACTAGCGGTCCGACCTGCTTCGCAGGTCTGACCCCTATGCTCCGCGACTCTGAAGAAGATGGCAACTAAAACTATTTGAAAATAAATTGCAAGTTTTCTCAAATTTGTTAGCAAGCAATTGTCGAAGAAAGTTTGTCTCTTTGTTCCCCGCTTCCTTGTTAGTAAAATGGCGAAGAAAGCTCGTCACTTCGTTCCTCGCTTTCATGTCAGTGCATTGGCAATAAATACCCCTAAGTTAGGTTTCAAGTAATTTCCACAAAAACAATTGCTGGTCGTTATTATTTGTGATAAAGAAGATTCATTACTACTTTTTCCTACTTCTTGAGTCTAAAATATTGCATTCAATACTCCACAAGCTAGGTTTAGGGGAATTATCAGAAAAGCAATTGCTAATCGTACTGATTTGTAATAAAGATGGGTCATTTTTAAGTTCCTCAATATTTCACTTCTAAAACATTGCACTTGGTAATCCACAGGTCGCATATTCATGAATTTTAAAGAACAACAATTGCCGATCGTAATTGGTTTTCGGAAAAAATTACAACAAATACAATAGATTTTTCGTGGACATTACCAAGATAAAGTGTTTTAATTTTTACTCCTGCAATAGATTTCAATTGACTTTAAAAAAATAACTATCTGCCAAATAATAAAACATTTAGTTACATAAATTACAAGTTAGGTATCTACAAAAATTATTAAAAAAAGTTTAAACAATTGTCGATCGTAACGATTTGTGATAAAATTTCGTCACTTCGACCTTTCTTTCGATACCGAATAAGTGATTTTTATTGGAAATTTATATTAAATACAACTTGCATTAATATTTGATCATGTAATGAAGACTTTTGTCAATCTGACATTTGTATTGTCTTATTGGCAATTTAGAAATACCGTCAATAATAATGTATAATAATTTGCATTCCATATTGAAAAATTTGGCAGATATATATTATTTTTACTAAATTTGTTCGTGCAATGCCAACCTTATCTAGTCTTACGTCAGCTTGTCAGTTACACTTCAAAATACAATCGAGGCGAAAAAATTAAAACTTGTCCATCAAGATTCTTATTTGATACCAAACACATTTTTATAATGACTTTTATGAAAACAATCGGCCAGCCTCCATTTTTTATATTATCATTTGTCCAGTCTATTTAACACCTTCCTTTTGATACTCGCGTCACTAAAGAAGATTACAACTGTAGAAAAATTTTATTAATAGTCTTAAATAACTACCATTTAATAACAAACAAATGGCGAAGCAAGCTCATCACTACGTTCCTTGCTTCCATGTCAGTATATTGACGAAGAAAGCTCGTCACTTCGTTCCTCGCTTCCATGTCAGAACGTCTACAAAGTAAGCTCGTCACTTCGTTCCTCGCTTCCATGATACTACTTTGTGACACTTGAGTTTAAATATGGATATTAATTTAATACCAAACAATTGACGATCGTGCAAAATAACTTTTTGACACTTAAGTTTAAATCCGCTCCATGAGACTTTTAATTTAATAACAAATACGGTAGGATAAAAATAACATTTACACAAAACAATTGATAAACGCCCAAAACAACTTTTTGACACTTTAGATTAAACCTCCTCTGCGAGACCTTTAATTTGATTCCAAACAGGATAGGATTTAAATAACATTTATAAAAAACAATTGACGTTGGTCCAAAATAACTTTTTGACACTTGAGTTCAAATCTAATGAGTGAGACCTTTAAATCAATACCAAACACGGAAGGATTTAAATAACATTTATACAAAACAATTGACCATCGCCCAAAACAACTTTTTGCCACTTGAGTTCAAACCTCTTTTGCGAGACCTTTAATTTGATTCCAAACACTGTAGGATTTAAATAACATTTATAAAAAACAATTGACGTTCGTCCACAAAATCTTTTTGACACTTGAGTTTAAATCTCATGAGTGAGACCTTTAATTTAGTACCAAACACGCTAGTATTTAAATAACATGTATACAAAACAATTGACAATCGCCCAAAACAACTTTTTGACACTTGAGTTCAAACCTTCTCTGCGAGACCTTTAATTTGATTCCAATCAGGATAGGATTTAAATAACATTTATACAAAACAATTGACCATCGCCCAAAACAACTTTTTGCCACTTGAGTTCAAACCTCTTTTGCGAGACCTTTAATTTATTCCAAACACTGCAGGATTTAAATAACATTTATAAAAAACAATTGACGTTCGTCCACAAAATCTTTTTGACACTTGAGTTTAAATCTCATGAGTGAAACCTTTAATTTAGTACCAAACACGCTAGTATTTAAATAACATGTATACAAAACAATTGACAATCGCCCAAAACAACTTTTTGACACTTGAGTTCAAACCTTCTCTGCGAGACCTTTAATTTGATTCCAAACAGGATAGGATTTAAATAACATTTATAAAAACAATTAACGATCGTCCAAAATAAATTTTTGATACTTGAGTTTAAATCTCATGATTGAGACCTTTAATTCAATACCAAACACGGTAGGTTTTAAATAACATTTATAAAACAACAAATGACGATCATTCAAAATAATTTTTTGACACTTGAGTTTAAATCTGATGAGTGAGACCTTCAATTTAATGCCAAACACGGCAGGATTTAAATAACATTTAGAAAAAACAATTAACGATCGTGTAAAACAATTTTGTGACACTTGATTAGAAATAAAAACAACTGATTGTTTAATATAACTTTTTGACAATTCTACGAATTAGGATAAAAAAAAATCTAAAAATGATTATACATATTTTAAACAAACTTTTTATATTAGATAAAAAATTAACTTGTTTAAATTTTACCACCTAAAATACTTAGAAGCATCGATATTGTCGAGCAGAGACATCTGTTGTATTTTTTAAGAAGAAAAAGAAACCATCGAGGGGGAAATCACTAAGGTCCATACCGTACAACTGACTGCAATCCTTGCAGATTGTACATAGATTTTAAAGATTTTTGAGACTGTAAATAGATTTACAATGATTTTAGAGATTTTTACAGGATTGAACGGATTCATTGAATTAATAATAAGATTTTACAGATTACGTAATGGATTTTAAAGATTGTTTAGATTTTATAAGGGAATGCAAGGATTTCACATCAAATTATAAAGATTATTATGAACAATAATGAAGACTGTAAAGATTTATAATAAAAAAGTTTATAAAAAATATAGAATTCAAATACTTAAATACTCAATACGACAGTTTTATTAACAAAATCAATATAAAAAATTAAGTAGTGCATGGAAATTTACACTTCTGAAACAAAATACACATTTTAACAACAAAATATTTTCCATTATTACATGAATGAAGCATTAGGATTGACTTTTCTATCTACGATTATACTCGGAATAAATTATTTGTTGATAAAAAGTAAACTACGTGTAAAATATATATGTATGTATTTGGAACAAATAATATTATTTGACCTGAGAATTAAATGTTTTTTTTTTTAGTGATTATTTATTCGGAGTTTTATCGACGATTCCTCGAGAGTAGTTTAAAATTAAATCATAACGATTTAATTTAAAATGTTCTTTTCCAGTTAAAATCGGGGTTTTTATACCAAGAGACTGAAGTGCATAATTTAATCCTAAAGGTGAAGTTTATTTCACGAGCCGTAGGTGAGGGATATAATCAACTGAGGGATTAAAGGCATCTCAGTCCTGTGGTATATACACTATTATTGCACTTCCAACACTCTTTCCAGCAATATATTTTAAATAATGATTAATATTAAAGGATTTTTAAAATAAATACTCGTTTAATTAACAAATTGAAAATGGATGGCTTTGATAACAACGATATAACTACGCAAATTTTATTTTGAGTTATGTTTCATTATAGATAATTTGAAGAAGGAATTACTGCCGATAAAAATCTAGAAAATTATACAAAAACAATTCGAAACTTATTGTGACACTAAAATACATGGATCGGAAACTATGTGCTGCTTGTGTATTTTTATGAAAAATCAAAAATTGTGAAAGCTTCTATCTTTTGAGCGCAATATTCGATGTTGAAAGCAATATTGGTGGTTAGAAATAATACTGATATAAACAAATTCCCGAAAATAAAAATATTTCTATCGTTAGAAGAAAAAAAAAATGATGGCGGCTAACCAAAAAAGTCAAAAGCGCAGCAGAAGTTTATCAATTATTAAAAAATGCACAAGACGTGTAATTTTTAATGGTAAAAACAATTAATTTTAGCAAAAACTATTAATAATAAATGTAATTTATATAATAGTTATTTACGATACAAGTACGTATAGCTAGTCTTTAGTCAATTGGTCAATTAAAACACGGGCGTATGATGGCAACAATTTAAAAGTGTAAAATATGAAAGAATTATTCCCAATATTATTTTTACATGTTATACATTATTTTCGTTTTTAGTTTTGTAAATATAACACTTTTTACGAGAACAATAATTGTACTCTGTTTTGTACACAAATAAAATGAAGAAAAAATAAAAATAATTACTACTAGGTATATAGTTTGGTGTACAAATATTGAAATCAATATATTCAAACCATATAATAACTTTATTGTCTATAATATATACAGGTTTATCGTGACAAAATATGACTTTCCGAGAATTTTACTGGTTTTAACGAAGATTTTACGGATTTTAATAGTGATTGCTCGGATTTTTAAGAGATTGTACAGACTTTTACGAAGATTGTTAAGATTTTCAAAGAGACTGTAGAGATTTTAGAGATTGGCAAAGATTACAAGATTTTATTTACAAATTTTATGGATTGTAGATGAATGCAATCATGATTTTTGACTAGGTGTACAAGGATTGTTGTCGTGATTTCCCCCTCGGAAACCATCTATGAAGCGAAAAATAATTTTCAACTTTTTTATGTTAGATAAAAATTTAACTCATTTGAATTTTACCGCCTAAAATCATTAAAAGAATCAAGGTTGACGAACAATGACATCTGTCATATTTATTTTAAATTTGAAAAAAATATGAAAAAAAAAAATTCTAATTTAAAATAATTACAAAATAATAATAATGTTTGCATATTAATTCTAAACACAAATAAATTACCAAACTTTTCTTACTGAACTAAAATTAAAGTAATTTATATTTAAAATTTCAGACTGAAATGTCAAAATAACTAGTTGCACAAAAATTTTTGAAAAGTGAGAGCTACAATTTCTATTTTTTTAATTGACTTTTTAAAATACTTACAAAATAGTACACATGTTTGTTCATTAATTCTAAACACAGATAAATTTATAAAACATCTTCAAGTTGTCTAGAATATATGTAATTTATACTTAAATTTTAAAACTGATCTGTCAGAAATGACAAATTGAACATAAATTTTTGTAAAGTTAGAACCAGAATCAACAAACTCCACTTTGATAGCAACCCGCACACTTTGATCCATAAACGCATTTCCGACTTATTTATTTAATATCTCGCACATCATGTGTACTAAAAATGTGAATTAGTGTTTTAATTATGTTAAGTCTTCTAAAACATTCTGCTCTTAGCTCGTTTATGTGATACTTCCATGTGAGTTTTTCATCAAATGTCACACCAAGAAATTTGACTCTGTGTTCTGTAATGATATTGTTGTTTCCTAGTTTTAAGTTTATGTTGTGTTGATGTCTCATTCTACAGAAGTGGATCGTCTTTGTTTTTGGAGCTGAAAATTTGAATCCATGATTTCTTGACCATTCTTCTAATTTATTTATTGTTGTTTGTAGGTTTCTTTTAACTGTTTCAATGTTTTTTCCTTTGTTGTAAATTGTAAGGTCATCTGCAAATAGGGCTGCTTTGACAGGTTTAGGGATTATTTTTGTAATATTATTGATAGCAAGTAAAAATAGTGTTGTACTGAGTATAGATCCTTGCGGTAGCCCATTTTCCATTGTTTTTAGCTCCGAGATATGTCCATTGCATCTAACTCTAAAGGTTCTATTGGATAAGAAATTTTTAATAGAATGTAGCATATTTCCTTGAACTCCGTTCTCTATTAATTTTTTTATAATTTGATGTCTCCATGTGGTGTCGTACGCTTTTTCCAAGTCAAAGAGTACCGCTGTTAAATGTTGCTTGTTTTTGAATGCTTCCTGTATTTCTGCTGTAAGATTTACTACGTGGTCAGTAGTGCATCTCCCTCTTCTAAAACCACTTTGTTCCTCTGTTATGATGCTATTTTTCTCTAGGTACCATGTTAATCTCTTATTGACTATTTTTTCAAATAGTTTGCACATCGTGTTGGAGAGAGCTACCGGTCTGTAATTCTGAGGATCTGTTTTACTTTTTCCATTTTTATGTATGGAAATTATTGTCACTTCTCTCCATTGGTCAGGAAAGGTGTGGGTCGACCAGATATGGTTATATATATATTAAGGATGTGGGATAGGATGTTTTCTGGTACAGTACAATGAAACCGAACATACAGTCACAGGATTTTCCCCAGAATATTTAATGCAAGGTGCAGATTCTTCGATCTTACCAGATGAATTAAAACAAAAAAAGTCAATTGATGATTTAAGACAAGACAGAACAATTGCTTTACAAAATAGTATAAAGTACCATACTTACAATAAACAAAAATTCGACAAAAATAGAAAAGATTACAAATTCAATGTAGGACAACTAGTGTATGTCGAAAATGGGAATCGCCTGAACAGGAAAAAACTAGACGAATTGAGACTCGGACCATATAAGATCTTAAAACAGATCTCGAGTTCAATTTACAAGGTGGATACAGGTCATAAGAAATCAGAATCAAATCTATTTCATATCACCAAACTTATACCAGCGTCGGATTCCGCTACCACACAAGAAGAGGAAGAAGAAGAAGAATATATAGAAAATGATATTGTTACATGAAAATTTTATAACCAAATTTTCTCTTCGAGGAGGGGAGATGTAAGGAAAGTACATTATACTTTCCTAATTTGTTTTGTCTACCACACAACAATGGTCAGTGAACTTGATTCTAAGTGCAAGTGACATTAAATTGACAAGAAGCAAAACAATATCCAGTATAACATCAAATTATTCTAATTCATTAAAGTATTTGTAAAGAAGGGAACAACATAGTGAATAATAAACATTGAATGTTGTTTCTTTGATTTACAGGTAAATTTGTAAATAAAATAAGTATTAGTTTGTAATTTAAAGTTAATAAAATATATCTTTGATTTACAGAGCAACAATTCAGTTTGTTATTTATAATTATTCCCAAAAGAAAGAACATTATATATATATATATATATATATATATATATATATATATATATATATATATAACTTAAGTTTCAAGACTTTTCGATTGGGTTTTTAAAAAATTATTTATTGTACATAAAAGAGTACGTGTGAATACAACAAGTTCTGAATCTAAACTAAACTAACTTACAATACATTTATCATATACTTCATCTACAAACTAGGTATACTATTACAGTTTACTATATCATGGAAAAGTACTGTGAAATGTCCGACTCAGCACATTATGGTGGTTGAGTGTTCTGTAACTCCTCCCCTATCAGAATGGCGCTCCTCCTGGAAGCTCGATTGGGGTAGTCCGAGGGAAAGCTTGGGCATTCGATGTATCTTCGTTCGATTGTCCTCTTGATCTCTGCATGTATCTTCTTATTACGATGTATCCCATGGTTAGGACGATGAGGGAATACAACAGTATTGTCCAAAGGCTTGGGATATGCATTTGGGTATAATCTTCATTTATTGGTACGATTGGATTGAAGGATATATCATTAAGTTTTACAGGATTTAAATTTATGGAATAATTAGAGATCTTATGTGATGGGATATTATAGTTTAATTTGGGTAGGAGTAATGGTTTTCCTTGCTCAGTGTCTAGGAATATTAATTTTTGTTCCTTGAATCTGATTTCGCAATCTTCTTCGTTCTTTATTAAGTGGATTCCAACTAATGGCTTAATGTTGGTTTCCTTTAAACATTTAATTATAATTTTTTCTTCTATCGGAAAGATTGCTAGGTACTTGTTGATTTCCGGGATGACTTCTACATGATTTTCCTTCATGTTTATTTTCGTGTAATGACATTGTTTTGAAGTATGTTCTTGAAGAATTTCTTTCTCACAAGTTGAGTGGAAGTGACCGTAGTATCTGGTTGAACACTGGTATACTTTTGTTTGAACACACATGTCATTTATGGGAATTATTTCGTTATCGGATTTTAAATAATATTTTGAATTTGGAATAATTGTCACAAATTCTGAATCATACTTTGTTGGGATTGGATATAGATAATAAAGCTCAAAATTCTTTTCAAAGTTAATGGGTGTAGAAATAAAATATGATATTTGAGTAGGCTCAATTTTACAGCTGACCTTTAATAACGATTCAAATTCAAGTAAATTTTCCAATTTAGGTGTGAATGGCAGTTGTAAATGGTAATGGTCTGAGACTTTTAATAATTCATTCAATAATTCTATTGGCTGTATTATACTTGGATGTAAAGTTTTTAATTTACAAAATGTGATTGAGTTTTCTACATCTTGTAATGTGCTAAAAATTGAATTATATAGTGTAGATAGTTGGTCGTAAATATTTTTTGCAAAGAGGATGTCTTCAATATGTGAATTGTTTATGCGGTTGGCAAGTTGTATTATGTGTGATTTTAAAATTTCTTGATTTTTATTAATTTCTGAAATAGTGTTATTAAAATTTTTTATTATTTGATGGTTTACGGAATATGATAGTTTTAATTGCTTTTCTAAATTATGCTCATTTTCTTGCAAATGCGTCAGAATTTTGTCATACCTTTTGCCATCTTGGGCATCTAAATTACCAGTAATAGCTTTGAATACTGTTCCTAGTCCATCTATCAACCCTCTTTTGTTTCGACGTTTAGTAGTGTAAAGTCCCATGTGATTGAGCTTTGTGTTTATATTAGTTTGAAGAAATTCTAATACTTTATTGTAATTATGAAGTTCATATGTGAAATGTGTATTATTAGAAATAAATGTTTTAAGATTTGTATGTTGGATGTTCAAATTATCATATTGTTCGATGAGTGTACTGAGATTGTGATAGTGAACAAAAGTGTGTGTTGTCTTCTCGAGTTTTGCAGGACCTAAGTTGATAGGAAGGATTCCAAGGTTTTCTGTTATGTTCTCTATTATTGTTCCTTGTCCGATGCCCAGTGCGAGCAACCTGGAAGTGATTTAAACTTATAGGTATTTTTCTTAGGGCGTTTTATATTTGAGAAATGAATGTTGTCGGTGGTGTTACCGTGTGTTGGTTTTATTCTTCCGATTTTAAGATGTTTATTAATTTTAATTAATTTTTCGGGTTTATATTTATTTTTAGTCTTTTGTTGTTTTTGTTTATTTTTAACAAACACATTTTTAGGGATATTTGGTAGTTCTTCTTTATTTTCATTATATTTACCAATTACTTTGTCTTTATTTTGTCTAATTTTATCATTTATAGTTTCGTATAATAATTTAGTTTTATTTTTATGATTTTCTATATAATTGTTTATTAATTGTTGATTAACGTTAATTTCAAAAGGGGATTTCGTATCAAGGTGGCCAGAAACTATTTCCGATGGTTTTAATTTAGTTACAGAGTGAATTGTATTATTATAAGCCAAAAGCGCGTAATTTACTTTCATTTCTATAGGTTCCTTTTTGTATTGTTCTTGATTGTTAAACAATCTAATATGCTCTATAAGGGTTGAGTGAAAACGTTCTATGATTCCGTTGGATTGAGGATGTTGGGAACTGATGAAATGCATATCTATTTTATGTAATTCTAAAAGTTCTTTTACTACTGAGTTTTTAAACTCAAGTCCGTTGTCCGAGATTATTTGTTCTGGGATTCCGTGATGTGAAAAATGTTTTATTAAGTTGTTAACAACTTCTATTCCCTGTCCCGAATTTAATTTATAGGCTTGAGCAAATTTTGAAAATGAATCCACTATAGTTAAAAATTTAGCGTGATCTAAAGTTATACTGTCTACGTGGATGATTTGAAATGGCTTTGTTGCTGTAGGAGTGATGTTCAATTTTAATTTTAGGGGTCTTCTATCATACTTGGTTACTTGGCATATTTCGCAATTGTTAATAAATGTTTGTATAGAGTGTCTTAAATTTGGCCAGTAATAATTTCGTTTGACACGAGCTTCTGTGTCATCGATTCCTCTATGATTTGTTTTACTGTGGTGGTAATTTGATATTATTTGGATTATCTCGTCTTCGTCAGTAACATCAGTTAAATATTGTGTACATTTAATCATTTTAATTTGTGAATTTTTAAAGTGGGTTTGAAGTATTGAACTAAACTTTTCGTATAGTTCATCTTCGAAATAAATATGATATTTAACGTTTGGGGCTATATATTCTCTAATAAATGTTATCATTTCTTTTTCGTAATCATCTTTAGAGAATTCTACTAAAAATCTTTGTTTTTTATTATTAAATAATTTCAATATTTTGGGGGGTTTAGGATTATACTGGACTTCGGATATTATTATCTGGTTTTTTCCGTAATTAACTGGGGATTCTGTTATCGGTATTCCAACGATAGGGTTCTCTTGGTTGGAATGTACTGTTACGTCGCTATCATCTTGCGATTCATCACTTTCGCTATCGCGTCTTGGTGCGTTATCTACTTCTACCGCTAGTGAATCATTATAATTTTGTTCGTTGTTAATTTCTTTATTATTTCTTAATTCGGTATAAAAGTTATCCATGAATTTATTAAAATGTTCAAAATTCTCTGATTCATTTATATTTAATTCCATGGGGGTAATTTCATTTTCAGGTTTATTAAAAACAGTTATAAGTACGTTAGTATCATTAAAAATATATTCTAACATAATTTTGACTTCATCCCAATTTAATTCATCTAATCCGCAAGCAATTCTTGGGATACTTAAATTCTTAATTCTATTTTTTATACAAAATTTCCTTAAATTCAATAATGTATAAAATAAATTTTGATATGTTGGTCTTTTAAAATATTTTTCTTTCGTTACCAAATATATTAAATATCTATTGTTATCTTTTAAATATAATACCTGATGAAGTTTAGGATTTTGTGATTCTAACAAGTGAATTCCGTCAAACTTATCTCTGAATTGTAATGCAATACCTTGAGATAATTCTAAGTCTTTACTGATACAGTGCGCTAAACTACTATCAGTTGGAGCGTCAAATAAATCTCCTTTTACTTCAAGTAAATTTTTACAATCAAAATTTTGAGTTTGCTTTTTATCTAAATAGTCTTGGTATAAGACCAAGGGAGAGTCATTGTCAGAGAATTGTAAGGTGTTTGAAATTTTATCATTATTTTCTTGATGGATTCGACTTAGAGCGTCAGCATTAGTATTTTGTTTTCCTTTTTTGTAAATTGTTTCATAGTCAAATTCTTCTACATTCATATGATCTAACTTAATTTTGGACATATCAAAATGTGACTTTTCAGAATAATTAAAATTTAAATTAGGACTATATGTTTCGTATTGATTCATTTTTTCAACAGTTATAGGATTTTTTTGTGTAAAATTTATTTCTTCTTCCGAAAAATTAATAAGTGTGCATAATGCTTGAAAATTACTTGCGACAGAGACGCATTCAGGTATTAATGTGTTTTTAGTTTTTATTCTCGGTATTAAGATTGTTCCGTTTTCAACGTCGACTTTTACTTTTATAACCTTTTCAGTATTTGGTTCTACTGTATTATCATTACTAAACGTTATATTATTATTATTACTCGAATTTTTAGGGTGATCGTGATACTGAATTTTAATTTTACAATTAGGAGTTATAATTAAGTCATTATGAATATCTATAATAATTTTTAACAATTTCAAGTTATCTAAGCCCAAAAGTAAATCAAACTGATCGTGAAATTTAAATAAATGATATTTTAATTCTAAATTTGGTTGATCTTTAATGTTAAATAATTTTGAAACGGGTACCTTGGTACTATACAACTCGGTGGACGTGCCGTGAGCTGTTGTAATTTGAAACGAGTCGTTTATGATATTAGTTTTATAATATTTAAATGCGACGTCAGGTCTGATGAATGATTTCGTACTTCCCGTATCAATCAAAATTTTTAATTTATTCTCTGGTATTACTATAAATGGGAGTTTACTTTGGTAATTAGTTAGGTGCATTAGTTCAATGTGTGGGTGATATTTGGTTCCGAGGCATTTATCTCTAAAAAATTATTATCATGATTTGCTTCCTCGAAATCCGTGATAACAGCAACATTTGAATCAGTATTTTGCTCAGATTGGTATTCATTATAAATTTCATCATTTACTGCTTCTGCATCGTTTATGTTATATAATTCTTCCGCGATATATTTCGGAAAGTTAGAAAAATTATTACTGCGATAATTCTGAGTTTGCCGGGATGGTCCGGGGTTTTGTCTAGTTTGATAAGGTGCAGTATTTCGTGTGGAGATACTCATAGGAATTGGTTTAGAAAATCTTTGGTTGACAGTTGGGTTTCTGTTCGTTGTATTTGGAGGGTTAGGTTTGGGTAGAATACTAGGTATATTATGAGTTCTCGCAGGGATGGAATTAATTGGTTGTTGATAATAATTATTTGGAGTGATATGTTGGAATAGTTTAAATCTATTAAATGTTTGAGTGTTTTGTGTATTTGATTTTTGTATTGGCTTGTGAGTGTTTGTAGAGGTGTTTTTAGATGACTTCGAAACATATTCGAATTGGAAGTCATTTGCAAGCATCCCTAATGCGGAATTTAGGTCTGGTGGGTTCTTTGCCCGCATTAATTGGCCTATTGGCTCTTTCAAACCTTTTAATAAAATTCTGAGAGCATAATTCCGAAAATAATCTATCATTATGACGGAAGCTTCAGGGGTTGCATTTGTACTTATATAAGATATTTGTAGGTTTAACAAGTGTTGTAACCTGCTATAAAAATCAAATACGGATTCGTTTGGTTCTTGTTTCAAGTTATTTCAATATTAAGGGTAAACCAGTCTCTTTTGTCTGCGTACGTGTTTATTAACGCCGCTTTTAAATGGTCCCATGTTTCAATAGTGCAACTAGCAATATTTACAGCTGCTTCACCTTTAATTTTTGACCTAATTGTACTCATCAAATATTCGTTTTGAAAGTCATTAGGGTCAGCTACATTATAAAATTTGGTTACCAATTTTTGTGATATATCTAAAAATCTAGAGAGTAATTCTCTTTCTCCGTGGAAATCTGGGATCATGTCCAAGTATTCTTTTTTTAAAGGGAGAGCCATATTTAACAAGGGGTTTCTTAATAAATTTCGATTATTTAATGGAGATATTGGATTTAAGTTACGATCTTCCGGATCGGAGTCAGATTCAGAACTGGACTCTGATGAGTTTAATAAAGGAATTATTTCCCGAAATGACATAAATGTGTACTCACAAAAGCGTCAGTGTCCACGACATGTGCGTTGAAGATGGTCACTGGCGTTGTAGTCGAACAAGACGGTCCCGTGCTCGCTGATGTCCTCTCAGTGGATGGGAAAACGTTCTTGTGCTCGTTCTTCTCGGCAGTTGATGTTCGCTCAGCTGGCGTGAAGATGCAGGATGTCCAATGAAGTTGTCTCGAAGTGTTGATTTCACAACACGTAGAAATTGTTCGATTGTCGAATAAATCACAATGTGAAACAAATTATATTCGTTAATCTGTTTCGACAATCCTACCGACTGCGCCACTTAAGTTTCAAGACTTTTCGATTGGGTTTTTAAAAAATTATTTATTGTACATAAAAGAGTACGTGTGAATACAACAAGTTCTGAATCTAAACTAAACTAACTTACAATACATTTATCATACTTCATCTACAAACTAGGTATACTATTACAGTTTACTATATCATGGAAAAGTACTGTGAAATGTCCAACTCAGCACTTTATGGTGGTTGAGTGTTCTGTAACTTATATATATATATATATATATATATATATATATATATATATATATATATATTACAGGGGGTTTTATTACATAGCACATCATAATGGAAAAGTACTGCAGGAAGTGCTGACATAATAATAATTATTGTAGAATAGGATTACAACAATACATAATTCCTCCCTTCTAAGATTTTACAATAAATATTATGCAATAGTATTTAATTCTACAATAGGTTCTTTATTACCTTTCAATTTCTTATTTCTTTTACAAATTTTTAAAAACTTACTTCCAAGCTTATATAATAAAATAGAAATTATTAAAGATAACATAATATAAATAATATAAAAGTGATGATTGTTATAATTTTGTAAATTTACTTCCTTTATCTGTGATAAATCTTAAATTGTTATATTTACTTCACTAATTTCATCTAATTTCATTGAATTTAAGTGTGGAAACGTATTATTAAAATTTAAATTTTCAAATATTATTTCTTTATAAGTTTCTTGAATTGTATCAAACTTAAAATTATTTACCACACATTTATTAATAAGTTTTAATTTAAATATACCTTTAATTTTTTTATTAAGTGTATTACCTCCACAATTAATTTGAATTTGTTGTTCCTTGGGGCTTATTATAATTAGTTCATTTGTGTTTTGAATCTTTTCCCAAGTATTTTCTTATTCTAGAGTATGATATTTACAATCATCATTCTTTTGAATATTTAAAATATTAAGTAAACAGTTATTTAAACCAATATACTCAGTTTTACAATAATATATCTTATTAACTAAAATACAAATATTTATTTTAACATTATTATTATTATTTATATAATACATAGTTTGTTTTACATTCAATTGAAGAATTGTATTATTTTTTTATAAAAGGTAGGGGTGTAAATTGATATAAATCATAGGTTTGGGAAGAAAAAATTGGGATATTAATAAGGTAGTGTATCTGTTCATTGTCGTGTTGACAGTAAGTTTCTATAATTTCGTTTAATTGCCAAATGTCTTTATTTTGTGTAATTATTCTAATATTATTCGGGTCAATAATACTTGTGTGTAATTTTCTCAAGTTACAAAAGATTAAACTAATTTCTATTTGTTTAGTAAGATCATTTAAACTTTGAACAATAAATAATAATTTTTGAAATTTATTTTCAACGTCAATTTGTCCTACCCAATTGATATCTTTCTATAAGGTTTCTTGAATTCCATCTAATTGAGTCTTTAGTCTATTTTCATTAATTATAATATTTTTGATTTGATTATTGAATTTATCAATCATTTCTTTATTAATTTTTAAATTTTGATTAGTTTGATCCTGTAATAATTTTTCGTTATTTTTTATTTCTTCAAGAATTTTGTCATAGCGTTCTCCATCGTAAGCGTCTAAATTTCCTGAAATTGATTTAATAATATTTCCTACTCCGTTTATTAAACCGCGTTTTGAAATTTTATGAAATATTTTATTAATTTGATTTTCTAAATCATTAAAATTATATATTAAGATATTAATATAGTCTTGAAATATTTCTTTTGAGTCTTTAACTTGGAATAGAAAGATTTCTTTCAATGTTTTTATTTTTATAAATTCATCATGAATAGGGGTAATATTATAATTAAAGTAAATTATTTGTTCCGAAGTTTTTATCAAGGTTTTCCCTAGTTTAACTAAATGAAATCCATTATCATCTGAGATGTCCGTAAGTTGAGCCGTACATCTGAAACAACAGTTTATTGTTTAATTCTATTTATTCGGGCATGTTTTTCACCTATTTGATCTCTTATTTTTTCTTTCCCGAGTATAGGGTTATAATGCTGAACTCTATACTTTCTAAATAAGGGTTTTTTGAATTTTTTTATTAATCTTGGATTTTCTTTAACATAAATAGTATCCTTTATTTGTAAGGGGTTATCATTTTCTTTGTAACGTTTTTGTTTCTCAATTTTTATTTTATCATTTATAATTTTGAATAATTCTTCTTGTTCTGTTTGATATTTTTGTATAATTTCTTCATTGATAAGTGGGATTGTTTTTAATGGAATTTGATTATTTTTACCAAATAGTATTTCATTTGGTGTTAGTTTTGTTATAGTATGCTTAGTATTGTTATAAGCTAAGATTGCTAAGTCGAGTTTTTCTAGGAATGTTTTATTCTTGAAGCGATTGTTATTTTCAAGGAGTCTAAGATGTTCTATGAGCGTTGAATGAAATCTTTCAACAGCGTTGCTTTTGGGATTATTTACGCAAATTATATGATTTTCTATATTCCTGAGTTTGAATAAATCTTGTAAAACACTACTTTTGAATTCAGGTCCTGCGTCCATAATTATTTTATTTGGTATTGTATAAATTTGGAAATAATTTATTAATTTCTGTAATATATTATTTGAACTTTTATTTTCTAACGGATAAACTTGACCATGTTTAGAGAATTGATCAAAAATTGTAAGAAAATTATTTTTATTTAAGCAAAGTACGTCAATATTTATTATATCAAATGGTTTTAAAGGTGTGGGTGTAAGATTATCTGTTGCCGGAATTGGTTTTCTATTATACTTGTTTAATTTACAGAGTTCACATCTATTTATATATTCAGTAATATTACTGATCATTTTGGCCCAGAAATATTTTTCTTTTAAAGCATTGAGTGTTGCGATTATTCCTCTATGGTTAGTTAAGCCTATATGGAAGTCGCGGATTATTTCTATTTGTTCCTCTTCATTTTCTACATCTTCGACTATTTTATTACAAGCGATTATATTAATGGTATTAAATTCAAAGTTTTCTTTTATAATTTTTGAGAATTTTAAGTCTAGGTCATTTTCGTTAAAAATTGCTAGGTATTTTATTTTTGGAACAATATATTGTTTAAGAAAGTTTAATATTTCATCATCAAGATTTTGTTTATTTAATTTACAGTAAATTCGTTGTTTCTTATTCTCAAATAATTTTGTTATTTCTATTTCAGTTTCAAAATTATGAATTTCAAATATTAGTTGATTATCGGCAATGTTTATTCTATCTTCTATATATTTAATTCCGTTTACTAAATTTTCTGGATCTGAATGGACCGTATTTTGATTTGACGAAATTGATTCATTATCATTACTATGTAAATTTATTGTGGGTAAGGAATAAGCATTTATTTGTATATTTGTGTCTTCAAATATTTTAAATATTTTTTCCGATACTTGGTTCCATTTTAATTTATCTCTGCCACATCCTAAGAGTGGTATGTTAATTTCAAAAATTTCATTAAGAATGAGATAATCTCGGAGTTCCTTTAATGGTTTCTCTAAGTCTTTAATTGATGGTGTCTCATAAAAAGTTTTTTTTATAATTAAATGGATAATTCTTTGATTATTACAATTTTGAATAATAATATGTTTGTTTAACACATTTATATTTTTACAAAAATTACTACTATCAAATTTTTTATTGACTTGATCTGCTAGTCCTTGACTCATTTCGAAATCTTCTAAAATACAATGAGCGAATATTTTTGTTTCTGTTACGTCACCGATTTTATTGTGAATTTGTATTTTATCACGTTGACGAGAAAGATTATCTGCAATTACATTCATTTTGCCTTGTAAATACTCTATATCAAAATTATACTCGTTTAATTCTATTTTCCAACGCTTGAGTTTCTGGTTAGGGTTTTTCATATTGAATAACCAACATAAAGGTCTATGATCTGTTTTTATAAGAAATTTTCTTCCAAATAAATAATGTCTAAAATTTTTCACAGATTATCTGCTAATAGTTCCTTTTCAACGGTGCTATAATTTTGCTCAGCATTACCTAATGTTTTTGAAAAATAAGCTATTGGCATTTCTTTGCCGTGTTCATCTTTTTGAAGTAAAACAGATCCAATGGCATAATCAGAGGCGTCCGTGGTTAGTATAAAGTCTATTTGGAAATTGTAATATAGGAGATGAAGTAAGAATTTCTTTACATTCATTAAAACATTTTCTGTACGATTCGTTATAAATGTCTATGTTTTGACCATTTTTTAAGCATAAGGTAAGAGGTTAAGTAAGTTTAGCAAAATTTGGAATAAATTTACGGTACCATCCTATCGTACCTAGAAATTGTTTGATTTCTTTTGTTGTTTTGGGAATATTCAAATTTTTAATTTTTTCTGTCTTCGAAGGGTCTGTTTTTATTCCATCTTGAGTGATAATATATCCTAAATATTTTGTTTGTGATTTCTAAAATTCTGATTTATCAATTTGGATCTTCAGGTTTGCTTTTCTTAATTTTTCGAAAACTAATTTAATATTATTTAAATGTTCTTCAAGAGTTTTACCAAAAATAATTACATCATCTAAGTAAACTAAACAAATTTTGTTTACCAATTCTCCTAATGCAATATTCATCATTCTTTGGAAAGTAGCGGGCGCGTTTTTCAAACCAAAAGGCATACGCAAGAATTCATAATGACCGGATGGAGTAGAGAATGCGGTCTTTACGATATCGTTTTTGTTCATGGGAATTTGATGGAAACCGGAATGTAAATCTAACGTCGTAAAGTATTTTGAATGACCGATATGATCCAATAAGGTGTCGATATTGGGGATTGGGAATTTATCGTCTTTTGTTTGAGTATTGTAATATAAAGAAAATACTAATATTGTGACATGTGAGAAAAGCAGCAGGTAAGTATTTAAATTTTTGTAGATTTAAAATTCCCGCCGATAAAAATTATATCTGGGGAGATTTGAATTTGCCAACGGATGATTTCTCAATGATAGAACAAAACTAAACTTCACTGACAGCTGATTATGTAGATTCTTCGGGCGCCATTTGTAACTAATCTGAGTGAATGTAAAATCAACTATCCTGACTAGGTCCGGTCCCTCCGTGAATGAGTTTTTAGTGAAATAAAGACATTTGTTTTAATAATGGTAAATAAAATTAATTATTATTTTTCAAAAAGGTAAGTTACAATTTTAAGGTTAGCTTAAATTTATTTGAACATTTTGCAGTGAATCTGAAATATGGTGAGGATGTAAGGAAATACCTTGGATATGTGGAGTAGATTCACCTGACAGTGCAAGTCTAGATGAATCGCAAATATGTGTAGGTGACTTGATTTGTTTCTTTGGGTAAAAACTTTCACAATTCGTCCGACAATGCAAGTCTAGACGAATACAGGTTTTGAGAACAAAGATGATATAAAAACTGACAGACAAGTCGAGCTCTTAAATCAGGTCAATACTACAATTGCAGCATTCGACATTTTTTTTATACCTTTTATGCCGAGTTATTAATTGGCATTGGTAACTGTCCACGAGAGGTAATTAAAGACGGTGCGAGCCATCTGTTGGGAAACGGCCGCATTTTGGAAGTTCGACCTTTCTTTCGCAATAAAGTAACTGTCAGATTTGACGTGTAAACATAAAGTATGGTTAAGTGAATGTGTTTATGTGACAATTTAAATATCAGATTCTTTTCTTAATTAATTAACCTAAGTAACAACATATTTACATGAGTTGAGACAATATGAATTGAATATGAACATCAATAATAAAAGTGAACATTTACAATACAGTAATTACTTTGAGGTAAGTTAGTTGCTTAAATGTAAAAATGTTTATAACCTATACAAATGTTTATTTTTGTAGGAAGAAAAGAAAGGTGACAAATCTGGTTTGTCACAGTATTTACTTTCGTAAAACCAATTACTAATCTTGTTTTCCGTTTACCGGAAGCATCTATCTTCTTTGGAACGATCCAAATGGGAGAGTTCCATGGGGAATGAGAAGGCTGTATAACTTTTTCTTTTAGCATTTTTTCAATGTGTTCTTCATTGTCATTTTCGTATATCTGTGGCAGTTTGTAATTCTTTGTGTACACGGGGGTTGTGTCATTAACAATTATTTTATGTTAACATAAATTTGTACAAGACAATGGTTCATTTGGTTTTGGAAATAAATCTTCAAAGTTATTAATAAGTGTTTTTAATTTTGATTTTTCAATTTGATTTAAGTGTTCTGAACGAATTTGAATGTTATTATTTTGTTTTGTAATTTCTTTTCTTTTCCTTGTATATTGACGGATTTTTTTATGAAATTAATTTGAATGTTTAATTTTTTAAATGCTTCAATACCTAATAATAAATTATATTTTTTTATGAAATTTGTAAATATAACATTTTAATGGAATTTTATTAATTTTAAGTATCACATAATGTGAAATAGTAGATTTTCCATTTACGGTTGTAAACGTACATTTTTCTTCATAAGTTTTAAATTTTTTATTATTAACTAAATCTGGATGTATTAAATTTATACTTGAACCCGTATCTAATAAAATGATATAATCTTGAATTTGTAACGACGGTAAATTATATGTTAGGCTAGACATTACTTGTTTGATTCGTCTGTCCCTATCTCTAATTCTAAAAAAGAATCGTATTCAATGTCGTCTTGTTGTACGTGTTCGTGTTCATCAGTAGGTTGTTCACTTTGGTCATCTGAGCTTTCATTCAGATTATAATTCTGTTTTATCGTTTGTGTGGACATAGGCGTAGTAAGTCTTGTTTGTTGTGTCATTGGTCTGGGTTGGAATGTTCGTTTTGTTTCATGAAAATTTTTCAGATTTTGTCGGGGGGCAAAGGGTTTTGGTTGAGTTTGTTTGTTATTAAGTTGAATTGGTTGGGATGGAAATTGTTGGCTTGGGAATTTTTTTGGTGGAATATTAAAAGTAAAATTTTGTTTATCTTTTAACATTGGTGACCTGTTGTGGGGTTTGATGTGAATAATTAAATTCATTTCTTAACAAACATTCACATTCTTCTAATGTAATAGGTTGTTTGACAATAAATGATCCTCTCACTGACAAGGGTAAGAGAGTTATAAAATATGAAACTACTAATTTTTGGTTTTCTCTTATGATAGCATCCTTTTGCAATTGACTATATTCTTTTAATAATATTTTCGATTTATATTGCGAGAATTTTTGAGAGATAACTTCTAAAGTTTTATCTATACTAGTTTTATTTTTTATTTGCAATATTTCTAATAAAATCGTTTCAGCTGTGCTTTTGTCACAGAAATTGGTAGTGAGATAAAGTTTTAAATCTGCCCAATTTGCGAATTTATTTTCAGAAAGTAATTCGGCAGCTCTACCTGTTAGTTTTGTTTTTATAAGTCCAAAAAGATATGTTTTTTGAGTGGGATTTAGTAGCGTGGTTTGTAGCGTAGACACAACATCGTCTACGGCACTGATGAAGTTATTTAATAATTTAATATCTCCGTTGTATGGAGGAATAATTTCAAAAAGATTTTTTAATTCTAATAGTGTAGTCATGATTGAACTTTTTGTTATTTGTAATCTACTTGGCTTTAGAATAATATTTTTTATAGTATTATTTAAAGGAGTATTGTTTTCTACTTCACTATCAGATGTTTCAGATTCTGTAGTATTATTACTATCAGACATAAATTGTGTTTGTGTTTGTGTGTTTAGGACTGTGCCGGTCCCTCGATACCTTTATTACTAGTCAGTTGCTAGAGGTACCCCTTTGTGTAACACAGAAAATAAATACAATAATACAAATATTAACTTACAAAGTTAATGTGAATAATATAAAGATTGTTTGATGCTTTACGGACATCACCGGGTCGCTGATTCTTCCTGGGTCTGAAGACGTGATCGAAAGGGTTGTCGAACAGCAAGTCTTCCTTCCTCTTGATTTCTCGGTTGTTGGGTTGCCAAGAAAAGTTGATTTCTCCGCGGGATCTGCGTTTCTTGACGTTTCCACAGGTCGTTGTAGACGGTTTTGTTGAAATTTCAATTTTTCTTGGTTCGTAATTAATTGATTGGTTTATCAGAGTAAAGAATTAAAATTCACCACACAATTACTTTATGTGTTTCTCTGATCCTACCGATGACTGCGCCAATTAAATAATTTCGTTTGAATTATTTGAAAAAAAAATTTTATTTTCACACAAGGTTACATGTGTTGAGACAAGAGAATACAGGAAGAATGAACACCTTATCTAAGTTACAGGGGGTTTTATTACATAGCACATCATAATGGAAAAGTACTGCAGGAAGTGCTGACATAATAATAATTACTGTAGAATAGGATTACAACAATACATAATTATATATATTTATATATATATATATATATATATATATATATATATATATATATATATATATATATATATATATATATAAATATATATATATATATATATATATATATATATATATATATATATATATATTTCGCATGTTCAATATTTATCCCTTTTTTAACCAGTGTACGCAATTTTTTAAATTTTCATCATTATTTGATTTATAAAGATTATGATATTACCTTTTAATTTTAGTTTTTTTTTTTATAATGTCAGCGGTAAACCAAGGAGGATAAGAAGAGCATGTATATTTTACTTTTGGAATACATTTATCCATTATGCCATATAAAATTCAATAAAATTTCTCAAATGCCACTTTTACATCAGTAATCACATAGATCTCATTCCAGTTAGCTGTTGATAATAAAAAACTTTAATTTATGGAATTATTAACAGAGGTGTTGTGATTAAAAGTGATGTTGTAATTCTTGTTATGTGTTCAAAATTGAAGGGTCAAAAAATTCAACCATAAAATGGATATTAGTGGACTGTATTTGATTTGTTTGTAAGTTTGAGATTACTTTGAGCCGGATTTAAAATGCCTCTGGAAATGCTGTAAACGGAGAGAAGTAAGGTGAAGTTAAATGAATCGAGCGAGGTAAACTTAAAGTAACTTTATTTAAATCAAAATAATAACTAAACAACCCAATCAATATCAATAGACCTGAAAAACTTGTGAATAAACTAGTTAGGTGAATATGCGGTCGTACACTGTGCCACACAGTAGTGCAAGAAAGTGAAGTAAAGCTCGCACTGTGACACACAATAGCGAGTGTAAAGCACACTGTGACACACAGTAGTGCAAGAAAGTAAAGTAAAGCTCGCACTGTGACACACGGTAGCGAATATAGAGCACACTGTGACACACAGTAGTGCAAGAAAGTAAAGTAGAGCATGCACTGTGACACACAGTAGCGAGGAAGTACACACTGTGACACACAGTAGTGCAAGAAAGTGAAGTAAAGCTCGCACTGTGACACACAGTGGCGAGTGTAGAGCACACTGTGACACACAGTAGTGCAGGAAAGTGAAGTAAAGCTCGCACTGTGACACACAGTAGCGAATGTAGAGCACACTGTGACACACAGTAGTGCAAGAAAGTAAAGAAAAGCTCGCACTGTGACACACAGTAGTGAGTGTAAAGCACACTGTGACACACAGTATTGCAAGAAAGTGAAGTAAAGCTCGCACTGTGACACACAGTGGCGAGTGTAGAGCACACTGTGACACACAGTAGTGCAGGAAAGTGAAGTAAAGCTCGCACTGTGACACACAGTAGCGAATGTAGAGCACACTGTGACACACAGTAGTGCAAGAAAGTAAAGTAGAGCATGCACTGTGACACACAGTAGCGAGGAAGTACACACTGTGATACACAGTAGTGCAAGAAAGTGAAATAAAGCTCGCACTGTCACACACAGTGGCAAGTGTAGAGCACACTGTGACACACAGTAGTGCAGGAAAGTGAAGTAAAGCTCGCACTGTGACACACAGTAGCGAATGTAGAGCACACTGTGACACACAGTAGAGCTAGAAAGTGAAGTAAAGCTCGCACTGTGACACACGGTAGCGAGTGTAGAGCACACTGTGACACACAGTAGTGCAAGAAAGTAAAGTAGAGCATGCACTGTGACACACAGTAGCGAGGAAGTACACACTGTGACACACAGTAGTGCAAGAAAGTGTAGTAAAGCTCGCACTGGGACACACAATAGCGAGTGTAAAGCACACTGTGACACACAGTAGTGCAAGAAAGTAAAGTAAATCTCGCACTGTGACACACGGTAGCGAATGTAGAGCACACTGTGACACACAATAGTGTAAGAAAGTGAAGTAAAGCTCGCACTGTGACACATAGTCGCGAGTGTAAAGCACACTGTGACACACAGTAGTGCAAGAAAGTAAAGTAAAGCTTGCACTGTGACACACAGTAGCTAGGTAGGACACACTGTGACACACAGTAGTGCAAAAAAGTAAAGTAGAGCATGCACTGTGGCACACAGTAGCGAGGAAGTACACACTGTGACACACAGTAGTGCAAGAAAGTGAAGTAAAGCTCGCACTGTGACACACAGTGGCGAGTGTAGAGCACACTGTGACACACAGTAGTGCAGGAAAGTGAAGTAAAGCTCGCACTGTGACACACAGTAGCGAATGTAGTGCACACTGTGACACACAGTAGTGCAAGAAAGTGAAGTAAAGCTCGCACTGTGAATGCGTCTCGCTGAACAGTCAGCAGAGACACAAGCAAAGGAAAGTAAGAAAGTGAATAAACTGTTCAGAGTTTAGAGAACCTTCTCGTTGAGAAGCTCAAAAAAGTTAATGTTGTGTGGAGCTGAGCGCGTCCTATTATACCCGCAGGCGTGGTCCCCACTCTGCTGCTAGTGGTGGGAACGGCAGTCGGCTCAGCTCGGCGACCCGGAGTGCCTTCGGAGGCCCGAGATGTGTTCGGCTTCCCGAATCGTGACCGGCGGCCCGAAGAATGATCGGGTTCTGCCGTCGGTATTGCCTGTTTTAGTATTGCGACGTACTTTTGGTGGTATGTCGTAGAACGCTGGCGTATCGGTGCTCGGGCGCCAACGGTCGGATAGCTGGTTTCGGAGAAGGGGCAGGGCTGATGATTAATAATAACAGTAGAGATGAGATCAACAAATGAATTTATTAATATTGTTGAAATAGATGGACAGAATGTTCTTACAAATCGTAATAGCACGTAGGAGGGAGAAGTAGGTCGGTAGGATCTTAAATCGGTGATTTTCGGAAAAACGACGCCAGGCGTCGCGACGCTAATTTGGTTGCAACGGTGATGTAAAGGTTCGTGGTTGACATACAGACGACGGAGAACGGTGCGGTAGCGTTTTGACAACTTGATGTTGGGCGTTGCGGCGTCGGTGACGTCGGGGTGGTGCGCGGGGTATTGGGAATTGACGGGTAGATTACGGAGAACGGTTTGGGGTAGGTATCGCAAAATCGACGCCGGGCGTCGGGGCGTCGGTGACGTCGGAGCGGTGTCTGCGGTGCTCGTATTCGACGGACGGATGACGGAGAATGATTTGGCCTGGTTTGATAAAAACGACGCCTTGCGTCGCGGCGTCGTCAGGCCGGTGCGCGGGGTGTCGGAAATTGACGGACGGTTGACGGATAATAACCCGGTCAAGTTTTCGGAAGATCGACGCCTAGCGCCGTAAATAGCTATGGAGAACTCACAAGCTAGGTTCGGCAACGCGTCGATAGAGTGGGACGTCCGGATTGGTGTAAGTGACCGGAAAACTCGCGGTCTACACACCCCAATTCGTTTCACGGATGACTTCTCCGTGTCGCGCACCTCGTGGCCCAGGAAAACTCACCGCCGACTGTATTTGTTACGTTACGAGAGAACTCTCAGCAACGGTACTCCTACAGCGTCGTGAAACTCGCAGTGCCACAAGAATTCGCTCCACCAAGAAGCCACGGAAGCAGTCAGCGACAACCTCGTTTAACGGAGCACCCGGTATAGTCTACGGTGATGGTACGGTAACAAGCGGATCAGAGGATAACTCACACTGATTAAAAGAACTCTCGGAGAAGCTCACGGAGTTACTGGCGGTTAGACGGAACGACTTGCTCACCTGGTGCTGATTTCCGGAACGGTACGGTAGATTTAGAAGATCAGAGGATAGCTCTCTCTGGTAGTTATTGTTCAGGAAGACTCACGGAACAATGATGATTTTGTCGCCAAAATCGTCGGTTTATATAGCGTTTTATTAATTGATCCTGTTTGGTTAGGAATAAAATCGTCTTTCCTATGCTAAAGTATATGGAGCACTGGTACAAAATGGAATCGGGATCACGGGTGCGCGAATCTTGCTCCACGTAACAAAATACGGTGGCTCGCGGTGTTTAACCGTAGGATAAAAGTTTTTACGCGCGTGCGTTGCTCTATGCGTGAGTTATTCGCGGTTTAAGGACGAAAAGGTCTGATTTTACCAAATCAGATCACATTTAGCTGCTTGTGACGAATAACTTCGTTACAGTATATTATGAAATTTGTTAAAATAAGTAGGACATACGAATATAATTTACTCCTGTTTAAAATAACCTGAGAAAAAAAGGCATAATTTTACCAATATACCCAATATTCGAAACATTATGAAAAGCGATGGATGTAGAAGCTCTTCATCGACAAGTGGATCATTGTAATGTGAGACTGAACAAGGGATATTTGAAACAACAAGATCGAGTATTTTATCATTGACATTTTTGACATGATTATATTGTGTAGCATTTAAAAATGATGAGAAGTTTTCGAAAGCATTTGTGATATTGTTTGTAGGAGAAGATGGAAGAAGTAGACTAGAAAGGGAGGAAATATTAAAGTCACCAATTATTAAGAAAACGTTATTTAGTAGTTGTGAAATAGATTCTATAGCTTCATATACGTAATTTAATTGTTCAAGAGATATAGGTGGAGGACAATACACAACAATAATGTATGAACATTTGTGAGCCACTGGAACCACCTAGTACCATGTTAAAGACCTTGAATGGTCAGTGTGTTACGAGCAGAGCGTGCAGCAGCACGTATTGTAAAAATAAGAAAATAAAAGAATTGTTTATGAATCAAATTTCTAATCAATTCAAAACATTGGTCCTTCGAACCTGGATACTGGTTGTTGTAAACATATAATCAATCAGTGTAATCAACAAAAGTGGTGAAACAATCCAACAAAACAATGCATTTTATAACTACGCATCAGCCGAGAACAGCGAAGCATCGTTCGCCGGCAGCAGCCCAAGCAGAGGAACAATCGGCAAGGGACACCGGCACGGGTCAGCGCGGCAAAGGGACAGCGTGCAGGTAGCAGCTTGCAGTCACGTCAACACAGATACCAGTGACCAACAAAAGTTTCGACCACAACAGTAGCGAAAATCACAGCGTCTCTAACCAAGGTATTTATACAATCATTTCTTTCTTTCCAAATCCTTAAGTACCCTCAACTTTGTACAAATAAACATGGATAAATTAATTCGGAGAAGAGGAGCAGCAAAATCAAAGCTTACTTCATTTAAAACGTTTGTTGAAAATGCTAGGATCTCGTTAGTAAATGAACATTTAGACGCGTCAGCTAAATCAGTTCTTATTCGTGAACTAGAGGGACGTATTGACAAACTGGAAGCAATAGAAAAGGATTTCAGCGTAGTTCAAAGTCAAATTGAAGAAAGTAGCGAAGCAGTAGATGTACAATATGCAGAACGTAAGTCATTTGAAGATGACTATTTTAAGCATGAAGCAATCGCAAAACAGATTGCATGATAACACAACACATGATCTAGCAGTATCATCATCGGGATCAGTCAGATCCAGTGAACATTCTGGTTCACAGACAAGATCAAGGAAGTTAACTTTTCCACAAATTAAGATGCCTACTTTCAATGGTAGTTTTGAAAACTGGCTTGAGTTTCGAGACACATACACAATTCTCATTCATAACGATTCAGATCTAGACAACCTCGAGAAGTTTCATTACTTAAGATCGGCGCTTGTAGATAGTGCCTCAGGGGCATTACGTTCAATACCATTTGAAGCAAAAAACTATGAATTAGCATGGACTCATGTGTGTAAAAGATTTAATAACAGTTCAATGATAGTAACTAACCACATAAAATCAATCATAAACCTACCTACAGTACAAAAAGAATCTTTCAATGAGTTAAATATGTTATTAGATGAGGCAAGCAAACATCTAATATCTTGGAATGCTAGACAAACAACGAAAGAACAATTTGACAGTTTAATTATTCACATTTTATGCAGTAAATTGGATAAATTCACACAAATTAAGTGGGATGAAAGTAAATCTGCAGATTCACTTCCTACGTTCGAGCAGTTTGAAAGTTTTTTGAGAAAAAGAGCTGAAAAACTTTACACTCGAGATCAAAATACACTCAAAGTAGAACATAAACCAAAGCAACAGTACAAAACCTTTCTCGCAACCCAAAAGATGTGTGAAGTTTGCAAAGAAGAACATCAAATCTTCAAATGTGCAGAATTTCTGAAATCATCAATTTCAGAGAGGTGGAATAGAATAAAAAAATTGAAATATTGTTTAAACTGTCTAAAAGAGGGACATGTAGCAAAAAATTGTCAAAGTTCGAAATGTCGAAAATGCAACGGGCAACATAATACGTTGTTACATTTTGAACAAAAAGATACAAAACAAGAATTTGATACTTCAGTTGAGAAAAATCAACCCGAGCAGTCAACAAGCACGAGCACAACATTAACTTCAGTATCGAGTTTATCATGTCAGTATAAAAATAAACAAGTATTATTATCTACAGCTGTAATATTTGTGCTAGACAACCAGGGAAATAAACACAAATGTAGATGCCTATTGGATTCAGGATCACATCTGAACTTTATTACAAACAATTTAAACACACGCTTGAATTTTAAAAAGACTAGCATTTCACAGTCAGTAACAGGAATCAATCAGGAAGCACTTCATGTGGGTAACATGACGAACACAACAATTCAGTCACAATTCAATGGATTTAAAACAAAATTAAACTTCTTGATTATACCTCAAATAACTGACAATTTACCAGCACAGAATATCAACACAAAGAATTGGAACATACCAACAAAACTCACATTAGCAGATCAAGACTATCATAAATCCTTGCCAGTCGACATGCTACTAGGCGCAGAAATATTTTGGAGTCTTCTTTGTGTGGGTCAAATTCCATTGGGAGTAAACATGCCAATAATGCAGAAAACAAAACTGGGATGGATACTGTCAGGTCTAATAGCAACAACAAAGTCATACAATGACAACGCAGTTTGCAATTTAAGTTTGCAACAGTTAAATTCCAAACATGAACATTTTTGGGAACTTGAAGATCAGCAAACTAAAGAATTTCCACATAAATTAACACCTGAAGAAAGTTTATGTGAACAGCATTTTCAAGAACATACCACCAGAAATACAACGGGTCGGTTTGTTGTAAATCTTCCTCTAAAAACAGACATCACGCTACTTGGAGATTCAAAGGAGGTAGCAACAAAAAGATTTGAACAACTAGAAAAGAAGTTACATAACAATCCAGAACTTAGGTTAAAATATCACCAATTTATGACTGAATATCAAGAATTAGGTCATATGGAAGAGATATCAACTGCAGACAATAATTATCAATTTATTGATCTCAACAAAGAAGACATAGTAAAAACATTAGGGTTAGGATGGAATCCAACTCATGACATATTTCAATATTCAGTGAAGACTCATGAAGACTAAAGAAGCATAACAAAGCGAACTATCTTATCCAGTATTGCTAAGATCTTCGACCCATTGGGATTGATTGGGCCAGTCATTGTGATCTCAAAATTAATTCTACAGGAAGTCTGGCAACTAGGATTGAATTGGGATGAAACTGTTCCAATGACCATATTCACAATATGGAAAAGATTCCAAGCAGAATTACTATTACTTAATGACATTCAAATTGAGCGATGTGTAATACCAATAAACAATGCTACAAAATTTCAATTACACGGCTTTTCAGATGCATCTGAAAGAGCTTATGGAGCATGTGTTTATCTACGTTCAATAAATGATGACAACGAAATTTCATGCAAGTTATTATGTTCGAAGACAAGAGTAGCTCCTTTGAAGCAAATTTCATTGCCAAGGCTAGAGTTGTGTGGCGCGTTACTTGCGGCTCAATTATGCACGAAGGTGTCAGACATATTGAAATTTCATCACACTACTCATTTGTGGACAGACTCCACCATTGTTCTCGCTTGGATTAACAAAGATCCTGCTCATTGGCATACCTTTGTAGCAAATAGAGTGAGTCAAATACAAGAAATTACTGATGTAAAAGAATGGAGACACGTCAAGTCACAAGAAAACCCAGCAGATTTGCTAACACGAGGAACACTGCCAAGCCAAATCATTGCAGAAAGTCTATGGTGGACAGGACCACTCTGGTTATCAAGTGACAGTAACAGTTGGACAAACTATGATGAAACTTCAACAGAAATGATCCCAGAACAACGGACAAAAAGACAAATACTTTCATTATCTATTCAAAACGATATGTCAATTTTCAATAGATGCTCAAAGCTCATAAAATTGCAGCGTGTGGTTGCACTTTGTATTCGATTCATGAATAAGTGCAAAAGACAAGCAAAGGGCTCAGTTTCAGAATATTTAACTGTGAGCGAACTAGACAACTCAATGAATCGTTTATTGCTAATGGCACAGTCTCAAATGTTTTCAGAAGAATTACACCAATTACGCAAAAATAAACCAATAAGCAAAAACAGCAAGCTTGTTTCATTGAATCCATTTATTGATGACCGTGGATTGATTAGGGTGGGCGGCAGATTGAAGAATGCAAACATTGACTACAACGAAAAACATCCAATCATTCTTACAACAAATCATCCGCTAACACATCTAATAATTGAGCATGAGCACATAAAATTATTGCATGCAGGTTGTCAAGCAACTCTTGCGTCAATAAGAACAAGATTTTGGCTTTTGTCAGGAAAAAACGCGGTAAAGAAAGTAACTCGAAGATGTGTTACTTGCTTCAGAGCACGACCTGTGCAGCTTAATCACATTATGGGAGATCTACCAGTACAACGTGCGACACCAACACGACCATTTCTATCCTGTGGAGTTGATTTTGCGGGACCCTTTTTTATAAAAGAAGGCAGTTACCGAAGCAAAAGGTTAATAAAAATCTATTTGTGTGTTTTTGTTTGCTTCTCCACAAAGGCAGCACATTTAGAACTGGCCAAAGATCTGACTACCAACGCATATATCAATTGTTTACGACGATTTGTCGCACGCAGAGGAAAATGTAAGGACATTTTCTCAGATAATGGAACTAATTTCATTGGCGCACGAAATGAACTCAAGGAATTAGGAGAACTGCTAAACAACAAAGATCAACAGAAACGTATCGTTAATTCTCTCCTTGAAGATCACATTCAATGGCACCTGATACCACCCAGATCACCACACTTCGGTGGCCTGTGGGAGGCGACTGTCAAGTCAGCAAAATTTCATATGAAACGTGTAATCGGCGAAGCTCATCTAACATACGAAGAACTAAACACAGTTATTGTACAAATAGAGGGTTGCTTAAATTCTAGACCAATTTCCCCTCTATCCAATGATACTCATGACCTTGGTCCTTTAACTCCCGGACACTTTTTGGTTGGAGGCCCGCTTTCCGCTATCCATCAACCAGACTTCAAAGATGAGAATCAAAATAGACTTTCAAGATATCAAAGAAATCAACAGCTAGTGAAGAACTTTTGGGATCGGTGGCATAAAGATTACCTCCAAGAACTTCAACAACGCAGCAAGTGGAAGCAGCATCAACCTAACCCACTGCAACCTGGAACGATGGTCATCATTCGAGATGACAACTTGCCGCCATTAAAGTGGCAAATGGGACGCATCCTTCAACTACCCCCTGGTGCTGATGGAGTGACACGCGTAGTGACATTAAAAGTGAACAATGGTGAAATAACAAGGCCTGTTACAAAAGTGTGCCTGCTTCCTATAGCATGAGTGTAGTATTTAAGTTTACTTATTATTATTACTGTTTTTTGTTTTTTTTTTCTTTTGAAACCATAAGTTTCAAGGTGGGCGGTATGTATGAACTTTTGTGAGCCACTGGAACCACCTAGTACCATGTTAAAGACCTTGAATGGTCAGTGTGTTACGAGCAGAGCGTGCAGAAGCACGTATTGTAAAAATAAGAAAATAAAAGAATTGTTTATGAATCAAATTTCTAATCAATTCAAAACAAATAACACTGAGAAACGAGTGAGAAGTAAGTGATAATTTTACACATAAAATATCAGACAATGAGGATGGATGAACAGTAACATTAACAGGAGAAAATTTATATTTACAACGAATAGTACACAATACACCGCCAGTCTTTTTGCCACTTCTAAGTAAATTCCTGTCAGCTCTGAGAACATTATAAGCTGTAGTAAATAATTCATTATTAAAAACGCTGTCATTCAACAAGGTTTCACTGAGACAAATTAAATCAAAGTAGATGCACAGACATTGTTATAAAATGAGGCAATTTTGGTGTTCAATCCTCTAATGTTTTGGTAATAGATTTGCATTCAGACAAAACTGTAATCTAAAAACAAAATTTAAATGAAATATTATTCAATTAAATCTTTTTTTGCAGTGTAAAGTGTGCTTTTGTAAACGAAACAATACCAAACAACGAATTTAATCGAGACCAGATGCTTTCGACTCGTAAATGAGAATAAAATGTCGCATGAACAAAAAAAAATAAACAAAATATGTATACAAGTATGTGAGTTTACAAAGAAAATTCTAACTATATTAGTGGGCGCCAGTTGACCGGAATAGGTATACGTCACAAGCAACAAAAAAAGAAACACAAGGTAGGCTTAATTGAGTATATATATATATATATATATATATATATATATATATATATATATATATATATATATATATATATATATATATAAATTTAAATATTTACACAGAGGTGGAGAGATAAATAATGTGATGTTTAGAAAAAATAATATCGCAACAGTAAATGACGCAGAGTTAAACCTGATCGCACCAGGGTTGCGCGGTAAGTTTGATGGTGTAGTGGATCGCGCAGCGAGTTGTTCGCAGCTGTACTACTTGGACGTTCGGTAAGTGAAAGAAATAAGAGCGCACAACAGCTTAGTACAGGAGCGGGTGATCGATCACACGGTTCACTTAAGTACTTGGAAAGGTGGTTAGTAAATGGCGTCCTACGAGCTGGTGACGCGGAACCACCGGCCACGGATTTTGTCAACGACAAAAAAATCAATAAAGCGGGGTAAGATCAGATTTTTCTCCAGACAAAATAAAAATGTGTTGCTCAAATACACGAGCTAACAATAAATTAATATTTTACAATAACAAAATCTAAAACAAATGAAACGGAAAAGTGGTCGCTTATCTGTCAGCAGTGGTAAACAGCTGCTTCTGCTGACGCGTCCCTCTCCACGTTGGTTGGCCGATTCGTGTAAATCGCGGTTCGCCGATAGAACCCGAATAGCCAGTTGACTTGCCAATGGCGGGCGATGCGGGCTCTCGGTTCTACCACCACGTTTCCCGAAGTTCTGAGAGCGTGGATGAAGGTTCAACCGCTGATATACCGACAGATCGGCAAGTAGTTGACGAACAAAGTCCCAACAAATAGCAAGGGAACGAAAACGAAAAGTCAAAATAGAAAAACCTGAAAGAATATTTATGATTAGGTTCACTATCGAGGGTTAGGTATGTCACTGAATTCAAGCGGTAAATTGACTTTAATTGAAATTGATATACGTTACAAAAATCATAGAATTAGTTACCTGAGATGTAGTGCGGCTTTAGCGTTCGTAGCTTTCTGGTGGGTAGGTAATCTGGCCAAAACCGATATAGAAATAAATATATAAAATCCAAAAAGTTGTGCTACTCTAAACCCAAACCATGTTTGTAATACTCACAATCAAATTTCGACGAAATCACTCAACAAAGTGTTAGCACAACCGCCCACATAGAATTCTTACTAAAAAGTGTGCCTAAATTATAAAAAGTACCAGATTTAACTTTGCAGGGAAAAGCGTGCACGTACTACTTGCAACGCGTGACTTAACCTTGAATCCGCGAAATGAATCACAATCATGAAATTCTGATGAAACACATCCCTGTCAGAAGGGTTGCCTGCAAAAGGGCGAAATATGATTGAACCAACGTACAAGCAACATTTAATTAAAAATTAGTCCGTAATATACTACACAGTTTAAGGTCTCCTCTCGATTGTATGCATAGTTTTTGTGAAGTTTATTTTGTGAGTTCATGTAAGTCGATTTGAGTTTTATGTACGAGTATTGTTAATAGCGAATGTTATCTCAGTTTCGATCTTTGAAAGTTATTGTAAAAGTCAGTGAGTAAGCGATACTTTGAATTATTCAGCTCGTAAAATTATTTGATTTATATCATTTATTTTGCTTGTTCGATTTTTAATATATAATTTTGTTATTGTTGAATACATGTTTGATTCCCGCCTGCGCACATATTTCCCGCCATTTGATCAGAAGTCTTTTTCCAAATACTCTTCGGAATCGAGTTAAAATATTCCGTGGTAGACAGCGACTACGCTACCCTTGGTTATTTATTTAGTCAAGTAAAACCATTCGTATGTCAGTTACCTCTTGGTACCAAGTCCGAGGTACCTGTTACACATACGCAGTAGTAATCCCCATAATGCTTTATGCAGCAGAAGTTTGTTCTATTAGCAAAACGGAATACATAGAAAAAGGACAAGTAAACTTTTTTAACTCGATTATGGATTGAAACAAATCAACGAATTATATAGTTCGAAGAGAAACAAACCAAGTAAAATTAGAAGCGCAAATATTCGCTTTAATTCTTGATTGGTGGCAAAAACTATTACTGATGCCAAGTCATAGATACGTAAAAATCTGCTTCAACAAACTTGCTAGAATAGCAAATTCCGACAACTATGAAACAAGTAAACTGTTAAAGTACAACTGGGCATTTGCACTAAAAATCAAACTAGAGAAACTTAATGTTCCAGAACTATGGGATACACAAAATATTGTACGTATTAGATATGTAATAGAGAATATATTTAATTTACTCAGACAAGAATTATATGATGCAGACTGTGAAAAAATTATAAATTCTGTCCGAAATAATCACTACAAATATCTCTATCTAGATAAATACTACCTCCTTGAAATCAATTATCCGATAATTTGTATTTTCAGCTACTTTAGAACCGCAAGAAAAGAAAATTTTCACCAATGGGAGCCTGCATCATTCTATACGGAGGAAGCATGTGCCCCATTTTCGCACCTATTCGTGTAATTTTCTTGAATGATATTATCAAATATTTCACCCCAAACAATAATTATATAAATATATTTCAGCATCAAAACAAATCAGACCTACTGCATATCTGTAATTACATAACATCGGCTCTCAAACTGAGGGCGTTCGCAATGAATTTGTAAAGTACATTTATAAGTTACCACTCCTTCGTAATGAACTGTAACAGTTTGAATACAAATATTTTATTATTATTATTATTATGTCGTGATTGTTACAATAATTTTTTACCAAAGCTTTATGAACAGTTCGTTTTAACTAAATTTATTTTACTACAACCACTAAAATTATTAATCAGGTAAGTAATGTTTGAATTTTGGCAAATATCGAATTTAAAATTACTATTGTTTTAGGTTATTCTCAGCAAATCATTTCCCAGGGACGTACTCAAGTTTTGTTACATATTTTAATTCAATACTAATAATTTTAGGTTAAATGTTACTAAACAATGAAATAGTTTAACTGGTGAAATTTGAACGCAACAAATTTCTGTAATATCTTTAACCATATTTGGCAAAAATATTCTTTTTAAGTTCATTCACCAATATTCGTCTATGATTTAGGTAGCAGCTATGATTGTCAAAGACAATTTGAGTCTGTTTTCATCTTCGACTTCTTTAATTATATTTTATTAAGTTCATTTTATATATTTCAAATTTATTTTGAATTATTTGATACAATGTTTGTTCAAACTATTTAGGAATTAATATTAAATATTTAATTTTTGGTACTACATAATTTTTAACCATTTTAATTGTTGCTCTGATTTTTTATCTCCATTAATATTTATAATGAATCTATGTTTTCGATGATTAAATAACTTTTTTACTTTTATTTCGAATGGGTTGCTTGAGAAATGGAGAATAATTAGATTTTTTGCGATATTCAATCTATTGTCAACAAATCTTAATCCATTAATTGGATTCTCTTTAGAACTATGAATCGTATTTCGTGAGTCTGAGCTATTTGCGCTAATACTTTGTTGTTCGTAATTCTCATTACCGTAAATTGATGTTAATGTTTTTGTGGAAATACATATAAATTTATTTGTATTTGGTTATTATTAAAGATATGTTCCAAGATTTTAATTATTTCCGATTTTTCTAATCTATCTTATCCACATGATAAATTAGGGATATTAATTTCATATATGTCATTTTTAATTAAATATTCTCGCAATTCCGCAAGTGTTTTTTAAAAATATTTTCTATTTACGTTTTCTAAATAATTCCCTTTTGTAATTAAATGGAACATTATTTTGTTTTTTATGTTTTGAATTATAATATTTTTTTTTTTTAGTTACATTTCTTTCACAAAAACTTTTACTGCTAAATTTTGAATTTATTTGTCTAGTGAGGCCTTTTGCAAATTTTAAATCTTTTGATATTCAAAGTGCAAAAATATCTTTATTCGTTACACCTCCTATTCTTTCCTCTATTTTAAATTCATTTCTTTGCCTTGATAAGAAATCCGCTTTTTTCTTTGCTTTTCCTGGTAATTATTCAATTTCAATGTTATATTTGCCCATTTCTACCTTCCAGCGCATTAGTTTTTGATTCGCGTTTTTCAATTGACCAAATGATTGATTTTAATTCTTTTTCTTTGGTGTTGTAATTTTGTTCTGCGGCGTTACATATTTTTGATGTGTAAGTGATTGGTTTGACATAGGAGAATCGAAGGCGTCTGTAGCTAGGATGAATTTTTTTTTAAATTCAGGAAATATTAAATTTGGTGGGTTACTTCATAATTCTTTCTTTGGCAGTTTTAAATGAATATTGATATTCTTTAATAGTTATATCTATTTGATTTCCCTTTTTGAGGCACTTCGTAAAAGGATTAGGGAGTTTAGTGAATCATTATTTTCTTAATTGCCTCAATTTTTTTTATTAAGTTTAAGTCCTTCTTTTGATATTATGAAACCTGAGTTTTCTGATTTTTTTAAAATTCTCATTTATCTGTTTGAATTTTAAGGTTTGCATCCTGTAATTTTGAAAATATTTTTTCTATATTTTGTAAATGTTCTTCTAACGTGTTCCCATGTATTATTATATCATCCGTATAAACACATTTTATTAATATATTCTGATAAAATTTCGTTCATCATTCTTTGGAATGTCGCGGAGGCATTAATTAATCTAAATGATATACGGACATATTCGTAATGTCCTGAGGCAGTAAAGAAGACTATTTTTGGTCAAACATTTTAATATTAATATTTGATTGGAAGCCAGAATACAAATCTATAATTGTAAAAAATTTTAATTTCCGATATGATCCAGTGTAACAATATTTGGCAGAAAGAATTTATCCTACGCCAATTATATAATTAAACTTTTTAAATGATATAATTGGCGCAGTCTTGGTGGGATAGCCAACAATATTTTGTTACAGTGAAAAACACAAAGTTGCTCCTCTAATTGTCGTATTACTATACGTAAATTGGATAATCGAAACAAATACAACGTGTGCAACACAAAACACATATAAGCCTGTAAGACCTTATGTACCTTAGTACCAACTATGCCAATTATATAATTAAACTTTTAAAATTTATTTTCAAAAGTTTATTTGAAGCGCAAAGAACATTACAAGCTTGTCTATCATGTGAAGATTGGCTTATCAGTACATTCTAAATGGCTTATATTACCTTGTGAAAAGTTTATAACTGAATCAGCTTTTTTAAGATAGATGCATTTCATAATTTGTATTCACAATCATCCGTAATTACCCAAATTAACTTCTCATCCTACTCGTATATCGCTGTTTTCCAACAAAATAAGTAGATGTATGGTAGCAGTCTATGAAAACAAATGTTTAAATTTATTTCAATAATTTGACATAAGCATCAACAGTTCACGAAATTCAAATGTAGATCCCAATAAAACTACATTTCATTAAGATTTATGCTACTTTACAATAAAAATTCTTCTGTTCAATGTTGATATTGTTTTATCGTAAGCATAAGATTTTATCATTATGTTTGACATAATTTATCACCTTACTTTTAGAGATTTATGACTTTGTTGCTCGGCAACCATATACCTGTATATAAATGTTTCGCCCCCATGGTATTTTAAAATATTTCCCACCCGTGACATTGTCATTGCAGTTAAAAATGACACACATTTCCAACTATTGACAGGTTAGGACTACAGTGATTGTGAATAATAATAATAATTTATTTCTTGTCCGTATTTACATACTTTCAATTTGTCAGCATAGGAGAGAATAAGTAATTTATTATTACATAGTGAAAAGTTAGACATTAAACATATTTTGTCAATAGATATTTTCAATTGTGTTTAAAAATACGTCAATTGTATAAAAAGCATTTTCTAAAAGTATATTTTTAGCTATTTGGCAAAGCCCTTTTTTCCTAAATTTTTTTTTCTTTAGGTATTACATTATATAGACGTACTCCCCAAGTAGTCGACACCATGTTGGGTTTGGTTCATTCTATGTGCTAGAACAGAGAAATAATTTATTTTTCGGGTGTTATATGAGTGGAATTGAGAATTTGTGAAGAAGTTTTCCTTATTCGAATGTACGTATTATAGGGCAGTAAAAGTGTACTCCGAAAGTATTGTTAATATTTATTCTTCTTTGAAATGTTCTCTGCAACTCTGTCTGCTACTTAGTTAGCAAAGAGCGCATAGTGCTTTCTTCTGTTGCATGAAGACTCTATCCGTTTCTGTCGATGTTTCCCATACGAGTATTCCATAGCACGCCACGCTATGGAAGTGTGCACAATAAGCTGTTCTTGCTGCGGTTTGCTGTTTTTTTAAGCATACGTATAGTGTAGATTGCAAAAGAAAGTTTCTTATTTATTTCATCGATGTGTAATGCCCAGTTTAAATTATTTGTGAATGTTAGTCCAAGAAATTTTATAGGCCTTGTGTTTTCTTCACTTTTGTCCTTGAAATTTAGTTTTTGTGTTTTGCTTTCATTTAGTAATAATTTATTCCTCGCAAACCAGTTATTTGCTTCTCCTAGTGTTTTAATTGACTTTTGTTTCACTTCCTCTATTGTACTTCCGATGGTTAGAAATGAAGTGTCGTCTGCGTATAGGCAACAACTGTCATACTGCACATTGGCAAGTAGATCATTGATATAAATAATGAACAGTATCGGGCCTAGCACGCTTCCTTGTGGCAATCCACAGGATAACGGCAATTTTTCGATCTGCTGCTTTTCCACTGTACTACTTTTGTTCTTTTATTCAAATACGATGACAATAGTTTCTTAGGTACTCCCCGGATTCCATAATAATCTAGCTTTGTGATTAGTTGTTCATGGTCAACCGTGTCAAACGCTTTACTAATGTCGCAACTCATAAATTCACTGTTAGCCTGGTTGTCAAAGGATTTGTAGATTTCCTGGGCCATTTCGGTTAACGCTGTAGTTGTAGACCTTTTATGTTTTTTATGTTTTTCAAAGAAGTTAATTAAATGATTTTTTATTACAGTTTCAAAGAATTTTGATAAGACTGGAAGGACAGATATTGGCCTGTAATTGCTTGGGTCGTTAATATTTCCTTTAAATTTATAAACCGGGGTGACTTTTACCTCTTTTAGTTCATTAGGAAACACTCCATCTTCATGGCATTTGTTTATAACCTGGGTTAGTGATTCAGCTATTAGAGTTTTAATTTATTTGATAATTTTTGTTGATAATCCAAATACGTCTTCTAAGTTTTTGGTTTTCAGATTTGATATTATTGTCTCGATATTTGTAACCTCTACTGGTGGTATATATATATATATATATATATATATATATATATATATATATATATATATATATGGATTTAGAGTTATTTGTGTTTAATTTCTTAACGTATTCCTCCGCTGGCTTCTTATTTTGGATGTCAATACTGCACTTATATATTATACACCTTATTGCTCTACTTAAATTACTAGCTTCACTTATTGTATTACTATTGTATGTTTTTTTAGCTTCTTCTAGTTTTTCGTTATACATTTTCTTGTAGTCATTGTAAGCTTTAAGTGAAACAGTATCTCGTCTGTCGCATTTATAGTTCCCAGTGAATTTAAATTGTTAAGCATCCCGCGTAGTTCCTCATTAAACCAGGCCATCTTTATGTTTTTCTTCTATACTTTCTTCTTTTTTATTAGAAAACATTCATAAAAAGTATTTATTAATATCCTATGGAAATATGCAAGTGATGCATTTTGTTAATCTATTACTATGCTCCAGTTAATTTCAGATAATTTTGTTTTAAATTCTTCAATGTTAAGCTGGATTTATAGTTTACATAACATAACATAGCATAGCATAACATAATAAATTTTGTAGGTTTTATAGTATGAAATTATGTTATGTTTTCAAAGCATAAAAAGAAGAAGAAGATTGTTTCGAAGAATGTTCAGAGTGTCCAAATACTATATTTAATATTGTTTTGATATTGATTTGTCCATTTGCAAGTTACAATTTTGATCTTTTGTGAGATAGTATTTTTAGTTTTAAAATGTATGATGATATTGTAAAAATAGTTAATGCAATATTATGTGCATTTATAGTTTCCCTAGTCTATTTTCTAAAAAATATAATAAAAGTATAGAAACAAATGAACAAATGTCATTCATTATCTTGTGATATAACCTGCAAAACATAAACATGACAGCTGCGAATCGTCACTAGGTATCCGAGAGATTCCGATAGTGTCCGAACATTACCGGAAAACATAACATAGCATAAGAAATAAAATATGGCCATTTCTTATGTTATGCTATGCTATGTTATGTTATGTAAACTACAAATCCAGCTTTAGTATCATTTACTTCTCTGTAGTTGGAAAATATTATTTCATTGTTTCTGCTGTAATCTTTTGTTGTAAGTAATTGTCCCATATGGTCAGACATATGGAAATTTATAGTTACAGTTTCATATTTGCTGTCTGGAGTATTTGTAAATATATTATCTATGCAGGTACTTGACGTATTTGATATTCTTGACGGCTTGTTAAAAGCTCTGGCAAGCCCATGAGATGCTAAAGTATTCTCAAGTTCGTTTCTGGCGTTAGATTGTAATAAAAAATTTATATTAAAATCACCTCCTAGGTATATATTTCTTGGTCCGTATTTTGTCATTATAATTAACATCGCTTCTTTCAGTTTTTCTATAAATATTTCCAGAGCACCTACTGGGGTCCTGTAAATATATATTATTATATCTTGATCTGTTGCGATACCTACTATCTCTATATCCTTCTCCGTTCGCAGTTCTCTTATTTCAATTATTTCTTTAAATTTTAGGTTTTTTTTTTAACTAGTATTAATACTCCTCCGTGTAGGTATGATGTCCTGCAGTTTCTTCCAATTATATAATTGTTTATGTTTAAAGTGTGTATTTGTTGACTATTGAACCAATATTCTGTAATACAAACAATATTAATATTAATGTTTTGCGATAAAATGGTATTTAGTAAGGAAATTTTATTTGTTAATACTTGAGTATTTATATTAAGGATACTAATAATAGATTTTACTATTTTCGGTTGTGTTAGTTTGCTGTTGTTTCCTGGAGTCTATACTTTTTAATTACTAAACCCTCCGGCCAATTATCTGGATTGTTTATCTTAGTAAGCATATTTATATTCATTCCTACTATAAACGATTTATTTGTATTTTTTTCATGTTTCTTTATTTCTTGTATTTCAATGTCTTTTGTTTTGAATTTTGTTATTATATGATTGGACAGGTCTTGCACAATAGTGTCAGACCTGGCGCGACCAACATAGAGTCAAGCTCTTTTATCAGCTGCTCTCAAATCGCTGTTCCCACTATCAGTGTTTTTGCCGGTAATTTTTGTAAATTTTCCATAATTTTTTGCTTCCGTATTTCTTGTTTTCGAACCCACAGTAGGTGCATTTCTGAATATGCTGGTTTTATTTTTGTTATTTTCAAATTTTTGTGTTTTTTCTGTATGATCCTGTTGTTTTGGGACTGCTTTTACTTCATCAGTTATAATAGTTTGTTGACTAGTACCAACATTATTATTATTACTTGTCACTATTTTGTTAACCTTTTCATTTCTTTCTTCTTTTTATATATTTATTATTAATTCTTGATCAGTCACACTTTTTTCCACCTGGTTGATTAATTTTGGTTGTTAAATTGTGAGGAATAATTTTCTATTACCATGATATTTTTTGACAATTTATTTCTTGGTATGCGCTCGGTAGAGATTCTTGCGTTTCTTCAAAAGCCTCTTTACTTGTCTGCTTTAGTAAAAAATTTTCTATTATTTCATTTCTTGATACACCATTTGGCATTTTTTTTGTATACTATGATTTCAATTAAATAATTTTTTCTTAACTTATTTAGTTCTTGCACTACTAGTGGTACTTCCACAACCGCCGTGACGGATAGCAAAAAATTATTCAAATAAGAATAATTTCTGCACCATATAATAGAATATTACACTTCGTTTTCTGATTATAAAATGATGAAATGGGAGTGAAATTTATTAAAAATTGCTAATAATATTTCCTCAAGGTTAAACAATTCAAACATTTAACAAAAGAAATATCCTTGTACAATCTAATTGAACTTGCCATATCACAATGATTACATATTCCAGTGAAAAACAAGTTTGTTTTTTTAAGGAAAATTCCTATTTATGACGTGTTTTTTTAGAGTTACAGAACTTTAAAATGAAATAAAACATAAAAATCGTGGCAATGGCCATGGTATTGGTTTTTTTTGGAAAAATAATTTTATGCCATTAGTGTTTGAATATGGAAAGATGGACGCAGTGGCTGATGATCACTTTATGAGGTAACAGAGGCTGTATATCGGCAATAACACGGCGAATGTTGAATTTCATGTCGTCCATCGTCTCTGGTTTATCGGCGTAGACTAGAGACGTTAAATATCCTCACAGACAATGATCCATAGGTGTTAAATCACAAGATCTTGGAGGCCAATCCACAGGTTCATTGCGCGATATTAAGCACTCATCGAATGTGACCCTCAATAATCCGATTGAGGGGAACGCTGTGTGATATGTTGTGCCATCTTGTTGAAAACATTGCCTTTCCACATTATCGTCATTCAATTGGGGAACGAAAAAATAAGTTTTGATGGCTCTATAGTGGTCTCCATTATGATTCCAACAGCCCGTAAAGCACATCAAACAATAACTTTTTGTTTATAATAATGCTGTCATTTAACAAAAAATAAACCTCATCGCTGAATAAAATTTTCAAAATAATTTGCACATTTCGAAAGGCAAAATCAAATTTTTCAGCTAAACCTCAACTCCGTCCATCCACGTAAGTAACTAATGCCGTGACTTTTTCATTCTTTGGAACTAAAACGTTCTGTTCAGAAGAGAAATATTAGTCTGACAGTATAATGCGATTATAAAATGCATTACAATTTATTTAATTCACTTTTGTCACCGAAACTTCTGAAAAAACTAAAATATTAGACAACTTGTAAATTATTAAAGAAAAATATTAGGTGAGACAGAGTACGTATTACAAAAGAAAGTGACTTGTGTATTCATTGTGGGTGTATTTTGTTATTCATAGATACGAAGCTTGTCAGTATTACTCAGGAAAAATCCATTTTAATATGTTTATTAAATTATTCCTTCACCAACACCATCGATTATAGAATATATAACTACTAACAATTAATTACTTATCATATCTAAGGGAGGTATGTCTGTGCATGTCCATATATTGTGTGTGACGATCATGGTAACTCAAAATCTAACAACGGTATCATTTTAAAATTTTATATTTTATTTTTCAGGTTATAATGTGATTAGATCTTCGGAACAATCTATCAACCAGAAGTGCTAGTTTTTTTTGACACATTCGGGTTTTCTTGTATATATTAGTAAAAAATTGATTTATGAGAAATTTTAAAGCTGAAAAAGATATTGAATAATATTTATTTATTTTTGCCCAACAGTATTACACCAATAACAGGACAAATAATATTAGTATAAAAAGTGTACAAAAATAGAAAATTAATGATAACATCTTAATATAGTAAACTAATTAAAGAACTATAGAATATGAAAATTAAATAACATTTGTAGGTATAACATTCGATATATCATTCCGTAGTTGATCTAAAGTTACATTAAAGAGATCTACGTCCTCAGCCAACATGTTAGCGTTAATGCACATAACATTTACGGGACATTTAATTAGTAAGTTGGTTCTTGCAAATGTTGGCTGAAAGGTATTCGGAGCGCGTGACGTTAGCCTGGGAACAGATATATTTATTTCACTTAGCAACTAAAGATATTCAATCTGGCCGTGGGGAATTTTGTATAAAAATAATACAGAATTGTTAATCCTGCGTTGCTCAAGTGACAATGCATTGAATATTTATAATAATAAAGAATGAGATACACCTCTGATTGTATACTGATTGTCTAGTTCGTAACACAAATATTTAAGAAAACGTCTTTGAACTAATTTTAACTCATTAATATATCTGTTGTACACAGGATACCAGATTAATACGTAATATTCCAATTTTGATAGTACATAGCTACAATAAAGAATCTTAGTAACATCAAGGTTAGTAAAATATTTAGAATTTCGTATAATAAACCCTAGCAATTGTGAATCAAAATAGACACCTAAGTCTTTAATGATGGTAACTAGCAATGTCTATATTCTCTATTTGGTAATTGAAAATAAGTGGATTTTTTTTTCTGTGAAGGAGACAGTTTTGCATTTTGCAGGGTTAAGTTGTAATCTATTATTCAAATATTAACGTTATTAATTGCTACTTGAAAAACTTCACATTCGTTAGCCTCAGAAACAGAGTAGTATAATTTCATGATTCATGTCATCGTCAAGCAGTAACATGTTACAATTTATTTCATCACAAATATCGTTAATAAATATGTTGAATAATAGAGAACCTAAATTGGAGCCTTGCGGTACCCCAGACGTTCCTACAAATATTTTAGATTCAAAGGCATTGTATTGCACATATTGCTTTCTGTTAGACAAGTAAGATTTAAATAGTTTGATAAAGCGCTTCATAAAGACCAAAGTTATAAAGTTTTAATGTTTGTACAGTAAAATAGAATGATTAATCTGGTCAAAAGCTTTAGTGAAGTACGTATAGATGACGTCGACTTGACCAACCTTGTCAACGGTCTCTGACAGAAATTGCGTAAAAACAGCTAGGTTAGTCACCGTAGAACGTTTTTCACGAAAACAATTTTGTGTACTGGAAAGTTTATTCTTAGCACTAGCATTTATTACCGCATGGAGTAACATTTCGAACACTTTTGCAAAATTGCACAGTATAGAAATTGGTATGTAATTGTTTAAATTAGAAGCATCCCCTGGCTTAAGAACTGGGCAAACCTTTGAGATATTCCATATATCTGGGAACTGACCGCTTCTTAAAATCAGATTGAAGATGTACGTTAAGGGAAATGTTAGAGGAAATGCGAAATCCTTTATTAGGAACGATGGAATTCGGTCAGTACCGGATGTCATTTAATTTTTTGATTTTCTAATATGGTTGAATACATCATCTAAAGGAACTTCAGACAGATAAATGTTATCAACTAAAACATACATATACCATAGTGGATACTTACTCATGTTATTATACTTTCGTCGTAGTGGTACATATAAATCAAAATGAGTGATAGTCTGGCATAAAATTCTTCACAAGCATTGTCAACTGATTTGTGCTCATACAAAAAAGTCCAATCTTGCTGTAACATGGCAACACAGAGAGCAGGAAAATTTGCTATTTTGAAATTGTAAGCTTTGTCCAAAGTACTAAATAGAAATATACGATGATTCTGTGTAGTATAGCTGACATTAATCTCTAAAGTTGGATGGTCGGATTCTTCAGTGACGCACTGTAGATCTCGTAACAGTGCAGTTTGCGTTAGTGACGACAAGATCTAGAACTCGCTTGTTAATGTTTAGCACCTCGTTTAAATGTGTAATGTTTAAGAATTAACAAAGGTTTTTAAATATTTTAGATTCATTATCATTTATGTTAGTATCCACTAGACATGAAATGTTATATGCTCTATACTTTATGCGAAACTTTCTTCTCTATATTGTACTGTTTAAAATTAGTATTATTTGAAGAGATCATGTGCTAACAAAACTTTTTTATTAGCTGAAGAGCTAATTCAAATCATTTGATTTATTGTGTGCTACATACATTGCTCTGCGCGGTAACTCAGCTATGACGGTTGGTAATTGTGAAAATACATACAGGTGTCCCATTTAAATCTTAACACCTGAATATCTCGAGAAATACACATTCTAAGAAGAAGTTTCTCATATGAAAATTGTCGAGAACAAAATGGGCCATGAATTTCATTATAGGTGGCGCAGCAATCGGTAACCTTGAGGGAAATTAATTTCCTTAAATGAAAACATCCATTTTAATTGTATATTATAATTCTTAAATTTTTTCTGATTTGTGATAAATGGCGCTGTAATCAACGAATATAGGGCAGATGTAGTTTTTTAATAAAACTCCCACTTTTTATAGAATGTTATGTTTCTGTGGTAACAACTAACTTTTGTCCGAAACTTTTCTGAATTAACATCGAAGGTTGCGCTGCAATCAGCGAAATGGGTAAAATTCATTTTATAGGAACTTCTATGAAATAAACTATTCTTTGCCACAACTTTTTATTGGAAAATACGCGCTTTTAAATCTGTATTCCTTTCAGTGCGTATTAGTGTACAGGCCGTCGGCATTAGCGTTACCCAATATGCAATTCTTCTGTGGATATTCTTGTAATTATACAAACATCTCTCACGAATCAGAAAAAAAGTTGAGTACTATTAGCACAGAATTATAATATGCAATAAAAATTAGGGTTTTCATTAAAAAATATAAATTTCCATGAATTTTACCGATTTCTGCGCCACTTATGAGAAACTGAAATTGCCAATTTGTACTCCCCTTTGTACTCGACAAGTTTCATATGAAAAACCTTTCCTTTAAATGTGTATTTCTCGGGAAATTCGTTTGTTAAAATTAAAATGGGACAGCCTGTATATGTATAAATTACGGAAATCTAATTTAGCATATTGCCACGGGTTAAAATGTGCAGGGATGCATTGAAATTTATTTATAAACACGGAGCACCGGACGCTTGATTGTTCAATGCATGTATAAGGAAATATTGCATTTTCTTATCAACACGTATTTAGGATATAAACTAGGATTGAGTGCAACTGCCACTAGTATGTTCAGTGATTTCATAGGCAGAAGTTCGCGCACAATAATGTTGCTGCTATTTTATACTGTGTTTCTGGTGCTGATTATTCGAGGTATGTAGTTATAATAATATACCTTAATTACCCATTGCTGGATTTGCCAATCTGCATGGCAGTTTACCAGCTGTTTTTGTTATTTAATTTAATTAATTTTATTACTAAATTGCAATATAGAATTAGGAATGTAAATAAATTAAAAAAAAAATTAAAATTAAATTTATTAATATGCATTTCTTATAATTTATTACAAATGCATTAATGGTCAATTTTATTATTCAAAAATGATGTATTTACTTATTTATTTTAAGTAGGTACTAAAAATATTTTAAAAATTCTACAGCATTGTATGACCATATTTTTCGCTATATTATCATAAATATTTAGTTTTTGTGTACTACGAACCACTTCTTTAAGTTATCGTTCCATGTAGGATCTTTAAAATACAAATAATTTTCGTACAACTATGTCCAATAATATTCCAAGAAAATGTAGATATATGTACCATGTTTCAAACATATCGGCAGTCATATTCTCATGATAGTCTATATTGAAATCTTTTATTTATATTTCGGTCCATCTATTACCCATCCTTTCTCATTTTCTGCGTTAAGGATAAATATTCTCTAGCCGCGTGATACAGAAAACGAAAACCAGTACTCTTTAATACATTATGTAAGGTTACCACGAAATATTTAATATTACAGTCGCCATTAACCATTGTTTCACCGTTTGTGTCGAGTTCTTATCGATGGTAAAATCTTTCTTATATATGTATAAATTTTTTGACGATCCTCATCAGTTTGAAAATTATTTAAGCACTGAACTGTACCACTATTTACTCTTTTTCGTTTAACTCATAAACCACTTGAAACAATTTTCTACACAGCAGTACGAGGTCTTTTGTCAAAATCGAAGTTTTGGCTAGTGTTGAAAGTATTAAATACATTCATAACTATGTGTATTGCAACATCTGACATGTGCACTCGTTTTTTACAGTTCTGTTCTTTATTTGGTAAAGCTACACATTTTCTCCGACGTTCAAATCTTCACTCCACGGTCACCTCATTTGGATTTAACTCTAGACTTTAGCTATACGTCAGGTCTTCGTATAGTCTAATAAAATTTGATATTCCAATTCAATCAATTAGTAGAAATTTGTTTCGACACAAATAAGAAAATTTTATTTAATTTGTTCTTATTCTAAAATCAATAAACACTAACAAGCCGATCCCCTCTAACCGGATATATTCTCCATTAATCATGGAGTTTCGTTGCGATTGTGTCACCATTAACAAGGCTACAATAACAACGATATATTTATTTTATATATCTAAATATGTTTTACTTATTTATCAATGTTTTTATTTTTACCTCCCGCACATATATTGGTATTGTGACGGGTGAAAATTTTTGGTACTGAGTGCGTGTGTGTGTGTGTGTGTGTGTGTGGCGATTTTTTGTCCACGGTAACTCAAAATATAATAAAATTTGAAAATTATAATGTTGAGGTTACGCCCTGTTTAGATTTTGGTAGCAATCTGTAAATCGGAAGTGGTAGTTTACTTGAAGACTTGTTAAGTTTTTTGGGTATATCTCTGTAAATAATTGAGTTACAGTAAATTTTGTCATAATAAAAAAGATATTAAATAATATAGGATACAATTTTTATTTGGAACTTTCTTTCTATTTTGCACCCTTTTTTTATTTATATATTTGTTGTTTTTAAAACATTTTGTAACAGTTATTGAAAATTCACATCCTGAGGAAGACGCGTGTGGCGTCGAAACTAGTAGACCTGTCAACCTGTTCAATAAACTAGTGGCTGATTTCCAAAAGCTTCATTTATTGTTCATTATCCAGCCAAAAAAGTCATTATTATTAATAACATTTTGAATTGGGTCGAATTACGGAAATTGTATCTTAAATTATTGCTAATTCTGCCTGAATCGGCTGGAATGACAATACCCCGCTAAAAAGCAAAAGCAATAATTAAAATTTCCGATGTTAACAACATAATAAATAAATTCATAATATTTAATATTTCAATAATTAATCTACATCATTTCGAGATTGAAACTTGTGCACCTCACGTCCAGAAAAAGTTTTGCAAGTGCTTTTTATGTAAAAAAAATGTTGGGTAATTTTAAATGATCTCCAAAGACATAATTATTTTTACGATTACTAAATACTTACCATTTCTATGGTTTGTCAAGAAAATACAATCATTGTTAACCCTTCGTTAGTGTGGTGGGGTATGTCGTACCCCAACATCTCTTTTTGTTTCTTAAATCAAAAAGTTAGTAACTATGAGTACTGTTATTTTTAAAATAAATAATACAAAGCACCATTTGTTTAATGTATTTGACTAACAATAAAATTTAGGAATATGTTTGTTCATTTTACTTACAAAATTTGAAAATTTTTGATATGTATAGTGAACTATAGTTTGGGGTAAATGAAAACATTAAGATGATACTTTTCGTGTTGTGCGTATGACTTGCACTGAAGTGAAACATTTGTTTGTAATTCTGATAGAATTCATTTAGTGTATTAACCAGAAATCCCATTTGAACTGTGATTTAACCATAATGATGAAACATTTAGCAGTAAGTATAATTTGTTTAATGTTTTTGGGGATCCTATTGAAGTTATCTCATTATTGTAAACAGTACAGTGTCACAATCTCGAAACTTTATTATTAGTTTTTTTTTAATAATAATTTAAAAATAACTGTAATTTTATGCGATATAGGAAAACACGTTGAGGCAATTCAAAACCTGAATATAAACAAATAACATTTTGCGGTCTGAAATAAGATTCTAAAACGGATGTGTGTTATAGAGTTTGTTTGTTTCCTTTTATTATCAAATAGTCTAATAAACAAGTTATTTCCGTGATAACACACTGAATCGAGGGATGTTAGATCAACCGATTCTCGCAGACAATTGCAAATGTTATTTTCTAGGTCCACAAACCGACATGCGTCCGTGACAACTGTGTGTTAACAATTACACTTTATTCAAATAGAAGCGATTCGAGATAAATATAAGAAAAAAAATTGCGTTGGTTATTACTGAAAATAGATATTTACAGTAACAATATTTTAATTTATATTAGCAATATGATACTATTTCCGATTGCTGCTTCACTAAACTAAATATTTTTTTTTACCTCCCGCTACATCCTGTATAGGAGATATAGGTATCAAGCTAAAAATTCGATATTGAGTTTTCAGTGGATGAGCACGTTTTAGGGTTTCTAGAATACGATTTTAATAGTATCGCGATGATGTCTGTGTGTATATCTATCTGCTTGTTGGTCTGTGTAGATATCTGGAGTTACGGTTTCTCAAAAGCTACTATACTGAAAATTTTCATATTCTGTATCCATTTGGGTAGAGCTGATTGGTTTTTGGTGATAATCCAATATCCGGAAGAGGAACTTTTACTTGAAGCCCTGTCAAGTTATTTTGAAATATCTCGGTATTAAATTATGATTAAATGACAATTTTTGTTATTATAATAATATTTGAAATATTAATATCTAGAATTGTCGTTTGAAACATTTTTCTCTTACTGTCACTATTTACGTTTTACAACACGGTAAAGATAAATTATGTTGTTATTTTCGTTTTAATATGCTAATCTCTGCTTTTTGACAAAAAAAAACAACCCACGTTTGAAAAATATCATTTTTTGATATGTGTCAAATAGGGGAGATGGGTCAGTTTAGCACATTTTTAATTTAATTTTTTTTTGTTTGAGTTTTATGTAGCCATCTGTTTCATATAAATAGTTTAATGAACGGTGCTCCTACAAAACTAAAATATTTACTTCAACTGCATAGCGTGTCACTGTTATATGTGACAATTTGTGTGTGCACTTAAATTGTAAGTATTTATGATTTTACATATAGGGACTTGCTAAACTTGGTCTGTTTAAGTATTAATATTTCAGAAATTCTCTTTTGAATGTAATGTTTCAGAAATAATTATACTTTACAGTTACAATAATTCAACGTACCGATTAAAAATTATAACCATAATATGAAATGCATGTCGTAGGGGGCAGTGTTGAATTTCAATCTATGGGACAGTTTAAAACAAATTTTTATTGTAATATTATAAAAGCAAATGGGGTGCTAAAAACCGAAAAGATGCACAAAGAGCAGTAAATGATGTAATGATGGCGCAGACTTACGTTAAACAGCAGCATTATACGGACTCAGTGTTACAATGTTATACTATCGATTTAAATTTTTAACAATTATTGCCCATCTATATAATTCTGTTCGTGGCCGTACATATTATTCCTCTCTTCAGTCCATATCCCTAGTTTACAGTGCAACTATAAGGACTGACGACATACTTTTATAATTACCGTTTCCCATTGGTGTGGAATGTCAATTAAAAACCGTCCTTGCTGTGGAACAATTTGTAACACTATACAAAGTTTGCCATGGAAGAAAACAAATAAATCAAACAATTGTTAATATTAGTTTTTTGAAGTGTACTTCTGTATTTCTGTATTGTAACAACAAAATGAATTAATATTCTTATAATTACAGTTTTTGCATTTATTTCTGCATTTGATTTATTTGTTTTCTTCCATGGCAAACTTTGTGTAGGCATATTTAAATAAAAATGATACATTCCTAATTTGGATTATTCTCAAATATTTTATATTATTTGGTCGTTACATGTGAATATTCAGAAAAAAAAACTGAATCGAATAAGCAAATAAAAAAAAAGGTTACCATTTAAAATAAGAAAGTTGCACCCTGCATTTTGAGAACCACTGGCCTAAAAAAATTTTTGTTTCGTTAATTTCATAGTCGTATAATAAAGAAATTGTTTACTAATTTAACCGACCTCGTAGCTCACAAAATATCTTCAATAAAAATGCAACTTTGCATAGTTTTGGGTGATCAGTTTCACGAATTTTGACTCATATATTTCAATGTGTTTATCGGCTGTTTACATCTGTTCAAATTTAGTTTGCCGTTGACGACAAACCTCCGTTGCGCTAACCTAAACCTAGGCCTCGCAAAGAATGCACTCAGCATTCTTTTCAGTAGAATGAGAGTTTCATATATCAATTCTTATTAGAGATAAGATCAAAATTTAAATATATTCTGCTCCAAATTTACTTTCTGAATAATAATTTAAAAACTTAAAAATTTTAGTTGGAAATATTTAATGCGTTTCATTAGTCGGATTCATTGTATTTTTAAATACAGTTTTCACAGAATTATTGTTTTTGAAAACGACATTTATTGGCGTTCTTTTATTACCACACGTTAGGGATTACTTCAAGAAGAATGGTGTTTACCGTCGAATTGTCATCCGAAGATTCATCTTCTTCTACTGCACCAAAAATTAAAATGTTACTTTCACGCACTTTACGATCATTTATCTTAGTAATATCTTTCTGTAGAGTTGGTATTATTTGCTAATGATTTAATTGAGTCTGTAGATGAGATTGTTGTGTTATTGCAAGCGTTGTACAACCATTTGATTTGGAACGTAATGTACGCGTATCTTTGGGATTAATGTCCACACATTGAAAGTGAGAAGAAAGAGAACTATAATTTTCCTTTATGAAACCTGCACCCAAAACTTTTTTTTTTAGAAGCGGGGCTCTTAGAAAATAAAACACGGATTATAACGAAAGTGTAGAACAAACAAAATTTCTAATTTAGTACTTAATGTGCTAATAACACAATACAATAAATTTTTACTTTTTTTGTGGTACGGCGCTCTCTTGCCAAAGACCTATTGTCCTTGATTTGTTTTTACGGCCAGAATTGGATTTTTTACGATTTTAGGCTTATTTCCGTTTTTGGCCTAATTAATAATAATAATCATTTATTTCCAAAAAAAATTAAAACCCAATATCAATAATATTAAAATTTTATATTACAAAATTCTTATTATTGAAATGTACAAACTTTTTATCTAAACTTAATGTAAGTAAATATTAGTCGATACAAAATCTGAGACCGTTTCACTTCCATTTGTTTTAAGCTGTTGGGTAATGTATTGTAGAATAATATTCCAGAATAGAAGTGGCCTTTTTCATAAGCACTGGTATTGTGACGCGCAAACTCCATCAGTTTATTTGCCACACGAGTGCAAGAGAGAGCCGAGTCACAAAATATAACAATTTGTTGTACTGTGTTATTGGTACATATAATACTAAATTATAAATTTTGTTTATTCTACACTTTCGTAATAATCGGTGTTTCATTTTTCAAGAGGCCCTCTTTTACAAAATATTTTGAAGCATGCATGATAAGGGAAATTTATAATAAACCCCTCCCCCACACTTATTTTCTAAAATTTCGGACCTCCCTCCGAAAGATAATCCTGGCTACGGACCTGATTGTACTCGCTACTTTTTGTTAGTTAGTTAGTTTATTTATTCATGCCTTTCGGCCTAGAATCTATACAAATTTTTACATCTAATTTCTATGGTGATTACATTATATACATAAGTTAAATAAAAAATAAAAACTATATTATACGTTTTCTTCTTTCTAAAATTTTTTTCCTCCAGTCTTTTCCTTTTCCTAGGTCATTTAATAAGTAAATTTCATCTCTTCTTTCTCTTTCCGTCTATCTGCAAGAAAGTCATAAATGTTCTAAAGATTCCTCTTCTCTGCCACATAATCTACATCTCGTTTCTTCTGCCGACAACCAGTACATGTTACTTCTTTCCTCATTGCCGCATCTAAATCGAGCTATTGTAGTGACATTTATAACTTTTAATAAATATCTTGGAATATGTAGTGTCTGTAAATTCTTGTATTCTTTGTACTTTTTCTTAGAATTTTGCCATCTTCATAATATTTATCAAAATTTACTCTCATTTCTGTTATAAAGTTAACTGAAGACTCATATAACTGAATAATTGTCAATACATCCATATTTTGCTTTTGTAACGATTGGCTTGTTCTATGAAACTGAATTAAAATATCTTTTCAAAACAAAAGCATAATTCCTGCTTCTTGATTCTTTATTAATTAAAAATGTTTTGACTTTTGAAACGGAGATAGAACTCGAGGCTTCCCACAACTAAATTATCGAAATCATTTGGAGGACCCGTTAGTAACATGTGTGCGAATTCTTCATCAGACAATCCGTACCCTGCAGCGTCGAGTTTCAGTGATATTTTTGTCATTCTTTCAAAATATATCATCATAGATTCATCCATTTTTAAGCGGGATGCATACAATTCTCGTTTTAAATGAATTATATGAATTTAACATCTCGAATATACGGTAACTGGCTATCATCTATGGAATTGCAAAGAATGTTCATAGCTTTTCTATCTCTCAAAATTTGCTCCGGGTTTTTCGTATCAATATAAGGAAATTTGGGTTATATAGCAGACCAAACATTTATGACTTTCGATAAAATTTGAATGCAAAAAGCTCAAATCTTATAGTTATTCCCGTTTAACATTTTGAAGTCTATTTTAGCATCCATATTTTCTCTATATATCAACAAGCTATTAGATGTAATTAAGTTTCAAAAACTTCAAGTTAAATATGCAGTGACCAGGAAGTTAGAAATAATTAACAATAGCTATAAAATCCAATATCAAAATCTATATTTATTTTTCAATAATATTTTACTGACATACATTTTTGTATTGATTAGTTACATTTTATTTTTTAGATCACATGCTAGATTTTTTTACTACTTAAATATAAATATTTAAATAATTTGGCAAACAAAACAACATCAAAATTCAACAACTTTCCACCTGTCGTTTATGGCAACCAATGGAAAAAACCTAACCTGAAAACTACGTACGCTTTGTACTGTTGGCCGTCGTATTTAATGTTTTCTAATTGCCATCTCATCAATCACTAAAGAAAATAATATTTCATTGTTGGAACCTTACTTTAGCTCTTATAACATTAAATGATTTCGTAGTGAATCAAGGCTGGCCATCAGCAACGTCATACCATTTTGTAATAATTTTAGGATGGGGTAGGGAAGTTCCGTGCAGAGCAATACAAAAATGCGTTTTACTAAAAATATATATATATATATATATATATATATATATATATATATATATATATATATACAGGGTGTAAATCAAAAAGCGGGCCATAGGCGTTTAACATGGGAAATAAGTTTTTCCGTGCGCAAAAGTTCCCAAATGGTTTTGGACGAAAATGGTTCAAATAAAAATTGTAGAGAATTTTATTCTGCATCTAAATCACTAATCAGATTTTATTTTGCACGTCTTGTAATCTATAAAACCAACTTTAAAGTTTTATAAATATTGCTAGTGATATGTAATTGTTTGTAATTTTGTTCCAATTCCATGGCTATCACTACAAATGTGCAATATTTATAAAACTTTAAAGTCGATTTTACGGATTACATGACGTATAAAATAAAATTTGATTAGTGATTTAGATGCAGAATTAAATTCTCTAAAATTTTTATTTGAATAATTTTCGTCTAAAACCATTTGGAAACTTTTGCGCACGGAAAAACTGATTTCCCATGTTAAACGCCTATGGCCCGCTTTTTGATTTACACCCTGTATATATATATATATATATATATATATATATATATATATATATATATATATATATATATATATATATATATATATATTTAGGATGTATACAGGGTGATTCACAGCGTACGGAAAAGATTGAAAGTGTGACTATGGGGCAGGACTAGATTAACCCCTTCTAGGGCCCTAAGCAATTTCATTTTCGAGATTGCGAAGTTGCAAAAAAGATGGTTCTGTGGAGCAGTTTGTTAACATTAATGTTAAAAAAATCCGTAGCGCAATTTCCACGTTTGGAAACGCAGATTGTAACGAATCAGTCAGTATAGGTAGAATTTACATTATCGTTACATTTCATTTGTAAGCGCATGTAAGAGTGAAATTGTGCAATCTCTTCACGAGGATTGAAATTCAAACCGCCAGGATAAAATATCACTAACATCTCGGCTTCTATTTTACATTTATCTGTCGATAATTCATCTGGCATTCAAAAAGAGAACTTGTCCACGTCACCAGACACTGTAGTTCTTTTTCTGATTTCAATTTTCAGAGTATCGCTAATAACATAGAAAGTCGATACACTAAAATTATCTTGAGTATTTAAAATTACTTCTGATGCATTAAATATTTTCCGTACGTTATGAATTATTCTGTAGATACTTACTTAGTTTAGGTAATGAAAAGGAGAATATCTGCTACCTACATATATATGTTGTAAAGTAATACTAATGCAATTAGATCAATTATGCTCTTTATTTTAATATTGAATCCGATACAAGTATATGATTTTTGACTTTAAAAATTAAAATATAGAGATATTACAACTTATAATTGTTGAACGCTCGAAAGATGACTACAAGATTGTAAATTATTTAATTCAGTATCATGTTAGGAACAGGGAGGGTAACCAGAGAAACACGACCTTACTATTCAACGGTTTTTAATGAACTATCCCCAAGATAATGTTGTAACGCTATATATACAATAATAAAAGAATAATTACATAAACATGAAGTCATAGACTACAAATAATTTAATATTATTAAGCAACAAAATAATTATACAGAACTTATTGTTTAATCAAAATAATCATCCGTAACAATCGGCCATCCTGACTCTTTGGCGTCCTCGCGAAAACAGATTCTCGAGTCGACTTCGATTGTCTACGTCCTAAAACAAGATAAGATCAATGCAATGGATTATTTTAATATAAGAATATAGATCGCCCTGATGTAGGGACGTAGTCATCCCTGTTTAACGTATGGGCTACTTTGCGACAAATACATAGGAATAAACTGTGTCAATGTGAACAAGTAACCACATTGTATCCAAGTGTGTGTTATTTTCATTACCTATATAATGTGACCAAGTTGCCACGTTATATAAGTTATGTTCTCTCTTTTTTTTTCTTTAATAAAGTGTGAACTATGTTACCACACTTAAATGTTTATCAATGTGTCCTAAGTTACCACATTGTTCTCCTTGTTCCAAGTGTGAACTATGTTACCACACTTAAATGTTTACCAATGTGACCTAAGTTACTACATTGTTCTCTTTGTTCCAAGTGTGAACTATGTTACCACACTTCAATGTTTACCAATGTGACCTAAGTTACCACATTGCTCTCCTTGTTCCAAGTGTGAACTATGTTACCACACTTAAATGTTTACCAATGTGACCTAAGTTACTACATTGTTCTCTTTGTTCCAAGTGTGAACTATGTTACCACACTTCAATGTTTACCAATGTGACCTAAGTTACCACATTGTTCTCTTTGTTCCAAGTGTGAACTATGTTACCACACTTAAATGTTTACCAATGTGACCTAAGTTACCACATTGTTCTCTTTGTTCCAAGTGTGAACTATGTTACCACACTTAAATGTTTACCAATGTGACCTAAGTTACTACATTGTTCTCTTTGTTCCAAGTGTGAACTATGTTACCACACTTAAATGTTTACCAATGTGACCTAAGTTACCACATTGTTCTCTTTGTTCCAAGTGTGAACTATGTTACCACACTTAAATGTTTACCAATGTGACCTAAGTTACTACATTGTTCTCTTTGTTCCAAGTGTGAACTATGTTACCACACTTCAATGTTTACCAATGTGACCTAAGTTACCACATTGTTCTCTTTGTTCCAAGTGTGAACTATGTTACCACACTTAAATGTTTACCAATGTGACCTAAGTTACCACATTGTTCTCTTTGTTCCAAGTGTGAACTATGTTACCACACTTAAATGTTTACCAATGTGACCTAAGTTACTACATTGTTCTCTTTGTTCCAAGTGTGAACTATGTTACCACACTTAAATGTTTACCAATGTGACCTAAGTTACCACATTGTTCTCTTTGTTCCAAGTGTGAACTATGTTACCACACTTAAATGTTTACCAATGTGACCTAAGTTACTACATTGTTCTCTTTGTTCCAAGTGTGAACTATGTTACCACACTTCAATGTTTACCAATGTGACCTAAGTTACCACATTGTTCTCTTTGTTCCAAGTGTGAACTATGTTACCACACTTAAATGTTTACCAATGTGACCTAAGTTACCACATTGTTCTCTTTGTTCCAAGTGTGAACTATGTTACCACACTTAAATGTTTACCAATGTGACCTAAGTTACTACATTGTTCTCTTTGTTCCAAGTGTGAACTATGTTACCACACTTCAATGTTTACCAATGTGACCTAAGTTACCACATTGTTCTCTTTGTTCCAAGTGTGAACTATGTTACCACACTTAAATGTTTATCAATGTGACCTAAGTTACCACATTGTTTGTTTGTTTGTTGTTCATGTAGGGATACAACAATATGTTTTCATTGATTGAATTAATTTTATTGATACGCATACATGTACATACACATACATATAATTATTTTATTTCCTTCCCACTAGTTATAATATTAAAACAAATTTAATTGTATATGTATAAAAGATTGGCAAATATTAATCAATTAAATCTTAACCTATCCTTCTAATAAATCAATCAATTCATCGGTACTATTTACATCGCTGTCGCTTTCGGTTTGCTCCATAACACCACCTTCCCATTTTCTTAGAGTTTCTGCTGCGATTATGGCCTTGAATCGTTTATACCCCTTTAAATCAGAAATAGCAACAATTTCATAGCGGTCATTCCCCAGTACTTTATTTATTTTATATGGACCCCCAAACTTATCATACCCCACCTTTTTACTGATTTCCTTATCATTTTTATTAGAACCAGCCCACAGGACTAAATCCCCCTTTTTGTATTTATTACTACTTTTCCGCCTACTATCGAATCGTTTTTTCATTTGCGTTGCCAATGTATCCATCCGTTCTTTAGCCTTTTCTCTAACATTTTTCTCAATGTTGAATTCATTGATTCCTAATACCGCGTGGCGGTTTTTCTCATACCCGAACATTAACAAATGTGGAGTGAACCCGGTTGTACTATTTATGGTATTATTCATGCCCCACACTACATTCGGCAAAACTTTTTGCCAGTCGCATTCATTTGTAATGCTAGTATTGATACCATTTAGAATTGTTCGATTATATCGTTCTATTTGACCGTTTGATCTAGGTGAGGCTACACTGTTTAGAGTATGTTTTACTTGAAACCGTGTTACAAAGGCCTTAAATTTCTTGCTTGTAAACGCTTTACCACAATCTGAAATAATTCTCTTTGGTGTACCAAACATACTGAATAAATCGCTTAGGTGGTCGATAACTTCTTCAGAATTTATGCTCTTAGTGGGTCGTGCAAAAACAAATTTCGCAAAAGAATCAATAATCATGAAAATATAGGACGCTCCCTTATGACTTTTGCTAAACGGACCCAAATGATCTATATGCCAAGTATGTAGTGGTTCGGCCGGTTTATTTAAAGGGAATAGATACCCTTCACTCTTTCCATATTGGCCTCGTTTATAATTGCAATCTAAACAAGCATTAACATATTTTCTGATAAAGCGGGTCATACCTTTAAACCAAAATTTGTCTTTCATTGTATTTTCGCAACGTTTTAAGCCCACGTGCCCTATGTCGTTGTGGTATTTGCGCAATAAGTTAAAACGTGCTAGTTTTGGAACAACAAGTTTTAATTTACCGTCGGCTGTTTTACGATATAATCTGTCATTTTTAATATCATAATTATTAACAATGTCTTTGTCTGATTTGTCCATTAATTTATGTTTAAGAATACGTAACTCATCGTCTTGCATTTGTAACGTCTGCAGCCAATCGAAAGTATCCAACATTAGAACATTCCTTACTGGGTTTCTACTTAATGCATCTACATGCTGCATTTTTGTACCCAGACGATGCTCAATTTCAAAATCGAAATCTTGGATCATTAGCCACCATCGCGCAATTCTCGGCAATAAATCCTTTTTTTCAAAAGTACTACGTACCGCACTGCAATCAGTGACTATTTTAAAATGGATGCCTGTTAAATATACCTTAAACCGTTTTATCGACGCGACAATAGCTAATGTTTCTAGTACATACGAGTGGTACACACTTTCATCTCGAGAAGTTGTTCTACTAAAATAACATACGGGTTTTAATAAGTTTTCGTTGTCATACTGGAATAATATTCCCGCAATTCCTTTATTGCAAGCATCCGTATGTAGCTCAGTAATTGCTAGTGGATCAAAGATTTTTAAAATTGGTTTCTTGGTTAACAGTTTGATCTTGCTAAAGGATTCACGCTGTGGAGCTTCCCATGTCCATGCCACATTTTTCCGCAAAAGTGTGTTGAGCGGTGATGCTATTATACCGTAATCTTTAATAAATTTTCTAAAATACGAGCTCAACCCGAGAAATTGACGTACTTCGCGCACATTTGATGGTTCTTTAAAATCAGCTATAGCCTGAGTTTTCAAATTACTCGGTCGTATGCCTGAACTTGATACTTCGTATCCTAGGAAATTTATTTCCGTTTCAAAGAAACTGCATTTTTCTATGTTTAATTTTAAATTATTCTTAGCAAATAATTTCAATACGCATCTTAGTGTGTCAAGCCCCTCATCAAAAGTTTCGGACGCTATAAGTATATCATCAAAATAAACAATGACCTTATCATATCTTAAATTACCTAATACATTATGTAACATTCGCTGAAGAGTAGCGGGCGCATTCGCAAGTCCAAAGGGCATTTTGCAAAATTCAAATTGACCGTCCGGCGTTACAAATGCAGTTTTGTGGATGGAACTGGCTGCTACCGGAATTTGATAATAGCTTTGAGCCATGTCTAGTGTGCAAAAATATCTTTTGTTATTCAGGCGTGCGATGAGGTCTTCTATGTGCGGTAACGGATATTTATCTTTAACTGTTACTGAATTTAACTTTCTATAGTCAACACAAAGTCTGTGATCACCATTTTTCTTCTTAATTAATACTACAGGGCTAGAAAAATTTGAACATGATTCTCTAACAATGCCAGCTGATATAAGTTCGTTTACCTTGTTCCTAACGATATCTCGTTCGCACATAGATAACCTATACGGCCTGTAAACGATTGGTTTTTCACAAGTAAGGTTTATATTTAACTCTACCGAATTACAAGTTCCTAATTCATTAGTATTAGCCGCAAAACATTGGCTATATTCTAAGAGTGTGTTACGCAATGTACTTAATTCGAAATCTAACATGATGCCGCATTTAATATTTTGAACATCTAAAGAATAAATTTGTGCATCTTGTTTGTGTTGCTTTCCTATTTGATTCAACTGAACTTCTCTACCCGTAATTACTAATGACAAATTGTCATTATTTAACACGGGCTGGCCAATTATTATATCATAATTATTAATTTTTGTTGAAACAAATATTAGAGGGGTAGTGATATCGAAATTTGCAATTTTTAAATTCACTTGACAGACTCCTAAGGGAAAACTATGTTATCACCAAAACCTCTGATTATGATATCGCAGTGTTCTAAGGTAAGATTCAGTTTATTAGCTATCGATATATGCGCAACATTAATTTGGCTGCCTGTATCGATATATGCATTAAAGTTTTGACCAGCAATAGTTACAGTAATATTATACATGGAGTCAGATACTTGCCGATTTAGGGTGTGAACGTTCTTCTGGTTGTTCTTTGGCTTCGCCCAACACCTGTCTGCCGAGTGTCCCCTCTTGCCACAAATGGGACAGCTGTTTATCTTCATAGTGCAGTTCCAGTGATCGCGGCGCGAACCTGTTTCTCCACATTTCAAGCATTTGATTTTTCTATTTCTCCAGCACATTTCTTCGGTATGTCCACTCTTCCCACAGGAACACACTCTGGTAAAACGTTGCGGACTGTCTCTTCGAGGTACAACCCCGCCTTTCTTCATAAATTTACAATGTCTCACTGTGTGACCGAATTTCTTACAATTGAAGCATTTGATCTCACGAGATATGCCCGGCTGAGGTTCAATATTGTCAATAGCCTTCCTATCTAACGACTCATGGTTATCTACTTTACTTAAGAATCCGTAGAACAAATCATCCGGGTTCTTATAATTACCAGCCTTGGCATATCCCTGAAGCTCTAAAGGCAGTCCATCTATAATGCATGACACGGCATCAGTACCAGCGATACCACATTTCTTCACCAGCATGTTTTTTAAGTAAAAGTAGTGCATCATAGATTCAGTTTTTGTCTTTTTGCGTGCGAGCATTTGTTTAAGTAGATCTACATAATCTACGTGCGACGGAAATGCATGTAAAAGAGCGTTCTTCCATTCGCTCCAAGTTAAATTGTATTCAATTAGTCCATTGTACCAGACTTTAGCTAAGCCAGCGAGACGGGTTTGCATGTAGAAAGATTTAATTTCTTCATCCCAATTATATATCAATCCGATTTGTTCTATTTTATGTAACCAGTTCAATGACGTAATGTCGGAATTCTCAGGTTCAAACAACGGAATCAATTCGGACTTACCAGAATCCTTTTTCAAGGAGATTTGTGATAGATCATTGTTGTGTCTTCGTTGTAGTACATCATTGACCTTTTTAGCTACTAATTCGTCAATGTCGGCCTCAATTGATTTGTCATCAATCCGAATTTTCTTCTTGGGTATCGTAACATACTGTCCACATTCACTTTCACTACTATCACTAATGTCACTCATTTGTTTTATTGATATTATAACAATACAGAAGAAAAGTGAGCCGCACGGATTCAAATCCCACTTCTGAAATGTTAGGAACAGGGAGGGTAACCAGAGAAACACGACCTTACTATTCAACGGTTTTTAATGAACTATCCCCAAGATAATGTTGTAACGCTATATATACAATAATAAAAGAATAATTACATAAACATGAAGTCATAGACTACAAATAATTTAATATTATTAAGCAACAAAATAATTATACAGAACTTATTGTTTAATCAAAATAATCATCCGTAACAATCATTAGTTTTACCATTCAATTCAATTTAATCTTTTTTTTCTAAAATAATCTTTGCATTTAAATTTCTTTATATTACATAACACAATTAAAATTATTACAATAAATAATATTACATAAATGATTACATAATGTTCAAAATTATTTGATATATCTCCATATAGCGGGTCTAAGTGAATATTACGGTCTTCATTAATTAATTAAAAGTGGTTATATTTTTAATTTTACTTTCTAAATGTAAAATTTGTGTGTTTGTTCTTCTTTGCGTGTATTAGATGGAGTTTCGATAAGAATTATAAGGTTGGAATTTTCATAGGAACAGTAAGTTTTCAATATTGCGTTGTTTTGAATATTATTTATAATAATTGATCTTAAATATCGGTCTACTATTTTATTTAATTCTTCTAAAAGGTGTTCATGATTAATAATGCCAAAATGTAATGTGTGAGTGTTTCTTCTATTTTAATGATTGAGACGTTTAGATCTTGTCCGACTTGAATTAATTCATTTATTAAATTTTGTATTCTAATGATATCTATACCATCTATTATTTTACCAATTTCTTTTTCTATATTAATTAACTTTTTATTTAATAAGTTGTTATTTTCATTAATAATATTAATTTTATTATTAAATTGGGATGTAATATTATTATTAAATTTAATTATTATCTCAATTTTATCACATATTATTCTTTCATTATTGTTAATTTTTTCTATAATTTTATCATATCTTTCTTTATCGGTTGCATCAAGGTTTCCTGTTATGCTTTTTATTATGGATCCCAATCCGTCTATTAATCCGCGTTTGGTACGTTTTATGTTTAATAATTTAATATTTTCATTTATATGATTTCTAAGTGAATTTAGAATTTTTTATTATTCGTTATTTTATCATTAAATTTATAGTCAGAATTGTATTGATAATACAGACGTACTTTTTTGTCGCTCTTCTTTATTATATATTTTATGTGGTAAATCTTAAATATCTAAAGTGATTTTGTGCCCACTGTGTAGTTAATAGTGTGCTCCACACCTGGTCTTACTTAAATCAATGTAAGTGTCTTCTATAAAGCGCTTTGAACTACTTAAATCGTGCACGTGGCTTGCAATAAGGCAGTTTCTGAGACACAGAACTTAATTAAATTAAGTTACTTTGTGCGTTTTGGTCTTACTACGTTTCGTTGGCCTTCAATTATTCTCAATGCCACTCACCAATTCTCCCTGTCCGAACTGCAACAAAATCATCAAAGCAGCTGATGTCGAAAAAACTATTAAATGTAACGGTTGTCAAAAACATCTACATTTATCCTGTGTTCATCTAACATCAGAAGATGTCAATCGTTTTACACGGCACTCTACAAAATCAATTAAGATTTTTTGCATAAATTGTATCGATGCAGTGGATTCGATTAATGCACTAAAAACTTTAATCTTGGGCTTAAAATCTAAAATTAACAATTTAGAGGAAAAATTATCAGCACGTTCTATAACTAATGAGGATGCCATGCTAGACAAAGTTATCAATGAAATTGAAGAGAGAAATAAACGTAGAAATAATACCTATTATTATTTCTGGTTTGCCTGAAACTGAAGCAAATGCCTCTGAATTAATTCTAAATGTTGGAAAAATAATATACAAAATTGCACCTGATATTAGTCTGCAGGACACATATATGTCGCGTCTTGGTAAAATCCGCAATAATTCTTCGCCACGTATGATAAAAGTAAAGTTCACTACGGCAGATTGTAATAAAGCTCAATTAATTTTACGTAATGCTAAAAAACTGCGAAATTTTCACGATTGTGCAAACATCTATATCAATAATGATAAAACCCCGTATCAGCTTTTAAAATATAAACAAGTAAGAGATGAACTAAATATGTAAGGCGAAAGGAGAACAAAATCTTTACATATATTATTCAAATGGAACGCCTATGATCCGGGAAAAAAACTAAGACCAACACTGCCCTACTACTCATCTCATTCTTCCGAACTTCGAATCTATTATCAGAATGTCCAAGGTCGCAATATGAAGCTACAAACATTAAACTCTAAACTTGCATCCCTTGATTATGATATTATAGCCTTGAGTGAGACTTGGCTGAGTGAAAGTGTTTTGAACTCCGAAATAAGTGATGGTTCTTATTCTGTGTTCCGGTGTGATCTTAATTTCGAAGGATGTGGACTGTCTAAAGGTGGAGGTGTCCTTCTGTTATTCAACGATAATTCGCTACGTTCCTCTCATGTCGAGCTTAAAGACTATCGTAATATTATTCCCATAAATATTGACATTGTCTGTGCAAAAATTTTCTTATGTAATACAAACTATTTTATTTTTAATATATATATATATATATATATATATATATATATATATATATTATATTATTATTATATATTATTATCCGCCTTGGTTTACTAATCAAATTAAACGCAAAATAAGAATTAAAAATCATTATTTTAAATTATATAAGAAACACCCTAACTTAATACAGTATTATGATCAATATAAATATTATCGCACAATAATTAAACGTGAAATAAAAATTTCATACAATAATTATTTACATGATGGTGAATCATCTATTCATTCTGATTCGACAAAATTTTGGAACTTTGTTAATCTCAAAAGAAAATTATGTAACTTACCATCTGTTATGTCATTCGAGGACAACCAATTATATACAATCAGTGATATCAGTAATCTTTTGCTTCTTATTTTTTAAGCGTTTATACTAAATCGGATAACAACGCAACATAATCCTAAATTATTTTCTTCCAATCTGGTAACTCTTAATGAAGTGTCAATTGATGAAATTAAAAAAATTGAAAAACAATCTAAGTTCTGGTTATGATCTTATTCCTAATCTTATAATTAAAGATAGCTGTAATTTTTTCTCTGTTGCTTTATTCTATATTTTTAATTTATCAATTCGCACGGCAACTTTCCCAGACATTTGGAAAATTGCACGGGTTGTTCCAATTCACAAAAGTGGCGATAAAAATAATATAAAAAATTATAGACCAATTGCAGTTTTATCGAACTTTAGTAAAATCTTTGAGTCAGTCCTTTACAGTCATATTTTCCCTTTAATCAAAAATCATATTTCTATTCATCAACATGGATTTATGCAAAAGAGATCTACACTTACTAATTTGTCCTCTTTCACTCACTCTGTTTCCTCTATACTTGACTCCAACGGTCAGGTTGATGTCATCTACACAGATTTTTCTAAAGCTTTCGATAGTATTGACCATAATATCATTATTCAGAAACTACAAGCTTATTCCTTTTCTCCTAATCTCATATCACTTTTGGCCTCTTATCTTTTTAATCGCTCTTTCTTTGTCAACTATCAAGGTCAAACCTCTTCACACTATCCTATTTCTTCTGGTGTACCGCAAGGATCTAACCTAGGCCCCTTATTGTTCATAATTTTCATTAATAAGGTCACTGATTCGTTGCATTGTAATAAATTACTTTTCGCTGATGATTTGAAATTATTTCATAATATCTCCTCCATAGAGGACTGTTCCCATTTGCAAGATGATATAGATAATCTTCAAAACTGGTGTTTAAATAATAAGCTGAGGTTAAATGTTTCCAAGTGTAAAATAATGTCTTATTCTAAGAAATTAAATCCAATTACATTTAACTATACACTTTTCAACACTACTCTTTCTACATGTGAAGAAACATTTGATAAAAAGCTTTCATTTGTACCACATTTGTCCATTTTGACCTCTAATGCTAACAGAATGCTTGGTATTCGCAATACAAAATCTTTTACTGATATTTCTACAATTTTTACTTTATACTTCAGTTTTGTTAGATTCAAGCTTGATTATTGTGCGTTAATTTGGAATCCAAATTATAATATACACATACAGTCAATTGAAAAGGTTTAGAAAAAATTTCTTAAATATGTATATTTTAAAATAATGAATTATTAACCAGATCATAATATTTCCTATGAAATTTACTTAATATTTTTAGCTTCAATTCTCTCTCAACCAGGCGTATTCAAACCTCTCTGATATTTCTTTTTAATTTAATACATAATAATATAGATGATCCTATACTATTATCACATATTTGCTTCCATAGACCTAATGTTAACACACGTTCCTCATGCACCTTTTACTTACCTCAATCTCGAACGAATTCGTTGCTTAAATCTCCAATTTATAATGCATGTAAAATCTATAACATTTATCAAGATTCTCTAGAGATTTTTGATAAAAACTCATTTGTAAGTAATTTAAAATGTAAGTTATAATTTGTTACTTTAGGTTAAGATTTACTAATTATATTGTTGTTCCTGTCCTATTATTGGGCTTGTCCTGTAGGTCAGTGTATTCAATAAATAAATAAATATATATTCCCAATTTTTCATATAATGTTGCTACATTATTTTCTAATATTTCATGTTGTTCGAATAAGGATTTCAATGAAATTTTGAGGGTAGTGATTTGAGTATTTACCTGTATATGAACTGTTCCAAGTTCAAGGATATTAATTCCGGAATTTTTATCATCAGGTATGATTTGAGGATTAACGAATTGTATTAACCTGTAACAATACGAGGCTTTTTCAGTTGTGAGAATTTATGTTTTTTATTTTGGTCATCTAATATTTGTCCGCGCTCTGGTATTACTTTTTGTACATTTAGTATTTTGAATTTAGGTTTTTCGATTATTCCACAATTTCTTTTATGGATTTTAAATGAACTTGTGGAGGGATATCAACTTGATTTTCTTGTGGTTTGGAGTGTTTGGATTTATTTCGTTCTATATTATTTTTAACTTCTTCATTTATTTGTTTAAGGGTTTCTACGTGTTTTTGCAGATAATCGTCAGCAAATATTTCTTCCGGTTTTAAGTTTAATTTATAATTTTCACAGTGTATTATTTCAAGGGGTTTCTTTTTGTTGTTGAGTGTTTGCTATTATTATACGCCATTAAAGCATAGTTCAGTCGTTCTTTTAATTTTAATTTTTTAATTATTGGGTTTTGATTCATGACTCTCATATGTTCAATTAAGGAGGAATGGAAGCGTTCCGCGATTCCATTACTTTTAGGATTATCTATTGAGATGCAATGTATCTGAATTTTTCTTAATGTCAGTTAATTTTGAATTATTTTATTATTAAATTCTAAGCCATTATCTGAAATAATTTCTTTAGGTATAACAAGGTGTGCAAAATATTGAACTAATTTATTCAGGATTGTAATGGCGTTTTTATCTTTAACGACATAGGCGATAGCGAATTTCGAGAATGAATCTACTATTGTTAAAATTTTAGTTTGTTCAAGTGATAATAAGTCTAAATGTAATTTTTCAAAAGGTTTTTCTGCTGTGGGAGTCAATATATTCGGGATTTGTATAGGATTCCGTTCGTATTTAGTTGTCAAGCATACGTTGCATTTATTAATGTAGTTTTAAATGTCTTTGACCATGTTAGGCCAATAATAAAATTCATTATATGTTTCAGTTATTCCTCTATGATTAGTTTTGCCTTCGTGGTAGTTTTGTATCGCTAGTTGTTGGTCGTTTTTATTTTCTACGTCGTTGGCTATTGTTTTACAAGACACTAATTTATAACTTCCAGAACAAAAATATGTTTGAAGTACTGCATTAAAGGTTAATTTTAAATTTTCTGGAATTATACAATAATAAGTTATTCCTGGGTCAGGTAATTTTTTATGTAATTCATTATAGTTTGATTATTATTAATTTTGTTCACATAAAAGTAAATGCGTTGAATTTTATTATTAAAAAGTTTATTTATTTTAATGTCATTTTTTCCAGTAATTTCTTTAACTATAATCTGATTCTTGCACGTGTTGACACATGAGTCTAGGTATGTCAGGCCATTCACTGGGTATTCGTCATCTGAGTGAGCCCTGTCTGTGGATTCGTTCTAGGATTCGGTTTCATCTATAATAGAGCTGTTATCAGTGTCCGTGTTCAGATTAAATTCGTGCTCTTTTGATTTATTGTAAATGTTGAAGATTATTGAAGTGTTTTCAAATATTTCTTTTATCAAATTTTCAATTTTATTCCACAATCTTTTATCAAGACCTGAGCAAATACCAGGCATGTCTATTTCAGTTATATCATTTTGAATACAATATCCTAACAATTTCTAACATTTTTTAATGGTTTGAATGGTGGGTTTTTCTTTATATAAATTCTTTGTTACAAGATGTAATATTAATCTTGGTTCCTTTTGTATTAAAATTTTATTATCTAAATTAAATAAGTTATCAAATGGATATCTTATTTTAACTTGTTTTGCAGAATCTTTTAACATAGCTTCATCTTTTGATATACAGTGTACTAATGGGTTTTTTTTATTTAAAAATATCAGAATTATGGTAGCGAATTTCAAATTGGGGTTTTATACGAGAGAGTGCATCGGCTACAAAATTTTGACGGCCTTTTTTGTATTCAATTGTGTTATTAAACTCTTCTAATTTAACTCGCCAAAGTATTAATTTTTAATTTGGTTCCTTAAGAGAGTTTAGCCAAACAAGAGGACAGTGGTCAGTTATGATTTTGAAATTACGGCCTAAAAGATATGAGCGGAATTGTTTAGTAGCCCATACGATAGCTAAAAGTTATTTTTCTACCGTGCTGTAGTTTACTTCATGGTTGTTCAATGTTCGTGATATGTAAGCAATAGGTAGGTCTTTGTTAGTTTTGTCTTTTTGGGAGAGGACAGCGCCGATAGCATAATTACTAGCGTCTGTTGTAAGAATAAAATCTTTGGAGAAGTCAGGATATTGTAAAATGGGGTTATTGGACAGGAGGGTTTTACATTTCTCAAAACAGTCTTTATATTCTTTTTTATTTATATCAATTTTACTATTCTTTTTCAGGCAGTTAGTTAATGGTTTTGTAATTTTGGAAAATTATCGATGTAGCGTCTATAATAACCAATTAAACCTAAAAATGATTTTATCTCTTTAATTGTTTTTGGAATAGAAAAGTTTTTGATTACTTTAATTTTATCTGGGTTCGGTTTTACTCCTTCTGTAGTTATTACATGGCCTAAATAAGCAACTTCTCTGCGAAGGACTTCGCATTTATCCAATTGAATTTTTAAATTGGCTTCACGTAGTTTTTGAAATACTTTACTTATATTTTCTTGGTGTTCCTGAAGGGATGTACCTAATATTAATATGTCGTCAAGATATACGAAACAAATTTTATTTATGAAATCCTTTAAAACAAAATTCATAAGTCTTTGAAAAGTTGATGGGGCGTTTTTAAGACCGAACATTTGAATTCGTAATGTCCAAAATTTGTAGAGAATGCTGTTTTGGGGATATCATCTGTATGGACTTCTATTTGATGGAATCCAGAGGCTAGATCTATAGTGGTAAAATAATTAGATTTACCTAATTTATCGAGGATATCGGTTATATCAGGAATTGGGAATTTATCATCCACGGTTTTTTCGTTTAACTTTCTGTAATCTATTTCAACTCTAAATTTTTTCTTGCCTGATGCGTCTGATTTTTTTGGACTACCCGTATGGGTGAGGACCAAGGTGAATATGAATGCTGGATGATGTCGTCTTGTAGCATTTTTTCTATTTGAGACTGAACTTCTTGCTTATAAATGTCGGGATATTTATACTGTTTCGCATGAGTCGGGATATTATCTGTTGTATTAATATGGTGTTTTATTTTTTTTTTTGTTTTATTTATTTTGCTTGTAAATGTCAATTTCTCATTTTCGCGTAATATTAAATCTTTATATTTATTCAATGTATTAAATAATGAGTGTTTTTCATTATCAGTTAGGTGGTCATCGCGACTTTCTTGATTTTTTTATTTCCATATTAAGGTTAGTGTTATTTGTTTGATTTAAATATTTAAATTTAAATTTATTTAAAAATGACACTTCTCCTTTCTCGAAATTAAATTTAGATTTTAATAATTCTATACCTGGCAATCTTATTAAAACATCAAAATCTTTATGGAATTCGAATATATAACTTTTAACAATAAAATTTTTAAATTTAAAAAATGTGAATTCAGAACCGTGTTTGTTTTAAGTATTTTAGGGTGAATATAATTTTGCGTGGAACGAGTATCTAAAAGGACTTTAAAAGTTGAAATCTTTATAAAAGGTAATTTAATTAAATTATTTGTTAAGGATTCAATTCTTGTGGGTCGAGTATAGGAAAATTTACGTTTTCTATTTCTTTTGTGAATTCATCGTCGGTAACAAATTGATTTTGTTCATTTTGTTCTGGTTCAAAATATTTATTTTGGTTTTGTATCTCTAAATTGGGTTCGACATGAGTTTCTAACATTTGTAAATCTTATCGTTGTCTTTTCAATTGGGGTTTGAATGTTTTCGTACTGATAGACATAGGTTGTGGGTAATATTGTCTAGGTTGAACATGGAAAGGTTGTCTTGGATAGTTTGGGGTTGTATGTATCGGATCATAGGGGATCGATGTTGATTTTGTTGGAATTGGTTTTGTTGAGTGTGGTGTTTATATACGGGTGTTGCTGCAGAAATTTTCTGTTTAAATGAATTTTGCTTATTAATATGCGTATGAATTTATTGAAAATCATTTTTAATTAAATTTTGTACATCACATAAATTTCTGGGGTTTCTAGCGGCAAGCTGGCTTCTATATAGCTCTTTACAATTTATTATAAAATTATGAGCTGCATATGAGGACATGAAAATTTATACGTTTTCATAGCCAGTTCCAAAATTTAATTTTAATAGGCCCATAAGTCTATTAAATGTGTCTTCGTATTTCGCAAAGTAAGAAAAGATGTCTTCGTTAGATGTTGCTCGTAATGTGATAATTCAGTTAGGAAATGAACTTCATTTCTTTTATCGCCGTATTCTTCAGCGAGTAAACTTTTTAAACTTGCCCAGTCTGTGTATGTTTTAGTTGCAATTTTCACATTTTACATTCGATAACATTCAGTTATCAATGATTTCGACGATTTTGTCGCAAACACTTACAAAATGAAGCAAAGTGCCTGTACTGCCGTCGTATTCAGGAATGACGTCAAGGAGATCTTTTATTTCGTTTGGGATTTTAGGGATTGTAGTGAGTTAGGTCTAAATGGCATAAAAAGGTTGTGATCTTGATTTTAAGTTTAAATTTTTGTATAACCGCAAATTAACAGTTTTAGAGAATTGTCCATATAGCACAGGTGATTTAGTTGTTCTTATAACAAATATGACTATTCACACATAAATAAACACACAGATGACTTCGATAAAAATTTGAAGAGGTAATAAAATTTATACACATATCTCAAAAAAATGATGATGTGCTCCCAAATTTTAACTTGCAAATGGTATAAAATATTTAAAAAATTTTGTGTGGACACCACATTACTTTCTTATACATATAAAACCAACTGAACACGTATGACTTGTTCTTTGCGTATGATTTTGTTTTGATATTTATTATACCTGTTTAATTTTTTTCTTCTCGTAACTATAATTTTAATTTAAAAAAGGTATTATTTAATATCTAGTCTTTAGAACTTTCTAACTGATAATACAAATATTGCTTTTATAATATTTCAAACGACACATATTTTTGATTCTTTGTTTGACAGATAAATGTTAAAAATATTTTAGATTTATGCCCATCACAACTAAGATTATTGAATTATTATTAAATATATAATTTAGTTTTTCTCAAAATTAAAAGCATGTATAAGAGAAGTGCAAATAACATTTTATATTCCAAATATTTATGCTAATATATTTTGTTTAAAACCTTTTTTACAGCTGATTCTATTTTTGAAGAAAATGGTATTTTTTTATGGGTTCAGTAAACTTACTTTTTCAATTTCATTCAAAATCAACTCAGCTCTCCATATTTTCATGAAACATAAATTCCAAGTTTCGTTTACATATCTCACTCACAATCATACACACGCTCACACACAGACGTCTTCGTGAAATTAGAGAAGGAATCCCGAAACGTGCTTATCTTTTGAAAATTCAGTACCGAAAAATTTATTTATGACAATAGCAGTAGTAACACAGTTATGTACAAGTTATGTTTATTAACACAAAAATTACAATCAAATTGTAAAAAGTACGCCAAGATTTACGCAGAAAATTCTCTCCTATTTATTAAAAAAAGTGATATCAAGTGAGCCAAGTATATTTTTACATATTATAATATTACTTAAAAGAATTATATGGGAGCTAAAAAATGTTTTTAAAAAGTGATATCCAGTGAACCCAGAATACAAAAAGAAGATAAAGTAGTGTACTTTTAGCGTGTAAACTTTTTCATAAATACGGGAGATTTTTCTGCCTCAATCTTTTACAATTTGATTGAAATTTTTGTGTTAAAATCACTTTTTTTTTGTTCACTGATGAGAAACGATATATTTTAAGGAAGGTACATATTTCGAGAAGTTAAATTATATTTATAAAAACAATAGACGATAACTATTTGACATTTGAATTCATGTTTCCTCTGTAAGACCTTTACTTTGCTGCCAAATAATCTATGATTAAAATTACATTTGTAAAAAAGAATTGGCGATGGTCCAATATAAATTTTTAACACCTGAGTTTAAGTTTCCTTAGTGAGACCTTTAATTTGACACCGAACTTAGTAGGATTTAAATAACTGTTGTAAAAAACAATTGACGATCGTCCAGTATAACATTTTGACACGAGTTAAAGTCTCCTCTGTAAAACCTTTAATTTGATAACAAACAATGAAAATTGTATTTATAAAAAATAATTTACGATCGTTCAAAGGAACTTATTGACACTTTAGTTCAAGTCTGCTCCGCGAGACCTTCAATTTGATACCAAAGTTGGCAGACCATTCAAAACAAATTTTTGACACTTGAATTCAAGTATTTAAATAACATTTGTAAAAAAACAATTGACTATCGTTCTAAACAAATTCTTGACACTTCATTAGAAGTCTCCTATGTGAGACATTTAATTTGATATCAATCTCTTTCTAAAAAAGTTATGACAGTTTAAATTTTTACTGATTTAGCATTTATGTTCTTATGGAAAAGTGATATTTAGAAGCTAAAATTGTCAAAAAATAGTGAGAATATTCCAAATTATTTATATATCGATAAATGAAACATTCATTAAAATAATGTGGAAGTGTCATTACCTTTCAGAGATTGTGTAACAAGAAAATATAAGTTAATCAAAAAACTACATGAATGTCTACAAATCTAGTTGGAAGCGTGGTACCGTCGCATTCCAAATCAAAATTCGCGCGAAAATTCTTTGGGGGCTATGATTTGACGGCTGGTAACCACATTTCATACGTAAATATATCACTTACCGAGATCTGCGTAAGCAGAGTGCCACACCCATAATGGGTGAAAGACATAATGATATATTCTCTATTTTATTATTTATTTTATTTAACTTACGTTAAACTTAACGTTAACTTACTTATGTTTTTAATTTACATTACTTGCATTTAATAACCAAAATCATTACTTTTTGAAGTTATTATTGAATTCAATGGAAAATTAATTTAGTTTGTTTGGAAATTCTTATGTCTTAGGTTTGACGTTTGACATTTAACATTTGCCGAAGTACTCGTTTGAAAATATGACGTTGCCACGTTTAGCATCCTCGAAAGACATTCATAAATTGTGATATCTTAAGAAAATTAATGCGATTTTCGTTTAAAATGTGTAATTTTAGTGATAAATGATAGAAATTTTATTATTATGTTCTTTTGCTTGAAAAATGCTTGTTTCAAACTTCGTTTTTTCATTTTTAACAGTTGATTTAGGAAAGGCCGATTGTCAAAAATTACATCTCAGCCACATGTAAATGAGAATAAATCCAAATAAAAACGATTTCACTTTAAAAAATTGGGTTTCAGTCAATATGTATATTTCAATTTCCCCTTAATAGCTTTAGACAAATGTAACACAACTCAACATTAGATAAGGACAAAACGATTAGAACATCCGTAAATAACAATTGACGATCGTTCAAAAATAATTTTAAACACTTGAGTTCAAGTCTCCTCCGTGAGACGTATTATTTGGTTCCAAACTCGATAGTATTTAGTAATATCTATAAAAAAACAGTTAATACAGTATGTAAAAAAAAAGTAAAAAATAAAATTCTAGGAATTCAGATTAAAAAAAAAAACAATGAAATTGATTAGTAATATTTAGTACGATTATGAAAATTTTTTCTACCTTTATATATTAGATAGGTAATTCACTTATTTCAATTTTACAACCTAAAATGCTTATAAACCTCGAGGTTGACGAAGACGAACAACGACATCTGTTATTTTTGCGAAGGAAAATTACACCATCTATGGAGTGAAAGCTGAATTATACTGAAATCTGAGAAGAATATTTTATTTAGAAATTTCCTTTTTTAGAAAACATTCACGAACAAAAATATGATGCTGCATACATTCCTTGTTACTATTTCATCGTAAATAATGCGATAATGTAGAAAATAGTTAATAAATAAATAATTCGAGACGTTGTTGCCGAAGCGACCTACCCTTTTCCAGTCCTGTAATATAGTAATAAGTATGTCGCCGCTTTCTGTGTAAGTATTATGTAGTTTTCTGGATCTCTGAACAGCATAATCTAACGGACGTCTTGATGTGGAATTTATCTGTGGGTAAGCTCGCTTCGCTCGCAGTTTTAACAAACAAACCCCGAGCCTACACAAATCATGCTCGACAAACTCGAATCAAAATACTCATTTTTAATGGAAAATGTTTAGAAACAGGAGGGTCAAATTGCACTGTACCTCCGCGTTATTTGTCACAATATTGAATTTTAAATATATTGTAATGTACACATGAAACATGTAAATATTATAAACAAAATTAATAGGAAACAAATTAGTGGGAAAAATTGTCAGTGGAAAAAAGTTGTAGAAAAAATTAAGTGGCAAGAATTGATTAGAAAAAGTAAAGGAGAAAAATATCTTTCTATCCTTTGTATTAACTTAATAGTCTAAGTAGTGAATTCGATAAATATTATAATGGTACTATTGAGCTACCCCAATCCGAGGGAGTGAAAAACTTCGACCAAAAATGAATCTGGCACAATCAAGAGAAATCAAATGTGGCTCCTACATAGAAATTCTCAATTGTCAATAGAAAACAAATTGCTTTAGCCCTTAACTCATTGACAGTTGGATTGATAAAAACTTCAAAAAATCAACGCCCTAAATGCCTACCTGGCGGTCCCAGTAACTCCGGAAAATGTAAAAAGAAGAGCAATTCAATTCATCGGTAATACCATCTATAAAGTCAAGTCAAAAACCTCCTACCTGAATTTACTGTTGAAGTAGCAATAAAACCAATAACCACATTATCTAAAGAATTAAGCAAGAAAGTAGATAACATCCCCTTCCTTACTATACAGGTCACGTATTTATAAACTTAAATGTGGCTCATGCGACAAACATTAAATAGGCAGAACGGCCCGCAAATTCACCACAAGATTTAAACAACACCTAAATTGTCTCAATAACAAAACTGCCTATTCCAGCTTTGCTGAACATTTACTTGAAACAGGTTACGATTTCAACATTGACAACTATTATAAAATTTTACATTGAAAAAGTTACGGATAATCAACTGAGTTCTTGCAGAACTTAAAAAATAAAACAATCATTAAAATATAATACGAATTCTTGTTGCAATGACCAAACAAATTTAAAAAACAGCGCGCTCCTCAGCGCGGTCACGTGAACTCCAGCTTTCCACCATTTTCATAGTTTGCTCTCCCCGTTTCCTACCGTCCACCGTAATTACAGTGTGAGTATTCCTCTGGTTCATTTTTCTACTCTGTTATCCTTTTGTTTTTCCAAGGTCAGAAGAAACTGTAAAATATTTTCTTCATTAATTATATTTGAATACATTGACCTTGTCACAACCTTTCACTCTGTATGTATTACTATGTTTTTGTAAACAGATACTAGAGCTTCCGCGATAATATGTGTGCGATGACAATGGCGACACCTCGAATTGTCGACTTAACAATTGAATTCAAGTGAGGTGAAGTGAAACGGAGATAAGTGAAGCAAAAACCAGCTGTGGAGTGCGGACTACCGCAGTAGAACTGCATCGGAGAGGATCACAGCAATGTTGCGAGTAGGAATCGATGTATTGGAAACTAAAATAGATTTTCAAATATTTTGCTAGAATTAAATTAAACATTTTATTGCTTCCGGTATTACACTTTTTTAAAAAGATTTTTATGTCCTTTATGTTTAATGGATTACAATATGTACTTTATTGTTGCAAGACTAAATTATAAAATACAATTCCAACTCTAGGTAAAATATAATATGATGTGTCAGGAGACAGCTGACGCTCCTGAGAAGCAGCTGAGGTCAGGGGTTCTCACCATGTAACACCTCCCTCCTTAAGCACAAACTCTAGGGTGGAAAAACTTGAGTTTCGTCAACTACCCTTGGGTTTCCTTGAACTTTCTGTAACATTTTATTTTTGATTAATTTTACAATAAAATGTAATATTATTATAGCCATGAAGAGGGCGATATAAATGGTCAATCCTCTTGAATAATGGATCTGTAGATCGATTGGATATGCGGGGACTTCTTGAGTTTATTGAAGTTGACTTTGGTGTAGCTTGTCGAGTGATAATTTACCCAATTTTACTTCTTCAACTTGTGCTACAGTTGAGTTTCGCATCTCGATTTTTTCCAGTTTTAGTGGGTGACCTGGTATTATCTTCATTTTGTTGGAGTCGACATAAAAGGATGTTTTGAATCCGCAAGTTGGTGGAACGACAAACAGATATGTTCCTTGTAAGGAAGCAATAGTGTTTTGCTTGCACATTGTTTGTACCTTCTGATGTTTAGGAAATATTCCAATGTAGTGTGCTTCATTAATTTTCAAAATGATTTCTTGATTCATTGTGACATAATCATTTTTGAGAGTGAAATTTGTTTATTTAATTTTGCAACGATCTTATTTTGATGTGTTTGTAGTTCTAAAATATTCTTATGAATTTCATTGGCATCTTCGTTATCCATGTTGCCTGTTATTATTTTTATAATTGAACCTAAAGGGTTAATTACGCCGCGTTTTTGACGGTTTTCGTGGTAAAACAAATTAATTTTATTATTAACAGTTTTAATTTTATTTTCTAACCGTTTATAATAACTGTGTAAAGAATGATGAAGATCTGGGGTAGCTGCGTTTATTATTACTTTTCATTTATTGTTGTTATTGCATTTTAAATAGACTTAAGGTCAATGTAATGTAAGAAGGTGTGGGAAGAGGTCTGTATTTTTGCATGTCCCAATTTAAATGGAAGGATGCCGGGATTAGTCGCTAAATTCTGTATTTGTACTATTTGCGTCTTCGTCATGTAAAGGATCGCTAGTCTGTAACGAAGGAGACTTTTTCAATAATTTCTTTTCCAATATTTTTATTTTTGGTTTGACTCGACTTTTTATCTTTTTAAAGTGATAAGTTTTTTATCTTGGTCTCTTTTTATATGAGATATGTGAATATTTTTTGAAGTATTACCGTAATCTGGTTCAATTTCCGCGGTCTTTAGTTTCTGATTAATTTTATCAATCTGTTCGGTTTAAATTTATTCTTTGTTTTACTTTGTTTTGTTTATTCTTTACGAATACTGTGTCTGGTATTTCCGGTAGATCTTCGCGATTTTTATTAGCGTAATTTATCGTCTTTTGTTTGTATTTTTCATTTGTTTCTCTAATTTTATTATAAAGCAGTTTAATTTATTCTTTATGATTAACAATATAGTTATTAACTAATTGTTTTTCTAACTCAATATCTAATAATGAATGACAGTCTAAATGTCCTGATATTATTTCGCATGGTTTTAGTTTTGTGACTGAATGAATGGAATTATTATATGCTAAAAGTGCATAGTTAATTTTTATTTCAATAGGTTCTTTAGAATATTCTTCCTGATTATTTAATAATCGGATGTGTTCGATAAGGGTTGAATGGAATCGTTCAATCATGCCATTTGATTCTGGGTGTTGGGAACTGACGAAATGTAATTTAATTTTGTGTACTTCTAACAGTTCTCTAATTAATGAATTTTTAAATTCTAGACCGTTGTCTGAAATGACTTGGTCTGGGATGGGAAATTGTGTCTACGTGCAATATTTTAAATGGTTTCGTTGAAGTGGAGGTAATGTTAAATTTTGGTTTTATTAGTACTCGATCATATTTTGTTTTCAAACATATTTCACATTCGTTTATGTAAGTTTGAATAGATTTTCTTAAATTTGGCCAATAATATCGTGTTTTTATTTGATTTTCAGTCTCATCGAGACCTCGGTGGTTTGATTTACTTTCATGATAATTTTGTATTGTTTGTTTAATATCATCTTGATTTTCTATATCTAAAAGTTTTTGAGTTTACCTAACAGGTTTATTTCCTAGTTTTTGAAATATTTCTGAATTACTGAACAAAATTTTTCATATAATGGGTCTTCAAAATATAATTGATACTTCACTTTCGGGTTAATATATTCTTTTACAAAATTAACTATATCTCTAATATAATTATTTTTTGAGATTTGAATAATTATACGTTGTGTGTTCTGAAAGAGTTTTACAATTTTTAGTTTCTTTGGATCGTAATGTACTTCTGAAATAATAATTAGATTTTTTCCATAGTTAACTGGCTTTTCAACAATTGGAATACCTACGATTGGATTTTCTACGTTTGTATGCACTGTGTCATCATCATCAGGGATTTCTATAATTTCGTTATCATGTTCAACAGCTAATGAACTATTATCTTTCGATAATCGACTACAATTCGCCATTTTTATTTTCCGGAGGCATCGGCCTTCTTTGGAACGATCCAAATAGGGGATGACTAGGGTGAGTCGCTGGGTCTAATAATTCCTTGTTGTAACATATTATTTATTTGTCTTTCAACTTCGGGATTGTGAATAAAAGGGTATCTATAATATTTTGTGTGAACAGGTATTTCGTCTGTACTTGTTATTTTATGTTTTATTTTATTTGTGAAAGTTAACGGTGTGCCTTCACGATGAAAAATATCTGAATAGGACTTAACTAATTTTTCAATTTGGTATTTTTCTTCTAAGTTAATGTATTCGGTACGAATTAAATTTACTATGTCAGATTTGTATAATTTTTCATTTGATTCATTAAAGGTTGTAGCGTAAAATAATTCAAAATCTGTCTCATTAAATGTGTTTATATTTATGGGTTCGTACAGATTTGTTTCTTGGGGTTCGTTAGTAATATTGTAAATATCAACGGGTGCGTCTTGACAATTTGTTATACATTCTCTTATAAAACAATTAAATATTTTAGTTGATGGTATTATTATTTTACTTTTACGCGGATTTTTAAAGTTTCTAAAGTGTGTGGTTCTATACGTGCAAAAAAATAATAATTTTTTCTTTGCCTCGTAATGAGATAATTTTATTTCGTATTCGGTGTTTTCAAAATAGATTGTTTTATATTAAGTTGTACATTTAAGTTTTTAAGGGTATCATAACCTATTAAACCGTCAAAGAAATGATGAAATTTAAAAAGATAGAATTTAATTTTTTTGTCGTCATTAAATTCAGGGAATGCTGGGATTTCAATATAAGAATCTCGTTTAGTTGTTTGGAATATTGAAGAGATGGTAACATTTCCTTTCTTAATATAATTTTTAAAATATTTTTCAGCTATATCTGGGTTTAAAAATGATTTTGTTGCGCCGGTATCGATTAATAATTTTAATTAACAGTTTGAAATTTGAACATACGGTAAATCTTTTTTATCATAAATCGAGTGAAGCTCTGTGTTTGGTTCGTTATTAGGCACAGTTCGTGAAAATTTTGGTTATTTTCGTAAGGTGACTTTTCTTGATTATTATCAGAAATTTCGTTTGCGTAAAAGATTTGATTTTGTGTGTCATAGTCGGTATAATCTGTCTCGTAAGTTTCGTCATTTTCCTCATAGTACTGTGTCGGTTGTTCGACATTAAATAATTCTTCTACTACGTAGTTTTGTTGTCTTTGTTGGCCTACTTATCATTGTATTAGGTTTTGGAAAGGTACCATGTGATATTCCGCTCATAGGAGTGGGTCTTTGTAGTGTAGGTCGATTTGTGGAGCCTTGGGGTCACATTAACAGTATTAGATTTGGGTTTATTTCCAAATACTTGTTGGTTAGTAGGAAATCTTTGTGGTTGGGTCTGTGTTGCAAGTAGATTGGGTTACTCGGTAATGGTTGATAATAATTATTATATCTTGGTGGTGGTGGAGGTAAAGAATATTGTTTACGAATAGGTAAATTTGAGTTTGGCTTTAAATTTTGAATTTTATTTCTGTTGAAATGTGATCTTTGCAGATGACGGATGTTGTCTTCCGAGATGATAAACTGTCTCGTCTCTGCTAGAGTATTATGTTTCATAGCTCGAATCGTTGATCCTAAAGGTTCTTTCAAACCAGCTAGCAATATTAGCGTATGTGTTATAAAAATTCTTTTTAACTACAGTGATGACATTCGCTTCTTCGTGGATGTCAACATAATTATGTAGAGCACTTAAATTCGACATGATTTAGTGTAAAATTGTAATAGTTCTTCATTATCTTTCTGACGTAATTGATCAAACTGACAGATGTACATCACTAGAACTTGAAAACATCTTATCAGACACAAAAAGGAGAATTCTTAATTTAGAAATAAAAGTTACATGCAAGATAATAAGAGATTTGGAAAATAGATTGAATGAAAGTGTTCTATTTGTACGTAACAAAATAACAAACGAGGACTTTAACACGTTCAATAGCAAACAGAACATGCACTATAAAAAACAATTTAATAAAACTAAAGCTGTTAATATAACAAAACTAGAAAAACTAAATTCAATACAAAAAAAGCATGTAATTAACATAAATGAAAAGTGGACGGAAAATTACACGAATGTCGACATACCACAAGAAGTAAGAGACTTATTGTCACTCGGCCCAAAATTCTGCCTGAAATCTAACAACATAAATGATGTGAATATTCTGAAATTACTTACGGACGTGGAATACGCTATTAATTTATGTAATAATACTAAACAAGACAACTACAGAGCAATGTGTACAAATATCATAACCAACTACGTGAATAAACTAAAAAATCAGTGTACTAAAACTACACAAAATACACAAGTTAAACAATGTAAGGAATTTATTAAACAGAATCCAGATATCTACATAATACAAGCTGACAAAAGTAATTGCACAGTATTCATAAAAAAAGAGGACTACATACAGAAATGCTTAAATATCCTAGAAGATCCACAGGCATTCCAACAAATGAAACAAGATCCAACACAATCGTTTCAATTGAAGAATAATGCGTTAATTAAAAAATTAAAAACACAGAAACAAATTGATGAACAAACAGCAAAAAGTTTGATGATATACAATGCAACACCACCTGCATTTTACGGAGTATTGAAAACACACAAGCCAGACAAACCAATACGCCCGATCGTCTGTGGAATTGGATCACCAGTGGAAAAATTGTCAAAATTTTTAACTACAATCCTCACAACTTCAATGGATCCTGAAAATGAATTTATTGTTAAAGATTCTTTTCAATTCGCAGAATTTATGAACAATTTTCAATTACCAGAAGGCTATGTACTAATCAGCCTGGATGTGGTATCACTGTTTACCAATGTACCTCTAGAACTGGTTATTGAAGACATAAACGATGACTGGGAAAACATAGAACAACATTGCACAATTAACAAAACAAGTTTTGTAGAATCTGTGCAACTTATTTTCAAATGTAATTACTGTGTCTTCAATGGTAAATTTTACAAACAAGTATTTGGACTCAGTATGGGTTCATCTCTGAGCCCAATACTAGCCAACAGGGTGATGGACAAAGTTGTGAAAGCTTGTATACAGAAATTGGATTTTGAACTACCTTTCCTAAAGCGATTTGTGGATGACATAATTCTGGCAGTACCTGAAAATAAGATAGAATACACGCTTGAAATATTTAACAGCTTTAATAATCATATTCAATTCACAGTAGAGAAAGAAACCAACAACAGTGTACCATTTCTAGACACTTTGTTAATTAGATCAACAAATAACAAAATTACATTAGATTATTACAAAAAACCAACTAATTCAGGTAGATTAATGAACTTTCACAGTGAACAACCACTTCGTATAAAGACAAATTTCATCACCAGCCTAAAACGAAGAATACAAAAAATTTCACATCCTACTTACCATGAAAAGAACTTCAGGGATCTAAAAAACACGCTACTCCAAAATTCATATCCATCTGCTTTAATAAATAAATTACTCTTCAGCACTGAAAACAGGCCACCGAATCAACAAACTGTAGCCGAAGAACAAACATCAACACGGGCAAAATATAGTTCTATTACGTATAAGAAAGGGCTATCGAATAGAATTCAACATGTTTTTCAAGCCGAAAATATTAAAATAGCAACTAAATTTGATAATACACTCAGGCCTTTCTTCACCAGAACTAAAGAAAAAATACAACCACTACAGAGAAGCAATGTGATTTACAAAATTCAGTGTGCGAATTGTAATAAACAATATATTGGAGAAACTTGTCAAACATTAAAATCCAGGCTAACACAACATAAAAGTGACATTAAAATCCCGAGTAAATGTTGTGCAATGGCTGAACATTGTAGGCAACTAAAACATAATTTCAATTTTAAATATGTGACAATTATAGACAATGAATTAAATAAACATAAAAGAAAACTTCTGGAAATGATGCATATATCAAATTCTGATAACCTGTTGAACAGTAAAACAGATATTAAAAATCTCAGCAGCACCTACAATTCTTTAATTAAAAGATTTAAATTATAATCATAGTAACACTACTGTTTTTTCAAAATATTTTGTCTTTACATGTTTTGACAGGTTCGTTGAAATCAAGTTTGATTTATATCTATTATTCCGCCATACATTTGTATTATATTTTATATTCTTAGACATTATTTTTCTGTAAGTAGTAACGTTTATATAAGTTGTGTTTCATTTTTGTATTTACCATATGTTTTTATATTTTTAGAACCCTGATGAAGGACCGAAATGAGGTTCGAAATATATTGGTTTTTGAAATAAAAATGTCTTTTTAATTTTATTTAACCTTTTAATAGACCGAATTTCCCACGATTTTTACCTTTTATATATATATATATATATATATATATATATATATATATATATATATATATATATATATATATTGAAACCATTTCATTGTAGTTGCACCGGCAAGTCCAGATGATGGGTGTATAAAAACCGAAATTCGTATTATTAGTTAAAAAGATTTGGAGTTGTTTCATAAAAATTTTTCCTTTCACTGAAATTTCGTAATGACGCCCTTTTTAATAATACCTAGTCATTATTTATATTCATTACAAATAAATAAATTGAAATTATTGAATTATACAACGAGGCAAATATAAAATCATTAAATGTGTACAGAACATATTTTGTATTTTGCCTAATACAAATCACATGTTGCACAATGGGACAAAGTTAATTTCAACAATTAATATTAGAAATAATTATTAATGATATTGTTTTCTTTTTATAATTTCTGAATTTCATTTATTTCATTAGATTGTAAACATTGTTTGTATACATTTAAATTTTTATATAGTACATATTATTAAACCAACGAGTGGATAACTTATATTTAATTTATAAAATTAATTTCTTAATTTATTATACCTAATCAAAGAATATAAATATTTGAATATCCTACCTTTTATACTATATACATCAAGTTGATTTATAAATTTAATTCTGAACACTAACTGGCAGATTCACGAAAAGAATTATCGCTTATTTCATTTTTTTCAACCTCTGTAACTTTATTTCTAAATTAATTAAATTAACAAAATGTGTCAAATTTTATGTTAACTTATCTTAACTACAACCTTAGTTAACATAAATATGTTTTAAGGATGGTAACTGAAGTTACGACTAATAATACATATAGGATTAGCGCTAATCGTTTTTGTGAATCTGCTTCTAAATGTATTAATTATTACCAAATATGCAATAATAATTCGCGAAAATTAAATTTATTTATCTAAAGTATTATTGCATAATTGTAACAAGTATGTATTTATTTCTATAAATTAAATATTAAATCTTATGTCAAGTTTATCTTTATTTATGTGAATTAAACCTAAGATTAAATTCGACAAATAAATTATTTAATTGATTCAATTTAACATTTTGTTTCCCCCTACATATTTTATTGAAATATTTACTGGTGTTATAATTTATATCTCAGGAAAATACTAATTTATTTATAAAATTTTACCATTAATTCAATTTTGAATCCATAATAAATAAATCTAAATTTGTATATATCAAATTTTAATCATTTTTGTAGTGTAAGAGTCAGTTGTGCCAACTTTAATTTAATTCATTACGAAATACTATTCGTAATAACGTACTTATCGTGTTAGTAGTTTGTTCTGTAATAACATACTTATAGTAGGGGTCCTCGAAAAATTGCATTTGTACGTGAAACAACATTCTCTCTTGAATGCGTATAATACTTTCTGATTATAGAACTCATGAACCACATTTTTGTTCAGTGTGATTTGTTTTGTTTTTTTGTTGAAACTATGGAAACAAGTATCTGAGGGTGGAAATACCCGCCGTAAATTATAGAATCAAAATCTTTTTATGAATTTCTTGTTCAGTGTTCGATATATAGTTCGCGTAATAAGTACGAGTTTTACATGTTTTCGAAGCTATCTATTAGATACAATTATTTTTCTGTTTTCCGAATCCTTTGCATCAAGCGATGCAAATTCGTATATCCTGTCAACTGTAGGAATATAATTATTTAAAGAATTGAAATCGGTCCTTTAAAACACGTAAAATTCATTACTTTTCATATTCATTATACTGGCATATAATCGTATTTGTAATGTAAGATGAATAAAGGATAATAAGTATTAATTATAATAAGGGGGCTTAAACATGGCTCTACATTTACATTGACTGGGTCTGAATTAGTTAAGATCTGTAACAATTTGTCACTCCATCAAGTTGCTTAAAATTATAATAAAACATTGTATCTGTAAAATCAAATGAACTGATGTTATAAGTATTAGTAGCATAGTAATAATTATGAATTTACTGCCACTGAAGGAGGGGGAAGATCAAAATCTTCACAAATAAGAAACTTGTTTTCCGGTATAGAATTAACAAAAGCAGGAAGTGAATAAAATATTAGTTTTTAAGATATTTCTTTTACAAGATATATATTAACATATGTATTTCGTTCTATAATAATTATTTTCAATAGTTATTGAACATTATTTTTCACTGAAGACTCATAAAATCCATTCGCACTACGCACAAAATTTGAATTATATTTATCACTTATCAGCGCACCCGTCATTAGCACTTCAACCTTCATGGTCAAACACCGACGAGGTCAGGAACGTTCAGTGAGAAACACACTTTAAAAACCGCATGTTGATGGGTTTATTTAAATATCGTGAGTTTTAGAACCGAGTGCGTTTTGATAATTTAAACTAGAATTCATTAAAAAAATCAAGTGTAGGTATATTACTATATGAGTGAAAAAAAATTTACGTACCTCATAAAACGATCTTAAATTTTACGAAAGTAAGGAAAACCAACTTAATTTGTTATTTAATAGGAGGTAACTGCTGCCCGCAAGAGCAATAAAGGTTGCAAAAAGATTATTTTCAAATGGGTTCTTAAAAACCATACCATTAATTAATTTAACAAACTTCGTCTTTAAACGACAAATATACAAAAGATATGCGTAGAAATCAGCTGTAAAAGTAAAGAAATGAAATTTATTTAAATACGAAAAAAGAAGTTAAACTTATTAAAAATCTAAATATAGAAAAAAATATGAGTGAGATTAAATCTAAATTGGTGTCAAAATGTTGACACTGCCGTTTCGGTATTTACGAGTATAATGTTTTCAGAGTACAAGATTACACTTTTATAAAGTCAATGAGAGATACTCGTTTAATAATTCCATTTGCACTTTGTTTCTAACCATATTTATTGGACGTATTAGTTAATAGATCTAGTCATGTTTTGGTTAAGTCCTCAACAATCACAATGTTTGTACCTTTCAACTTTTTGCGATGTTTTATGAGATTTTTTTTTATTTCATTTTAAGTTAATGTTGTACCATTGGTTATACAGAATAGGAATTATGTCCATTGACATTAACCCTATACATAAATTTAAATCATAAATATATATTTTAATTCTAGGCAATTACATTCTTTTACTCTGGTAGTGCACATGGTATTATCTAATAAGTTTATTGCACTGTTATTGGGATGTTTTTCCAGTCTGTTGGTATATTTTTCACTTCTTAGCTTGGTTTTTTTTACTGTTGTTATTTTGAGGTCGTTATGTATGATTTTGTTTGAGATGTACCATGGAGCTTTTATAATAAATGTTAAAATTTTATTTTGAAATCTTTGTGTGATATCAATGTTGGACATACTAGCTGTTCCCCATGTTTCTATTCCGTACGTCCAGATTAGTTTCAAGATTGTTTTATAGATGAGTATTTTATTTTCTATAGAGGTTTTCGATTTTTGGCCCAGTAGCCAGTAGAGATTTCTGTATTTGATATTTAGTTGATTTCCTATCTTTTTAATATGCTCGTTCCAGGTTCGTCTTCTTTCCAGTGCCATGCTTAAATATTTCTTGTGTTCTACTTGTTAATGAGTTGCACTATCGAACATGATTTCCTTTATAGAGTGAACGTGATGCGAGCTGATTTATTTTCATTTTCTCGAATGCGCCACTTCTTTAGTCATTTTTGCAATTCGGTTAGATGTTCTTCAAGTTTGTGTGATGCAGTTTCAGGATTTGTGTTTATGTCGTCTGCATAAGTTGCCGTAGTGGTGTATTCATTAGTCAGGATGTCTGCGGTGTAGAGAGTGTAGAGATAGGTCCGAGGACGCTGCCCTGTGGCACTCCTGCTTTAATGGGAACTAGTGTTGTGTACACCTGTTTATGTTTTACTTGGAAATATCTGTTACTAAGGTAGGATTTACTTATTAAGTTTATATTGCTTGGCAGAATTGGTTTCAGTTTACATAGGAGTCCTGAGTGCCACACTTTGTCAAATGCTTGACTTATATCAAGAAATGCAGCTGAGCAGTATTCCATATATTCGAATGCTTTATCAGTTACATTTGTGACTCAATGTGTTTGTTTTACTGTTAAGTGGTTTTCACGGAATCCGTATTGGTGTTCTCGTATATTTTTTTAATATCTGGCTTGATTCTTGTTAGTAGTAGTTTTTCGAGTATTTTGGATAGTGTTGGTAAAAGACTTATTGGTTTATGAGGTGACTTCTTCTGTGGGTTTTCCTGCTTTGAGTATTAGGATAATTTGAGCAGTTTTTAACCTTAGACAAGCATTGCATACAAATGTAATTAGTTTAATAACATTTTCTAGCAGTTATTGCATGACTTTTCCTGTTACTAAGTCATAGCCAGGTGTTTTGTTTGGATCTGTTGGTCAATATGTGGGTGGATATGTGTGAGAGTTGATTGTTTTTTATGCAGTTTAGTAATTGTCTGCCGCGAGGTGTTATTAGGCGTGAGCCCCAGTCCGTATGCTTAGCATTGTAGTCTCCTATTGTGATGTTTCTATTCCCTAGTGTGTCGTAGAAGTTTTTGAAATCGTCTTCTTTAATGTTGAATTTCGGAGGGCAGTAGATTGCAGAGCGTGTGATTGCGCCTGCCCAATCTTCCACGATTGTGTTTGTTGCTTGCAGATGGTACATGCAGTCTTCAGGAATTTCAAAATGCTTGATTTTGTATCTTATTAGTATGGCTGTTGTGTATATATTAAACTGTGATATAGTGAAGTACGATTTGCTGGTGAAGTGTATTTCCGAGATCAACATTAGGTCTATTTTGTTTAGGTTTTAAAATGTTTTTAACTCTTGGTTAACCAAGCCATTAGCGTTCCATTCTGCAATTTTTAGGTTTTGAGTCAGTTTATTAGTTTTGAAACAATGTGAGTAGATTTAGTATTGCCTCCATTTTGCGCATTAGTTTTGTCATCATATCTTATAGTTTATTTATTTTTGTTGCTTAGTCGTTGTTTTATTGTTTTGTATTATCAGTGTCTTGTTTGTTCTTGGTTTTCTGTGCGTATGCCAGGCGCTGGCTTCATGTGTTCTAGGGTACACTAAGCATCCTTAATAATTGGCTGGATGGGAGCTTTCACACAATACGCATGTCGCAGGAGGGAATCCCTGTACATTTTTTAGGGAATAATTGTGAGAATACTAGGAGTACTAAGCAATACTTAGGAATACTCGGCAATATTTCGAAATACTTAGTAATACTTGGAAATATTCAGCAAAACTTGTCAATATTCAAAATTGTGCGGATACTTACAAGCAAATTGCGAACGTATATTTTTTTTAGTAATTTATGTAAATATACGATTATAGTACATTTGATTTGCTTATTTTTGTTTCGTTAGAATTAATTTTTAATAAAATAAATATGATTTAAAAAACTGGCGGAACTTATAATATAATAAATACATTAAAAAATAAGATTTACGTAAATTTTGTAATTTATTTATTTTAAATGACGATCTGTGCGAAACGCCATCAAAATTGAATAAATAATAGAAAAAGTAACTCAAATATCGTTATTATGTATCTTTTTATTAATTTTCCGTATTCATTTTAGTAGAAATATTTTTTCAAGTTATTCTGGATTTGACAATGTAATAACTATATCAAAAGTTGAAGAAAAATATTTTGAAACTATCAAGTTGAAATGAGTACACAAAATTTTATTGCCTATATTCAGTTAATACAAATATATTCATAATTAGCAGGGGGTACAAAAATAATAAATTTTTTTAAAAGAAGAATTCTTTTTAAAATATCACCAACATGCAGCAAAAGAGAAAAAAGCGAAGAAATATTTCAATACGTTGGATCTGAAGCCAAAGAAATAGGAATATGCAGATTTACGTATGCTTTCATTCTCTTATTAACCAAACTCAATTTAAAAAAATTATTTTAAATAATACTCATAATAAAAGTGGGTATAACAGTTAGAAATTCATCTCTTTATTGACTTTACGGCGATAAAACTAGAAATAAAATAAAATCCTGAAAACGTAAGAGAAAAGGAAGTTAAAAAACCGTAGAAAATATAGGTACCAGAAACAAATGACAAATTAATGAATCTGATTTAGAAACGAGCGCAAATAATTATTACTGCTGCACAAATGATTCAGTTTCCAAAAAGGGTATAGCCAGACAAGTATTCAAAATGTGATATATCATAATACCGAGACCTGCTTTGAGCAGACTGCGACACCCATAAACGGGTAAATGGCGTGATTATATATTTATTTTATGTGATATGGCCGACCGAATACCAATTAAGAAAAAAAAAAATCCTGAAAATTTCAGCTTTTAAATCCAAAAAGTTACTCAGTACCTATTTATTTTATTGTAACTATTTCACTGATTATTCAACGCCATAGTAAATAAGCCAATAAGAGCCTTATACGTTATCTATTTTGACCAATCAAAGCAATATATTAGCAAATATACGGGTTTCAGCAACATATCTCTTTACCATGACAATTTTTTAAATAAACAATTCTTTTCACTTAATCGACAGTGACATTTATAAAAAAATGTATGATAATTTACGTTTTGGAAGTGGTTTTATTAATAAAATTGATGAAAATAGTGTATCTTGTTGTTATTAACGAAATTTTCGAATCGCGAAATTTTGACGTAATAATCACCTCTAGTGGTATTACCCTTGAATATTTTTCAACAAGAATTTTTTTAGTAAGAAAAGTCAATAAGGGACATTAAAAATATTTTTTGTTAGTTTTTAACCATCACTTTAAAAATATATACAGGGTGTAAATCAAAAAGCGGGCCATAGGCGTTTAACATAGGAAATCAGTTTTTCCGTGCACAAAAGTTCCCAAATGGATTTAGACGAAAATAGTTTAAATAAAAATTGTAGATAATTTAATTCTGCATCTAAATCACTAATCAGATTTTATTTTGCTCGTCTTGTAATCCGTAAAATCGACTTTAAAGTTTTATAAATATTGCTAGTGATATGTGATTGTTTGTAATTTTGTTTTAATTCCATGGCTATCACTACAAATGAGCAATATTTATAAAACTTTAAAGTCGATTTTACGGATTACAAGACGAGTAAAAATCTGATGAGTGATTTAGATGCAGAATTAAATTCTCTACAATTATTATTTGAATCATTTTCGTCTAAAACTATTTGGGAACTTTTGCGCACGGAAAAACTGATTTCCCATGCTAAACGCCTATGGCCCGCTTTTTGATTTACACCCTGTATATGTCGGAGCAGGAGGCTCGAGGGTTTCATTAATTGCATCATTGTCACTTTCAATTCCTTTATTCATTATTCCCAATAACACTAATTTACAAATCGCAATACAAAACTCAGCACAAACAACAACAATATCACTAACACGGCACAGATTCGCGGATAGTCCCATATCACCGACCTAACACTCCACACGACTCTCTCCAGAAGAGTAGTCCCCGTAACCTGATGTCTTCCCCTTTTTATAATCGGTCGGTAATTCTGATTCTACCTAGCATCGTAATGGTCTTGCATAAAGTCATTATTTACAATAATCAATTGCCTACAATGACATAATACGTGCTAAAGAACCTGTCCGCTCTGACATATATATTTATTACTTGAGAGCAAATTATATGCAAAGAGCCTATATTTTAATTTTTGCATATCTTAAAAAAAAATCAAATTTCTAGACGAATTATTTAAACAACAATTAATTAATGCTAATAACTAATTGCATACACTGCTTATTCAGGCATTCTTATGCATATTTTTTCTAGTTCAGTTTTTAGATCATCCAATTCTGTGGAATGGTGCAGATTTTTTATAACTATGCGGTTGCTTTTTTGGTTAGTATGTCCGAAACATGCATTTTTTTCCTAGTTCCTTTATGATTTTACTGAAGCTCTCCATGTCATTAGCTTGGAGTTTCACTTGGTTGTTGTTAATAGTTTTGAAGAAGTACTTATCTTGTATTGTATTTTCTATTATCTTCTTTAACGGTTTTGCGTCAGACACTCCGGGTATAAAAATGGGTGGTGGTTTCGATGTTTTGGCACTTGATTCTGTTTGTGATATGTCGCCATTGTCATTGTCCCTCAAGGGTGCAATGCTGTTTTGAGAACTGGTTTTTGGGACACTATGCGCATTGGTTGTCCTTCGAACGTCTCTTTCTGGTGTGAGTGTATATATTTTTTTGTTTCCTTGATTTGACATCTTGCTAGTTATTTTGGCTGTTGCTGAGCACTGGGGGCACAGCAATAAGTTGTACAAATATTACTGTTTACAGCCGATTTTGTTTAAGTACGTACGTACGTAATCACTTTGTTGAAGTAACCACTGTTCAGTGTTTTCTTGACACGTAAGCTGTTTTCGAACGTCTGGAGTGAACTCGTTTCAGGAGATTAGCTCGCAGTTTATAGTTCATGAACTTAATTATAATAAGCCGTGGTTTAGACGGGCAAGCGTTAGATAGTTTTGTTCGGTTACCTGTTCTGTGGCATCGATCTATATCGGTAAGATTCAAAGGTATATCATGTTTTCCATTAAGCTCAGAACACACAAGTTCTTCAGTATTTTCAGCAGCAGCTTCAGGAATCCCAAAGACTCAGATGCATTTTCTTCGCGAGTATTGCTCAAATTATCGATTTTTTTTCTGTCAGCACTTTATTATCGATGGTGAATTTCTGGATGATAACTTCATAATAGAGTCGTTGTTCTTTTAACTTCTGATCCACTCGCTCGAATACTTTATTGACTAATTTGTCAATAAATGAGTTGTTTGACAGTAAGAATATAACTGTATCTGGCAATACAGCACTTTGACCACGAGTAATTTTTGAAATACCTATAAATTACTAAATTATATTCTACAAAATTAAAAAATTATACGGAGTTACAACAAACTCACGTCTACACTTGACAGCGCATCGAAAAATTATTAGTTTAAAGTTTCGTTTAATTTTATGTCTCTATTAAAGCACAAATTGATGCAATCGGACCATTAACTTTGCGTTTTTTGTAGTCTTTTTTTAAACAAAATTCTTACGTTTTAACGTACTTTGTATGTTACGAGTTCGGAAAGTTTTTCCAAGTTATTTTATATTGTAAGAAAGTCCGATGATTTACTCAAATAATAATCTAGCCCGGGGTTTTGCTGCTTTTTGTAGAATCGCCAGCCTTTCAGTTGCCTGATGAGCCGCGCATGTACCCGCAGCGCGGCGACGTGACGGTGGACGCGCACTCGGACCTGACGCTGGGCTGCCGCGGCGTTGAGCCCATGGACTGGACCTTCCGCGACGACTTCAACAGCCAGGTGAGTCCCACTCTAAGACTCTGTGTGTATATGTTTTTATAATAATAACTTTATTCAAGCATGCTCCATACAAAAATATTACATGCTTATACATATATTACATTTTATATAATTATAAATTATTATTATTATTCAACAAGTATTTCAAAATCAATAGTTTATATAAATTCTAAAAATGGTAATATAAATTTTTATACTAATTCTTCATTTCCATCCGGCCAAGTTTTACGACTTCTTAATTCTTCATTTTTAAGTTTCTCCCTCTCATTCTTCATACAATCGTAAATTTAATGAACAGAGTCATTAATTTCACCACATTTTCAAAGAGCATTGTATTTTAATTTAAATTTATATAGGTAGCTTTTTAATTTGCCATGTCCACCTAGAATAGCTGTTTATTTTAGATGATATGGTAGATTAATTAGGAGTCTTTTATTAGTATTGGGGTAAAGCATTTTAGTATTGCTGCCTTTCTCCGTATTGGCCCACTACTTTTGCCACTTTTCGATGCTGACTTTATTTTCCAAATTATACATTGCCCGTTGAATTGTTCTTGCTACAACAATATCTTTGATTTTACATTTCTTCTGCAAGGTGCATTTCCACGCTAGTAGCCCGTATAATAAAATTGGTGTTATTGCACTTTTGTTATTAATATTCAGCGCCGGTTGTCTTTAATCCCCATGTTACTTCCGCCGAAAGAATTTGAAATAATTTACAGCATTTATTCGTCATATACTCCACATGTTCATCAAACCGAAATTTATTATCTATGTAGATGCCCAGGTATTTGATAATTTTAACTCGTTGTGGAATTTCATAATTTAGAAATATATTTATTTCATGGTTTATTAATGATCTTTTTTTAGTCATTAGCATAGCTTGAGATTTGCTGTCAATAAATTGCATTTTATAATCTGTAGCCCAATTCATAACTTTACTCCTTTCCAAAATCATAATATTTTCTGCTTTAAGAACAATTCCCTTTGTTAAAATTAGTAAACCATCTGCGAAAGCTATGAGTTTTGTATTCTTTAATATTTTAAATTTCATAAAGAATTGTACTGTACTAACGCTCCGACCTGCTCCGCAGGTCTGACCCCTAGGCTCTGCGACCCTGAAGATTATAATTGAAAATATATAAAAACAAATTGAGTAGTCGCAAATACTTTTCATTTGAAAATAATTGGTGAAGCAAGCTCATCACTTCGTTCCACACTTCCATGTGAGTGCTTCGGCGAAGCAAGCTCGTCACTTCTTTTCTCGCATCCATGTTAGTACTTTTTAACATATGTGTTTAATTATCCTTCGTAAAACCTTTAATTTGATACCAAACACGGTAGGATTTATATAGTATTTAAAAACAAATGACAATCGTCCAAAATAACATTATGACACTTGAGTTTAAATTTACTCCGTGAAACTTTTAATTTGATACGAAACACGGTAGGATTTACATAGTATTTATGAAAAAATACTACTTTTTGACACTAGAGTAATATTTCCTCCTTGAGACTTTTAATTTGATATCAAACACGGTAGGATTTAAAACATTTATAAAATCAATTGAGAATCGTCTAAAATAACTTGTTGACACTTTAGTTCAAATCTCCTGCGTGAGACCTTTAATTTGATACCAAACAGGGAAGTATTTACATAAAATTTATAAAAAAAACAGTTGACGATCATCCAAAATAACTTTTTAACACTTGAGTTTAAATCTCCTTCCTGAAACCTGTAATTTGATACCAAACACGGTTGGATTTAAATAACATATATAAAAAACAATTGATGATCGTTCAAAATATCTTTTTGTCAGTTCTACGAATTTAGATTAAAAAGAAAATTCTGAAATTGATTATAAATATGTAAAACAATAATTTTCCGCTTACCACTATAGTAAGTATGATATTATTACCTTGGTAACAGGGTTGTAAGTTTGATTTTGCAATCACTGGGTGGTAATTTTTTTTATTGCGACCCTAGGGGCGTAAGTAAAATTGTAATTATAATAATAATAATAATAATAATAATATTTATTTATTTAGCTGAAATGCTAGTACAAACTCTCAAAATACACATTCATAAATAATATAATAATATTACATTAAGCATAATATTTACACCATTTATACAATAATATTATAATATTGTTTTAAATTAATTTTAAATTGCCTTAGTGTTTCTAAACTCTTAACATTGTCTGGTAAAGTATTATACAAATTTAAACCCTTATGAAAAATATTATTAAAACTAGATTTTTTATTCTTGCTAGTTACATAGAACAATTTAGTTTGTCTCGTTCTATAAGTGTGAATCTCTTCAACAAACTTAATTTTTTCTTTTAAGTATCCCGGTAACATTCCTTTTACTATCTTAAAAATAAATACAATTGAGTTATATTCACACAGCTGTTGTATATTAAGCCATCCCAATGTTTCTAACATATCTTTGATACGAGTATATCTGGAACATTTTAAGATTATTCTCATAGCCCTATTTTGTAAAACTTGAAGTTTTCCTAGCTCACCCTGTGTACATAAATATAAAATAGTACTACAAAAAGTAAAATGCGGCATTATAATAGTGTTGTAAATTAATTTTAGGGTCCAAGACGATACGTATTGGCTTAATCTTCTTAAAAAATTAAGCTTTTTAGCTACTTTTTTACAAATGTAATCTACATATAAATTAAATTTAATTTTTTCTGTCTATTACTACTCCAAGATATTTCATAGATTCTACTACATCTAAGTTATTATTTGCTATTTCTACTTTACAATCATTACAGTTAACAATATTCAAATAATTTTTCTCGTTTGTAAGGAACATAGTTTTATATTTGGTATGATTTAGTTTTAATTTATTGACATTCATCCACTTCTCTATCTTTTGCAGTTCTATATTCATTTCTTTAACTATATTAATATTATCATAACCACTATTATATATTAATGCATCATCTGCAAACAAATGAATTTCACATTTACCCAAAGTGTTAGAAATGTCGTTAATGTACAAAATAAATAATAAGGGACCAAGTACACTGCCCTGAGGAACACCTAAATCATTATGTAACATTTCAGATTTTTTATTTCCTATCTTAACAACTTGTACTCGATTACTTAAATAGCTACTAATTAATATGTCTCGATCGAGAGTCTCGAAAGCCCTTTTTAAATCTAGGAATACCGCACATATAGTTTCATTGTTATCTAACTTACATTTCCATTCGTTTAATACAAAATTGATTGATGACTCACAAGAGTGATTTTGCCTAAATCCAGATTGTTGTTTAATGAGAATGTTGTTATCTGTTATGTAAGACATTATTTGTTTATGAACTATTATTTCTAAAAGTTTATCACATACTGGTAATAAATTAATTGGTCGAAATTCATCAATATTCACTGTATTTACAACCTTTTGAATTGGTTTTATTACGGACAATTTTAATTTATCTGGAAAGATTCCCGTTTCAAGTGAACAATTAATTACATTTAGCAAGGGATGACCAATGATATGAAAGAACTGCTTAACAAAATTTATATTAATGTCATCTGAACTAGCTTTACATTTCTGTGAAAAAACTATTTTCCTAAGTTCATTTATTGTCACGACCTGACATTTATTTAATTGACACTCTAAGTTGCTAGGTAGATATTGCAAAACATGTGTCGAATCATTCAGCGGTATAGAGTCTCTAACATCTTTAATACTTTCTATGAAATACGTGTTTAAAGTATTTGCAATAACCTGTGGATCCCTAAAAATTACATTATTAGACTTAATTTGAACTACTTCAGATTGTTGGTTACTATTAATTAAAGTTTTTAATGCTTTCCACATAACTTGTGAATTATTTTTGCACTCAGCAATTTTTTTATTATAATATTCTTGTTTTTTAGTTTTTAAAGCACTAGTAACATCATTACGTTTACGTTTATAATTTTCCCAGTCATTTTCTGTTCCCGTAAGTTTAAATTTTCTATACGCACAATCTCTTAAGTTTATCAGATCTTGAAGAACGTTATCAAACCAAGGACTATTCTTTTTAAGACCACCGTTTACGTTTACAAATTTTGTAGTAGAACTTTTTGCAATACAATCACTGATGTTTTTTTTTTTCAAAAGTTTTATATATTCCATTTACATCACTTAAATTATAATTCCAGTCACATTCAATTAATTTAGATTCACAAATATCAAAATTTAATTTTTTAAACACATTTTTATTAGTTTCTATAGAATTATATTTTATATCATTTAAACATATTATGTTATGATCTGTTATTTTTGGACTGGAGAGTACTTTTATGTGAAAATTAAAATTATTTGATAGCATTAAATCGATAATTGTCTTAGTGTTCAAAGTTACTCGTGTATAATCATTTATTAGCTGTTTAAATCCATTAAGCTGAACAATTTGTTTAAGCTGTAATGTGTAGAAATTATTATTATCGAGCCAGTTTATATTGAAATCGCCTATCACTATATGATTATCTATAGAGTCACTTTGTTCACTTAAGAAATCCTTTATGAATTCTAATAATTCACTGCAACTGCTACTGGGTGAGTGGTAAATAGTTGTGACACAATATTTAGTTCTCTTAAATTTTAATTTAATACTAATAATCCAATAGCAACTCTCTTTGCTGTAATTCTTGATGATTGTGTGTTCCGCATCATTCCTGACAAAAACGATAACTCCTCCTGTATGTCGGCTTAGTGAATCACATCTTATTAATTTGTATCCGTTTATTTCTAATTCATAAACCTGAATGTCTTCCGTGGTCCTTGTTTCAGGGAAACAGAGTACAACTGGATTAATTTTCATAACAAAGTCTTCTATTTGATCTTTGTGTGATATATAACTTTGTGCATTCATGTATATTATTAAAGGGGCGTTTTTATTATTCTTTAATTGCTATATATTATACTTGGTTTTATTTTGTATTGCTTCAATCTTCTTCATAAAAACTGGACAATCCTTATTGAATGCTATATGATTATCATTTAAATTTAAATTGAGTTTCTTGTTTGCGATTGAGCAATTAATGCATTTAGTTACATTCGAGTTACATTCTTTAAATGCATGTTTCCCAGCACATTTTCCGCAAGCCACTTCATTTTTACAATTTTGTGCCTTATGATTAAAACCAAGACATTTATAACATCGCATTATATTAAATTCTTCGTATGTAGGACATCTTTGCCAGCCGATATTTAGTTTTCCATCTTTCATAATTCTTAAAAAACTTTCTCCGTCTACTTCTGCACTTACGTTTTTTTTATTATTTCTTTCCCAAAGACCTTTTATTTTCACTACAGATTTTTCAGTAAACATATTACCATTTTGAGCTAATATTTGTTTTTGTATATCTTCTTCAGTAAGAGATTTTTCTATTCCAATAATTTTTATGGTCGGATTTTTTAATTCCGTCAACTTCACTTCATATTTGTTTCCCAATTTATTAATAGCTTCATTTTGCAATACTTTTATATCCTCTGGCTTGTGACATTTAACAATAATTCCTCCCTCTTTGACATTTTTTACCGCGGTTACACCTACTGATATTTCAGATGGAATTATGTTTTCGCGAACGTCTTTTCTTGTTACATCACAATTTTGTTTTTCTTTGGGTTTTATTACAATTGCTGGCTTATTCAGTGCTTGTGCATAACTTTGTTTCACTGCCGTTTCTGTAATAGCATTTGTATAATTTAATTTTTTTATTAATTCTCTTAATTCATGTACTTCATTAGTAAATATGTTTAATTCCTCCTGAACAATTTTCTTCACATCATTATAAGACATGACAGTATCTCTGCATTTCGAACAGAACCATTTGATTCCCTCACATGTGCTGAATAATTTGTATTGTTTCTCATTTATACCCACACATTTTGGATGAAACCAGTGTTGACATGGCCCATCACACCCTACTACATTATCTGCATTGAAATCAACTTTACATTCAAAACAGTTTTTAATTTCATCCACTTTTTTTTTTCTCGTTCTCATTCATGGCCCCACTGGTTGAGCGTCACTATATATTAATCAAATAACACAATTTTTTAATCTATATATTTAATAGGCAACTATTACAGTTTGCACAATTCATTAACATATTTTATAACAATTTATATTTTGTCTAGTAAATGTTTCTGATTTTTTCGGTTAATATCCATCATTTTTACGCTTCAGGAACGCTTTTAATTTAGGGTATTTTGAAATATCGTAATTTTCTTGAATATAAATTGTAGTCTTCCATATTGAATATTCACACCACAAACTTGAAGGTGACTTTAGTACTTTTGATCTTTGTAGAAAATAAGCTAATAATACATTTACATTACTTACGTTTTCATTTTAGACCAATTTTTAAAAGTTTCATAAGTTGTTTAATACCTTTGTTTAGATTTTGTCGGTAATAGTATTAACGATGCTACATTAGCTGCTTCTTCTATATTTATAATCATTTTTCCTAGTTTTATAATCAGGCAAAAATCACAAAGAATGAAAAATAAATTTTCTTATTTATTTAAGATAGACAGTTAAGTAACTATGTCAACAAGAGAAACAAAGTAAAATAGGTTCCTATGATTTTCGAAATAAAATTGATAATGAATTAAATTATAACTATTTTTAAATAGAAAATTGACCTGGTAGGCGGAAAAATATTATATGAATCGCGTGTCGTAAGTGTTTTCATGGTCTCGTGTATTTTGTAGCCCTCGGCTGCACCTCGGGCCACAAACTATACCCTCGACCACAAAATTCCAGTTACGACCCTTGATACATAAATAACTATTTCAACCTTTTCATATTAGAAACATAAGTAATTTTAATTATACATGGTGAGTCATCGAAATGCCCGTCTCGATATCACCCTTGTCATTAGAAATACAGCATAAATTTATAAACAAAATTTATTCGACTACTAAAGGAGCATAACAAAATTATTTTCACATAAAAAGAGTGTTACATAACGGCTTGGCGGGAATTGTATGTTTTTTTTAAATAAACATTCTATATATTTTTATACATTTCGAATTGTATTTTATTCACCTATACGGACATATGAATTTTGTTTTAGTTTTCCGCGGCGTTGTCAAGTTTTTCCGTTTTTTTTCTAAGAAAAGACGAATACACGCATTGATTTATGAAGGCGTACTGAAGTTATTTTAATAGTAAAATATAAGAATTTATTTTTTCTGCACAACTATACTCTATGTTTTGACATATATTTTTTATAAATGTTATTATATAAGGTGTTCAATAAAGCGGATAAATTAATTTAGTAAAAAATGGAAGAAAAACTCCGAAATTATTGGTTTTAGACACAGGATACCCTTAATATTAAATGAAGGTAATACACAATGTCATACAACAGAATAATAAAATATAGGGTGTTCCATTTGAAAATGGCTAGTTATAATCATTTGAAGTGGAGTAAGTTTGATTCGCTTTATTGAACATCCTGTTTAATTACATTAAAAAAAAATATGTCAAAACATAGAGTATAGTTACAGTTGTGCAGAAAAATACATTCTTAAATTTTATTAATAAAATAACTTCAGTTGCCTTCATAAAGCAATGCGTGTATTCGCCCTTTTTTAGAGAAAAAACGGAAAAACAATTTCAAATTGAACAGTCAATGAAATCCATAAATTTCACATTCATAGCAATTTAAAAATGAACAAAAAGCACCACGGGTAGTGTGATTTTGAAAATTTCGACTTTATTTATTTAATATATCTTGCACATCATGAGTAATAAAAATGTGAATTCATAAAAAGCACGTATTCCCAATCAAACTCTAATTGCGCTTCATGTACATAGGCGAAGCAAGCTCGTCACTTGGTTCCTCGCTTCCATGTTAGTATTTTTTGACACTTAAGTTTAATTATCCTTCCTGAGATCTTAATTTTGATACCAACACGTTAAGATTTAAATGACATTTATTAAAAAACAATTGACAGTTGTGCAAAATAACTCTTTAACACTTAAGTTCAATTATGCTGGGTCAGACCTTTAATTTGATAGCAAACACGGTAGGATTTAAATAGCATATATATAAAAAAAAAAATTGACAATCGTCCAAAATAACTTTTTGATACTTGAGTTTAAATCTTATCCATGAAATCTATAATTAGATGCCAAACACGGGAGGATTTAAATCACATATATAAGAAACAATTGATAATCGGCCAAAATAATTCTTGACATTTTATTTTAAATATCCTCCATGAAACCTATCATTTGATACCAAACAGTGTAGAATTTAAATAGTATTTATGAAAAACAATTGACGATCATGTAAATAACTTTCTGACACTTGAGTGGAAATCTACTCCGTGAAACATTTAATTTGATACCGAACACTGTAAGATTTAAATAACGTGTGTAAAAAACAATTGAAAATCGTCCAAAATAACTTTTTGACACTTCAGTTGAAATCGCCTTCGTGAAACCTATAATTTGATATCAAACACGGTAGGATTTAAATAACATTAATAAAAAAATAATTGACGATCGCTCAAAATAACATTTTGAAAGTTCTACTAACTTAGATTAAAAAGAAAATTCTGAAATTGATTACAAACATTTAAAACTATCTTGAATATAATTTTTAATCTTTCATATTAGATAAATAATTAATTTTTTTTAACTTTACCGCCTAAAATGATTAAAAGGAACGAAGCTGACAAACTAGGGCATATGTTACTTTTCTCTGCAAAAATAATTTCAAAATTCCTATAGGTCAAATTCTGAGCCATTGGATGAGATTCCGTGTACTTGCCTCAACAATTGATTTCACATCTTTCGTATGTGTACTTAAGTGAGAAGCAAAATTTAGTTGGGTGTATAAATGATATAACACTTATTTTGTTTAGAGGCATAATAGTTTTTGTAGAGAGAGGGGTTGAAACCTTGTCTCGTTCATTTTTACCTTTGAAAGGTAATTTTCAAATATCATTGTTGCTCTAATTGTTAACAAACATAAAATAATTTTGTTATTTGTTTTACTAGGCACCAAAATACCATATTTAAAGCAGAGGCTGCCGTTTTATTGACGTGGCTAAGAAATAAATGTACTTATTATTCAGATTTTATGATATAATTATAGCTGTTAATGCGGACCACTAGATTATTATAATCGGAAATAGGTAAAGGAGCCGGTTATTTTTTTTATTATTATTTAATGATCTAAATCTTCTTTAGATAATTTTTCTTTATTGGAGCAAAACCCTTCGGTATCAACATGCTTACACATTTTTCGCACTTCTTTTTCAACATCATTATAATTTCAATCCAGTCTTTCTCAGGTGTAGAATATTTATTGTGAATATACGTATTTATCTATTCTGCTCCTGGGCCACAGCAATATTTCATCTTTTTCCCATGTGTTTGTAATTATCGTTAGTTTTAATTTGCCTTTTACATTAGTTTGAACTATCCTTAACATCTGAAAACATTTTAAATTTTACTCGTAGTTTCATTCATGGCACACAACATAATCAAAATAATCTGAATATTATATATGATTATTTCATTCATTACAAATTTGACCAATGAGAATGTTTCATTTTCCATTGTTGTACATTTTAGATAAGTGATTAAACAGCACCATGCTGTTTAATCGCGATTAAATTGAAGCTAGCTTTTATATGCAAGTTTTGAACATTTTGAAGGCATATTTAGGCGGACAATTATTTGCAGATGAAAGATACTTATCTGTTTTTTACGTATACTGGTATTCTATATCTTTAAACATGCTGAATTATTCAATTCAAGCTATTTTTTTTTACAAATTTTTGACATTTATTTGACAAGTAAAAAGAAAAACAATCAATTTGCTATAGTTACACTATAACAACACAATTTTATGGTGCTTTTTGTGAGTGAGTGTACCGGTTTATTTATGTGAAAATGTGTAAAAATCAACATTTTAGGACAACTTCTTCGGCAAGTATTAAAGTTGATGCTAAAAATTCATGAAATATTCTTGACATATATCCCTCGTGCTAAAGAATCATTTAAATTTTTTCATATTATTATGTACTCAAACACTTTTTAAGTAAAATTTTATGCATAAGCTAGACATATCCAATTCCATCGATTAAATTCTTTGTACTCGTGATATAACTATTGAATATTTATCTCGATAAATTTCAACCAATCAGGTTGCAGTATTTTCTGAATTTCGGCCAATGACAATCGAATACAGTGAATATTTTGCATATCGAATATTTGCATAAGTCCGATACCCGAATATTTATAATAATTGTAAACACAATGACCACATTTATCAAAGTTTATATGACAGATTAAAATAAATATATGTTCAATAATTTAAAATATTGACTGAAATCTTTCTCGAGAAATATTCGTCTAATATATACCTTGTGCATGACAAATACAATCAGAATATTTAATTATCTACAATATCTTATTTACCTTTTGTAAATATACGTATTTATCTTGTTACGTCCCGGGTTTCACTCTCGTCGCCTGTTGTTAGGCAAACCAATTTACCCTCCAGCGCGGCGGTGGCCTGGCTGAGCCGCCGTGAGTTTAAGTCGCTGCCTAACCTTGAGCCCGCGGCTTAGCGCGCCAAGGCCAGCAAATCCTTACAGGATTGTTTCCGCCCGCGACAATCGTCGAATCTTGTTTTTTTTCTCATTCAGCCGTTGAAGAAGTTACACGTGCTTATCGTAGTTACCGTATCGAATTTTCGATCCACTTTTGTGGGATTTGCTGCACACTGTAACTTGTGGTACTGTTCCGCCGGATTACTCCGGGATTTGTTTCACGGTCTGGAAGAAGTTAAATTAAGATTACTTTACAAGCCGCCCACCACCTAAGGTAATTGTCCAGCCATTTTCACTTCGACTCACCTAAAGTGTATTGTTGTTCTTCAACCCCGTTTGTTTGTATGCTTTACGTACCGGACGACATATTTACGAACCGGACACAACTTACGTGCCGGGCGATATATTTAAGTACCGGACGATATTTTTGGTACTGGGCAAGTCTTTCTGCTGTACCAGCCAAGATCCAGCTAGCACGATCCCTAGCAATCTGTTCTCGCTTTGTGGAGCATCTTGTACGCCCCTGACGCCATCGTGTAGCTGATCCGGTTCCGTACATCGAGCCCACCAGCTACGCCACTGGCCGCCGGACATCAGCTGCGAGCCGATCTGCTCCTGACCCAGATAAGCCGAGCCCATCTTATTTATTTGTCCATACTGTTGTTAGTCATTACCTACATGTGTTTTTCCGTTAACTGAGTTTAGAATAGTCATATACGATATTATTACTCACCAACTTTAGTTCTATCGCCGAATTCACCCTGTATTGTAGGTTAACTTATTTATGTTGTACGTCTGTATTATTATTTTGGTTGAGCTACTTACCAACGTAGACAACGTGCGGAATAAAGTCATTTTTGTTGTATCTTACTTTGTTTACGCCGCTAGGGCATAGTGTATACAGTAGTCTGTAGGGCTGCCTTGTTTACCGTATCACTTGTTTTTAGCGCACCGTGTACGTTCGTCTGGCATGCTACGCGAAACGCCACGTGACTTGTTCGCGCCGTAACTTTGTCGGTACCGCAGTCCTCCCCTCTACGAGTTATAAACAACCCCCTCGCCATGGCGCTATCTCTCACTCAGCTACACTCGTTGTCCGCCGTTGGACTAGGCAGTAGCGGCAACGCTGTTATTTTTTTTTGTACAATATTCACGTAATATTATCTTGTCTACAATACCTACGCTCATTTTATTAAAAGCCACCCTTGCTACATCGTCCCTTCCCGCAGGCTTGTGTCCAGCCCCGTCGAGCCTCGTTTCGGACACTGGCGCCTTACTCCGATCCTTTTCACCCTCTCTAGCTACAGTAGGGAACCCACACCCGACTCCACTGCAGCTGGCCGAGGCTCGCCGCACCTTGCGCGGTTTCGCCCTCCAAGGGCGTAGCAATCTATTGTTCTTGTGCCACGACAATATTACTTCTTTTTCCCATGCGTTCTATCTTTAAACATCTAAAAAGATTTTAAATTTTACTCGTAATTTCACTACGTATTGACACATGACACACAACATAACTAAAATAATCTGAATTTTATATATGAATATTTGATTATCTACAAAATCTTACATACTTTGTAAATATAGGTATGTATTCATCTATTCTGTTTTTGGACCACAACAATTTTACATCATTTTACCATGCGTTTGTAATTATCGTTATATTTAATTTGCCTTTTGCAATACTACATCTGAAAACATTTTAAATTTTACTCATAATTTCATTCATGGCACACAACATAACCAAAATACATGAATAATTGATTATTTACAATATCGCACTTACCTTTAAAATGCAGTAAATTCAATAAAGACATGTAAATACTACTCAAAACATTTTCACTTTACTGTCAGCTGTGAATGTAAAATCACATCATCTCGCCTTGTCAGCGCGATACTCTCCGTCTTCCATGCGCATACGACAATGTCTTTCTTTCTCTTTTTACCTCCCACCTACCTCTAGGTAAGTGTGTGTGTGTGTGTGTGTGTGTGTGTGTGTGTGTGTGTGTGTGTGTGTGTGTGTGTGTGTGTGTGTTGTGTGTGTGTGTGTGTGTGTGTGTGTGTGTGTGTGTATGTGTGTGTGTGTGTGTGTGTGTCAAATTTTGAGATTTTTCATTGCTCAGACATGACATCACATAAAGCGATTTTTAAGGGAGTCGGGGGGAGCGAATCTCTTAGGGATTTTTGGAGAACGTAGAAGAGGAATGTATCTCCAGAGGGAATTTCCAGATTTTGGTTAACATGTCCCTGAAATAAATGCCCCACATTTTAAAAACAGTCATTTTCTTGGTTCGGCCAAGTGGCTCGATTTTTTTTTTGTTGAGCAGTGTATAACAACAAAAAAATACAATTTTGTGAATTTCTGCTTCTTATATTTAAATGAAGAGCTGATTAGATTTTGGATAAAATTGGTCAACCGGAAGTAGCAGTTTACTTGAAGCCCTTAAGAGTTTTTCGTGAAAAACACGGTTAAATTTCCTTTTTCGTCAATTTATGTTATTTTGAAAGTTGTAGAATATTTAATTTTACATGCGTTTTGATTACACTAATTTTATTAATGTTCATTAGATGAGATAATGAAATATAAAGAAATTATATCTTATAAATCTTGCATTCCTAGTACACAATGGAAACACTGTCAATGGAATCCATAAATTTCATATTAAAATTGAACAAAAAAGATAACGGATAGTGTGATTTTCTAAATTTCGACATTATTTATTTAATAACTTGCACATCATAAGTAAGAAAAATGTGAATTCATAAAAAGCATGTATTCCCAATCAAACTTTAATTGTCTTAAAAGGTTTTAATCAAATCCGTCAAATCGTCTAGGCTCTAGCACTGCGCACAAATTGTGCAAATTTTCGGCCTTATTTATTTAATATCTCGCACATCATTTGTAAGAAAAATATGAATTCATAAAAAGCACGTACTTCCAATCAAACTCTAAATGCCTGCGAAGGTTTCATTGGAATCCATCAAATCGTCCAGGCTCTACAGCTGCGCACAAACTTTATAAATTGGTTACTAAGCAGATGAAAGAATAGAGAAATACTCAAACCGATTAGTACATAGGACTAGTATTTCGACATTCTTCGCATGTCTAACCCCTAAGCTCCGCGAAACTGAAGAAGATTACAACTAAAAATACAGAAAAATAACTTTAGTTAGTCTCTTCGTTCCTCGCTTCCATGTCAGTACATTGACGAAGCAAGCTCGTCACTTCGTTCCTCGCTTACATGTTAGTACTTTTTGACCTTAGAGTGTAAATCTCCTCCATGAGACCTTTAATTTGATACCAAACAATAGTTGCTCGTCCAAAATAACTTTCTGACACTTGAGTTGAAATCTACTCCGTGAAACTTTTAATTTGATATCAAACATGGTAGAATTTATTTATTTATTAAATATTTCATTTTGGAATCTGTAGGCAGTGCCTGGAACTGATACCCAGATCCATTACATAAAAAAAAATTGAATATATATATATATATATATATATATATATATATATATATATATATATATATATATATATATATATATACGTGTACCAACTAACATTCGAGGCCCACGAAAAATGAGGCCTCTGCTAATTTCTGTTTTATTAGATAAAACAAAGATGAAATTTTATGATAAAACAATTCCTTTATCTAAAATCGCCATAGAATCAATAATATTGAATCTCAAAATCAAGGTAAAAAGTTTAAGGTTTGCGTGAATTTCAGTCGGTAATATAACAGCGATGTTATCGGCACTGTGACTGTGTACAGCAATGATCTGAACCACAGTGGTTCAGATCTCTGGTGTCCAGGCAGCAGAAACTTGAATGTACCCAGATGGAGCCATCGTTAATAGTTTGTAGGTCACCTCTTAGATGGCGCTTCTAGTTACAAAACGTGGAAAACAGGTGGTATCGTAGAAATCACCAAATTCAAAATTCGAAAGGTCTGTTCAAAACCAAACGGTCACTTTCAATTTAGCGTTTGTTGTTGATAATTTGTTTTGTGTTCTCTTATGCTCTTTGAAGTTATTTTCCAATTTAATTTTCTATTGGAAAATGTCTTTTAATAGTAAAGGTTGTGTTAGAAATTGTGTTGCTGTCGGTAAGTACTTATTTTACTTATATTATCATTATTATCAAAGTATTATTTATCATAACGAAAACTTTATATTCATGAATGTGTTGTATTTCTATATGTGATGTATTTAGCGACATCTGTGATTGTAATGTATTATTTTTATGTCGGTTTGGACGGGCGAAGTAATCACCCGTCACGAGTCAGTCAAGGTTTAAATGTTGCAGTGTAAAGACAATAAATGTATATAAATAACCCTTAATATAAAACACTATATTTTAAAGAATTATTCATATAAACAGGTTGTATACTTAAAGTCTATAGATTTTAATATATTTTTTACTAATTTAGTTAAATTTTCTCTAAACTAAGAATTTACAACCGACTTTTAAGAATAAACATTATATCTTAACATAAAAAGTAAACAAAAAAATAAAATTTTGATTTATGATTGTTATGAAAGTAAAAGAGTACGGTCACTATTCTATTCATTAAAAACAATTATACTATATTTGTTTTCATTTTCGGATATGACAATGCGCAGATTTCCGAATCCAAGAACTCACTTGGATATTTATATATAATTTGTGGATTGACGTTCTGGCAATGGAAGAATTGCGTGATATGGAACCCGCTGTTATTAACGAAAGCCTCTGTGTTTCTCGCATTTTGAATCAAAGCACAAAAGTCCGGGAAATCCGTATTTACAGAAGAATGCTGTACCTTCTTTGAATCTTGGAAGTAAGTTTTTATTTGTACTACTTCAGCCTCACTTTTGTTATTTGTTGCATGCTTTATATAGCATTTTTCTTAGTAAAAATGGTTCTCATTTGTAAAATACCATAAATTTGCAAGGTTTTTTAAATGTCCTTTGCAGTTTTCTAAGTAAAAATTGTTTTGCAATAGTTTTCGCTGTAAAATATCGTTAACCAGCAAGTGAATTACTAATTTTCCTTTCGGTTTTTTCAGTAAATATTATTTTGCATATTTCCTTTGCATTTTTTCGTATTAAAATTTGCCTTTACGTTACTCAAATTTACCTTTAAGTTTTCTTAGAATTATTTCGTTTCAGGTACCACCAATTCGGAGAATGAAGAACCGTTACCTGTCCCAAGGCTTCACATTGATTTATTTAATTGTAAATATTTTTCTAAACGTTATGCTCATATTTCAATTTTTTTTCAGAATCTTCCTGTGATAATTCTACCGAAGTTTCAGCAAGATACTTCACTTCTTCAGAGCGTTTTTACCAGTGAAATAGGTTATTAAAATCAGTCCCAATTCAAAATGAGCATAAGCATAAGAACTACATAAACATCAAGTTGAGCTAATGATGTTTTATGGCCGTGTTTACTATGCCGTTATGTATTTCTTACGTTTAAGTAGGATCATCCGTAAGAAAAACGTAAAGTTGGAATCGGTACATTATATTATATTTACTTTTAACAGGAATTGTGTATTATAAATTGATCAGTTGTAAAAGATAAATAAAATAAATATGCCCTCTTGCCATTTACCCACTTAAAGAAGTGTACTTATTTTTATTCATTACTAGCAGGTCGAAGTATATTTGTAATCTGTGACTGTGTGTGTGAATGTCTATGTTTAGTGTTTATGGAAATTTGTATGGACTATTTTAACGTTAATTTTACAATAAAAGAATAAATAAATAAATAAATAAATGTTTAACAATAATATATTTGAAAATTGTAAAGTACATAAAGTTAAAAAATATTAATAAATATCTAAAACTACATATAATTTAGAAGTAATTGATACATTAAAATTTGTATTGATTCCCAAATATAAATATAGGTATTGGATATACAGCTATGTAGAAAGTATTGCCTAAGTACACGTTAAATAATCTATGCGTAAATGCACATTTTGTTCAAGTTACTTTAATGGTATATTCTTGTCAACTAATGCATATAAAGGTATCTTATCTCTGTTTTAGAAATACTATTATTTTTGACATAAGGACAAAACTTGTAGCTTTTCGGACAATTCTAAAAAAAATAGTGTGACACTGTCGAAAAAGTTTTTGGCAGTTGCCGAAATAGACTTCGTTGAAACATTGCAAATAAAAACAAAAGTGCGAAATTATAAGAAATTTATTATTACTTATTTATTTTACATAACTATACAATTATTACAAAAATATATATTTTTCCTTAAAAATTTCCGGGAATATTTCATAAAAATAAATAACCTTATCTTTCATCACTAATCATGATAGTGCTCTCACTGAAATCGGTTATACAATTCATAACATTTTCATACTAAAATGAGGCATTTCAGTACATTCCCAATTTTGTAATAAACATTAATAATAAAAAACAACCATTTGTTCATATTATAAATAAAAATTACTTTCAGAACTTTTTGAAAAATAATAAAAGAATTATGTGTGTAAAAAGTTCTGTTTACTTAAATAAAAATTAACAATGTTTTTCGAGAGCAGTGTGTTGTCTTCATCAGCTTATAATAAACAAAGACTATATATATTATATACAGTATGTATACGATATTGGCTAATCTAACTTAACATACTGTATGTATAGAAGACATTATTTATTTAATAACTTGCACATCATAAGTAAGAAAAATGTGAATTCATAAAAAGCATGTATTCCCAATCAAACTTTAATTGTCTTAAAAGGTTTTAATCAAATCCGTCAAATCGTCTAGGCTCTAGCACTGCGCACAAATTGTGCAAATTTTCGGCCTTATTTATTTAATATCTCGCACATCATTTGTAAGAAAAATATGAATTCATAAAAAGCACGTACTTCCAATCAAACTCTAAATGCCTGCGAAGGTTTCATTGGAATCCATCAAATCGTCCAGGCTCTACAGCTGCGCACAAACTTTATAAATTGGTTACTAAGCAGATGAAAGAATAGAGAAATACTCAAACCGATTAGTACATAGGACTAGTATTTCGACATTCTTCGCATGTCTAACCCCTAAGCTCCGCGAAACTGAAGAAGATTACAACTAAAAATACAGAAAAATAACTTTAGTTAGTCTCTTCGTTCCTCGCTTCCATGTCAGTACATTGACGAAGCAAGCTCGTCACTTCGTTCCTCGCTTACATGTTAGTACTTTTTGACCTTAGAGTGTAAATCTCCTCCATGAGACCTTTAATTTGATACCAAACAATAGTTGCTCGTCCAAAATAACTTTCTGACACTTGAGTTGAAATCTACTCCGTGAAACTTTTAATTTGATATCAAACATGGTAGAATTTATTTATTTATTAAATATTTCATTTTGGAATCTGTAGGCAGTGCCTGGAACTGATACCCAGATCCATTACATAAAAAAAAATTGAATATATATATATATATATATATATATATATATATATATATATATATATATATATATATATATATATATATATATATATATATATATATACGTGTACCAACTAACATTCGAGGCCCACGAAAAATGAGGCCTCTGCTAATTTCTGTTTTATTAGATAAAACAAAGATGAAATTTTATGATAAAACAATTCCTTTATCTAAAATCGCCATAGAATCAATAATATTGAATCTCAAAATCAAGGTAAAAAGTTTAAGGTTTGCGTGAATTTCAGTCGGTAATATAACAGCGATGTTATCGGCACTGTGACTGTGTACAGCAATGATCTGAACCACAGTGGTTCAGATCTCTGGTGTCCAGGCAGCAGAAACTTGAATGTACCCAGATGGAGCCATCGTTAATAGTTTGTAGGTCACCTCTTAGATGGCGGTTCTAGTTACAAAACGTGGAAAACAGGTGGTATCGTAGAAATCACCAAATTCAAAATTCGAAAGGTCTGTTCAAAACCAAACGGTCACTTTCAATTTAGCGTTTGTTGTTGATAATTTGTTTTGTGTTCTCTTATGCTCTTTGAAGTTATTTTCCAATTTAATTTTCTATTGGAAAATGTCTTTTAATAGTAAAGGTTGTGTTAGAAATTGTGTTGCTGTCGGTAAGTACTTATTTTACTTATATTATCATTATTATCAAAGTATTATTTATCATAACGAAAACTTTATATTCATGAATGTGTTGTATTTCTATATGTGATGTATTTAGCGACATCTGTGATTGTAATGTATTATTTTTATGTCGGTTTGTAAAAGTAAAAGAGTACGGTCACTATTCTATTCATTAAAAACAATTATACTATATTTGTTTTCATTTTCGGATATGACAATGCGCAGATTTCCGAATCCAAGAACTCACTTGGATATTTATATATAATTTGTGGATTGACGTTCTGGCAATGGAAGAATTGCGTGATATGGAACCCGCTGTTATTAACGAAAGCCTCTGTGTTTCTCGCATTTTGAATCAAAGCACAAAAGTCCGGGAAATCCGTATTTACAGAAGAATGCTGTACCTTCTTTGAATCTTGGAAGTAAGTTTTTATTTGTACTACTTCAGCCTCACTTTTGTTATTTGTTGCATGCTTTATATAGCATTTTTCTTAGTAAAAATGGTTCTCATTTGTAAAATACCATAAATTTGCAAGGTTTTTTAAATGTCCTTTGCAGTTTTCTAAGTAAAAATTGTTTTGCAATAGTTTTCGCTGTAAAATATCGTTAACCAGCAAGTGAATTACTAATTTTCCTTTCGGTTTTTTCAGTAAATATTATTTTGCATATTTCCTTTGCATTTTTTCGTATTAAAATTTGCCTTTACGTTACTCAAATTTACCTTTAAGTTTTCTTAGAATTATTTCGTTTCAGGTACCACCAATTCGGAGAATGAAGAACCGTTACCTGTCCCAAGGCTTCACATTGATTTATTTAATTGTAAATATTTTTCTAAACGTTATGCTCATATTTCAATTTTTTTTCAGAATCTTCCTGTGATAATTCTACCGAAGTTTCAGCAAGATACTTCACTTCTTCAGAGCGTTTTTACCAGTGAAATAGGTTATTAAAATCAGTCCCAATTCAAAATGAGCATAAGCATAAGAACTACATAAACATCAAGTTGAGCTAATGATGTTTTATGGCCGTGTTTACTATGCCGTTATGTATTTCTTACGTTTAAGTAGGATCATCCGTAAGAAAAACGTAAAGTTGGAATCGGTACATTATATTATATTTACTTTTAACAGGAATTGTGTATTATAAATTGATCAGTTGTAAAAGATAAATAAAATAAATATGCCCTCTTGCCATTTACCCACTTAAAGAAGTGTACTTATTTTTATTCATTACTAGCAGGTCGAAGTATATTTGTAATCTGTGACTGTGTGTGTGAATGTCTATGTTTAGTGTTTATGGAAATTTGTATGGACTATTTTAACGTTAATTTTACAATAAAAGAATAAATAAATAAATAAATAAATGTTTAACAATAATATATTTGAAAATTGTAAAGTACATAAAGTTAAAAAATATTAATAAATATCTAAAACTACATATAATTTAGAAGTAATTGATACATTAAAATTTGTATTGATTCCCAAATATAAATATAGGTATTGGATATACAGCTATGTAGAAAGTATTGCCTAAGTACACGTTAAATAATCTATGCGTAAATGCACATTTTGTTCAAGTTACTTTAATGGTATATTCTTGTCAACTAATGCATATAAAGGTATCTTATCTCTGTTTTAGAAATACTATTATTTTTGACATAAGGACAAAACTTGTAGCTTTTCGGACAATTCTAAAAAAAATAGTGTGACACTGTCGAAAAAGTTTTTGGCAGTTGCCGAAATAGACTTCGTTGAAACATTGCAAATAAAAACAAAAGTGCGAAATTATAAGAAATTTATTATTACTTATTTATTTTACATAACTATACAATTATTACAAAAATATATATTTTTCCTTAAAAATTTCCGGGAATATTTCATAAAAATAAATAACCTTATCTTTCATCACTAATCATGATAGTGCTCTCACTGAAATCGGTTATACAATTCATAACATTTTCATACTAAAATGAGGCATTTCAGTACATTCCCAATTTTGTAATAAACATTAATAATAAAAAACAACCATTTGTTCATATTATAAATAAAAATTACTTTCAGAACTTTTTGAAAAATAATAAAAGAATTATGTGTGTAAAAAGTTCTGTTTACTTAAATAAAAATTAACAATGTTTTTCGAGAGCAGTGTGTTGTCTTCATCAGCTTATAATAAACAAAGACTATATATATTATATACAGTATGTATACGATATTGGCTAATCTAACTTAACATACTGTATGTATAGAAGCCAATAACGTATACATACTGTATAAATAGCCACATTATTTATTTCTTTGTTTATTATAACCTTACAAAGACAGCACACCGCTGTCGAAAAGTCGATAATTTTCTTTTGAATAAACAGAACTTTTTACCAAAATAATTTTTCATTATTTAAAAATTATTTCATCCTTTGTTTAATTAAATTGCAAATATAAGCATATAATAGAGTTCCATTTCTGTTTTAAGGACTGGATACTTTTCGCACGAATTTTGGCACAAAATTCTGGATGGAACTCTAAATTTTTAAATATAATCTCCAAAAATGGATAACACTACACGTTTTTCATCATGTGACCAACATCGTTTTTTTGAAAATTTCCTCTGCCTACCTAAAAAAAAAAAAACTGTGGCTATAAAATGTTATTAGATTACCAATCATTGGTTCTTCGAGTCCCAATTATAAAAAATTCGCCATTAGGATTTCGAAAATTATAAGAGCTACGACTTCGATTAAACTATATTAAAAGTGCTACATAAGGAGGCTAGTAGTTATGTTTTAGTGATTACAAAAAAATAGAAGCTCATTAGATGACTAGATTATGACTGAAAACTTACGTTGACCAATATTTTCATTCTCATATAATTTTTATATGACTGCTTAAATCTTGACTCGAAAAACAGGTTCACCCCCTAAAATTTTTTTATTTTTAAAGCTATTACATTCATATTATGCAGGTGGTGACTCGAACACCCGAAGATAGGGATTTAACATGTAAAATCATATTTTCGTAATTTCCTGCTCCCCTAATTATTTTAGATAAGAAAGCTTCAAATAAAAGATGTAGAGCATAAAATTCTGCATCTGAATAAATAAACAAAATTTAAACAAATCTTAACGGTTTACCTGTCGAGTTACGCTGCGTTAGTTTGTTTTCATTATTACATGTAATTACTGTTGAAGTGAGCAATAGTACATAAATTAATTTTAAATTTAAAAATAACAAAAAAAAAAATAAAATTGCCATATTTTTTCTGTTTTTTTACTGATAATAATGTAACCTGACAGAAAAACTATTAACATTTGTTTATTTTTGTTCCAATTCCATGGTTTTCGCTATTTTTGGTTTAATTTACGTCATTTTCAAACCTAATTTCTGAGGTTTCAAGGCACGCAAAATTAATTTTGTTTGATTCAGATGCAGAATTTTAAACTTTAAAACTTTTATTTGAAGCTATTTACCTAAAATAATTAAGGAAGCAGGAAGTTATGAAAATATAATTTTACATATTAAATCCCTATGTTCGGATAATCGAGTCATCATCCTGAATATTTAGAAACTACATCAAAAAGCGCGTCAAACTACATAAAAAACGAAAATGTTTTATTTCCGGTGTAACCGAAAGTGATACCAAACTTTCTTATTTTATATGGAACACTGTATATTTTTCAAAAGTTGGGTTCTAAATGACATTCTGAATTCAACCATGTATAATAAGTGCATTTTTCGTTATAAATCAGCTTAAAAAAAACTCTGTACTCTATTCAAATATCTAAGTTAACAAGTTACCTGTGATGAAAAAAGATAATATTAAATAAACAAATTTAAATAAACACAAGCTTTATACTAAATTTTCAAATTGTCCGCCATTTTCTTGAGTACAAAGATTAACTCTTCTAATTGTAATTTGTATTAATTTATGCATTGTTTCCTGAGATAACTTGGATATTTGAATAAAGAGTCCAATTAATTTTGTTTATATATGTACGATGATTTATAACGAAAAATGCACTTATGATACATGGTTAGGTTGAAGTCAGAATGTCATGTAGAACCCAAATTTTGATAAATATGCAGACCATTCCATTTAAAACAAGAAAGTTGAGGTCACTTCCGGTTACACCGGAAATGGAATATTTTCACTTTTTATATAGTTTGACTTGCTTTTTGATGTAGTTCCCAAATCTATAATATGAATGTAATAGCTTTAAAAATAAAAATGTTTTAGAGGATGAATCTATTTTTAAGACGCCCGGTATAATGAACAATGTTATTTGATGGATAGTATTTATCGATAATTTTTTACTTCGAATCTATAGACTATTAAAACATTTAAAATAATAGGTTTGTATTATATAAGGGGTAGAAGAGACATACTTTAGCACAAAGTGTGCAGTTTGTGAAGTATAAGAATTATTAAAAAAGAAAAGTTAAATGAGATAAGTGAAACGTATTTTTTAAATGAATTTTGGAATACTGGGACATTTGTCAACCGTTGTTTGGTAACAGTTACAGAAGTACTTCTATCCCTTGAGCTAAAATATGACGTTTCAGCAACAGAAAGGAGGTATAAAATGTCAAAAAATATGTTTAAATTTCAGTTGCAGTTTTAAAATACATACCAGGTGATTTGTGCGGAGTTTTTTGGGGTGATATCATATTTTGTGAAATACGTGCTGTTAAACGCGGAGATAACGCGGGTACCATATTCAATTTATTAACTGGCCTTGATGATATTGTAAGAGATTTCTTTGGAGTTGTAAATTCTTTAGCTATCTTTTTAGTTCCTACTCCGGTATCTTCCGGTATTCGATATTTTTGACTTGGATTTTTATTTTGAATATTTTGTTGTCCAAATACATCATTAGAATGAGAAACCAAACCCGAAAAAAAAAATGTTCATTTTATGAAAGGAAGTGAGGATGCAGTACGAGTTAATGGTAATTTGAATGACTGATTTCGTATAGATGTTGGTGTGAAACAAGGTTGTGTTATGTCTCCATGGTTGTTTAATTTATGTATGGATGTGTTGTTACGAAAGGCATTTAATGGAGTATATGGTGTTCGCATTGGTGCATGTGTTGTGCCGGCTTTAGCGTATGCGGATGATGTTGTGTTTGGTAAATCGGAGGAGCAATTGAGTAGAATGATTGAAGAAATAAATGAAGTAGGGAGAGATATGAATCTTTTACTGAATGTTGATAAGTGTAAAGCGTTAGTGTTTGAGAAGAGTGAATCGGGGACTGACTGCAATGTTTCGGTGAATGGTTTAAGGTGAATGAATTTGTTTATTTGGTTTGTATGTTGTCAAGACATAAGCGTATAGATCAGCAGATTGAAAGGAGAGTGTCTGCAGGGTGTAATGTAATGGGTGTTCTTGATACCTTTGCTCGGAATGTGAATGTATCTATAGATGCTCGTTTGAGTGTGTATAATGATGCGTTAGTGCCCACTCTTATGTATGGTAGTAAGTGTTTGGTGTGGATGACGAAGCACAAAAGGCGTGTGACTACAGTGGATATGAGATATTTACGTGGTGTATGTAGGTACACGAGACGGGATCGTGGTCGGAATACGTCCGTCTATGATGAATGCGAGATTGAGAGGAATGTTGTTAGGAGAGTGGGTATGACTCATGTGGAAAGAATGTCGAATAATAGACGAGAAAGATTTATGTAAGGTGCGAGATTGAGTGGGAGTCCGAGGAATAAATATATCGATATTATTGATGGTTTGTTGCGGGAGCGAATTATTATTAGTAGGTTTTTTTTATACTAAATACAGAGAGAGTGTATTTTCTATTGTTGAAGGGCTCGTACCATGGTTGGCAAAAATCATGATTTAAAAAAAAATTATGTCACTAAATGGAGTAAAAGCTATTAGTACATATTTAACTATTTATATGAAAAATTCCTTTAAAAAATTAATAGTTTCGATTATTATTGCACAATTTAAGTTTAACACGAATTTAATATTAATTCATTTAGTAAATACACTAGCGTCGACCCCCGCCTACGGCGGGTGTCTCAGCTAGGGCTCCGCCATCTCCGAAAATTTCATAAAACTTAAGTAGTTAAAATAATATAATAGGAAAAGGGTGATTAGTACGATATACGGCACACTACACATAATTCTTCCAGTTATAATTATTAATCTCGTCTCTTCGAGGCCTTTCTTTAGCGACTAAATAAGTGAATTTTAAAACAAATTTAAATCAAATACAACTTTCACTAATATTTGTTCATATAATACCGATCTTTGTCAAACATGTCCAACTGGTCTGCAATTAAAATTATATTAAAAATTTCATTAAATTTGTAAAATTTTTCTTTAGAATAACTGTTGTATTCAGAAGTATACCGAATTATGCGATGCTAACGTTGGAACCGGCCGTAAATTTTTTATTGCTATTTTCTTAAATATTTTATTAGTTTTGAGAATGTTATTTCATTATAACATACTATATACTCTACAAAAATAGTTTCACAAAATATATATAAAATAGTCCGTGGTAAGGTAGATACAAAGAATAAATATATATCATTGTTGTAATCAAGCGTTTGAAGCAGTTCAACCTGCCGCTTGCACACATGGGCCACTGGTATAAATTTGTTACTATTGATCGCATTAGAAAAATCTACATAATCCACATATTTTATTTAATTTTTCATGTCCCGTAATTATTATAACACCTACAACAAATATTTTAAAATGAAGACAACTAAAAAATTAAATCATACACCAAGCACCTGAACGTTGCAGATCAAATTTGATATGTCAAAATATGAAATCCTTTTACACTACCTTTAATTCTTGAAATTTCTTCTATAAATGTTTTCGCTATTTCATGTTAAAAAATATCAGTGTAATACACATTTTAATATACCAATTATGTTTCTGTGGAATCTGGTGATTGAATAATTTACCTTTTTGTAACAAGTTATTTTCGAAATACTTTAATTCATAACACTTGTATACAAAAACATAGCATGGAGCATATATCACACATTTCAACACAATTTGTCAGATTGGGATCGCCCTGTCTTCAAAATATGATTGATTTCACTTTATTTTGTGCATTTCTTACTTATTTCTAACTATTCTTGTCATTGGACTATGGAATAAGGTAATTAATGTTTAACCTACAAAATAAAATGTATTAAAACTCGAAATACTTGCATTGCATTGGCAGTGCCCTGTGCACATAACTTACCATTTAAAACTTGTACAACAATGCATTGATTACTCTAAACATTGATTACAACAAAGAATTTTTACAATCTCAACCATCTATCATTGACTTTTGCCTGAAGAATAACCACATATAATGAAATTGTTGGACTTTATTAAATCCTTGAACTGGCGGTGAATTCTAGGCATTTCGGAATTTTTCAACTTTTGTAGAAACGTTTTTTTAAATGATTTTTTTATAAATTTAGAAATTAGTTAACATATTTGCGCATTTATTGTAAACATAAATAAATTTACGAAAATTTTCTAGCAAGTCTGCAATAAATGCAACATATTTAAAATTTCAAACTAAACTGTCAAAAATGACAAGTAGTTGTTCATTTACCTTATTCAAACGGCATGTACAATCAAAGCGAAAATTTTTATTTGAAATTATTTTCATTTTCTTTAAATTGACTTTTCAAAAATTTACAAATTTATAAGTATATTTGTTCATTTATTGTAAACACAAATAAATTTACAAAAATTGTCCAGCTTGTCTACAATTAATGTAATTAATATATTAAATTTCAAACTGAACTGTCAAAAATGACAAGTATTCATTCATTTATTGAAAATACGTGATCGTAAAACAGTAAAATTCCACAAGTTACTTGGATACTTGAAAAATTTCGCCTTTTTTGGCCATTTTAAAGGACAAAATGAAGTAAAATAAAAAATCTGCTCCGAAAAGGCACTAAACGAAAACATATAGTATTTAACAGTGAACGTTTCATGTAAATCGATTACTCCGTCTAGGCTGTAAAAATGAGCAACTGCCTGTGATGAAAACATTGAAAATACGTTATGCTGTTTAGTATATAAGACTAGCGGTCCGACCTGCTTCGCAGGTCTGACCCCTAGGCTCCGCGACCCTGAATAAGATTACAACTAAAAATATAGAGAAATAAATTTAGTAGTCTCTTCGTTCCTCGCTTCCAAGTCAGTACATTGGCGAAGCATGCTCGTCACTTCGTTCCTCGCATCCATGTCAGGACATCGACGAAGCAAGCTCGTCACTTCGTTCTTCGCTTCCATGTTAGTACTTTTAGATTTTAAATCTCCTTCGTGATACCTTTAATTTCATACCAAATACGGTAGGATTTAAATAACATTTATAAAAAACAATTGACAAACGTCTGAAACAACTTTTTTAAACTTTAGTTTAAATCTCCTCAATGAAACCTTTATTTTGATACCAAACACGATAGGATTTAAAACATTTATGAAAAACAATTGACAATCATCCAAAACAACTTTTTTACACTTGAGTTCAAATCTGCTCCACTAAACCTTTATTTTGATACCAAACACGGTAGGATTTAAAATATTTATGAAAAACAATTGACAATCATCCAAAACAACTTTTTGACATTTGAGTTCAAATCTCCTGCGTGAGATCTTTAATTTGATACCAAACACAGTAGGATTTACGTAACATTTATTAAAAAAAAAATTGACGATCATCCTAAATAACTTTCTAACACGAGTTAAATCTCCTTCGGGAGACCTTTAATTTGATATCAAACACGATAGAATGAAAATAAGATATATAAAAAACAATTGACAATCATCCAAAACAACTTTTTGACAGTTGAGTTCCAATCTCCTACGTGAGACCTTTAATTTGATATCAAACACTGTAGGATTTATATAACATTTATAAAAAAAAAATTGACGATCATCCTAAATAACTTTCTAACACTTGAGTTTAAATCTCCTTCGTGAGACTTTTAATTTCATACCTAACACGGTAGGATTTAAATAAAATTTATAAAAAACAATTGATTATCGTTCAAAATAACTCTTTGACATTTGAGTTAAAATCTCTTCCATGAAACATTTAATATGATACCAAACACGTTGGGATTTAAATAATATTTACAAAAATCAATTGACGATTGCCCAAAATAACTTTTTGATATTTGAGTTTAAATCTCCTCAATGAAACCAATAATTTGATACCAAACACGGTAGGATTAAAAAAAAATTATAAAAAAACAATTGACATTCGTTCAAAATAGGTTTTTGTGTACGAATTTTGATTAAAACGAAAATTCTGTAATTCAGTATGCATATTTAAAAAGATCTTGAAAATAATTTTCATTCTTTTTGTATTAGATAAATAATTAACTTATTTAAATTTTACCGCCTAAAATGATTAAAAGCATTGATGTTTACGGGCAGAGACATCTATTATACTTATACTAAAAATTTCAAAATGAACTGTCAAAAAAAACAAGGTGCACACAAATTTGTGAAAAGTGACAGCTACAATTTTAATTTTTTTGATTGAGTTTTAAAATATTTACAAAATAGTACACATGTATGCTCATTCATTTACTCTCTAAATACAGATAAATTTACAAAACTTCTGAAACTTGTCTAGATTTAATATAATTTATACTTAATTTTTAAAGAGATCTGTCAAAAATGACAAGATGAACACTTTGTGAAAAGTTACAACTACAATACAGTTATTCATTTAAAATCAACAAATTTCACGTTCATAGCAACGCTCGCATACTCTGATTTCCGCCTTATTTATTTAATATCTCGCACATCATGTGTACTAAAAATCGCAAACACCCAAAAGGCACTGCTCCAAAAAATTCTTCACATCCCCAAAAAGGTTTCACGCGATTCCATCAAACCGGCTAGGCTCTAGAGGAGGGCAAATATTTGGTTGCTAGGTTGGCTAAAATATAGTAAAATACTCAAGCCTTTTAGTATATAGGATATTGAAAATTATTTTGCCTTCTTTTACTAAAACCTTAAAAATGTTTTTAAACAACAGAATTTTTATTAACACTTGTTTTGTTCTGTAACAGAAATATAATTAAATTAATACAAAAAAAAAAAAACTAAAAATGATTTAAATCAATGACTTATGAAAATCACACTGATTAAAATCAAATGATTTAAATCAGGCAACCCCATAAGTACCAAAACTAAAAAATTGATTGAGAATAAAATTTAATGTTCTATAGCTTAGTGCAACTCTGTTCTATATCTTCTTCGCTTGTTGTGTCTCAAATGCCTCGACGCTTCCCGGTATCTCAAACTACGCGTATGCGGTATTATTTGAAATTGGTTCAGGGGTGGCTTTTGAAAATGTAAGAGTTCAGAATTTTACTTTTTGTACATATTATAATATTTAAATGCGCATGAATCCATATTAGATCAGACTGAACTTTTAACGTAAGTATTATGAATTTACTTTGATTACTATATTTCTTATAAAGTAGGTAGAAATATTAAATTTTCTTGTAATTATGGAACAGTTTTCTGATATTATGTTACTGTACTACAATAGCTAATATACGAGTATAATGCTTCCGAACGTTAAGATTAAGACCACGACTGATTTATGCCCGGTTTTTCAGTGCGAGTTTAAACCAAATTTTTAGTTTAAGTTTCAGTTTAAGGTTTAAAGTGTATTTCAGTTCTACTTAAACCATGAACTGAACTCAAATTTCGCTTGAACTTGAACCTTATCGGGTACTCGGTTCAACGTTGAGTTCAAGGTTTAATGAAAAATAATGACAGTTTTCGTGATGAATTTGGTTGTCAAAAGTTATATTATTAAATATTAATATTGTGAATAATATTAAATTAGGAGAAACTGTGTGCGTTATTTATTTATTATGGAGTCATCTGACAATGAGGAGGATATAAACTTTTTTGAAAATCAATTAATACGAAGATCCAAAATACATAGTAACAGAATATATCATTTCGATATGTGAGCCGATTACGATCTTTTTAACAAAATTCAGATTGAGCAAAGAAACCATTAGTGTAATTATAGATGTCAACAACGGCCTTATAAAATATTCTACTGCCGGCAAATTTGTTAAAGATACAGGATACATATATATGCGAGTAGTCTCATGTACTTTAACTGCCGAAATTTAAAGAAATCATACTGTAAGTCCAGATAAAACGATCCCATTAACATTCAGATTTTACGCTACTGGAAGTTTTTTTGAACACGGGAGATTTAACTGGGGAAGTAAATCTGTGACCCATAAAATTATTTAAAAATTTTTTGCATGCAATAGCAGTTTCAGGTTCGCTATTATAGCACGTTTCCCAAAAGTAATACGAACAATTTACTGTAGTCATTGTTAAAATACAGTCCCCTGCTAATAAATAAAGGTATAAATAAATTTATATGTTAGAAATATTTGCTTCTCTTCTCTAGTGAAATTTATTCACATTTTCAATTACAATCATCTTAACTGTCATTCGGAAAATTAGAACAAAAAATCATCAATCTGTCAAATTTGTCAATAATTTTGACGTTATGTCACTTTTCTACTACCAACTTAATCAAATTAAATCATAGAATCGTTGAACTTCAGTTCAATTAAACTTATAACTTAGAAACGCCATGTCCACTGAATTAGTTCAAAAATTAGTTCACGGCTCTACTGAACTTTTACTTAAACCATGATTGAAAAACCGGGCATTAGTCTTGGTCTTGTTGAAAGTAATAGTAATTAAAAAAAAAAAAAATAACAGAACATAGAAAAATAAATATTGGTGTCCAGTTGCTCCGCCTTCACTTCAATTTTAAGTTACATTTTAATTTAAACATCCATGCAATATCAACAAAATAGTGATAATACATAACAATGCGTTTAAACGGCGCATAGACTATTTATATAATAATTTGCATTTTAAGAAATATCATAATTTGAATGAGAGTAGTAACATTCAATAGCAAATCCAATATGTTTTGTCAAACTAAATAAACATTTTTTAAACAAATTATCTATGCCATACCAACAACATAGTGATAATACCTGACATGGGATTTAAACGGTTTGTAGTCATTTATAGATTTCAATGCGTTTTAACGAATATTATAATTTTAATGTTATTATTATTGTTTAATACCGATTCCAACATATTTTGTCAAACTAAATAACCATTTTTTAAACAAATTATCTATACCATATCAGTAACAAAAAGATTATACCTGACATTGAATTTAAACGTTTCATAAGTCATTTTCAGGATTTATTGCATTTTAACAAATGTTATGATTTAAATGTTATAAATAATGTTCAATACCTATTCCAACATGCTTTGTGAAACTAAGTAAATATTTTTAATACAAATTTTCCGTAAAATAATGACAAAATAGTGAATTTACATGACTTTGAATTTAAACATCGCTTAACATTCTTAATTAACTGAATTTTAACAAATAGTATTATTTAAATATTATTAATAATGTTTAATGCCTATTAGAAAAACATTTTTTAAATAAAGTATTCTTGTAACGAAAAAAAAAAAAATAAAGAAAACATGTTCCGTAGAATTTAAAGCATACACGTATTTCGGACTATTTATGTAATGCATTTTAAATGAATATCATATTTTAACTTCATAGCGTATTTGAAAAAGTGGAATTATTCTCAACTTGTCCGCTAAACAAGAAGTGCTTTGTGTTGTCATTTCTGTCAAGTAGCAACACCGCTTTGATTATTGTTAAACATGGCAGCGAAGCCCAGTACAGGGACGAGGCGATCCCGCGGCCTTGCAATTTGCCGCGAGCAGTGCCGTGTTTTCATATATTAGCGCTGGGGGCCACCTATAATTAAGCCCTTTTTTTTTCTTTTGTTTAAGCATTAAAAATGTTATTTTTGAACACAAACTTTATTAAAAAATGATTCCCACATACAACTAGATACTGATTAAAAAAAAACAATTGTATTTAGTTAAAATATTTTTCTCCAAACTCAACAATTTAATAAAAAAATTATACAATAAAAATTCTGATCTTTCCGAAAATTATGCTATTTATGTCCCATTCAAGCAAAGTAAATATGAAATAGGTATGTACATTATTTTACAAAAATATGTTTCATAGTATTAAAACACTAAATTTATTTTGTATGTAATACTATTCTTAAGTATTAGTAGTACATAATTTAAAAAATGTGTCAAGTCAGTCGTCTCTTTATCGGAGGTGTCAAGTAGCATTTTAACAGAATGAGTAGATGAATTACTTTAATTTTTATTTAAATTAAATACATCACCTTAACAACTCACACTATTTTTATTTTAAATTTTAATAACACTTTTAGCTTGAATTGATAAAATTGCAGGGTATGAAGCATTCTGTACAATAATAGTATATTATACAACGACGCTATAATGGATGCTTTTATTCCCGAGGATGGAGTTTGCAAGCTGAACGAGCGAAGCAAGCAAGGGTTGTAATCATCCGAGGTAATAATAGCTATTATAGCGAGTTGTATACTATACTTTATATACGACTAAAAATATACTTTTCATTTGCCGGTGACAGCTGTCAAAGTGGTGACGTTTAAGCGAAAATCGACCTTATTGGCAAATTTGACGTTGTTTCCATTCTCTTATGTTAAACAGTTCGGAGATATTCACGGTGGAAGGTGCTCTAAAACAATTGGACTTTTTTCGATTTTCATGTCGTTAAAAAACTTAATGGTTTAGGGAAGTATAATTAGAAGTAAGATGGACAAGTAGTAAGATAAAGTAAAATAGAGTTATTAATATATAATGTTTAGTATATATGGATGGATAGAGGGTGGAAAAATATTAAGAACGAGGCTGATAACTTCGACGGCTGGTTAAACGTTAGGTTATTAGAGGGTCAATACTCGAAGATCATTGACTTTTGACCTTGAAGGTGCGGGGGAAACGGGAGGGTGGATTTACCCATAGGGGTTTGTGACCTCAGAATGGAGGTCAAAGGTCAAGGTAAAGGTCAAATATCTACTCTAGACTGGACCATCTGAGGTCAAAGGTCATCGGATATAAAAAATCAGAATGCCGCCCTGAATCTAAACAGGTCATGACATTGACCTTTTGAGTTTGACCTTTGAAGTTATTGCGCAATGCATAGTGACAGCCAGCCAACTTGTTATCACTATTATAATGAAACGGTGCTATTTGGAAGGAAAGTTGATATAACCAAAATGGTGTGCCCTTGATCCCTGTATGTAGATTGGAGGTCATTGACCGAATTGACCTTGATCTTGACAAGATATTAGCAACTTTGTCATGATTGATATGACAGCCAAGTTGATGAGCTATATTAGTTGTTATTTGAAGAGGCTCTTCAAATGAAATAACCTAGACCTTGATATCTTTTTTATTTTTAGAGATACAGCAGGAAAAGCACTGTTTAAGGTGATACACCAAACTGGACGATACCATATAATTCCTGCTGTCTAACCGAGTAATTTGATACCAATCTCGGTATGGTTTGGATAACTTTTGTACCAATGCCGGCCAATTTGTTGATTTTGAGCTAGAGAAAAAATTCAAACTGGAAAATCTTCAACAGGAAGAGAGCTTTCCAAAGGAATGACCTTCACCTTGATATCTATTATAGTTCCTTAGATACAGTAGAACAACCAAAATTCAAGGTCACACAAAAAACTTGATGACGTCATCAAATTCCTGCTGCCAAGCCGAGTTATTTGACACCAAACATGACCTATTTTGGATAACTTTTGTACAAATGGGCGCCATATTGTATTTTTCTTATACTTCGAGCTAGAGAAAAACTTTCAACTGGAAAAGCTTCAGCAGGAAAGGAGCTTTCCAATTAAATGCCCTTGACCTTGATATCTCTTATAGTTTCTGAGATACAGATAAAATGTCAAAAATCTCGAAAACCGTAAGGAATTTCGAAAAAATAATCCGGAGAACACCCCCACACCCCCTGTCGTCTTATAGCTTAAATATACGATTGACGTAGTAAAATATGAATTTACTCTCAAAAAATATATATATTTCCGAGAGCATAAAATAAAATTTAAGTATTTTCAGTATAAGTATAATGATTAATATGTAAAAGGTGGAAAAATATTTGGAAGGGGGGTGAAAACTTTGACGGCTGGTAAATGGTTAGTTCATTCCAGAAAAGTGGTTACCAAATTGCGGTTTTTCCGGAAACGACGCCCGACGTCGCTACGTTTATATGTACCGACGTCGTGTAATAACGAGAAGAGTTAATTCTTATAAAGAGATATTAAAGAAAATAATATTAACACATAATTAATCATAGTTTTAAACATGCCTTGCCAGTCTCGTTTGAATTTAAATTTTCATAGTTAGCTGCAACTTATACTAGTATGAAACACCACTATCAACTACATAAAGAAATTAAAATTGTGTGAAAATAAAAATACTGAGGACCCTCTTTCAATCGCCGAAACTTTTGGGAATTATTTATACACTATTCAAGTTTCCAACCTATTACAGTTCACTTGGGGGGACCGTCTTCATAATATTTGTATGTTGGTTTAAACCGATGTAGAAGGCGAAATTACCGTTATCTCATTATAACAATATAATAAATAAAAGGCACAAATAATAAAGTAAGTGTTACGCGGAGTGTACGTCGCAACACCGCGTGGGCCGAGCGACCGAACCATAGACCGTTGAGCGAGCTGTGGAATGCGCCTGGTCCTATGGCGGCCGGCCGATAGATACGGCGGCGAGCGAGACTGGTTCTTCAAGGCAGGCACGTGGGCGACCGGCCGATCGATACGGCGGCAAGCGAGACTGGTTCTTGAAAGAGATGTTGCCAGTTGGAGCGTAGTCCGCGAGGAGTACACATGATTTTGTTTGGTATTACTTGTCTTGTATAATCTAATGTTGTATGGTATTATTTGTTTTGTATAATCTAATGAAATAAAAGAATAAATAGTTTAAAAGTAAATCACGTTACATAAGTAACATTAGTATTAAAGCAGTACTTCAGAAGTTATAATAAAATTATTTTATAGCCTACATAATTTCTCCATTTTGAAATGGTTGAGTAGACTCATGATATTTTGTTTTGGTTGTGAATTTGTAAGTATTCCTATCACTCTAACAATTTAGGCAGAATCAAGAAACCGTATACGTAGAAGCGTACAGAAGTCCATTGTTGGCGACAATGAGTCGAACGTATGCCGCTGCCGAACGTACCTATTCATAGATGGATGCGCGAACATTTTGGTATTTCGCCTGTCTATTATGTTTACTGTTGTGACACTTGTGACTGTACCATTACTAGGGCTGTTCGATATCTTGTTTTGAATATCGATATTCGATATTAGAAAAATATCGATACTATCGATGTATCGATATATCAATGTATCGATATATCAATGCATCGATATATCGATATATCGATGTATCGATATATCGATGTATCGATATATCGATATATTGATGTATCGATATATCGATGTTATGTATCTAATATAGTTAGATGTTATTGTTAATTAAACAATGATTCAGGATGTCGATATACACTATATAAATGGTAAACAATCTAATGCAGATAGATTTTATGGATGGATTGCAATGGTTCAGGTTGGAGAAGTAACGGGTGTTTCAAAGGCGAAAAATTTTAACATCTGGGGTGTTTGTGTACTTGCTTTGTGGTGCTGGGCGCCAGCATTATAAAACAAACGGGAATCTACTTAAAATATTTGGAATTGTACTATGCCATTAAAAATTTACTACTGGTTTAGATATTTCTAAAATTAAAGAGGCAATTTTTGGCATATAATGAACAACACAAATAACATGTCAAAATGTGTCAATTTTTCAAAACATTTTTTGAGAAACATGTGCGAGTAGCTAATTGAACGGCAACAGACAACAGACGAAACAGGTAAAAGTAACGGTAACAAGTTCTTGGCTGCTTAAGTTTGCCACAAATTTAATCCTAATATACATAAGTACTAAGATTTAAAATTGTTGTAAATATTTCGTAAATGAAAGGTATACGATGGGTTAATCCAAGACATAAGCTTAAATTCCTTGTTGTTGGCTCGAGTGTCGATTTTTAGAGCGGAAATCAGAATTATGGAAGGTAGTTTTATGAAAACTTCTGCTGGAAATTGTACCTATATATCGTCCCAATTATTAATTCTCCCCTTAATTGCGACTCCAGAGTGAAAGTAAAAATAAATATTAGCATGCTATTAACAAATCGAGCACAACTCCTTTCATTAGATGGTTAGATTAGATTAGTTCTTTTTCACAAAATACATCGATACATCAATACATAGATATATCGATACACCGATACATATATCGATACATCGATATATCGATACATCGATATATCGATATTTTTTCTACTGAATATCCAGTGGCGGATTTACGATTTTTTAAAACGATATATTTTAATATACAAATTATTTAGAGAAAAAACTTGCCGATCCGTATATTGGCATCCATACAAATATGCTATAAGTAAAGGAGGATCGGCAAGTTTTTTTTGTACATCTGATAAAACTATCAAAACTACAGCTAATATAGTTTTTCGATTTTAGTTGCCTTATTAAATGGTATCACTTTTTTTTTGTTGCCCTTTGCACTACTCTTGCCGCATCCCCTACAATGAAATTGTTTTTGGAAGATACCAAACACAGTAGAATTTAAATAGCATTTATAAAAAACAATTAACAATCGTCCAAAATAACTTGATGACCTCCGTGAAACTTTTAATTTGGTCCCAAACACGTCAGGATCAGTGGCGGATTTACGATTTTGCCGCCGGTTGGCTGAAATATTTTGCCGCCTATTCTCAGGGGCGCATTTGAACTCTTTTGGGCCATAGGCAAAATCTTTATTTCGAGCCCATACCTTAATCATAAAATATATTTAATACAATAAATAGTTCGTATCAATTGCCTCTTTAACCTACATAGCAAAAAATTTGATTTGCGGTTGTTAAGTAATTTTTGTAAATATTGACAAATATATTGTGTTACATTAAAAATATGAAATAATGTGACAATTTGTTAAATTAAAATTTAGTTAATTCTGAATTTTTAACAAGAAAAATTGTTGTTTATATTTATTTGCTGGATTTATAAAATTTAAGAAATAGACTCGTCAATAATAACAAGCAAATTTAGCTAACTTGAAATTTGAAATTGTTAAAGAATAGTACCTATATTGTATAACGAGCATGGAATGGCACTCATATCCTACGAGTATGAAAGTTTGTTTTTCATACTAGTATGAAATGGACATTCCATCTTAGTTGTACACTATACTTTTTTCGACAAAGGATATTCTTTCCTAATTCATTTAATTTTAATAATAAATTTGTCCCGCTTTCATCATTTCAATATTTTTCAATTCTAATTAAGTATCCTAACAATGGCAACTGTATTGAAATACTCACAAAACAAATTCATTTCGAATGATGCTTGCAATGTACCTCATATCTCTGTTATCAACAACAAACATACAATGAGCAGATTTCTAAGTGGTCGTAGAAAAAGTTTGTATCCTTTATAACAACTTAATTTGTTATAATAACTATGTTTTATGGTTCTGCTTTAATATAATTACTAAAATATTTAGTCAAAAGCACATAAAAATAAATTTTAATAATTACCATATTCACAAACATATTTATTTACGAAATACACAAATCATCTGTGACTAAAAATTTTGTTAAAATTTTGTCAATTTTGACTATAAATTTTTTACTGTGTGGGTCAAAATCCGCCCCTGCCTATTTTTTTCAGAAGGGTAAGATTTTTAGCACATTTTAGCCTCTCTAGAAGCCGTGTACTTTGTAATTCGCCTGCTATCTACGAATATTTACTGAGATAACGCATCTGAAATAAATCTAAAATTTTATACAAAACGCAGAAAATAGAATGTAAAAAATATTAAACTTTATTAGAATTATAAATCCAAAAATATGCCGCCGTTAAAAATTTGCCGCCGTAGGCTTCAGCCTATTTAGCCTAATAGGAAATCCGCCACTGTGAATATCGTTATTCGATACATCGATATATCGATATTTTTTCTACTGAATATCGTTATTCGATATATCGATATAATATCGATACATCGATGTAAACGCACAGCCCTAACCATTACTGTGCTATGTGCTGTTATCGTTCACGCCCCTATTGTTACCCCTGCCACACTCGACCCGTCCGCAAGAAGTAGGTTGACGGGTACAGATTCCTCTTACGACATTAAAGCAGATTAATAGTTGTCGCCGTCCCCTTAACCTCCAGCGCTCATTACTAAATATTATTGTGTTATGTTGTATTTTGGAAAATATGTAGTCATTGAACTCTTACATATTGCTATTCAATTATTTTTACTATAATCTTCGAACCATCGATTAATACATTATTGATAATCAATTATCATAATTTTAATCGAGGGTAATATAACAAGACCTTCTGATTTTATCGATAAATGTTTATTTTTGCACGAATTTTTTTTTTTGCTTAGCAACAATCACGAAAGCAAACTGACATTTGGTAAAACCCCTCCTCCTTCGGAGTCGGGATTTACCAAATGCCAGTTTGCTTGAGTGGTTTTGCTTAAAAGCAAAGAAAATGAGTGCTTAAAAATAAAAATTTATCTGAGAAAATCAGAGAGGTCGCGTGGTATTTGATAAGATAAATTCCAAATACAAAGTAAAATGTAACTTGAAATATTAATTAACTGTCACACTGCCAGTGATTGACAGTAACAATTATTTGTTTCCTTGGTAGCGGGAATTTTATCGGTGTAACCCGGGCAACGGGGTTCTACCGCGGTAAAACTCCGGAAAAACTCCCGTTATCCCGGCAACTGGGTTTTATCAGTATAAAACTGTCCCTATTGGTTGAATTTTCAAGTGTTTTGCATTATGATTGGTTAAAAACTAGTCGTGGGAATTTATCATAAATAAATATAAAACATCCAGATGTTTATAAAGAAGCTATTACAGATATTTTGGAACACTATAATTATACATTTGCTGGCACCAAACAAAAATCTGATGTTTTGGCTATTATTATACATGAATTTATTTTCATACGACTGAAACAATATAACCATCAAATTACAATAAATAGTACACTATCAATATAGAAAGAAAAAAGAAAAGTTCCAAATTATAAACTACTATAAATATCATTTATTGTAACATGTTGCTTCAAAATAATTTCTCCTATATATATTTTGCAGTCCTTGTGCGTTATGAACAATACGCATTATTGCCCAAAATTCTTTATTTCTTTTAAAAAATCCTAAATTTAAAATATTTTTAGGAAACAAAAGAAATAATCAATTTAATACATTCCTGTACGCTTAAGCTTCCAGTTTCCTAACGCTCTCTCTCTCTCTCTCTCTCTCTCTCTCTCTAACAATAGTGCGCAACCGAATCGTGCCATGTTTAGCAGATTTATTCATCTCATTCTAAGCAATACATGCACCGCCATCTGTTGACACAAATTTAGGAACTAGCGAGTTACTTTGTTCATATTAGTTCAACCAAATCCTGTTTGGGGGCTAGAAACACAATTTAATATTTTTGGCCTCATTTGTAAGTTTAGAATTAAAAATTCATTTATTTGGAAAATGATTGAGTGTTTTAAGTAATTTTGGACACAAATGGGAAGAATGTATATTAATATATATTTTTAATTGCCACATAACATTATATGATTTCAATCATATGTCTAAAATACGCTGAGGAAATTTATCAAATGAGGCCAGGCCTCATTCTAAATTTCGGCCTTATTTGTCATGAACGTATAATGAAAATGGCTCCAAATATATGGGTATACAAGTATATATATATATATATATATATATATATATATATATATATATATATATATATATATATATATATAGAATAGAATAGAATAGAATAGTTTATTTAATTAGCAAGGCTAATACAATACTTATAATTACAAATATGTATAAACAAAAGATATTAACAATCAGTTGGTTTTGTTGTTATAGTGTTCCTTTACTCTTTTTTTATAAACATTTAAGGAATTAGATTCTTTAACATCATTTGGTAACATATTAAACATTTTTATTCCTTTACAAAATACCAAATTCGCAGTGCTTGTTTTATTGGCTCTAGGAATGTGAAAGTTTTGTTCGTGTCGCGTACAGTAATTATGTGCGTCTTTTCTTGTTTTTAAGTTAATTTTTAAGTAATTTGGTAACTTATTATTAATAACTTTATATATAAAAATCAATACATTAATTTCGATAAATGCATTTACAGAAAACCAATTTAGAGAACTTAGCATTGTATCTACAGCAGTATATTTATTACATTTGAGAATAATTCTCATTGCGCGGTTTTGTAATTTCTGGAGTTTTTCTAAATCGGTTTTGGTGCACAAAAAAAGTATTGTGCTACAATATGTGAAGTGCGGTAATACAATTGTATTATATATGATTAGAGTGGTCCAGATTGACAAATTTTTACTTATTCTATTTAAATAATTAAGTTTTTTGGCGATTTTTTTACATAAATATTGCACGTGTATGTTAAATTTTAATCTTCTGTCAATTACAACACCAAGATATTTTATTTCCTCAACAATTTCAATAAACGTATCATTAACTACAATCTTAATATTATCTTCATTACAAATGCGTATGTATTGGCTACTAGTGCCAAAGAACATAACTTTACATTTATCTACGTTTAACTTTAATTTATTAACTTTCATCCAATGATGTAAACTAACTAAATCTTCATTTACCTTATTAATTATATGAACATGGTGTGTGCCTTCAAAATAAATTAACGTGTCATCCGCAAATAAATGTATTTTACAATATTTTAATATATTTGGTAAATCATTAATGTAAATTAAAAACAATAAAGGTCCCAGAACACTACCTTGTGGAACCCCCATAACGTTCTCTATTTCTGTTGAAGTTAAATTATTTATTCTTACGGCTTGATATCGGTTTGTCAAATAATTACTGATCCACTCATTTACTTTACCTTTTACACCATATTTATAAAGTTTTTGGATTAATATCGTTCTATCAATAGTTTCAAATGCCCTCTTTAAATCCAGAAATACAGAACATATCATTTCATTATTGTCTAATATTAACTTCCATTCATTAATTAAAAAATTTACTACTGATTCACATGAATGATTCGACCGAAATCCTGATTGCATTGACACAAGTAATTCATTTTCATTAAAGTATTGACTTAACTGTTTATAAACCACAATTTCTAATAATTTATCACACGCTGGTAACATATTAACAGGTCTAAATTCATCCACTTTGGAAGTGCCCGATACTTTAGGTATCGGTCGTATCAAAGATTTTTTTAAAGCATCGGGAACAATAGCTTGCTGCAAAGACATATTAATGAATTCTAGTAGTGGATATCCAATAATATGAAAATATTCCTTTATTAGATTTATGCCCAAATCATCAGTACTACTTTTATTGGCCTGTGAATAAACTATTTCTCTTAATTCATTTAAAGAAATTATATTAAACTCTTTTAATTCCACATCTTCAATCAAGTTTACGTGATTTAAAGCAATATTTAATGAATTGGGCTCATAAGTAATTGAATTTCTTACTTCTAATATACTACTGATGTAATATTGATTAAAAAATTCAACAATATCTTTTATATTATAGTAAGAAACATTATTCAGAGTAACATAACTAAACTCATCTTTAGCATAATTTGTATTCAAAATTTCTTTTAAATTCCTCCACATCAATGCAGAATTATGTTTACATTTATCTACTATGTTATTATAATATATATTTTTTTCATTTCTAATCGTAGTAATTACAATATTTCTTTTTTGCTTATAAATCTGCCAATCTATGTTGTTTTTTGTGTACATAAATCTCTTATATGCTGTATCACGTTCTAAAATAGCATTACTTATATTTAAATTGAACCATTTGTTCTTGTTCTTAAATACACCAATCGTTTTACAGTTTTCACTTACTATTTTAGATATATTATTGTAAAATAAATTAAAATATATGTTGACATTACTTATTAAGTAAGGCCAGTTACAATTTATTAATGAATTATGTAATTTATTTTTATCAATCTTTTTACGGAAAACTTGTAAATTAGGTTTAGCATTCTTCATATTGCATACACGAATTTTTATTATTTGATGATCACTAATTTTTGGCGTGTCCATTACTTCACAACATAAATTAAAGTCATTAGAAACTACATAATCTATCAATGAACTAGAGCTTTGAGTTATCCGCGTATAATCCTGAACACATTGTTTATAACCATGTAATTGAAATATGTCTTTCATTTTCGTACTGTAAAAAGAATTAGTTTTCCAATCAATGTTAAAGTCACCCACTAGCACTAATATTTCATCACTGATATTAAGGTTAGTTAGCCAGTCATCTACAAAAGATAGAAATTGTGGAATACTACTACTAGGTGATCTATATAATCCGCACAATATATATTTTTGAGTATTCAGGAAGAATGATAAATTTAACATCCACCAATCACCATGACTCTGGATTTTATTAACTTTAGTGCTTTTAATACTATTATGGACAAAAATTAAAACCCCTCCGGTATGTCTGCTATTAGTATCACATCTAAATGCTGTATAATCATTAATATAGATTTCAGAATCTGCAATATCATCTGTGACACGAGTTTCAGAAAGACACAAAATATAAGGCTTAACCATCTCGATAAATAGTTTAATTTCAGACATGTTGGCCATATAGCTTTGAGTATTCATGTAAAAAATATGCTCATTTAGTTGCTGTGATTGCTATATATATTTCGTTTTATTACGCTGCATTTCTATTTTTCTCAAAAATACTGGACACTTTCGATCCAGTGCAGAATGAGTCATATCTAAGTTTAGTTTCAATTTTTCATTAGCATATCTACAATTCACGCAGGATTGAGAGTTTTCATGGCAGTCTTTGTAGTCGTGTTGACCTCCACACTTGCTACACGCTTTAGCATTTTTACACACTTCCGCTTTGTGACCGTATCCAAGACATTTGTAGCATCTCAATATTTGAAACTCTTCATAAACAGGACATCTATTCCAGCCGATATTAACCTTGCCGGTTGTGGTCAGTGACGTAAATGTTCCAGAATCAACTTCTATTACTGCTGTATGCTTTTTATTTCTTTCCCATATATGTTTTATTTCTATCGATGCTTCATTAGAAATATTCTCATTCTGAGCTTTTAAATTATTTATTATTTGATCCGCATCCATTTTTTCACCAATACCAACAATTTTTAATAGAGGATTTTTGAGACTTCCAACTGATACTTCATATTTATTACCTAACTTTCTTGTAACTGCCCTACTTAATTTGTGTACATCATCATTTTTGGTACAATGCACAACAATTCCACCATCTCTAACATTTTTTATTGATTTCACCCCTACTGACAGTTCAGATGGTTTAATTCTTTCTTGGATTTCTTGTCTCGTTTTTGTGCTTTGTTGATCTATTTTAGGTTTAATAATAACTGGCGGATTATTCTTAACTATATTTGCATACGAGCTGCCAACTTTCTCGCTCAGACCATTATTTAAAAGTTTTTTAATAGATTCAATTTCTGCTCTGTATTTATTCAGGGCCTCATTAATTAATAATTTAACTGATTCCAAAGAAACATATGTTTCCTCAAAAATTTTGCATTGAGCACAGAACCATTTTAGACCATTGCATGATTTAATAACAGCAAATTCTTTATCATTAATCCCGGCACATTTCGAATGAAACCATTTTTTACAAATCCCATCACATCCAATGATTTTATCTCCATTGAATTCTTTCATACATTTAAAACAATGTTTAGTTTCTTCCTCTATTGTGTCCTCCATAGTTCCCGCTTTTGGCAGTCACTGGTTTTTAAAGACACTCCACATTGATGCGCACGAAACACTACTCAGTAATAATGTCTTAGCGCGGCTAGCGCAAACTTGAATTTAAGTAATTAAATTAGCCAAAATACAAAAAAACATATGACTCTGGCTCAATTTATTTTAGAAATAAAGCAGTTTTCAATACTTCCTCCAGCAAAAACTCCACCGTATTTTAGAACAATGAATGTAAAATTAGAACAATAGTGATTTTGAATATTCACGCACTTTTTTAACCACACAACGACTCCAATAAACTATTAACTCACAGAGCATAACAAAACACAACCTCTCTCTCTGAATATACATTAATCAAATCATATATAAATTAATTTTATATCTCCTATATAACTAACAATAAATTTTAATAATTAAGATAATAATCCCTGTTATGATATTAAAATAAACATCAAAAATAACTTTTATGTACATAGGAACTTGAACTACGAGTAATACACATATTTAACAAAATCTCTTACAGCTATTCCAAATTTTTTAATATTTTTGATTTGTTTTGTTTTGTTATCAAGAAGATTATATATTAATATGCAATGATTATAGGTTCAGTTATAAGCTCTTACAGTTGAATATTTCATAGTTCTGAAATGACTAGCGTTTCTTGTATTGCACTCATGATAATTTTTACCAGTATTGCACTTGAAATTTAAACTAATTATTTTATGGACAAAAACACATTGCTCTATTGTTTGTAGTTCGTTAATTGTTAATAGATTAGTTGAAGAATAAATAGTTTCAGTAGGCGTCAATCGTGGTATACCAAATATAGCTTTGATTGCTTTATTTTGTAGCCTCTGCACTTTCTCTAATAAAATACTACCTTCAAATACTCCATGTAGGCATTAAATATGTTAAATGGCTTTTAACAAAGGAATGATAGATATGATTTTTTGCTTTTCTAGATAAAAGATAATTACATTTATATAAACTTGCTATAAGTGGTATAATTTTATCACAAATTTGTGTTATCATCCTACCCCAAGTTAACTTAAAGTCTATCCATAGTCCAAAATATTTGTAATCACTCACTATGTTTAGTTTTTTATCTTTTAAGTAAAGATCTAACTCATCTTGAATACCTCTAAAACTAAATGTCATGTAAACAGTTTTGAAGCGAATATTTTTAAGTCTTCATTTATTAGTTCTTCGTTTTTGCACTATATATTAGCACGGTGTCATCTGCGAAAGTAAAGTATTTTCCTTTTAATTTTTACTTTTTGGAGGTCCCATACGTACAGGGAGAACAATAAAGGGCCTAGCACCGGGCCCTGAGGTACACCATATTTGACAGTTTTGAACTCACTGACCACGTTACTTACAACTGTACACTGACTTCTGTCTTCTACATAACTATATTCTAGCTTCTCTATAATTCGCTTCGTATCTATGGTGTCGAACGCCTTCCAAAAATCGATGAAAATAGATGCTACCTGATTGCCGGAATCCAATTCTCCTAATTTATGGGTAGTGAAGTCTGCAACGGTTGACTGAGCACCAGAATAGATCATTTACATGTAGGCGGCGCTGCTATCGGAGTTTGGTATTAAAAACTAACCTCACTTTTTTGTGCTTGTTAATATACATTGTATTCCGTAATTGAGCACTATGCCTTATAACTGTTGTGTTCCTCAGTGTTCATCTGTCTCTAATAAAGATAGAAATATTATGTTTCATAAATTTCCGACAAATAAACGTTTAATTTAAAAATGGTTGATTGCTATACGATCTATGAAATTTCCGTCAAGACATATTAAAATATGTTCAAAACATTTTCTGCCGACTGACTACACCATTACTAGTATGGGTAAGTAAAATAATATTAAACTTTATGTATTTTACATATTATTTGATCATTTCAGGCCAATGGAAGATACTTAACTACGAGTGTGCAATTCCGTCTCAGTTTTTACCACTACGAAAATTTGATAAGTTAATAAGCAGTATTCGTGCAGACATATTAATAAAGAGAGAAAATGCCAGAACTGAAATAAGAGAAAAACATTTGGATATCGAGGCCAGTATAGATGAATTGCAAGCCGAAAGTTTCGGGGATATTGATGCAGAAGACAATTGTGGAGTGGCAACCATTCCTGCTCAAAGAGAAGTAGCAGCTATGTCCCAGTTAATTTCATACAGTTGAAACAAATGACTGGCTGTAATTCAAAAACATTCAATTTTTTGTGTAGCCATTTAGGTAGTTCATACACAAGATGCCACTACGCTTTGAACATGCAGGATGAACTACTATTAACACTGATGAAGTATAAACTTAGTTTATATTATTCCACGTTAGTTAGTTTGTTTGATATAGATTTGCGGGTTGTAAAGAATATTATTACAAAGTGGACAGAACATATGTACAAAATTAAAAAAAAAATAATTTTTGGAAATTAAAAGCTGTATCCCGTGGACAGTACGACATAGTTTTAGAATGCACTGAATTTCGTATTGAAAGAAGCTTTGATCCATTGGAACAACAAGGTACATATTCAACATACTATGGTACAAATACATTTAAAGTTTTGATTGGAGGCACGGCAATTGGTTTTCTATCCGATATTTATGGAGGATCGATAACGGATCGCAAAATAACGGAAATATCTGGAATTATCGATTTGCTAAAAGAAGGTGAGTACGTTTTGGCAGACAGAGGATTCGATGTATCTGATCTTCTGGAAGAAAAAGGGATTCATCTAAATATACCACCGTTCAAAAGGAGCGAACAGCTTTCGGAGGAAGACATTGCAAGAACTAGGGCAAATCGCAAATCGCAGAATAATTATTGAAAATTTAATTGGATTAGCAAAAAAATATATATATATATATATATATTGTGTGACAGAATTCCCAAATATATGTGGCCTATTGCAAATGAAATAGTGTATAATTGTTTCATGCTAATTAACTTTAAGAATCCTATTGTTAATTTTACAGAATATAAACCTAATTGAAATGTTATAATTACTTACGAAAATATAAAAAACAAGATATTACATTGAATTTTTGTTATTGTTTTTTAAAATTTCTTATTCGTACATTAATTTTAATTCATTTTTAAGTGAATTCAAATTTATATTAATAAATAAATGAAGTGCAAACAATCAACTATATTGAACTACAATTAACAGCTTTCAACTAATACCAAACTTCGACTGTGCGCACCTCGCGGAGACATATCGAACTAAAGTAGTGTAAATGATCTATTGTTTTGATAGCCATATTGATATTTATCAAATTGTAGAGTTTTATTTATGAAATTAATTATTCTTTTCTTCACTATCTTTTCAATTAATTTGGAATAATTGCTTAATAATGATATAGGTCTGTAGTTTTTGGGTATGTCCCTTTTCCCAGATTTATGTATTGAAATGGCTTTACTAATCTTTATTGATTCTGGAAAATAGCCATCTTTAATGATTTTGTTCACATTAATTCCGTTATAATGATAACTAAGATATCTTCGAAGCAAGAAATGTCTTTTGTTGTGATATTATCTATTCCTGGACTAATATTATTATTCATTTCTCGTATCGTATTCCAGACTTCATTTTCATCACATGGACTCAAATAAATAGACTTTTCATTCCAAATTTCGATATTGTTTTTGTTCTGATCAGAGTTAACTGTATCATTATTTTTTATGAGTTCCTCAGCGACATTTATGAAATAATCATTTAATGCTTCCGCTTTGGTAACATTATCTGTACATATTTTGTCTTTATATAAGATTTCAGAAGTAAACTCTGTTTTTTTATTCTTTTCGTAACGTATTGCTTCATTTATTGTATTCCATAATTTTCTTGCATTATTACCGCTGTGTTCTATCTTTCTAGAGAAGTATAGTTTCTTTTTATATTTAATGGTGTTGGTAACTTTATTTTTAAGTGTCTTATACTCTTGATTTAATTTAGAAATAACGTTATCATTTTTCTCTAATTTCCATGTTTCATTTATGTTTTTTATTTTTATTTCTTTGCTGAAATTTTGTTTTGTTTCCTGAATAATTGTTTGTAATTTTTCAAAATTTTCTATAGTGTTTCTATTTATTTTATTTATTATTTCAGTTCTATAACGATTGTATTCGATGATAGTTTTGTACTTTGCATTATCCCTTTTTTATTTATTAATTTGCTAATATTAACCTGGTCGGATAAATCCATGATTTCAACAGTGACGTTGATTCGATAACTTTTAATGCTGCTTAAAACATGGTCTATGATTGCTGTATTTCTAGTAGCTGCTTCTTGGGTGATTAAGTTGTTGATTTCAAATCCGTTGCTGCGAATTATATTCTTGTGTTGTGTGATTTCTTTAGTCTGTTTGAGTAAATCAATATTTAAGTCTCCTATTATAATGCAATTATTTTGATATTTTTCGAGCAAGTCATCTATGTAATCAAGAGTCTCTTTTATGTATGTGTCTGATGGTCGGTATATGAAAATATATTTTATATCGTTAATTTTAATTCCCAATATATTGATGTTATATAGTGTTACATTTTCTACTAAATCAAAAGGCAAATTATCTTTTATATATACAGATACTCCTCCACCTCTACCAGTTCTGCAACAATGTGCACTGTTGTAGTCTTTCAAGTTAGAAAATTTAGTTTCATTGGAGTTTAACCAAGTTTCGGTGATTGCGATTATATCTGGTAAATTATGCTGATTAATAATTGCTGTAAACTCGTCAAATTTATTCCTAATACTTCGAATATTTAAGTAGAATATTGAAAAATTGAATGTGATATTTTGTTTGACTTAACCAAATTATTAAAAACCTATTAAAATGTTCTTTTAACTGCTTTATTGCTCTTCTTCTTAATCACGTTAATTTAGAGTTTCCATATCTTCTTCTGTTTTTATACGATATACCTTAAACCCTTCCTTTTTTCTAGCATAAACTTTACCTTGTTTGCACCAGATAAATTTTAATCCGTATTCTTCTCTTTTCAATTCTAATTCTTTTTTCGTATCCTAAATCCTCATTTATATAAACGGTTGTTCCCGCTTTGCCTATTTCACAACTTTCAGTACTAAGGTTTCTAAATTGTCTTCTTTTTTTTAATATATTATTTCTTGTTTCAATATTATTAAGTTTAATCTTAATAAGTATTGATTGTTTGTTTCTGAGGTTGATTCTGATTATAGATTCAATATCATTGTTATTGACTTCCTCTTTATTATGAAGAAAAATCTTACTTAATTTAGCTTGTATTTCATCATCAGTATCATCTGCATCTTTACAAATGCCTGTAATTATTAAATTCCCTTCACGTTTGTTATTTTCATCAACATCAATTTTAGCTTTTAATTTATTAACATCCTCCCTCAATCTACAATTTTCTTTCTTAATTTCTTGTAACATATCTTTAAATATTGAATTTTTTATCCTTTCTTCCTCAAATTTTTCATTAATAAAAATCAATGATTGCTGATAACCACGTACCTCTTCTCTTAGTTATTGTAATTCATGTAATACTTGCTCCATTCGCTGACCCAGGCTTGCTACCATCTGCTTTTGACTAGTGTTGATTTGGTTGCCTAAGTCAGAATTCGTAGATGCTGCACCATCGGTGTTTACTCGGATAGTACTGTCCTCCTTGACCTTTGTAACCTCATTTTTTCCATTTTGACCCCGGCATGTCCACAACGATTTTATTTGATGCATTATTCAAGCATAAAATTTATTTATGCCCACGCAATCTACATGAAAAAGGGAACTGCACTGGCCACTACACTTTAATTTATACAAACTTTTTCTAATAATTTTTTTTGCATTTTTTACAGATTCATTTATTGCCCGCCATCATAAGATAAACGTACTTTAAATAACATTTAAAAAAACAATTGACACTCGTCCAAAATAACTTTTTGATACTTTAGTTTAAATTTCCTCAGCGAGACCTTTAATTTGATACCAAACAAGGTAGAATTTAAATAACATTTATATAAAACAATTGACAATCATCAAAAAAACTTGCGATTATATCTCCTCTGCAAAACCTTTTATTAGATACCAAACAGGATAGCAGGTAAATAGTATTTATGAAATACAATTGACGATTGCCCAAAATAACTTTGTAACACGAGTTAAAATCTACTCCGTGAACTTTTAATTTCATACCAAACACGGTAGTATTTAAATAACATTTATATAAAAAAAAATTTTGACATTGAGTTTAAATCTCATCTGTGAAACCTTTAATTTGATACTAAACACGATAGGGTTTAAATAACATTTACAGACAAATGACGATCGTTCAAAATTAGTTTTTTTTACAATTTTAGATTAAAAAGGAAATTCTGAAGTTAATTATAAATATTTAAAACTATCTTGAAAATAATTTTCAACCATTTCATATTAGATAAGTAATTAAATTATTTAAATTTTACCGCTAAAATGCTTAAAGGCAACGAAGTCGAACAAGGGCATCTTTTATTTTCTTTTTGAGACGGAAAAGGAAATCATCTATGATGTGGAATGTGAAATATAGTAAATACGTATATAAAAAATTCACATTTAAAAAATATACAAAATACTAAACATATTTGCTCAATTATTCTAAACACAAATAAATTTTCCAAACTTATCTACCTTGTCTACAATTAAAGTCATGTTTAATAAAAATTTCAAACAGAAGTGTCAAAAATGACAAGTTGTTCAAAGTGAACTGTCAATTCAATTGAAATCAACAAAAATTTCACGGTGGTAACTACGAGTTTGATTCAACAAAAGCTGCACACACATACTAGATTTTAAAATGCCTGCCTTATTTATTTAATATCTCGCACATCATGTGTAATAAAAATGTAAATTCAAAAAATGCACGTATTCCTAAAGGATCTTTAAGTGCCTTTGAAGGTTTTACTCGAATCCGTCAAACCCTATAGGCTCTAGGTCTGCGTACAAATAGTTCATAAGCAGATGAATATATAGATATGGAATGAGCCTTTTAGTATAATGGACTCGTCCGAACTGCTTCGCAGGTCTGACTCCTAGGCTCCGCGATACTGAAGAAATTTACAACTGAAAATGTAGAAAAAATAAATAGAGTAGTCTTAAATAACTTCCAATTAATACCAAACAATTAGCATAGCAAGCTCGTCACTGTCTTCCTCGCTTTCATGTCAGTACATTGACAAAGAAAGCTCGTCACTTCGTTCCTCGCTTCCATGCATCGGCAAAGCAAGCTCGTCACTACGTTTCTCGCTTCCATGTAGGTACATTGACGAAGAAAACTCGTCACTTCGTTCCTCGCTTCCGTGTCGCTGGGTTGCCGAAGAAAGCTCGTCACTTCGTTCTTCGCTTCCTTGTTGTGTGATACATGAATTTAAATCTCTTCTATGAGATATTTAATTTGATTCCATAGGATTTTAATAACATTTATTAAAAACAATTAACGATCGTCCAAAATAATTTTGACATTTTAGATTAAATCTTATAAATGAGACCTTTAATTTAATACCAAGCACGTTATAATTTAAATAATATTTATGAAAAACATTTGATGACCGTTCAAAGTAACTCTTTGATACTTCAGTTTAAATTTCCTTCATGAGAATTTAATTTGTAGGATTTAAATATTTATAAAAATCAATTGACATTCGTCCAAAACAACTTTTTGACACATGAGTTAAAATCTCTTCCGCGAGACCTTTAATTTGATACCAAACAGGGTAGGATTTAAATATTATTTATAAAAAACAATTGACAATCGTCCGAAACAACTTTTTACACTTGAGTTCGAATCTCCTCCGCGAGACCTTTATTTTGATACCAAACACGGCAGGATTTAAATAAGAATTTACGATCGTCCAAAATAAATTTTTGACACTTGAGTTTAAATCTCATGATTGGGACCATTAATTCAATACTTAACACGGTAGGATTTAAATAGCATTTATAAAAAACATTTAACTATTGTCCAACATAACTTTATGACACTTGATTTTAAATCTCGTCCGTGAAAATTTTAATCTGAAATTGATTATAAATATTTAAAACGATCTTTTTATATTAGATAAGTAATTAACTTATTTAAATTTTAACCCCTAAAATAGTTAGAAGCATCGATGTTGTCGAGCAAAGACATATGTTGTATTTTTTGAGAAGGAAAATAAACCACCTATGAAGTGAAAAATAATTTTCAACTTTTTGTGTTAGATAAGTAATTATATCGTTTGTATTTTACCTCCTAAGATCCTTAAAAGAATCGAGATTGACGAACAATGACATCTGTCATATTAATTATGAATTTGAAAAAAAGTTTAAAAAATTCAATTTTAAAAAATTTACAAAAGAGTAAACATGTTTCTATAACACTGTTTTGGAAACTATGCATTCTACAACTAAAATTTGTTATGGAATCACTAATATTCCATACGCCGCGTATGGAATATTTTCGACGAATCATAGACTCGATATATGATGTACCTTGATTCAGTTACTATGGTTACGTCTGTTTATTTTAATTTAATTTTTGTGTTTGACGTTTGAATAGTTTTATATTTGTATTTTTTGTATAATTTCCAAAATCTTGTTATAGAAAGTATAGTCTACAACATGTAACGGAATGGCATATCTCACACCCGCAAACCGTAGCCCTCGCCTTTGGCTCGGGCTACAAACTTTTTGCTCGCGTGGAATATGTGCCATTCCATTACTTGTTGTAGAATATACTATTCCCCATTTATTCTAAACACAGGTAAAATTACAAAACTTTTCATCTGGTTTAGAATTCACGCAATTTATACTTAAAATTTCAAACAGATATGTTAAAAATGACGAAATGAACACAAATTCGTGACAGCTACAATTTTAATTTTTTTAATTGACTTTTAAAATATTTTCAAAACAGTAAACAAGTTTGCTCATTTATTCTGAACATAGACAAATTTACAACACTTCTTTAATTTGCCTAGAATTAGGGCAAATTATAATAAAATTTTCAAACAGATCTGTCAAAAGACACAATTTTGTGAAAAGTTAAAACTACAATCAATAAACCACACTTTCGTAGCAACACAAGGCAGCCCTTGATGTAAAAATTTAATGTCGTTCTTATTTAATATTTCCCGCATCATGTGTAAGAAAAATATGAATTCATAAAAAGCACGTAGTCCCTATTACCCTTTACGTCTCTAAAAAAATTTCACCCGAATCCATCGCACCGTTTAGCCTGTAGTGATGAATAATAATGGTTGTTAGGTTGGATAATCTATAGAATTTAAGTCTTTTAGTATATAGGACTATCGGTCCGACCTGCTTCGCAGGTCTGTTCCCTAGACTCCGCGTCACTGATGAAGATTACAACTGAAAATGTAGAAAACTATAGTCTTAAGTAAATTCCAATTAATACCAAACAATTGGTGAAGTAAGCTCTTCACTACGTTCCTCGCTTCCGTGTCAATACATTGACGTAGAAAGCTCGTCACTTCCGTTCTTCGCTTTCATGTCTGTGCAGCGTTACTACTTTATGACACTTGAGTTTAAATCTCTTCCGTGAGGAATTTAATTTGATACCAAAAACGTTGTGATTTAAATAACATTTACTAAAAACAATTATCGATCGTCCAATACAACTTTTTCACACTTGAGTTGAAATCTCCTCCGCGAGATCTTTAATTTAACACCAAACACGGTAGGATTTAAATAACATTTATAAAAAACAAATAACGATCGTCCGAAAAAAATTTTTACACTTGAGTTTAAATCTCATTTGATGCACCTTTAATTCAATACCGAACACGGTAAGATTAAAATATCATTTATAAAAAACAATTGACGATCGTCCAAAATAATTTTTTGACACGTATGTTTTAAATCTGATGAGTGAGACTTTTAATTTAATCAAGTCGTTCGGTAGAACGACGCCGGCAAGATTATGCAGAAAGTTCACTGACAACACTTACTTACGCCAACTATTAGGAAAACCTAACCTTAAAATTATTCGTCTTCTTATACTTGTTTAATACAAATATGCATTTATAATTTCCATTAAAAATTGCATCGGAGACGATATAATACATTCCTTTAATTTATTTATTAGTTTCTCTACGATTTATGTGCATGTAACTCTTTATTTTCGATTAAGTATTTTAGTCGGCGACAGAAATGTGAAATCTCACATTCTCACGCGAGAAGTTAGCTTTTTAAAATGTCCTTTTACAATTTTTGCCACAAGATGGCAGCAGATTGTCTGTCTGTAGATTTGAGACGTCGCACGGCCATGAGTACGAAAGCCTCATTCACAGATCGAAACTAGTGTTAGTTTTAAGTTCTATGTTTTAGTGTATTTGAAAGTAACATTCACAAATAACGTTTTAGTTGTTGGATTTAATGAGTAGCGACATTTAGTGATAAATATAAAAAAATAATTCAACTAGATCGGTAATGCAGTTATCTCCAATACTGTCAGAAAATGACAAATAGGTTTGTTCCTAGTTTGTGACATGTTTGTGACAATTTCACTGCGCCTGCGATAGATATAAACAAAGTTAAGTTTGAAACGTAAGCTTCATTTCCTATTTTCTAGCGAAAAATGTATGAATTTCTTTATTTATATGTATATTTAATGTTAGCTGTCAAAACAAAAAATGAGTATGCACCTGCGCTTCACTCCATTCGGCGTTACAGTCAGGGGGCTGACAGTAGTATAGGATTTCTTGTGATAGAAGTTTTTGATTACTTCGGGTGCTCTAAACATAGATGGAAATGCTGTAGCGTTTGGTTAATAACTACAACTAGTAGGCGGCCGCACAAACAGTTGATTTGAAATTTGAAACTGACGTTTGAAACATTGAAACCGTTACCGTTACTTTGTGTTTTATGCAGAGACAAATATCTAAAGTTTTGTGTTTAGTTAGTGAAGTGATTCAATTTACTTGAAAGGTAAGCATTTTTAATTTATTACTTTCTTTGTTATTATCTAAAATATTGTTAGAGCATTTGCATGTTCCTTTAAAGTTTTATTTAAATTTGAACTTTCGTTTGTATATTTTTAAACAGTTTAACAATTTATTTTCACCGTTTTAACAAAATAGGCTGTTCATATAATCTAATAAAATGATCGTTATTTTAATATAAAAAATTTGTTTCAGAACATGAAGACCAAAAGGGGCACTGTTCCAAGCTGCAGAACGGATAGTGTGGGTCATCCTGACATTTCCTTGTTCTACTTACCAAAAAAACCCAAGTTTATGTAACGTGTGGATGCAAAATTTGGGGATTTCGGTGCTGCTGGAAGGCGTCGGACGCTGCACTTACACACATGCGAGTGTGTAGTTTGCATTTTGAAGATACGTCCTTCCAAACGGCGTTTAAGAAAAAGCTATATAAATTTGTAAAGATATATATGTATTCATTAATTAAAAAATAAATTTGTATACATGAATTTATATTTTATTATTTTTAGTACTTTGAAATTTGAATTTCATTAAATTCCCGCATTTTCATTTCAAATATCGTCTTAGTTCGGGTGCTCTATTCATAGATGGCGCAGAACTTCTATCACACTTAATTTTGCTGGGACTGTCGCGTCTCTCTTTAGATATTTGTCTCTGGTTACAGTCTATGTTTCTTGCTTAACTTGTTTACATTTATCGTAGGCGCAGTGAAATTGTCACAAATTTTTCAGAAATAACCACATGGAACAAACATATTATGTATTTTATTGATATGAACTACAGTTTGTTTGTTTGTCCCGTATACGTTCTTATACCATACATTCGATTGCGATGAAACTTCGGTGAGTTGTTGTGAGCATCCCCACGAAGGTTCCTGAATTAGTTTGGGCCCACTAGGTAGCGTTCGGGTCGAGATATTTAGAAAAATTGTATTCCTTAGAAAGGAATAGAAACAAGAAACGAAGTGACAAGCTTGCTTCGTCAATGTATTGACAATGTACCAATTGTATGGTATCACAAGCGACATATTTCAGAAAATATCTTTGAGTGGCATTGCAACGCATGTCGGGTATTATCTAGTGGTAAATATATTATAAAATTATATTTTTAAAACGATATATTTTAATATACAAATTATTTAGAGAAAAAACTTGCCGATCCGTATATTGGCATCCATACAAATATGCTATAAGTAAAGGAGGATCGGCAAGTTTTTTTTGTACATCTGATAAAACTATCAAAACTACAGCTAATATAGTTTTTCGATTTTAGTTGCCTTATTAAATGGTATCACTTTTTTTTTGTTGCCCTTTGCACTACTCTTGCCGCATCCCCTACAATGAAATTGTTTTTGGAAGATACCAAACACAGTAGAATTTAAATAGCATTTATAAAAAACAATTAACAATCGTCCAAAATAACTTGATGACCTCCGTGAAACTTTTAATTTGGTCCCAAACACGTCAGGATCAGTGGCGGATTTACGATTTTGCCGCCGGTTGGCTGAAATATTTTGCCGCCTATTCTCAGGGGCGCATTTGAACTCTTTTGGGCCATAGGCAAAATCTTTATTTCGAGCCCATACCTTAATCATAAAATATATTTAATACAATAAATAGTTCGTATCAATTGCCTCTTTAACCTACATAGCAAAAAATTTGATTTGCGGTTGTTAAGTAATTTTTGTAAATATTGACAAATATATTGTGTTACATTAAAAATATGAAATAATGTGACAATTTGTTAAATTAAAATTTAGTTAATTCTGAATTTTTAACAAGAAAAATTGTTGTTTATATTTATTTGCTGGATTTATAAAATTTAAGAAATAGACTCGTCAATAATAACAATCAAATTTAGCTAACTTGAAATTTGAAATTGTTAAAGAATAGTACCTATATTGTATAACGAGCATGGAATGGCACTCATATCCTACGAGTATGAAAGTTTGTTTTTCATACTAGTATGAAATGGACATTCCATCTTAGTTGTACACTATACTTTTTTCGACAAAGGATATTCTTTCCTAATTCATTTAATTTTAATAATAAATTTGTCCCGCTTTCATCATTTCAATATTTTTCAATTCTAATTAAGTATCCTAACAATGGCAACTGTATTGAAATACTCACAAAACAAATTCATTTCGAATGATGCTTGCAATGTACCTCATATCTCTGTTATCAACAACAAACATACAATGAGCAGATTTCTAAGTGGTCGTAGAAAAAGTTTGTATCCTTTATAACAACTTAATTTGTTATAATAACTATGTTTTATGGTTCTGCTTTAATATAATTACTAAAATATTTAGTCAAAAGCACATAAAAATAAATTTTAATAATTACCATATTCACAAACATATTTATTTACGAAATACACAAATCATCTGTGACTAAAAATTTTGTTAAAATTTTGTCAATTTTGACTATAAATTTTTTACTGTGTGGGTCAAAATCCGCCCCTGCCTATTTTTTTCAGAAGGGTAAGATTTTTAGCACATTTTAGCCTCTCTAGAAGCCGTGTACTTTGTAATTCGCCTGCTATCTACGAATATTTACTGAGATAACGCATCTGAAATAAATCTAAAATTTTATACAAAACGCAGAAAATAGAATGTAAAAAATATTAAACTTTATTAGAATTATAAATCCAAAAATATGCCGCCGTTAAAAATTTGCCGCCGTAGGCTTCAGCCTATTTAGCCTAATAGGAAATCCGCCACTGGTCAGGATTAGAAATAAAAACAATTGATGATTGTTCAAAATAACTTTTTGATAATTCTACGAAATAATATTAAAAAAAAATCTAAAATTGATTACAAAAAGTTAAAACGATCTTTTTATATTAGATAAGTAATTAACTTATTTAAATTTCACTGCCTAAAATACTTCGAAGCATCGAGGTTGTCGAGCAGAGACATCTGTTGTATTTTTTAAAAAGGGAAAAAATTAATTGAAAACTAATATTTAATATTTCTGTTAGATAAGAAATTAACTCATTTGAAATTTATTGCCTAAAATTCTTAAAAGAATAAAGTTGACGAACACAGACATCTGTCATATTAATTTTAACCCTCTATTGCATACTGTTCCCGAACGGGAACATAAAATTTAAAATTTTTCTTTTCTTTTCTTATGCAGTTTACATTCATGGCAATCATGTTGTAACATTTGGGAACATTATATACACTTTATCAATTGCCAATTAGGTTATTCCTCCCAATTTGACCAACATAAAAAAAATTTTTTTAATTGGAAAATGGATAATTACAGAAACTGAGATATAAAATGTAAAGTTTGAAGGAAGCAGCTTATTACCTGCTGATATATTACAGCGAAATACACCTTTACAAAATTTCCAAAAATATTTGTATCTGATGTTTTCCTAGAAGAGGTTGTTTATCAAAAAATTTTGTATAGTACGCGAAGACGACCCAATAGACCAAAGTTCTATTGTAAGTTGAATTTGTTCATAATGTTCTCAATAGTGAACAAAAGTTAAAAAAAAATATTTTTTATTTTTGGAAAAAAATTTATGCAACACACTTATTTTAAATATATTAATATTTCTTTTGTAAAAAATAATGTTTTTGAGCCCTTATTTAAAAAAATAATAATTCATGCAATAGAGGGTTAAATTTGAAAAAAATATGAAAAAAAAATTATCATTTAAAAAACTTACAAATTAGTAAATATGTATGCTTATTTATTTCATTTTATTTAAACACAGATAAAAATACAGAACTTTTTCATCTGGGCTAGAATTAATTCAATTTATGCTTACAGTTTCAAACAGATATGTCAAAAATAACAGAATGACCACAAATTCGGGAAAAGTGACACCTACAATTTTAATTTTTTTAACTGACTTTTAAAATATTTTCAAAATAGTATATACTAGCGTCACCCCCGCCTACGGCGAGGGTCACAACTAGGGCTCCGCTATATCTGAAAATCTTATTATACTTATGCAGTTATAATAATATAGAAAGAAAAGTGTGCTTTGTACTATATAACGACCTCACACTATGGAAAACTATACAATATGACATAATTCTTCAAGTTATAATGTCTGTAATGATTAATATCGTCTCTTCAGCGACTAAACAAGTGATTTTTCAAAGAAATTTAAATCAAACACAACTTGTACTAATATTTGTTCATGTAATACCGACCTTTATCAAACTTATATTTCTTTTATCATCTTGCCATTTTAAAAGTATAGTTAATCATAAATAATAATTTGCTTCCTACTTTGGCGACAATTTTCGTGGTTTTACTTAATTTTTACTAAATTTGATCGTGTAATACCGACTTCTATTAGTCTAGTGCCACAATTTGTATTTTGTGATCAGGGGTACAATCGTAAAATTATTTACAAAACTTGCCAAACTAGTCTGCAATTAAATTTATATTCAAAATTTCATTAAATTCGTAGATTTTTTCTTTAGAATAACTATTGTATTCCGAACAGTTCCGAGTTATGCGATGCTAGCGATGCTACAATAAATATATTTCATTGTTGTAATCAAGCGTTTGGAAGTTCAATCTGTTACTTACTAGAAACACACAAAGCCACTGGTATAAATTTGTTACTATTGGTAAAAAAAAAATCTACATAATCCAAATAATTTTAATTTTCATACCTCGTAATTCTTACATTACCTACAAAAAAATTTAAAATGAATACATGTGATAAATATAATCATATTCCAAGCACCTGAACGTAGTAGATCAAATTTGATAATTTGAGTAGAAATAAAATTTAACAATGAGATTACTGTATTCTAAATTTTCATTAACAAAATAATTGTACAAAACTTAAGTTAAAAATAAAATTTCTCCAATTTAGTTACATCAAAATACCAAAACCTTACAACTACCTTCACTTCATGAAATTTCTTCTATAAAATGTTTTCGCTATCGTATTTCACATTAAAAAATATCGGTATAATTAACACATTTTAAAATACCAATTATCTATCTGTGGAATATGGTTATTGTTTAACTTACCTTTTTGTAACAAGTTATTTTTGAAATATTTTAATTCATAACACTTGTCATATACAAAAACATAGCATAGACATGGAGTATATATTACACATTTCAATCCAATTTATCAGATTGGGACCGCCCTGTCTTCAAAATATTTCACTTTATTTTGTTATTTCTTACTTATTGCGAATTGTTCTTGTCATTGGATTGTGGAATATGGTAATTAATACTTACTTACAAAATAAAATGTATTAAAAACTTTTCAATGCCCTGTGCACATAACTTACGATTTAAAACTAGTATCGATGTTAGCGAACGTACCTGTCAGCGGTAATACCTGTCAGCGAGCCGTCCGCAGTTAACCTTGTGAAAAAGTGATTTTTTCGTAAAATAATTTACGAAATTAGTGTGAGGTGCTTAAGTGCAGTGTTGTGAACTAGAGCAGTGAAAAATTTTTTAAGGTCAGGTCTGATTTACTTCTTTTTTGAACTTTGAAAAAATTTTCACTGTTTAGTCACGCCCACCTGTGGTGCGTTTTTTGTTTTCATTTACTTTTTTATTTTTTAATTTATTTTAATAAAAAAATAATTAAAGGCTTCTGAGCTTTATTTCATTGCTTTTCTGGCATTTAGTGCTGCAATTTATTTAATTTAAATTTTTTAGATAAAATAAAAATACATATTTTTACTTTTCGTTTCTTTGGTTTCGTCTGGGGGCTTCGGCCCACCAGACATTAAAAATGGCTTCGGACTCGGTCCCGGGGCCTAGGGAGAAGCGACCTCGCGTCAATTCCGACGACGAGGACCCTGCACCAATGTTTCTGCTAGTGAAACGAGCAAGCGGTGACTTTAGTAAAGTTAGCCCATTCCTTATTTCTCGTTTAGTGAAAACCATTGCCGGAGACATTAAAGTCATCCGGAAAATTAAAGACGGTCTTCTTATTGAAGCAAAAATGCTGATCAGTCACGAAAATTACTTGCAGCCAAGACCCTAGGTGATTATGTTGTTACTATCACGCCACATAACACCCTTAATTTTTCTAAGGGTGTTATCTACTGTAGGGATCTGCTGAACTGCACAACTGTTGAAATTTTGAGTGAACTGAAAAAGGAAGGTGTGGTTGAAGTACGAAGGATCATAAGTAGGAAAAACGGTCGTGAGGAAAATACCCCATCCCTTGTACTAACTTTTAATTGTTGTGATGTCCCAAAATATATACCGTGTGTCCCACGTAAATGTTGGCATAGGCAAATAACATGTAAAATCAGTTTTTTGTAAATAAAAAGTGTCCGGCAAAAAATTATGCATCCAAATTTTATACCACAATACTGCCAATATCCCTACATCTTATTTAATACAGATTACTTTATTTTGATACCGCAATTTAATGAAATTAATAATAATAATTCCTAATTTTCGCCTACTCTTTTTATTGCTACTGACGTATAGTGCCTGCAATTTGTTTTAAATATTTTAATCTGTCACTGTCAATTTCTGGCGATGGAAATTATTCAGCGTTCATTCCTGTGGTGTATTCAGATATTTGTCTTGCACTGCGCCCCCATAATACATTCTAATAAAATTTACACGGTTCTCGACATTTAATGTATTCTTGATGACAGTGACAGATTAAAATATTTAAAACAAATTGCAGGCACTATACGTCAGTAGCAATAAAAAGAGTAGGCGAAAATTAGGAATTTTTATTATTAATTTCATTAAATTGCGGTATTAAAATAAAGTAATCTGCATTAAATAAGATGTAGGGATATTGACAGCATTGTGATATAAAATTTGGATGCATAATTTTTTGCCGGACACTTTTAATTTTCAAAAAACTGATTTTACATATTATTTGCCTATGCCAACCTTTACGTGGGACACACGGTATATATATATATATATATATATATATATATATATATATATATATATATATATATATATATATATATATATATATATATATATATATATATATATATATATATATGCTGCCATGTATCGCCTCCCTGTTCGTCCGTATATCCCTAACCCTCTTCGCTGCTTCAATTGCCAACAATTTGGACACTCCTCGTCCAATTGTAAAAATCAAAAAATTTGCATCTGCGTAAACCCGCACATTACGGAACCGAATGCGGTGATGTCAATTGTATTAATTGCCAAGGTAACCATCCTGCCAGCTCCGAAATTTAAAATGGAATACGCTATTTTAGAGTACAAAACTACTCATAAATGTAGCTTCCCGGAAGCAAGGCAGCATGTACAGCGTAATACGACTTTCACCACTTCTTATGCTAAGGTTGCATCAAAACCTGCTTCTCCTCCACCGTTAAACGTTGCCGACATCGCGTCTCTGCTGATGCCAGAGATCGCAAAAATCGTAAAAAATGTTTTTTCCGAATTTGTTCAATTATTTGCTTCTCAAAGTCAATTCAAAACGCCAACCGCTTCGTCTCTTGCTTCTACACCCAGTTCATCTGGTGTTAAATTTGTTAATGTGCCAAGTGTACCAACAAGTAACACTCCCCAAGTCAGCCTACCTACGACGAACACTCCCGTTCTCCTTCGTTCGGAAGAGACTGACAATTCCAGCAATGACAGTACTGCTACTGTCGACGGGAATTCTTCTGCCCGCAATAAGAAGAAAAAAGATAGAAGAGGTTGGCCTAAGGGCAAGCCTCGTTCCTAGAGCTTGTATTCTACCTTTGAGCTCTTCAGCTATTTATATAGCACCATTTTTCTTTCTTTTTTTCTTACTTCCAATGTTTAAACTCCTTCAATGGAACTGCAATGGTATTGTTACTCATCTTCCAGAGCTCAAATTGCTATTAGCTGATCAGAGCCCCAGCTGTGTTTGCATTCAAGAAACTCATCTCAAACCTCAAGATTCATTTTCTCTAAGCGGCTTTAACATCATTCGTCATGATGTCAATCCGGACGGACGAGCACATGGCGGTGTAGCGATTCTTTTATCTTCTCTTACACCATATACAGTATGTAACCTTCAAACGCAACTTCAAGTGGTTGCAGTTCAATTATATTCGCCTAGAAAGTTTACAGTCTGTAATATTTATTTACCAAATTTTAATTGGAATATGAATGATCTTGAGAATATTATAAACCAGCTTGAGCCACCATTCCTTCTTGTTGGTGACTTTAATGCGCACAGTTTTTTATGGGGATCCAATCAGTCTGACAGTAGAGGACGTATTATTGAGAACCTTCTTGATAATATTGATGCAGTGCTCCTGAATACAGGGGACGCCACTTATTTGAATTTACGTTCAAATTCCTTTTCAGCCATTGATTTATCAATTTGTTCTCCTTCTTTAGCTCCGCACTTCTCCTGGAAAGAGCTTGATGATGCACATTTCAGTGATCATTTACCCATTTTGATCTCTTGTTCTCTTCCTTTTTCAGAGCCTTCTTTTCTCCAAAGATGGCGATTTGAGTCTGCTGATTGGGACAGTTTTTCCGCGGAAATAACTGTCCCAGTTATGTCAGAAAATATTCATGTATCTCTTGGCGATATTAATTGCAGTATCTTACGATCTGCAACCAATAATATCCCGTTAACATCTTTTCGTTTCATTAGAAGAAAGGTCCCCTGGTGGAACACGAATGTAGCTAGTGCTATCCGTGAAAAGAAACGTGCATTAAAATGTTATCGACGTTCACCAACTCTTGATAACCAAATCATTTTTAAGAAGGCCCGAGCTCATGCTCGACCTGTTATTCTACAAGCAAAGTCTGCCTCCTGGCGGAATTATGTCTCTTCTGTCACACCTGAGCGTCCGTCGAATGAGTTGTGGAATAAAATTAAATACATGCACGGTTATCAAAAGTCTCACACTGTCAATCTTCTTCATATCAATAACATTTTAAGCACTAATCTTAATGACATCTCCGAATGTTTAGCTACACACTTCGAGTCTGTCAGTAGTACAGAAAACTACTCTTTAAGATTTCTTAATGTCAAAGAAACGAGTGAAGCCCCTCTTGATTTCTCTTCTGATGGCGATGAAGTATATAACCTTCCTTTTTCAATTTTTGAATTTGATTTTGCACTTAGCAAAACAAAAAATACATCTGTCGGTCCTGACAACATTTCATATTGCATGTTAAAGCATCTACCTTCTGAGATGAAAACTCATATTTTAAATTTGTTCAACCTTCTCTGGCGTAGCGGTACGTACCCGGATGCCTGGCGAGAAGCTACCATCGTTCCTATTTAGAAACAGGGCAAGGATGCCACACATTCTACTAGTTACAGGCCCATATCACTAACATGTCATCTGGGTAAAATTTACGAACGTATGGTAAACTACAGGCTTTGCTGGTACTTGGAGCATAATCGCCTTTTAGATCCTTTTCAGTGTGGCTATAGAAAATGTCATTCTGTCACTGATCTAGATGTTCAGTTAACGAATGACATTCATTGTAATTTCCTCGAACGAAAACATTTGGTTGCTGTTTTCTTCGACCTGGAGAAGGCATTTGATATGACATGGCGTTACGGCATTCTCAAGCAGCTACATGAGTGGGGACTTCGTGGTAATCTACCACTTTTTATATCTTCTTTTTTTGAAAAACGCACTTTCAAAGTACGTATAGGTGATATCTATTCATCTTCTCACTCCCTAGAAAACGGTATTCCGCAAGGTTCTACCATTAGTGTAATCCTTTTTCTAATTGCTATCAATAGCATTGCACAAAATCTTCCTCCGACCGTCCGCCATTGTCTCTATGTCGATGACTTGGTCATTTACACTTCAGCATCTAGCATTCCTGAGTGCAAATATCGACTTCAGGATGCAATTAACACCATAACCATTGCTGCTACCGCTAGGGGTTTTCGTTTTTCTGTCGAGAAAACGAAGTGTATAGATTTCTGTCGCTTACGTACTCCTCACAACAATCCTTCTCTTAATTTGTATGGTTCTCCAATTCAGTGCGTCGATAGGGTTAAATTTTTGGGTTTAACTCTTGATCCGTATCTGACCTGGAAGCCGCATATTCTAGAACTTGCTGCAGACTGCCGTCGTGTTTTGAATGCATTAAAATGCCTCGGAAGCACTAAGTTGCGTGCTGATAGAGACTGTTTGCTACGACTTTACAATTCACTTGTAACGTCAAAACTTGATTTTGGAGCAATCGTACTCAGTCCCGCTAAACAACTCCATCTCATCCGCTTAGATGCTGTCCATAATACGGGTATCCGTTTGTCAACTGGTGCCTTTCGTACTTCTCCAGTTCACAGTTTATACTGTGAGTCAGGGTTGCCTCCATTATCTATCCGTAGAACATGACAATGCATGAGATATACTGCTCGAATTATGACCAAACCTTGGAATTTCATGTTTACTTCTCTTTTCCAAGACGAGCGTGCTCATAATCTATTCCTCAGCAGTTCCACCTCTCTCTGTCCTTTGGCTGTTCAACTGGTCAAAAAGTTTGATAAACTTCCACTAGGCAAGGAAGATATTTTACCTCAGCTTATTTCGGATACACCACCATGGTGTCTTCCTCAAATAAGTACTGAGTTAGTTCTTACTAAGTATAAGAAGGATATTACTCCGCCTTCCCTTTATGTCCAGGAATTCTGTCTCCTTAAAGAAAGGTACACAGACTCAATTTTTATCTATACAGACGGGTCTAAAAACAGCACCGGAACCAGATGTTCTTTCATTTTTCGAGATGAAGAACATATTATCACTTTATCGCCTTCTTCCTCTGTTTATGGTGCTGAGTTGTATGCCATTTATTCTGCTTTGCAACGTTGCTTACACGTCATCGAACGTGAACAACATATCGTTTTATGTACAGATTCACTCAGCGCTATAACGAGTCTATGTAACCGGTTTTCAACTGATCCTCTTATTCAGATGCTTTTTTATAGTCTTTGCCTACTTTCATCTAGGCAAATCCGTGTTACTTTTCTGTGGATTCCTGACATATCGGTATCGCTGGTAATCACAGAGCTGATTATGCTGCACGTGAAGCTGCTCTACTTGATTACGTTAGGACGCACGCTCTCAGGCCAGATGATATGCTTCAACGTATATCGTCATTTTGTTTAACTTCTTGACAGGACGAGTGGAATCGCTCCACCGACAAACTTAGATCGATTAAACCTAGCGTTCAAAAGTGGAAGCTACCTATTTCTGTTACGAGGAAGGAGCAAGTAGCGATTACGCGCTTGAGAATAGGTCACATTAAAGCTACTCATTTTTATCTTCTTGTTCGGGACCCCGTACCTATGTGCGATGTATGTGATACTCGCCTTTCTGTTTTTCATCTTCTTCTACATTGTGCTAAATATCACAACGTCAGAAACTTTCTCAACTTTGCAAATACTCTTCCGTCAGTTCTCTCCAATGAGACTGATAGTGTTGAGAAACTTTTAAAATTTATTCATTCCACCGGACTGATAAATGATATTTTATAGTTCATTTCTTTCCTTTGTTTTTCTTACCACCATTATTTATTTATTTAATTTTGGTTGGCTATAATTAATTTTTTACAGCGGTAATGACCATAGCAGTCGATCCGCTTAATTTCAGCAAAAAAAAAAACTAGTATCAAAGAAAACAACAATGCATTGATTACTCTAAACACTGATTACAACAAAGAATTATTGCAATCTCAACCGTCTATCATTGACTTTCGCCTGAAGAATTACCACATATAATGAAATTGTTGGACTATATTAAATCCTTAAACTGACGGTGAATTCTAGGCATTTCGAAATTTTTCAACTTTTGTAGAACATGTTTTTTAAAATGACTTTTTAAAAATTGAGAAAATAGTAAACATATTTCCTCATTTATTATAAACACAACTAAATTTACAAAAAAATTCCAGCATGTCTACAATTAATGTAATTAATATTTAAAATTTCAAACTGAACTGTCAAAAATGACAAGTAGTTATTCATTTACCTTATTCAAACGCCATGTACAATCAAAGCGAAAAAATTTGAAATTATTTTCTTTTTCTTTAAATTGACTTTATAATAATTTACAAACTATAAGTATACTTGCTGATTTATTCTAAACACAAATAAAATCAACAAAAATTGTCCACCTTGTCTACAATTAATGTAATTAATATATTAAATTTCAAACAGAACTGTCAAAAATGACAAGTTTCATTCATTTATTCAAATTACGTGATCGTAAAACAGTAAAATTCCACAGGTTACTTGGATCCTTGAAAAAATTCGCCTTTTTGCCCAATTTAAAGGACAAAATGAGGTAAAATAAAAAATCTGCTCGGAAAAAGCACTAAACGAAAAAATATAGTATTTAACAGTGAACGTTTCAGTAAATCGGTTACTCCGTCTTGGCTGTAAAAATGAGCAATTGCCAGTTATGAAAATATTAAAAATACGTTATGCCGATTAGTATATAAAACTAGCGGTCCTAACTGCTTCGCAGGTCTGTCCCCTAGGCTCCGCGTCACTGAAGAAGATTACAACTGAAAATGTAGAAAAATAAATTGATAGTCTTAAATAACTTCCAATTAATACCAAACAATTAGCGAAGCAAGCTCGTCACTACATTCCTCGCTTCCTTGTCAGTACATTGACGAAGAAAGCTCGTCACTTCGTTCCTCGCTTCCATGTCAGTACTTTGACGATGTTACTACTTTATGAAACTTGAGTGTAAATCTCATCCGCGAGACCTTTAATTTGATACCAAACACGGAAGAATATAAATAACATTTACAAAAAACAATTAACAATCGTCCAAAAAAACTTTTTGACCCTTGAGTTTAAATCTGATGAGTGAGACTTTTATTTGATTCCAAACACTGTAGGATTTAAATAACAAATATAAAAAACAATTAACGATCGTCCAAAATAACTTCATGCCCTCCGCGAAACTTATAATTTGTAGCCTAAACACGGCACGATTAGATATAAAAACAATTGATGATTGTTCAAAATAACTTTTTGACAATTCTACGAATTTAGATTTTAAAAAAATCTGAAGATAAGAAATTCAGTCATTTGAATTTTACCGCCTAAAATCCTTAAAAGAATCGAAGTTGACGAACACAGACATCTGTCATATTAATTTTAAATTTGAAAAAAATATGAAAAAAAAAAATTCACATTTAAAAAGTTTACAAATTAGTAAATATGTTTGCACATTTATTCTAAACACAGATAAATTTACAAAACTTTTCATCTGTTCTAGAATTAATTCAATTTATATTTACAGTTTCAAACAGATATGTAAAAAATGACAGGATGAACACAAATTCGTGAAAAGTGACAGCTATAATTTTAATTTTTTTAATTGAATTTTAAAATATTTTGATAATAGTGATATATATTGTAAACCTATAGTTGGTAACATTGTAAATGCGATATAATATTGAATGTTAAATTAATAAAAAGGCAGAGGGTCGCAGTCAGTACAGCACACGAGTCGTGTCGAATTTATTGTACACCTATTTCCACGTCCGTCTCCTCTACAGGTACACAACAAATAGTTCATATATTTGCTCTTTTATTCTAAATGCAGACAAACTTACAACTTTTCTTTATATTTATACTTAAAATTTCAAACAAAACTGTCAAAAAAAATTGTGAAAAGTTACAACTACAATCAACAAAGTACACTTACGTAGGCACCCCTTGATGTAAAAATGTAACGTCTTTTGCATTTAACATTTCGCACATCATGCGTAAGAAATATATGAGACATACAAAAGGCACTGTAGCATAGGGACCTTTAACACACAAAAAAAGTTTCACCCGAATACTTCAAACCGTCTAGGCTGTAGAGGTGGCCGATGACCGTTGTTAGATTGGCTAATCTATAGAGTGACAGCTCAGGTTACGCCGATTCGCAGGTCTGGCCCCTAGGCTCCGCATCACTGAAGACAATTATAACTGAAAACGTAGAAAAATAAACTGAGTAGTCTTAAATAACTTCCATTTAATAACAAAAAATTGACGTTGACGAATATAGCTCGTCACTTCGTTCCTCGCCTCCATGTCAGTACATCGGCGCAGCAAGCACATCACTGCGTTCCTCGCTTCCATGTCAGTGCATTGACAAAGGAAGCTCGTCATTTCGTTCCTCGCTTCCACGTTACTACATTGTTGCACTTGACTTTAAATTTAAATAACATTTATAAAAAAAAAACAATTGATTATTGTTCAAAATAACTTTTTGATACTTGAGTACCCCAGTAGGATTTAAATAACATTTACAAAAAAAACTATTGATATTCGCCCAAAATTTACTAATTTGACGCTTGAGTTCAAACCTCCTCTGCAAGACCTTTAATTTGATTCCAAACACAGTAGGATTTAAGTAGCATTTAGAAAAAACAATTAATGATCGTCAAAAATAAATTTTTGACACTTGATTTTAAATCTCTACCGTGAGACTTTTAATTTAGTACTAAACACGACACGATAAGACATAAAAAACAATTGGTGTTTGTTCAAAATTACTTTTTGACAATTCTACGAATTTAGATTAAAAAAAATTCTGAAATTGATTATAAATATTAAAAACTATCTTTTTATATTAGATAAGTAATTGACTTATTTAAATTTTACCGCCAAAAATACTTAGAAGCATCTAGGTTGTCAAGCAGGGACATTTGTTTTTTGAGAAGAAAAAGAAATCATCTTTGAAGTGAAAAATTATTTTAAAATTTTTTGTGTTAAATTTGAATTTTACCGCCTAAAATCCTTAAAAGAATCGAGATTGACGAACAAAGACATCTGTCATATTTATTTTAAATTTGAAAAAAATATGAAAATAAAATTAAAATTTAAAAAAATTACAAAATAATAATTATATTTGCTCTTTTATTCTAAACACAAATAAATTACAATTAAAGTAATTTATATTTAAAATTTCAGACTGAAATGTCAAAAATAACTAGTTGCACAAAAAATTGTGCAAAGTGACAGCTACAATATTATTTTTTTATCCAATACCTCTCAATAAATGCTCTATAAATATGGCGATTTTAAAACAGAAAAGTAACAGATTACGTACAAGTGAGTATAATTTTGAGAAAAGTCACTAGTGAGTATTTGTTATTTATAACAATAATAATAACACACAACACCTTGGTAACTACTTTGATTGACATTTCAATTTACAAAATTTAAAGCATATGTCACTGTCAAATAATATTTCTTTTATAAATTTAGCATTTATTAAGAGGTGTTGGATAAAACGTTATACTTCACAAGTGGACAAAAGGAATTACCCACTCGACAAAATTATCACACTTAGCCTTGGGCTTCGTGTGCTAAAATTTCTCTCTTGGGTTATTTCTTACTTTGCCCATTTGTAAAGTAAATAACTATTAACTAACTTTTAAAATATTTTCAAAATAGTACACATGTTTGCTTATTTATTCAAAGCACATATAAATTTACAAAACATCTTCAAGTTGTCTAGAATATATGTAATTTATACTTTATTTGTGAAACAGATCTGTCAGAAATGACAAATTGAACATAAATTTTTGCAAAGTTACAACCAGAATCGACATACTCCACTTTCATAGCAACGCACACACTATGATCCGTAAACGTATTTCCGCCTTATTTATTTAATATCTCGCACATCATGTCTACTAAAAATGTGAATTCACGAGAAGGACCTATTCCCAAATAATCTCTAACTTCCAGTAAAGGTTTCACTTAAATCCATCAAACCGCATTTCAGATGAAGCCTTTTAGTATATAGGACCAGCGGTCCGACCTGCTTCGCAGGTCTGTCCCATAGGCTCCGCGTCACTGAAGAAGATTATAACTGAAAATGTAGAAAAATAGATTGAATAGTCATAATCTTAAATAACTCCCAATGGGGTCTTTCACCATTTTTTTTATATTTTTTATGAAACTTTATCTATATTAAAGACTATCTACGCTTTTAAAAAGTCGTAATTATTATTCAATAAGCCACAATGATTTTTTAAAAATGTTGTGACGTCATAGTAGAGATCTAAAACAGTAGATATTTAAATAAATTTTGTTACATAAATGTTCTATTTTATTGTAATAATAATAATAAAATAAGTAAAAAAATATATGACTACAATTACTTACAATCTGTTTTGTTTTAGATCCAGCAACACCTCTAGTATGACGTCACAACATTTTAAAAAAAATCATTGTGGCTTAATGAATAACAATTAAGACTTTTTAAAAGTGTAGATAGTCTTCAGTATAGATAAAGTTTCATAAAAAAAATAAAAAAAAAATGGTGAAAGACCCCATTAATACAAAACAATTGGCGAAACAAGCTCGTCACTTAGTTCCTTGCTTCCATGTCAGTACATTGACGAAGAAAGGTCGTCACTTCGTTCTTCGCTTTCAAGTCAGTGCATCGGCGAAGCAAGTTCATCATTATGTTACTCGCTTCAATACTTTGACGAAGAAAGCTCGTCACTTCCTTCCCCGCTTTCAAGTCAGTGCGTCGGCAAAGCAAGCTCGCCACTTCGTTATTCGCTCTCAAGTCAGAGCATCGGCAAAGCTAGCTCGTCACTACGTTACTCGCATCCATACATTGACGAAGAAAGCTCGTCACTTCGTTCCTCGCTTTCAAGTTTATTAAAAACAATTAAGGTTTGTGTAAAATAACTTTTTGATACCTGAGAATCTTATTGTGTGACCTTTAATTTAATACCAAACACGGTAAGATTTAAATAACATTTATAAAAAACAATTGACGATTTACCAAAATAACTTTTTGACACTTGAGCTGAAATTTCCCTCATGAGACCTTTAATTCAATACCAACCACGGTAGGATTTAAATTACATTTACAAAAAACAATTAACGATCGACCAGAACAACTTTTTGGCTCTTGAGTTTAAATCTCATGAGTAAGTCCTTTAATTCAATACCAAAACACGGTAGGATTTAAATTACATTTATAAAAAACAATTGACAATCGTGCAAAACAACTTTTTGACACTTGATTTTAAATCTCCTTGTGACCTCTACTTTGATAACAAACACGGTATGATTTAAATAACATTTATAAAAACAATTAACGATCGTCCATAATAAATTTTTGACACTTAAGTTTAAATCTGATGAGTGAAACCTTTAATTTAATACAAACACAGTAGAATTTAAATAGCATTTGTAGAAAACATTTAACTTTATGACACTTGATTTTAAATCTCTTCAGTGAAACTTTTAATTTAGTACCAAACACGACAGGATTAGAAATAAAAAACAATTGATGATTGTTCAAAATATCATTTTAATTATTCTACGAATTTAAATTAAGAAACATTCTGAAATTGATTATGAATATTTAAAATGAACTTTTTTATCAGATAAGTAATTAACTTATTTAAATTTTACCGACAAAAATACTTATAAGCATCGAGGATCTCGAACAGAGACATCTGTTTTTTGAGAAGAAAAAATATACCATCTATGAAGTGAAAAATAAATTTAAATTTTTTTATGTTAGATAAGAAAATAACTCATTTGAATTTTACCGCCTAAAATCTTTAAAAGAATCGAGGTTGACGAACAAAAACATCTGTCATATTTATTTTGATTTGAAAAAAATATGAAAAAAAAACACATTTAAAAAAATTACAAAATAGTAAACATGTACGTACATTTATTCTAAACACAAATAAATTTATCAAATTTATCTAATTTGTCTACAATTAAAGTAATGTATAATTAAAATTTCAAACTAAACTGTCAAAAATGACAAGTTGTCATTCTTTTTTTCAAAAAATTGAAGATAAATTGAATTGACAGTTCACTTTGAAATTTGAAAAATAAATTACTTTATTTGTAGACAAGTTAGATAAGTATGATAAATTTATTTGTGTTTAGAAGAAATGAACGTACATATTTAAATATTTGTTAAATTTTAAAACATGAATTTAAAAATAAGAAAATTAATTTCAAAGTGAACTGTCAATTCCCTTTATCTTTGAATTTTAACAGTAGTAGCAACGCGCGTTATCTAACAAAAGCATCACGGAACATTAGAATTATGCGATTGTTTGTAATGCTGATGAGCTCATGGTGCAGGAGCCATATAATTTTCGAAATTTCTCTACTAATAAATTCAAAATCCCTGGTACGTCTAGGATGAGAACCATTTTTGACGATACTGTTCATGCCTTTGCTGCTGTTATCATTCTAAATCCTAGCTTTAATGCTCTTAAAATTACTGGACACACGAATGCTTTCTCTGCTTCTTGTGAGATTCGGGTTGGTTCTTTTGCGATTTATGCCACATCGGCTTATTTTGCTCCTCGTAATAATACTGAGGATGATCTGGCTAACTTAAGTTGCCTGCTTCGTGGCATTGGTCATGCCAATCATATCATTGGGTGTGATGCTAATGCTAAGTCCCCTACTTGGCACTCTAAAGTACTTGATCACAGAGGAACTTTAGTGGAGGAGTTTCTTATTGAACATGATCTTATTTCTGCTAACACCCCTGGGCATCTTTTCACTTTCCATAGTCCTAATGGTGAGAGCAACATTGATATCACTCTTGCTACTTGTGGGGTTAGTATTGAAAATTGGAACGTTATTAAGGACACCTCTAAGAGTGATCATCGAGCTATCTCTTTTAACACTTCTGTTAATGCACCCATTAAGCCCACCCTCTCTGGTTATAATTTTGCCAATGCGAACTGGGATGCCATTATTGCCAACACCTCTCACCTTACTGGTGTTATTTTGGAGCTTAACTTGGGTCCTCCAACAATAGACACTATAGACAGGAAAATACTTCTTTTGACTGAGGGGCTCCAAGCTATTATTAACCAATATATTCCTAGACGTCGAATTTTTATTAACAAAGCCACCTGGTGGACGAACAAATTGGAAAACATGCGTCATAAAGTGTCTAGAGCTAAGCATTTGGTTAGCCGCTCCCTTGACGATGACTATCTTATTAATAAACACCGTTTTCTTACGTTGCTTTCCTGTTATAAGGAAGAAATTAGGAAGACCAGGGACAAATCCTGGGAATCTTTTGTTAAAAATGATCTTGAGCGTGACCCTTGGGGTTTAACATATAAACTGGCGGCGAATAAAAGAAGGTTAAACCTTCCATTGCAAGCTCTTCGAACTGTAGATGGCACTTTTATCACCTCAATAAAAGAGACTATGGAGATTCTCCTTAATTCTTTAATGCCTAATGACAACATTGAATTGGATACCATTTATCACAAGTATTGTAGAGATGCCTGTTTATCTGCTTCTACCAACTTAGTGGACATTCCCGAAATTTCTGAGGGACTTATTAGTCACCTTATAAGTAAGATTAGCAGCAAAAGAGCTCCAGGTATTGACTGCATCCCTGGAGTAGTTATTAAAAGAGTTGAGGAAGAATTAACACCTCTTCTTCGTAGCCTTTTCCTAGAATGCTTCATGATTGGTTATTTTCCAGTTGCCTGGAAAATGCGTAATTTAAAGGTAATTCCAAAGAGGCTTGAACTTGATCTCTCCTCAACTAAGTCGTATAGACCTATTTCTCTACTCCTGGAATTCAGTAAACTCTTCGAGAGGGTTCTTGTCTATCTTATAAGAGAAGAGCTTGGGCCTGTTCATCATTTTAATCAATTTGGGTTTACTCCTGGCCGTTCTACTACAAATGCCATCCAATGTCTTATTAATTTCACTGAGGAATCACTAGTTAAATATGTGGCTGGTATATTCCTCGACATATCTGGTGCCTTTGATAATCTGTGGTGGCCCAAAGTTATCCTTAGGCTAGAGGCTCTTAATATTAATAATAATATACTTCAAATTCTTAAAAGTTACCTGATGGATAGAGCTGTTACTTACAGTTCAGTTACTATTTCTATTTCAAAACGTCTCTCTAAGGGTTGTCCTCAGGGCTCTGTTCTTGGACCTATGCTTTGGAATTTGGTTGTTGATGAATTGCTTGAAATTGTCCCTCTTGAAGGCAGTAAGATTATTGCTTATGCAGATGACATTCTTGTCCTTGTCTCTGCTAATACTAGACAAAAATTAGAAAACAAGGCTAATGAAATTCTTATTTACATCCAGAATTGGGCAGCTAATAACAAACTTACATTCTCTAATGTTAAATCCAAATATTTAATCCTTAAAGTCAAACTTGTCAGGAATCCTATAATAAAAATAAATGGTCAGTCCATTTCAAGACCCAACCAAACGATCTACTTGGGAGTTACTATTGATGAGAAACTAAACTTTGCAGCCCACATCAGTTCTGTTTGTCAAAAAGCGCGAAAAATTTTTATGGCGCTTCGGCGTTACATTAAATTGGGTTGGGGTAGACCTCCAGATGGTTTAGCTGTTATTTACAAAGGTGCAATTATACCAATTATGACTAATGCCTACTCTATCTGGCATCATCGTGCCCTGCTTGTCAAAAGTAAAAGACTTCTTCTTAGCCTCACAGCTTTCTGTGCCAAAACTTGCTCCAACCAATATAAATCTGTTTCTAATGAGGCCGCATGTGTCCTGGCGGGATTTAAGCCCCTTTATTTCATTATTGAAGAAAAGTTTGCAAAACATATCCTTAAAACTAAACAAACAGTTACTATTTTTAATACTGTTATTAGAAGAAATGATTATACCAGCATATCCACAATGCATCAAGCCATTGCCTTTGTTACTACTAATCTCTGGCAAGAAGAATGGGCTACCTGTGACAAAGGAAGAGTTACTTTTGAGTTCTTTCCAAATATACGTGATAGACTTGCCATTATACTTCCATTTACCAGTTATCTTTCTCAAATCTTTACTGGTCATGGTGAGTTTCAAACTCATCTTTATAGAATTGGAAAATCAGAGAGTCCCAATTGTCCTACTTGCAATGTTGAGGACTCTCCTTTACATAGAATTTTTACATGCTCTGACTATGATTCCTTGAGAGAAGAGCTTGCAGCCAAGATTCCTGCTTGGCCCTGTCCAGCTGATGAGCTCGTTGTCCATCTTATGGGTGATCAGCTGGATGAAGATCCTGATATTCACCTTCTTGGGAAATTTGCCTTCCCAAGACTGCCTCTTCAATAAGAAGAATGCTGAAGAAAATTTCTTTTTCGCGTAGAAAAAGACCAGAGTCTACCGGTGCTTGCACCACCTTTTTGAACCTTGGGCGACTCAGGCCCTATAATTTTTATTGTAATTATTATAAGTATTTATTGTATTATGTTAAACCTTTCCTTATATATTTTGTATATGTTAATTTATAATTTTTGTAATCTGGAGGGTCATCAGACCTCCATTGTTTGTAACAATAAAGGCTATAAGAGTTGAGAAGGATGAACTATGTTGGTTGGCTGGTTGTGTTCTCCTTCGTTCTCCTTCTCTCTCTTCATTAAAGTACTTTTGGATTTTGAATCTCCTCCGTGAGAACTTTAATTTAATGCCAAATACGGTAGGTTTTAAATAACACTTGAGTTCAAATCTCCTGTGTAAGATTTTTAATTTGATACCAAACACAGTAGGATTTACATAACATTTATAAAAAAAACAATTGATGATCATCCAAAATAACCAATGCGGTAGGATTAAAATAACATATATAAAAAAAACAATTGACAATCGTCCGAAACAACTTTTTGATACTTGAGTTCAAATATCCTCCGTGAGACTTTTAATTTGATACCAAACACGGTAGAATTTAAAACAGTTATAAATAGAACAATTAACAATCTTCCAAAACAACTTTTTGACACTTCATTATGATTATTTAAAACGATCTTGAAAATAATTTTCATCCTTTTTGTATTAGATAAATAATTAAATTATTTAAATTTGACTAAAATGCTTTAAAACTTCGATGTTTAGGGGCAGGGATATCTGTTATACTTTTATTTAAAATTTAAAAATGAACTGTCAAATATGACAAGGTTAATATTTTTGATTTACTTTTAAAATATTTACAAAATAGTACATATTTATGCTCTTTCATTTACTCTAAACACAGATAAATTTTCAAAACTTCTTAAACTTGTCTAGTTTTAATGTAATTTATACTTAATTTTTTAAAGAGATATGTCAAAAATGACAATATGAACACAAATTTGTGAAAAGTTACGACTATAATACAGTTATTCATTCAAACTCAACAAATTTCACATTCTTAGCAACGCTCGCACACCCTGAATTCCGACTTATTTATTGAATATCTCGCACATCATGTGTAAGAAAAATGTGGCCCTATTCCCAATCAAACTCTTAATTCCTGTGAAGGTTTCATTTGAATCCGTCAAACGGTCTAGGCTGTAGGTCTGCGTACAAATTGCACAAATTTGGTTGCTAGGTTGGCTAAAATATAGAGAAATACTCAAGCCCTTTAGGCAGGTCTGACCCCTAGGCCCCGCGACCCTAAAGAAGATTACAGATAAAAATATAGAGAAATAAATTGAATAGTCTCTTCGTTCCACGCTTCCAAGTCAGTATATTGGCGAAGCATGCTCGTTACTTCGTTTCTTGCATCCATGCTAGTACTTTTGGATTTTGAATCTCCTCCGTGAGAACTTTTATTGTATACCAAACACGGTAGGATTTAAATAACATTTATAAAAAAACAATTGACAATATTCCAAAACAACTTTTTGACACTTTATTTTAAATCTCCTCCATGAGATCTTTATTTTCATACCAAACACTTTAGGATTTAAAACATGTATAAAAAACAATTGACAATCATCCAAAACAACTTTTTGACTCTTGTTCAAATCTCCTGTGTGAGACTTTTAATTTGATACCAAACACGGTAGAATTTAAAACATTTATAAAAAAAAACAATTGACAATTATCTAAAGCAACTTTTTGAAACTTGATTTCAAATCTCTTGTGTGAGACCTTTAATTTGATATCAAACACAGTAGGATTTACATAACATTTATAAAAAAAAAACAATTGACGATCGCCTAAAATAACTTTTTGACACTTGAGTTTAAATCTTCTCAGTAAAACCTTTAATTTGATATTAAGCACGGTACGGGGTAAATAGCTCCGTGGTAACGTGTCGGACTGTAGATCGTGAGATCCTCAGTTCGAATCCCACCGCTGACAGTTGCCAATTTAAATTTACCCCTGTGGTTTCCCCTCCACTAACATCTTTGGGGGCTATGATTTGACGGCTGGTAACCGCACTTCATACGCAAAAATATATCATTTACCGAGATCTGCGTAAGCAGAGTGCCACACCCATAATGGGTAAAAGGCGTGATGATATATTTATTTATTTATTTACGATTTAAAAAAAAGTTCATATAAATATAATTGACGATCTTCCAAAATTACTTTTTGTTTACGAATTTTGATTATAAAGAAATTTCTTCAATTCATTATGATTATTTAAAACGATCTTGAAAATAATTTTCATCCTTTTTGTATTAGATAAATAATTAACTTATTTAAATTTTAACGCCTAAAATACTTTTTCTACAATCGTTGCACAATATAGACATTGTTATTCCATTTTTGGTTAGGAAATGTTCAAAATTGTCGCTCTAGGGCGACAAAGTGACATATTGTCGCACGAGCGCGACAAAAACAAAACAAAAATAAATTAGGTAAAAGAAGTAAATGATGCATTGGATTTTTCTGGTAATAACCTTGCTATTGCAAATACAGTTGGCATATACGTACATACACTTCAACTTAATCACCATAAACGTATTCACTCTGTAGACTTTATGACAAATGTACTCCATGTGTCAAATTATGATTTCTTTGAAAATGTTTATGTTGTTCATAAACGTTGTCATGATTACGGTGACATGGGTAACTACAATTTCGCTGAATTGTTATAGGAGTGACCAAAGATAATTTTGAAAATTAATTTTTTTCTACAGCTTGACATTGTTCAACGATTGTAGAAAAAATATTGTGTGTATCTCGTCGGATAGAGCTTGTTCGGTGCACTTGTCGAGTTGTTGATCTCGACTTCGCCTCGATCAACAATTTCTCGCCGCGTGCAACAAACAATGCTCTATCCGCACTTGTAAACAAATAACTATTAAAGCTTCGATGTTTAATTTGATTATAACAATAAAAACCCTTGATTACAATAATGAAAATATTTGATTACAACAATGAAAATTTTTGATTACAATAAATGAAATTATTTAAAACAATAAAAGTGTTTTTTTACACTAGAAATTATTATTCTAATATCCATACCCATATTTTAAGACTGATCCTGGTCAAAATGTGTTCGTATAAACTGCTGCCGAAAAATATTTCCTCCCGGAATATTAGCAGGTTGGGTTAGGTTCATGAATAAGATAATTTTCGTCATCAACTGTTTGAGTTTGAAATAATTACGTAAGATAATTTAATTGAATTTAATAAGTAAACTGTGTTGAAAATGTAATTTTAAAATAATTTAATCTTCCTCTTCGTGATTTTTTCTTATATTATAAAATACTGCTGATGCTATATTTCTTCATTAGTATTTATTAATTTCTTTTTATCATTGATGCTTGATTTCTTCGTATATGTTTTTCTTTACAACATAATAAATTAAAATATATCTTCCTACCATGAATTAAATTTAATTTCACTATTTATAAATGAAGAATCAACTTTTTTAACAATTCCCTGGCACTTTTAAAATGATACCTTTCACTCGATGAATGACAGCTTTTACACCCACACGATTATATCGCGAAATGTCAAAATATTTCACAGATTCAGGAATACACTATGTTTTCACTTTGATAGCCCTAATACATCCAATATAATTAGTTTCATTGATATTTAATCATTTCGTGCGTAATTCTATAGTATTTCATAAATTCTTTCGTGTAAATATAACCATACTTTTGGTTGATTGTTTTAATGGAATTCTTTAAATATCAGTTTCCTGCAATATAATCGGGAAAATGTATATTCTACAATTAAATTATACACACATATCATGAATTTCATTTAATTTCAGTGTATTTGTAAGTGAAAATCAACTTTCTAAGTATGAATTATTCTTCAATTCAAATTTTTCTTCAACATTGGCGCTATTCTGTCTCCCTTTTTAACTTATCGTTCCTTGTCTTACTATGCATTTTTACTTAAAAAAGCGAAAGACGAGTTAATTGGCGAACGCAGATGTGACCGTTTAATTGAGTTTTTGATTTTTTTTACGGTAATTTTGAAAGCCTAGATTTCACCTTTTTAGGGAATAGTTTTATTTTTTATTTCTTGTTAATTTTATTTAAAAGCGAGATTTCAAAGTCGCGAGTGCGCTGTTTTCTTGGAAATCTCTTGGAGAACCCAGTTTGAGGACACGAGTCAGTTTTTTATTTACGTGCGTTTTTTCAAACAAGAATTTGGAAAAATCTTTACAATCTATATTAAAATTACCCGATATTAAACAATATGGCTGGGTAATCGACAAAGATGGTAATTAATGTGTCAGCACTCTTAACAACTCTTCCACCGTTTCCAACCTAATTCACAGTTTTATCGTTGTACGGATGTAGAAAAGGTAACTGTAAATAAGTTACATTTCAGCCATTCTTCACTCATATTTTTTTTGTAAATTGTCCATATAAAAACTGTAGATGCCGTAAAAATCAAATGAAATGTATTAATAAAACCGATTTATTTTTACATAAAAGTTTAACTACATTTTATAGTTTATTTTCCCTTTGTAGTTTAAATTATAATAGTATTGGGTAGGAAGAGATAATAAATGCGTAGTACATCCTGTATGGTATTAAAATATGGGTCAAACAATTTGATACAGTATTTTTCTTTCTGTATTATTATACTGTGAAAATGTATTTCTTTTTATCTTATTCGTACAGATTTTTAAATATATTTTTCACGCTATATGCATTAGCATATTTTCTTTAAATCCGGTCTTTAGTTATTAGACTAAATATTAATTAATTTCTATTTTAAAATAAATTTATAATTACAATATGAACAAAAAATGAAACAAGTTTAACATCTATCAAATAATTGTCAAAATAAAGTCATACGCAAGGAACAATTCATACGTGTTCAGTTAGTTTTATTTGTATAAGAAAGTAGTGTGGTGCCCACACCAGATTTCTTTTAATTATAATTAAAATTCCTTCAAGTTTTATATAATATTGAAAGAATTCATATTATATTCAAAAATCATATTTCCCTTCAAGGAGTATATATTATCTTATTCTATTTTGACGTTTTAAACTGTCATTATTATCTGCATAAGAACAACTATAAATAACTGTTTATTCACTAGTGAATTAATTTTTTTTAAATCCTTCAAAATTTTTAATCACTTACTGCAAGATTTCACATTTTTAGACCGATCGGAAATGTAAGCTAAAATTATTATTTCGTTTACTACTCTTGCTTTCTTAAAATTTCTCCACTCGCTAAACTGCATGTATTCTTTTTCATAGACTTTTAAAATGGTTTCAAGCACAAAAACTTCACATCGGACATTTCCATGTTGTCGATTGTCATACGCAGACTTTTGATTAGTCTTCTTAATTTGTCAAAAGTGAATTTCGTAATACTTAATAATAATTATTTCGTCAAAATTTTATAAAATTTTATATATATATATATATATATATATATATATATATATATATATATATATATATATATTATTAATTAATTAAGCATTGTTCTAGTGCTACCTGTGCTTGAGAGATTCCAACGGTTGAATCGATTCTCAAATTTATTCAATACTTCTTGTATATCTAAAATTATTTCACATTTACAGTATTACAACTCTGCGAGAATACATATCAACTCGACAGTGAATGAGGAGGAGGTCTCATTGAAGTACGAGTCGATTTTGACTGTGTACAACGTGTCGCGTCGCAACATTGGCTTCTACTACTGCTACGCACGAGCGGCTGACCACAACACTGCCAGGAGATCCACGAGAATATACGTCTACGTCCGCGGTATGTACGCCATTCATATGTTCTCTATTCCATACACAATGTTGTCGGATTACGGATGGGTGGGTGGATGTGTGTCCGTATATTCAATAACTCACGGACGAAAGTAACGGAAACCGGAAATAATAGTTCCATTTATTTCGAATAACATTTTAAATGAAAAATGTTAGTAATAATAGTACATATTTCAAATGTTATTAATAAACAATGCTATTCAAATTTCCATGTTAGATTTTCAACCCCTCCACAAACCCGTAAGAATTTATTAAAATAAGATAAATATTGTAGGGGTTATTTATGTATATGTCTGAATGATTTTGTGGGCTATTACGGATGCGGTATTATCTTATTATTAATTATGTTTATTATAATTAATTACACGTCACGAAAATATACTTGAAATAACATCTAAACAACACATTAATACATCAAGGAGTTCATAAAATGGAGAACGTTACGATTTTAACTAATAAGAAATTATTACAAGTTTAAGCTACAAAAAATTGATAATACACTCGCTACTAAATATTAAAATCAAAATAAAATTTGAGATTAACTTGTTTCATGTTACAAATCGACTTAGCATACCAGACACATTTTATTCTTTCACATACCGTTACGTCATGTTCCTGACGTATAACTTACCGCAACCATATCGGTGCCTACCGACCGTAACTTACCGATCGGTGAATAAAATTTGCCTAAAGTTACTGTCTCGTAATGGCAGCTTCCTGTTTCGCTTCGGGCGCGAAACCGGCGGGGGTGACGGGGGGTTCTTACAATATAAATAAATATTCACGCCATTTACCAAATTCGAGTGTGGCTCTCTACTTTCGTCGATCTGGGTAAGTGATGTAGCCAATTGGGAGCCCCTAAAAGGTACTAAAAAAACGTTTGTGCAAAACTATGAAAAAAAAAAAACAAATTACTGCAAAATACTCGTTTTTTTTTTATTTCATTTCAATCAGGCGATCATAATTTCCCCGGTGACATCTGACATATATATTCAATGCAATCATTTTATATCCTATTAAATTAAAATATTGCTAGAAATTGAATTTAAAGATAAATAACATTTTTTTAAATTATATTTCAGTAACCCATGTAAATCACATTAAGCTTAAGTCAAAACGAAACGTACATTAATATTAATAATTGAAAGAAGAATAAAGGAAAACAACTGCTAAAGTAGTCCTTTTCTTCACGTTTTAATTGACAAAATTTTTTGAAAATAAAGTCGACCGATTCCGGTATTTCGAACACAATCATCAGGACCAGTAACTAGTTATAAAAGAACAACAAATATTACAACAATCATTTTACGAAATACAAAATAAATAACATTAAAATAAATACTTGCAAAAACAAAAGTATTGATTACACAGGAGATCAGTGATTCTGTGGCATGGTATTTAGGAACTGATTTTGGGTCTCTTGAATACGAAAAATATATCTAATTTGCCGAATTGACTCTAGTTTTAGAGATAAAGGCGCCCCTTATATTGAGAATAAAATGATATAAAAATAATGAATAAATTCAAAAACCTCTATTTTGAAACGGCAACAGCGTTATTATGGATAATTAGAATAGAATTATAAGTATTAAACAATAATTCATTAAAATAAATTAAGAAAAACGTTTTGTATATGATCATTTATTGTATTTTTGGTGAGGACAACGGTCCAGCAGTGTTCCGCCATCACATGGCGGTGTCATGAACTTCATATCCAGGTGGAACCGTTCCCCTGGTTCTTCGTTGTAACCACTTAGGATGTCAGGAAATCTATCCAAATGGCTATACAAAAAATGTATTTGGATACCCATATTAACTCCCAGTTTTTCAAGATCCTTAAGCATTTTAGAGATTATTTTGAAATATTCTGCAACTTTGTGGTTCCCCAGAAAGTTTTTGACAACTGATACAAAGCATGTTCATGCGTCCAATTCAATTGGAGTCAGGATATTCTTAGGATAAAACAAGTTAACCTAAATAGATACTAAAAATTGTAATTATTTTGATAGTTCGATTAATCATGAGAACTAGAGTCAATCCATCAAAATAACTATGCGCCGAATACTTTATAACATTAGTGCATCTAAATTCACTCGAAAAACTAGGGCCGCAGAAAAAAAATTGTTTTTGTCCTCTTGTGTTACGTATTACAAGAAATCAGAACTTGATTAAGAACTGGCAGCACCTCAAACAGATCAACAGAAAACACCAATTATTTAGTCAGAATCAGAAGGTTACAAGTCGACTGTAAGCAGCTGAAGAAGAATGATCAATATCGACATTGCTAATGTTCATATAAATAATTTAAGATTCGGGTTAACTCAGTATCTAATTGTTCGTTTAAGAGATGATGTTACTAGAATTAGACAGTTTTTAATTTCGAAATTTTCTATAAAATTCAATATTTTACCTTTATTATGTATATGAAAAATTGTGAACCGATCATGTTGTAAATCGTGACCAGATACAATAATATGTTTAGAAATCTCGATTGTGTGTTATTTTATTTAATTCCTCCAATATGTTTCTTTTATCTATCTTTAAAAGATCTTCCAGTTTGACCCACATACGCTGCTCCACAAGAACAAGGGATTTTATAAACTCCAGATTTATCTAAACGGTCACTAGTTTAGAAGAGATAACAAAATTTATATATATATATATAGAGGAAAGGGTGGTAATATGGGCACCCATTTTGTATTTTGCTTATAACTGCTACCATTTTGATTCAATTAACCTGAAAATTGGAGAGAATAAACTTCAATATGTTCTAATTACTTTGTAGTATAATGTATATATGATATTCCTATTTGAATCATCTTTAAAAATATTTTTCACAAATACTGCATTTTTTGAGAAATAGAATTTGTGTCGGTAATATGAGCCCCATGGTGAAAATCAGGAAAAGTGCACTCGCTTAGTACAAAACAATTTTTTTTATTACTAAGATTACATTTATAAAACTGTAGTAATTTTATTTACAAAAATCGCATATGTAAGTGTGGCATCTGCAACAAAAAATTCAACAAATTTTGTAATGCTTGAAATATGGGCCCCTTCAGTGTGAGGGCAGCTCGGCAGGTGCCCATATTACCAACCTCGCCATACTTGAATATAAACCTTTATCACCGGTTAACCTTAATAATACACTTGAATGTTATTGCAGTAATAAAACCAATGGAACTTGCACAATACACAACAGTAACCATAATTAGAAAATACCTAGTGGTTCTAATAGTAATATTTTTATAAACCCTTACCTTTAAAAGTTTTGATTAGATCACAATACAAACACACTCCGTATTTCAATAATGACAGCAGCTACTACGCCACCGTGCTCCACAGGTATAATTATGAACTATTGCAACTAGTTTCTTGCGGTTTCGATAGAATGCGCATTCTACTTTATTAGATATTTGGGGTGCCCATATTACCTGTAGGTGCCCATAATACCACCCTTTCCTCTATATATATATATATATATATATATATATATATATATATATATATATATATATAAGTAATATAGGGACACCGCCCTCTATTTCATAAATAAAGTAGTTATTGCATCATCTTTAAAGTCCTTAGTAAGCAACTCATATTTCAGAAATATGTGAAACTAAGATAATCGTTGTATGAGAGAAGAGCATCCTGCAGATGCTCAGAATTGTCACTCTGTTTGTAACCATCGTTCTGTTCACACCTATTTTGCTTAAATAAAGTTTTTAAAAACAACTTTGAGCGTTCAACAATTATAAGTGGCGCAGTCGGATTGGATATGCGAAAGGTTTCGAGTTCGGAAACAAGAAAATTGTTCAATCCGTTTTTAACGCGAAATCGTTAGTTTCAACTGTTAGTTCGCTACAACCTATTTAACAAAAGACAATTCAACGCTCTAAGCAAAGAGTGACAAACGACTTCGAAACATCATCTACGGCGAAGAACGTCGCGATAGTTGTTCCGGCAGCAGAGTCACCAACTCTTTTGAGAAGCCTGCGAGACATCACCTACGGCGAAGGCGTCGCGGTAGCTGTCCCAGCAACAGAGGCCATCAACTTCAGAAGAGCCCACGAGCCATCACCTACGACGAAGGCGTCCGGTAGTTGGACTCAACACCAGCAGCAGTACAAGCAACTACGTCGAAAGAAAATCGAAGATATGTTAAGACTTGTATTACTACTGTAAGTTAATTTAAATATTCATTCATTTTCATTGCTAAATAGCAAATTTTATTTAAAAGTTTTAAAACTTAAAATTTTTTTAATTATATTATTTTTAATATCAATATAGTAGAGTATATAAAAATGGCACCGCCAAACCCACCTATACTACCCGCTACACTCTCTACAATCCCTAAAATCCCAAATGAAATAAAAGATCTCCTTGACGTCATTCCTGAATATGACGGCAGTACAGGCACTTCGCCTCATTTTGTAAGTGTTTGCGACGAAATCGTCGAAATCATTGATAACATAACACTATCAAACATAATTAAACGAGTTATTTTACACACTATTAGAAAGAAACTTGTTCGAGACGCGAATGTAAAAATTGCTACTAAAACATACACAGATTGGGCAAGTTTAAAAAGTTTACTCGCTGAAGAATACGGCGATAAAAGAAATGAAGTACATTTCCTAACTGAATTATCACATTACGAACAAAAATCTAACGAAGACATCTTTTCTTACTTTGCGAAATACGAAGACATATTTAATAGACTTATGGGCCTATTAAAATTAAATTTTGGAACTGGCTATGAAAACGTAGAAATTTTCATGTCCTCATATGCAGCTCATAATTTTATAATAAATTGTAAAGAGCCATATAGAAGCCAGCTAGCCGCTAGAAACCCCAGAAATTTATGTGATGTACAAAACTTAATAAAAAATGATTTTCAATATATTCATACGCATATTAATAAGCAAAATTCATTTAAACAGAAAATTTCTGCACCAACACCCGTATATAAACACCACACTCAACAAAACCAATTCCAACAAAATCAAAATCAACATCGATCCCCTATGATCCGATACACACAACCCCAAAACTTTCCAAGACAACCTTTCCATGTTCAACCTAGACAATATTACCCACAACCTATGTCCATCAGTACGAAAACATTCAAACCCCAATTGAAAAGACAACGACAAGATTTACAAATGTTAGATCCTCATGTCGAACCTGATTTGGAGATACAAAATCAAAACGAATATTTTGAACCAGAACAAATTGAACAAAATCAATTTGTTACCGACGATGAATTCATAAAAGAAACAGAAAACGAAAATTTTTCCATACTCGCCCCACAAGAATTGAATCCTTAACAAATAATTTTAGTAAATTACCTTTTATAAAGATTTAAAATTTTAAAGTCCTTTTAGATACTGGTTCCACGCAAAATTATATTCACCCTAAAATACTTAAACCAAACACTCCTAAATTTCCTGAAAATTTTACTATTTACACTTGCAACGGAGTATCATCCGGTTCTGAATTCACATTTTTCAAATTTAAAGATTTTAATGTTAAAAGTTATATATTCAAATTCCATAAAGATTTTGATGTTTTAATAGGATTGCCAGGTATAGAGTTATTAAAAACTAAATTTAATTTCGAGAAAGGAGAAGTGACATTTTTAAATAAATTTAAATTTAAATTTCAATATTTAAATCAAACAAATAATACTAATCTTAATATGGAAATAAAAAATCAAGAAATCCGCGATGACCACCTAACTGATAATGAAAAACATTCATTATTTAATACATTGAATAAATATAGAGATTTAATATTACGCGAAAACGAGAAATTGACATTTACAAGCAAAATAAAACACCATATTAATACAACAGATAATATCCCGACTCATGCGAAACAGTATAAATATCCCGACATTTATAAGCAAGAAGTTCAGTCTCAAATAGAAAAAATGCTACAAGATGACATCATCCAGCATTCATATTCACCTTGGTCCTCACCCATATGGGTAGTCCCAAAAAAATCAGACGCATCAGGCAAGAAAAAATTTAGAGTTGTAATAGATTATAGAAAGTTAAATGAAAAAACCGTGGACGACAAATTCCCAATTCCTGACATAACCGATATCCTCGATAAATTAGGTAAATCTAATTATTTTACCACTATAGATCTAACCTCAGGATTCCACCAAATAGAAGTCCATACAGATGATATCCCCAAAACAGCTTTCTCTACAAATTTTGGACATTACGAATTCAAACGAATGCCTTTCGGTCTCAAAAACGCCCCCTCAACTTTTCAAAGACTTTTGAATTTTGTTTTAAAGGATTTAATCAATAAAATTTGTTTCGTATATCTTGACGATATAATAATATTAGGTACATCCCTTCAGGAACACCTAGAAAATATAAGTAAAGTATTCCAAAAACTACGTGAAGCCAATTTAAAAATTCAATTGGATAAATGCGAATTCCTTCGCAAAGAAGTTGCTTATTTAGGCCATGTAATAACTACAGAAGGAGTCAAACCAAACCCAGATAAAATTAAAGCAATCAAAAATTTTTCTATCCCAAAAACAATTAAAGAAATAAAATCATTTTTAGGTTTAATAGGTTATTATAGACGCTTCATCGATAATTTTTCCTAAATTACAAAACCATTAACCAACTGTCTGAAAAAGAATAGTAAAATCGATATAAATAACAAAGAATATAAAGACTGTTTTGAGAAATGTAAAACCCTCCTGTCCAATAACCCCATTTTACAATATCCTGACTTCTCCAAAGATTTTATTCTTACAACAGACGCCAGTAATTACGCCATCGGCGCTGTCCTCTCCCTAAAAGACAAAACTAACAAAGACCTACCTATTGCTTACATATCACGAACATTGAACAACCATGAAGTAAACTACAGCACGGTAGAAAAAGAACTCTTAGCTATCGTATGGGCTACTAAACAATTCCGCCCATATCTTTTAGGCCGTAATTTTAAAATCATAACCGACCACCGTCCTCTTGTTTGGCTAAACTCTCTTAAAGAACCGAATCAAAAATTAATACGTTGGCGACTTAAATTAGAAGAGTTTAATTACACAATTGAATATAAAAAAGGCCGTCAAAATTTTGTAGCTGATGCACTCTCTCGTATAAAACCCCAATTTGAAATTCGCTATTATAATGCCGATATTTTTAAATCAAAAAACCCATTAGTACACTGTATATCAAAAGACAAAGCTATGTTAAAAGGCTTTGCAGAGCAAGTTAAAATAAGATATCCATCTGATAACTTATTTAATTTAGATAATAAAATTTTAATACAAAAGGAACCTAGATTAATCTTGTAACAAAGAATTTATATAAAGAAAAACCTACTATTCAAATGATTAAAAAATGTTTCGAAAAATTGTTAGAATATTGTATTCAAAATGATATAACTGAAATAGACATGCCTCGTATTTGCTCAGGTCTTGATAAAAAATCGTGGAATAAAATTGAAAATTTGATAAAAGAAATATTTGAAAACACTGCAATAATCTTCAACATTTATAATAAACCAAAAGAGCACGAATTAAACCTGAACACGGATACTGATAACAGCTCTATCATAGTTGAAACCGGATCCGAGAACGAATCCACAGACACGGCTCACTCAGATGACGAATACCGAGTGAATGGCCTGACATACCTAGACTCATGTGTCAACACGTGCAAGAATCAGATTATAGTTAAAGAAACTACTGCAAAAATTATATTAAAATAAATAAACTTTTTGATAATAAAATTCAACGCATTTACCTTTACGTGAACAAAATTAATAATAATCAAACTATAATGAATTTTATAAAAAATTATCTTCAACCAGGAATAACTTATTATTGCATAATTCCAGAAAATTTAAAATTAAACTTTAATGCAGTACTCCAAACATATTTTTGTTCTGGAAGTTATAAATTAGTGTCTTGTAAAACAATAGCCAACGACGTTGAAAATAAAGACGACCAACAACTAACGATACAAAACTACCACGAAGGCAAAACTAATCATAGAGGAATAACTGAAACATACAATAAAATAAAACTATCTTATTATTGGCCTAACATGGTAAAAGACATTCAAAACTACATTAATAAATGCAACGTATGCTTGACAACTAAATACGAACGGAATCCTATACAAATCCCGAATATATTGACTCCCACAGCAGAAAAACCTGTTGAAAAATTATATATAGACTTATTATCACTTGAACAAATAAAATTTTAACAATAGTAGACTCATTCTCGAAATTCGCTATCGCCTATGTCGTTAAAGATAAAAACGCCATTACAATCCTGAATAAATTAGTTAAATATTTTGCACACTTTGTTGTACCTAAAGAAATCATTTCAGATAATGGTTTAGAATTTAATAATAAAATAATTCAAAATTACCTGACATTTAGAAAAATTCAGATACATTATATTTCAATAGATAATCCTAAAAGTAATGGAATCGCGGAACGCTTCCATTCCTCCTTAATTGAACATATGAGAGTCATGAATCAAAACCCAATAATTAAAACATTAAAATTAAAAGAACGACTCAACTACGCTTTAATGGCGTATAATAATAGCAAACACTCAACAACAAAAAGAAACCCCTTGAAATAATACACTGTGAAAATTATAAATTAAACTTAAAACCGGAAGAAATAATTGCTGACGACTATCTGCAAAAACATGTGGAAACTCTTAAACAAATAAATGAAGAAGTTAAAAATAATATAGAACGAAATAAATCCAAATACTCCAAACCACAAGAAAATAAAGTTGATATCCCTCCGCAAGTTCATGTTAAAATTCATTAAAGAAATTCTGGAAAAATCGAAAAACCTAAATTCAAAATATTAAATGTACAAAAAGTAATACCAGAGCGCGGACAAATATTAGATGACCAAAATAAAAAACATAAATTCTCACAACTGAAAAAGCCTCGTATTGTTACAGGTTAATACCACTCGTTAATCCTCAAATCATACCTGATGACAAAAATCCCGGAATTAATATCCTTGAACTTAGAACAGTTCATATACAGGTAAATACTCAAATCACCACCCTCAAAATTTCATTGAAATCCTTATTCGAACAACATGAAATATTAGAAAATAATGTAGCAACATTATATGAAAAATTGGGAACTTACAAATTTAATGATAAAATAATGAATAATAAAAATATTCTAAATTCACTTAGAAATCATATAAATGAAAAAATTAAATTATTAAATATAAAACGTACTAAACGCGGATTAATAGACGGATTGGGATCCATAATAAAAAGCATAACAGGAAACCTTGATGCATCCGATAAAGAAAGATATGATAAAATTATAGACAAAATTAGTAATAATGAAAGAATAATATCAGATAAAATAAATACAATAATTAAATACAATAATAATATTACATCCCAATTTAACGATAAAATTAATGTTATTAATGAAAATAATAATTTATTAAATAAAAAGTTAATTAATATAGAAAAAGAAATTGGTAAAATTATAGACGGTATAGATATCATTAGAATACAAAACTTAATAAATGAATTTATTCAAGTCGGACAAGACCTATACCTCTCAATCATTCAAATAGAAGAAACACTTACTTTTTGCAAGTTAAATACTTTACATTTTGGCATTATTAATCATGAACAACTTCTAGAAGAACTGAATAAAATCGAAGACCGATATCTAAGATCAATTATCATAAATAATATCCAGAATAACGCAATATTGAAAACGTACTGTTCCTATGAAAATCCCAACCTAATAATTCTTATCGAAACTCCCTCTAATACACGTAAAGAGGAATTAATTCAAATAACTGCCATCCCTACCAAAATCCATGATACTTATGAAACCATCAATTTAATGAATGGTTTATACTCTAGAAATAATTGTAAAATAAGATTACTTAATAAGTGTACTGAACTTAGTAATAAGGAATATTACTGTGTCTATCAAAGTAATGAATATGATAAATGTTTGGATAATATTGTGTGTTATAAAGACTTTGAATATTGTGATTATAGTGAAATTTCAGAGATAAACTCCATTATAAAGATAAAAAATTCAAATTTAAATTATTTATTCTTTCCACACAAAAAGGAAGTTAAATATGTCTGTAACAATAATATAAAAATTCAAGAACTGGAAGGAATATACTATACTGAAAATTGTATTGTAATAATTTTAATTGTATTATGTAATATAAAGAAACTTAAATGCAAGGATTATCTTAGGAAAAAAGATAAAATTGAATTGAATGGTAAATCTAATGATACTGATTTAAATATTTTACAATCTTGTAGTCAAAATCGAACTCATGAAGAGTTAGCTTTTTCTCTTAAGGGTGGAGGAGTAATATAGGGACACCTCCCTCTATTTCATAAATAAAGTAGTTATTGCATCATCTTTAAAGTCCTTAGTAAGCAACTCATATTTCAGAAATATGTGAAACTAAGATAATCGTTGTATGAGAGAAGAGCATCCTGCAGATGCTCAGAATTGTCACTCTGTTTGTAACCATCGTTCTGTTCACACCTATTTTGCTTAAATAAAGTTTTTAAAAACAACTTTGAGCGTTCAACAATTATAAGTTATATATATATATATATATATATATATATATATATATATATATATATATATAAAAAATGTATAATTATGATCTCACATTTCATTTTCGTCTTCATTAGAATTGTATATAACGTTACATTCATTTATAACCTCGACAGGATCTTTTTTTTTATAATTCAAATTTAAAATATTTACTTCTTGCAGTGGCATACAGTTCCCTAAACCTCCACTACGCACTTCCGCATGTATTAATAATTTCTTACATGGAGTTTTAAAATGTAAACAACTGGGGTTATTATTATGTCCTCCAAGAGAACAAAATGAACCGAAAAACAGTTCCAGATGGTCCTGACTGCATTTATATACGGGTATAAATTGCAGCACAGGCTTGGGTGCTTCTATAAAATGATACATTCCAATTATGGAATTTAGTGCAACAAACATGCCCATGAAACCTGTTTTCCTAGGTGAGTTTAAAATAGGCTGACCATCAAACCTTCTTAAATTATTTACATAATTTTTTAAACGTACTGTAAATTCTTCAATTTCAGCATCAACGACCGTATACCACTTAGACAACGTTTTTGGATGGGGCAGGCTGTTATGGAAACGTTCTCTTTCATAGTGTTAGGCTTTTGACGAAAAGAAATGTAAAGTTAAGGAAAATTTCCTAATATCTGGACTATATTGTTTGCCAACGCTTCCTCCTTTTGTTCTATTAAACAATCGATAATATCTCTATTCGCGCCGAATTTCTCCATGAAGGTACTCACATGATCAGCATTTATTAATTTTTTTTGCAACTGTAATTAATTTTAAAATGCGCTTCTTTTGAAACCATGTCTTCTTCTGCAAATGTCTTATTTGTTGAGATTGTCGTAGGGTTATGCTATCTCTATCTATCTCTCTAACTTGCGCACGCAATTTAACTTTTCTGGGTGTATCATCAACAACAGAAGTTGATGCAACTTGTGATAACTTTTGAGGTGAACGGTTTGATTGATCATTGGTATCCATAGCTTCAGAAACAAGTTCAACCAATTCTTGTCCGCTAGTAGAAGGACCTTCTACAATAACTGTTTCTGTATCTTTTTTGATATTTTGCACTTTTGATATTTTTTCCTCTAACAATAAATATTGTTGTTTTAGCACATATGACAGGAATTAGATCAATTATTCATTGTAAATGATAAGTAAAATGAATTTGGGAAAATAATTATATTTTATTGAATAGGTATATGACTCATAGTTATATATTTCTGGCGTTCTACATGTATAGACGGAACTGCATTGCGATTTAATATTTTTATGAACGCTGATGAATCAAAATCCGCTTCTTAAAAGTGTTGCGAACAAAGAAACGCAAACTTTGGTAAACTCTCCTCTGTTCGGTTCAGGAATCGCAACCACACTGCACGCTTCTCTGGTTTTTTGGGGAAACTGTAAGAATATAAATAATACTGCTATAAAATAATGCTATATGTGCATTTAGATTTAAGTGTACGCCACTGGAACTATGGTATAGTACAAAACAAAGAGGGTTATGCGTGTTTTAATATTATTAAAACACTGATGAACATGATTTCAATACTGAGAACATCAACACATCAACATGATTTATTATTTAATAGCTTTCTAATAATAAAAAGTACATATGAAACTTACCGATGAAAAGTTATTCCAACTCTCCGGGCATTCTGCGACAAACCGCATAAAACACAGCTCACCATTGCGGATTTTACTTTGTGTTAATCACTTTCTAATAAAGTTTATATAAAATTAACTGAGTAAAACACTACAACACAGATGTAAACGCACACAGTTACGCTAACGCACGTGGTAAACAACTGCTACAAGTGGTTTATTAAATGGCCGACTTCCGTCGCACGATGAACCTACTCCCACCACCGATATATTCTCTCCTGTTTCTATTTGCTCGTAGCAGAGAACTGTGCCCAGCAACTCGACCCAGCACTCGAATCTCTCTCTTTGACTGCGTATTTTTTTTTACACAGGACAAGTAAGCCGTCGAGTTCATCATAAGGTATACTATTTTCATTTTAAACTGGAGGGATCGGCATAAAACGATTAAACGTCCCTGTACCATATAACTACAAAGAAAGCCATTAGTGCGGTTACCGCAAATCGCTTCACGATGGTCAGAACAGGTAAAATTTCAAGGGTCGTATTCAGCATAAAATTACTCTTACTTTTTTCCTATGATTGCAAATTTAAAAATTACGAATCCGGATTAAATTAACCAATTAGCAGTTATGTTACATATTGTTCAATAAGAATATTAAATATCGTTATAATAACATATTTTATCATATATAAAGGGGCAAATAATTATATACAGCTAATTGTACTTCTACTCCCGTGATAGTAAGGACCAATATATTTAAAAAAAAAATCATGTGGCAGCCGTGGATATGTGAGAATGAAGTTGCTGGTACGAGTAACAACAATATTTGGATGAAATTGTGTTATCTGAGTGCAATTCCGAAGAAGATACTACGGGTCAAAATCAAGAAGAAAGTGAAATAAATTTATCTAAAATTAATTTACATGAACATGCACAACAAATAGTGATCAACGTGTACAGAAAGTGCGCCAGTGGGTACGGTGAATTTCAAGCCATAAAAAAACAGCCGAATTTTGTAAATTTGAAGAGGGCCAAGCCCTAAAGCGGCACAAAAATAATTGTATATTGTTGTAAATATTTTATGTATATAACGAAAATGTGAATAAAACCTTTTTTAATTTGAATTTGACATTTATCGTATGAATAAGGAAATATATTTATTTAAATATTGCAGTTTTCTTGTTTATGTATTTATTATACACGTACCGGCGAATAGGGTCGTACAACCCTGTGCGAACCTTGTAAAATCAGTTATAGCGGGTCATATTTTGAGTTCCTTTGTAAACGTAATTGCGGTGCATTTAATCGTTTTATGCCGATCCCTCCAGTTTAAAATGAAAATAGTATAGTAGGGAAGACGAAAAATGGGCGAGCTACTATGCTGGTCGCTCTTCCATTCGACACGCTTAATTTCTTACATGTTTACTCGACCAAGTGTTTACATTGGTCGAGTAATCTTACATTTTCTTACTTTACAGTTTATTCTACTAATGTAAACTACAGTACAGCTTTCTTGTGGTTCGGTTCACGTCACTATCTTCTTTCTCAATTTCTCCCACTATTGCTGATTTGCAATGAAATTGGGAAAGAAAATAGTGACGTGAACCGCACCACAAGAAAGCTGTTCTGTAGGCTGGTAGAGTTGCTCTACTTGATACTCCACTCTCCAGATTACTACACCTGTGTAAACCAGGCATTGTTGCGTCTTTTAACACAGTATTGAGATTTGACTGCAAAAATTGTGGTAAGAATTTTGTTGATTCATTTGGCTAAGAAATAAGAGGATAGTTCACAAAATTAACAGCTGCTCAGAGTGACATCTTCTTTGTGTATTTTGAGCAGAAAATAAAGTGAGGTTTATGGATTCATTACTCTATGTTGTGTACCTTGAAACATATTAATCAGTTCTCTACTATTGTGTAGCAAAGTTTTCATTTTCATATTAATAAATTGTGTCGGATTGTTTTTAATTTCTTCGAAAACACTGTTCTGAAAGAAAATCATCCCTTTGACAATGTATGCAGTTTTGTCCAAACAACAGTTCCTTTATAAAATTCAATTTTAACCTTGATGTTCTTAATGTTTTCGCAGTTTTTAATTTTGTGAAATCAATTGTCTTTATCCTCGTTTTTAAAATAATTTAAAGTGTCAATAGTAATATCATCAGTTAGATTACGATTTTCAATAGTTTTTGACAAGTTATCTAATTCCACAAAAAATAATAGTTTTTGCTCGAAACTAACGTTGTAATTGTAGTTAAATTTCAGAAATAAATAAGTTAGTTTTATTCTTTAGATGAAAAAAAAAACTATGATTGATAAATTAAAGTTCTAGGATTAAAACTATGAGATTCATTAGAATTAAAATTAGTGAAATTTCTAGATTTAGCAGAAATTAAAGATTTTATCGTCTTTTGTAAATAGGAACGTTTTCTGTTACTAATCATTTCTATCACCTCTTAACAAATGTATAAAAATTACCCAATATCAAAATCATTGTGAAATAATAATAAATTATCGTATTCAATTTTTAAATCTATATAAATTCCATTTAAAATTTTCAGCTTACCTTTCATAGGTAAAATTAATTATAAAATTGAAAACATATTTAGACACTTTGATAATAATTTTGAAATCTCTTTTATACCTGCCACAAGCATTAAGAAAACACTGTGTAAGAAAATTGATACTAGCGACCGTTTAGATAAATCTGGAGTTTATAAAATCATATGTTCTTGTGGAGCAGCGTATGTGGGCTAAACAAAAAGGTCTTTTAAATTTAGATTAAAGGAACATATTAGAGGCATTAAATATAATAACTCACATCTAGTTTTTCTAAACATATTATTGAAACTGGACACGATTTACAACATGATGGTTTCACGATTCTTCATATACACTACAAATGTAGAATTTTGAATTTTCTAGACAATATTAAAATTGAATACTGTCTAATACTAGTAACGCCATCTCGTTAAACGAACAATTAGATGTTAAGCTATCCCCACTTTAAAAATATTTAATTGAATAATAGTAATGACGATTTTGACAATTTTTTTCAGCTGTTGTTCATTACAATCGACTTGTAACCTTCTGATTAAAGAAGAAATTGGTGTCTTTTGTTGATCTGTTTGATATGCTACAAGTACTTAATCAAGTTGTGATTTCTTGCAAAATATAATCTATACTTTTATTTTTGTAAGTAATTATTTTAATGTTATTTATTTTGTACTTCGTCACATAATTGTTAAAATATTTGTTGTTCTTTTATAATTAGTTACTGATCCTGATGACAGTGTTAAAAATTCAGAAACCCATTGGCTTTATATTAAAAAGAAAATCAGTCAATTAAAACGTGAAAAAAGGACTACTTGTGGAGTTGGTTTCCCTTGTTCCTCCTTCAATTATTAAAATATATTTATGTTTCGTTTTCATTTAAGCTTAATTTGTTTCTCATAGTCCAGTATTTTCTATACATTTTTTGTTTTAAAAATTCGCTGTGTTCATCCCGCTCTGGTAGTTTCGTGCGCTTTTTTTACTTTGTTTATTCCAAATTAATATGACAATATACAAAATATTATTAATTATTTATTTTTTAGATGATAATGATGTATCTGTGATTACATCCAAAGGCAGTTATTCTGTTGATATCAACTGGCTTGGACTTATTCCATGTAGACCCACGTCTCCAGATATAAGTATCAAACTTGAGTGTCGCAGTCTCGTCCACGAATATATAACACTGACAGTGCATCCTGATAATTACACTGGGGCACGTCAGATCAAGGTAAGTAATCAAGTAATATAAACAATGCTGATTTTATCGTGATCTTTATATATATATATATATATATATATATATATATATATATATATATATATATATATATCCAAATAAAAGAATTTAAAAAAATGTCCTCGCACCTCACAGATCTGTCAGATGGTATTAACCCCTGCTTGAAAATTCATGGCGTGCCGCCAGTTTGAAAAGTATGATTTCTGACATCCTACAATCGCTAAAATGATTATTTTCGAGATTTCATATTTATATGATTTTCAGACAAATATGATGATTTTTGGCCTCTAAAAGACTAGAAGTTATGATTTAAATCACGAAAAAAAAATTCTGATTTTAATCAAATAAATTTTTTTATTAAATACAAACTCTTTTCCAATCACATTCACATATAAATAAATCGCATCAAAATACATATCAATATAAAATAAAATAAACTCATTGGCTGGTACGGCGAACTCCGTTTTTGGATGTTGAAATTTATTTTAGCCTCAGTTTGAGCGCTGTACAATGTTCTAAAATCATTTTATAAATGAGTGTTTCGGATAGAAATTACATAAAAATATATAACTATTATCTCCAACTTTTATTTGAAATATTTTTTTTTATAATTTTTTTTACAGCGCTAAACCTGACGTTAAAATGCTTGTCTTAAAACACCCAAAAACAAAGCTCGTTGTACCAGTCTTTGTGTTTATTAACATTTCTTTCATCTTTGAGCCTTTTAAATAGAAAATCATCTATCCTTCAGTAATGGGTTTTAGAACTGATGGTCTTACTTAGAAAAAAAGATGAAATGATTTTTATTGTATACAGGTGATTCAATATTGTATACCAGTTATTGAAAATAGTTTGTAATAATAATCAAAATAATAAAATAAAATTTGAATCAATTAAAAGTAACAGAATAGATTATTATATTTAAATCAAATAATAGATTTTTTATTTTTATTTAAAAAATCAGATTTTTTACAACCCTACTAGATACTCTAAAATTTTCTGTATTATTAAAATTATTCTAATTTTCGTTATTGTTTTCCTATTAGTAGTGCTGAAATAAATCATATACTCAAAGCAAAGTGAGATACTATAATAATCACAATTTTTTTTTTTATGCGACAAGTTATCCATTTTCGTTTTCGGGGGCAATGTCATATTTTTGCTACGTCTCTGATTATATGTTTATTCATGAATATTTTTTTTTAAATGAAATTTTCTTCATGTTCTTCTCAGATTCACCTTTCACTTCATAGATGGTCATTTTCCTTCTCGAAAAAAATATAATATGTCGTTGTTTATCAACTTTGTGGCTTTTAAGCATTTTGGACGGTAAAATTCAAAATAAATGATTTACAAAAAAGTTTAAAATAATTTTCGTCTTAAATATTAATAATCTATTACAGTATTGTCTTTTTAATCAAAATTTAAAAAATAGTAGTTTTCATTTTCTTATACGTAGTATATAAATTGATTGGTTCATATATGTAACTGAATTCCTTCTGATTTTGATACCAAATTCAAGTTGATAATTTAAGCTTAACTGTGAAAAATGTATTTTGAATAATCGTGAATTGTTTTTTATTATAATAATTATAATCCTAGCTTGTTTGGCATCAAAATAAAAGTCGCGCGCAGGACTTGAACTCAAGTGTCAAACAGTTATTTTGGACGATCGTCAATTTTGTTTTTATAAATATAATTTAAATGTTTTCGAGTTTGGTATCAACTTAATGGTGTCGCAGAGGAGATTTAAACGCAAGTGCCAAGAACTAAAATATCAATGGTGTTTTTATTTACAGTAGCTAATAGGAAGAAATCAATATTGCAGTTTAGAAGAGCACAAAGATTTACGCAGAACATTGCTTCATATACTCAGTGTTGCCAGCTGCAAGGAAATTTCCTTAGATTTAAAAACTTTTGTGTTTTTTAAGGACACAAGGATTTTTGTTAATTTTTTGGATAATCTAAGGATTTATTATACTGTAACATGTTGTCTTTTTGTAATTGAAGTGGAAATTTTTCGTGATTTCGTGTTGGTAATAGCCATTAGTGTGCGTTGTTATTGGTACTGATTTGAGTCGTTTGAAGTTGAACGTTGAAGTGACAGATATCAGACTGCATTGTTTGGATTCGTTGTTTTTATTAATTTCTGCGATTTAAGTTGTAAAACTTATAAATATATTCCACAATTTACTTATTTACTTAAATTTAAAAATAAATGACTAATACGGACGGATGATAGTTACACAATTGACAACGAAGATAAAACTAAAACAAATCATAAATTGAAGAGGACGTACATGCAAAAGTATAGGCCAGAGGGAAAAACATCCAGAATTCAGAAACTGGATTGCAGCCAGTAGTCAGGGCGTTTATTACTTTATGTGTAAATCATGTGGTGGCAGCTACGGGGCCGCTATAACCTCTGTCATAAAACATAATATGTCAGCTAAACATGTCTAAAAGAGTAAATCTATTAAAAACCAAGTATCTGTAGCAAATATACCTGTTGTTACAAAAACTGAAACAGAAAAAAATGTTGAGTTATGCATTGCTTCGTTTATAGTGGAGTATAATATTGCTGTCAACACACCAGATCATCTTATACTAATTGCACACAAAATGATATAAAAAAATTATTTTGTGACATAAGTAAATGTACAAATTAGTATAGAGCTGTGTTGGTGCATATAATCTGGAAGTCATCGTTGAAGATATGAAAATGAAAAGGTTTTCAATTATAGTCGATGCATCTACAGATATTTCAATGAATAAAACTATGGCAGTTGTCGTCAGAATGAACAAAAATGACGATACAAGCTTGGAATCTAATCAATTATTAAATTTGCTAGACGTACATGACGGCACTGCTGTGGGCTTGTATAAGTCTCTAGTCAATTTCTCCAAAGAAATTCATATTCCATATGTTCAAAATATGATTGGGTTTGCTGCTGACGGAGCTAATACGATGATGGGCGCTTATCGTCCACTACAAAGTTTATTAAAGCGAGACTGTGAACATTTATTATGAAGTGAATCTGTCATTCCTTGCGCGTATTTACAGTCATCTAAGCGTTTGAAGGAGTATGCAGAATTACAAAAATTTGTCAACATTAAACCTCGTAAATTATTACAACCTGGTCAAACCAGATGGTTGTCTCTAAAAGAGGTAGTGTCAAGAATTTTGGAGCAACATACCGCTTTTAAATTATTTTTTCAATTCCAAATATTTACAAAATAAAGACAAGAAAGTTGAAGTAATTTTCAATTTATTGAATAATCCTATTAATTTGTAATATTTGGAATTTTAAAATTTTATTTTACCAAATTCAACTAAATTAAATGTTGAATTTCAATCCGAATCACCAAATATTCATGTTTTGTATTCTCGAATGGCGACAGCATATAAAACTATGTTAGAATCAGGGTTGGCTTGATTTAAATCATTTGATTTAAATCATTATTTAAATCAAAGTGATGTTTAAAAAAAAATTATTGATTTAAATAATTTTTTGATTTTTTCGTATGTTGTATTAATTTAATTATATTTCTTCTACTATAGAACAAAATTACAATTTAAATCAAGTAATTTTTAAATGGGTCATTCTTTCTATAATCGGACAAAAAATTGACAAACAACTTCAAATTCGCTGAAACTTTTTTTAATGGGTTATAAACCTTAGAAAGCACGGTAGAAAGTGTTAGTTAGGCCCAACTCGAATTATTTAATTTTATTTCGTATATATATAGTTTTTTCGTGGAAAATGATCATTTTGTGGAATTAATTAAAAAATAACGTTGTAACTTATTATTAAAAATATATATCTGCATTTATCTGATAGTTTGTACTCCGCTATACTCTAAAGTATCGTTTGAGTCCACTTATGTACGTGTTAAAGCCTATTTTACGTTCTAAAATGTCACAAATACATTTTTTTTTTTGAAATTGAAATTCCCAAAAAACTTATTTTTTTAAAATTCTGAAATTTTGGCAAAATAAGGTCAAAACATGGAATAAGTAAATGCAGGAACAATTGAGATGGCTATTTTGGTTATTTGGATGTTATAGAGTTTCAAAGTCGAAATTTCATTTTTACGATTTTACGAATAATTATATTATAAATACAAATTATTTTTATAAACAGAATTAAATTTAAATTGAATATTCATCCTTGAGATATTGTAATAGATATATGTTTCATAAATTCTAATATTATCATTTGTCGGTAATGATGAAAAAGTTTTAATATCGGTATCTAAATCTAACGGTTCATTTAAACCGGTGCATTGTTTACAAAGTGACACGAGTTCCGCATGGTGTCAGTTAAGATGGCTGAGAAAAGTTGTTCTCTTAACAATTTTAAGATCAAGTGTCCGCAAGAGAACATCTACATTTATTTACATCAGAACGGGAGTTGAAATACGTATACTGTGTTCGAATCATGAATTCCTATTTTTATCTGGTTATGAAGCAGCTGAAAAATATTGTTGTGATCCATTCCAAAGACATGGATCATAAAGTGAAAATGGAAAAAAGTTTCTAATCTGCGATTCCTATAAAAGGAATCAGAAGTTGCCATGCTTGTATACCGCAGGATGGAGGATTTGCTTCTTTTAAAAAGCACTAATTTTCGGTAGACGATTTTGAAGTTAACGTTTTGGAGAGTTACAATCATCGCATTGAACAAGAAAACATTGAAAAAGAAACACCAAGGTAAAGAAAAGAGGAATAATTATTTTCTTATCATTAATAATTTAATTACATGGTAAATATTTAATTTTAAATTGACGTAAGAAGTAAAACATTACCTTCAGTTGCGGGTTGAAGTGTTCAATTTATTGTTCTGTACCGTTTTACCGATTAATAAAATGAATCAAGATTGAAAGATATATTGAAAAATATTATCAAAATATTCCGAATATTAACATTTTGAGAAATAAATAAATATTTCTTAAATAAATAGTGACTGAATCTTTTATTTTTATAGCATGATTATTCGTAAAATCGTAAAAATGAAATTTCGACTTTGAAACGCTATAACATCCAAATAACCAAAATAGCCACCTCAATTGTTCTTGCATTTACTTATTCCATGTTTTGACCTTATTTTGCCAAAATTTCAGAATTTTTAAAAAATACGTTTTTTTGGGAATTTTAATTTAAAAAAAAATGTATTTGTGACATTTTAGAACGTAAAATAGGCTTTAACACGTACATAAGTGGACTCAAACGATACTTTAGAGTATAGCGGAGTACAAACTATCAGATAAATGCAGATATATATTTTTAATAATAAGTTACAACGTTATTTTTTAATTAAGTCCACAAAATGATCATTTTCCACGAAAAAACTATATATATACGAAATAAAATTAAATAATTCGAGTTGGGCCTAACTAACACTTTCTACCGTGCTGTCTAAGGTTTATAACCCATTAAAAAAAGTTTCAGCGAATTTGAAGTTGTTTGTCAATTTTTTGTCCGATTATAGAAAGAATGACCCAAATACATTTGAATAAATTTCAAATCTTTAAAACACATTTTAAGAATTTAAAAAAAAAACAAAAAAAATAATTTTCTATATTTATGAAATAAATTATTATTATAATACAAAAACAATTATCTATGAAATTATTATATATATATATATATATATATATATATATATATATATATATATATATATATAACGAAAAACCAAAATTTATAATAATAATAAAGAAAACATATGTACATTCTTGTGGAAAAATATCTTATCTTTGTCCTAATCGGTAGTTTTACAGTTATAATATTTAAACAAGAATACCAATTTTCCTGCCTGTTCAACCCCTAATTTATTTCTTAATTTAGAGTGTATCGTACAATACCAAATGATGAAAAAACACGCTCTACTGACGCTGATGAAGACATAGCACATAAAAACTGTTTTATAATATCTATATTTTGATTTACTTCCGAAATATCTTTTTGTGAATACCACCATTGTAGTGCAGTGACATTTGATAAAATTTCAGTACCAAACATAATTTTCTTGAATGGTTCCAATTGCGCTTGTAGTTTTACCATAAGTGGCAACAATCCAGTATTATTATACATGCTTTCCACTTCATTTAAAGGTAGTTCTTTTTCTTCTGAAGTCAATTTATATTTTGTTTTTGTAGGATCTAGCATGTATGCAATAAAATGATAATTTGTTAACGCTTACTTGTATCTTTTTTTGAAAATATTGACTTGTTGCAATGTAAAGTCTTCTTCATCAAGTTCTTTCCAAATTTCGACAGCGACAGATAGTGAAGTGTTAATTTTTTGCATTTTATCAAGTGCGATTGAAATGGGATTTAATAATTTTAGAAACTCCTCTGCCGATCTTTTTAGTTCAATATTAGATACTTTATTATACACGACAGAATCTATTAAATTTTTGTTTTCATCACATATTTTTAGTAGTTTGGCCCACTTGCAAACATAAACTTCTAAACAGTCTGCGAGAGTGTTCCACCTTACTTCTTGGGCAAGAACTAATGCTTTGCCGCCTGCTTCTTTGTATTTAGCACTGGCAAAATGATTATTCCGAAAATATTTTACGACGCGTACAATATGCTCTTTAATGTCAGTTATTTCCAAATCTTTGGATAATAAATGAAGTATATGGGCTGAACAACCACAGGTAATTATCTGAGAATGTGTAATTTCTTCTACATTTTTTCTCATGCGTGCCATATTTGCTGCATTATCAGTGACGAAACTTTTTACATCGCAATTATATTCATTCTTACGTGAAACAATAAGATCAGTTGTAATATCTGTCAAATATTCGGCCGTATGGGGTTGCCCTGATGTGTCAATTGTTTCGTATAAAAAATTACTACCATCTTCAGTTGTCACTGTTGCACAAATAACTGGTTCGTTATGAATATTTGACCAACCATCGATAGACATATTTACAGAAGAACCTAACAATTTATCAAAGCATTTTTTTCTTTCTTCTGTATATATTTCCTCTAACAACGTAGAAGATAAAACTTTCCTTGATGGAGGAGAATATCCTGGCCTTAATATTTGAATTGCCTTTTTTACCTCTGGATTTTCCACACACCTAAAACTACTATTAGTTGTAAAAATAGCTTTTGCAATTTGCTTATAAAGTTCACGTTTTTTTTCTGAGGACGTACGAGTTAAAAAGGAGCTCATAGAAGACATGGAACAACCTGTTTCTCCCTCTGATGTGGTTCTGGGTGAAAATAACAAATTTTCAGAACTTACGGTTGAAATTGGGAGCGTCGCAGTGTTTTTTAAATTTGTTGTATTCATACCCCTACCTATTAAAAGGAAAAAAAAACTATATAAGTAATATATTAATATTTTTCTGATAAGTTATTAAAATAAAAGGTTTACTAATTAGCTAATAATACATATACAAATTCAAACATAATTTTGTATTTTATTCAAATTTTTGTCATGATTTTCTTTAAAAGCAATTTAGTAATTTTGTAGTTACGTAAAATTTAATAAACTATTTTTTGATATTTAATTTATTCATGTACATACCGGTTGATACTGTAGAAGACGAAGGGCTATTTTCGACTTCCATGTCCTGCATCTTTTTGCATTTTGAATAATGTTCTTTAAGTCGTTGAACTACTCCCTGCATTTCTTTTTTACAAATTTTGCATATCGCTCTACTTCCAGTTTTACCCTTACTCACTTTTTCTACGTAATTATTCCAAATATTATCCTTTCTTCTACCAGCCATTTTAAATTTTAACAATTTCACTTATAAGCACTTGTCACAAGCTTTACATAACAAATGAACTAGTTCGAATGCAAGAATCTTTTAATATGAAGACATAAATTTCGTGTATGAACATGTTAACCTACCGCGGCCGCCTGAGTTTTAAACACGTATATATTATATTCGTGTTACAACTTGAGTTGAAATGTGCAATAATAAACTAAACTACTTATTTTATAAAGGTATTTTTCATATAACTGGTAAATACTAATTACTTTTATTCCATTGTGTGATATAATTAAAAAAAATTTAAAAAAAAAAAAATCAAAAAAATCATGATTAATTCAAAAAAATCAATGATTTTTGATTTTTTTAAATAAATCATGATTTTTTCCAACCCTGGTTAGAATGTTATTTGAAACCCAATTATATTAAAATACAGATGTGACCCAAATTCAGTAGAAATCCACATAATATTTTAAAGCTAGAAAATATGTATTTTGGAGGAAAAGTAACCGCACTAGTACTACAAAACGTAAATATAAGACAAGATGAGGTTCAAAATTTTAAGAAAAATGACTAGATTTCTATATTAAATTTTCACATCAATTTTATAAAATATTCCCTTTTAATGATAAATTTGTTCAGGCGTTAAACATTTATCTTTATTAAATCCAGAAAATATAAAGACAATTACATTAAATGCTCCTTGTGCATCTTACTATCCACATATTTTGGATAATATAAATGAACTCGATAGCGAATATAGAATGCTGCGCAACGTGGAGGATTTAAGTTTTGATTGTAACTTTATAGAATTTTGGAATAAAATAATCCAGTTAAAATTAGGTGATGAAAGTCAAGTATTTCCAAATTTAAGTAAATTTGTTCAACAATTACTAATATTGCCACATTCGAGTGCGGTAGTGGAAATAATTGTTAGTGTTATTTAATAATAAGTTAAATTTTGAAAATTAACCCTCTATTGCATACTGTTTCCGAACGGGAACATAAAATTTAAAAATTTTTTTTTTCTTTTCTTATGCAGTATACATTCATGGCAATCATGTTGTAACATTTGAGAACATTATATACACTTTGTCAATTGCTATTAGGTTATTCCTTCCAATTTGACCAACAAAAAAAAAAAATTACTGGAAAAAGGATAATTACAGAAACTGAGATATAAAATGTAAAATTTGAAGGAAGCAGTTTATTACCTGCTGATATATTACAGCCAAATACACCTTTACAAAATTTCCAAAAATTTTTTTTATCTGATGTTTTCCTAGAAGAGGTTGTTTATCAAACAATTTTGTATAGTACGCGAAGACGACCAAATAGACCAAAGTTCTATTGTAAGTTGAATTTGTTCATAATGTTCCCAATAGTGAACAAAACTGTAAAATAATTTTTTTTTATTTTTGGAAAAAAATTTATGTAACACACTTATTTTAAATATAATAATATTTCTTTTGTAAAAAATAATGTTTTTGAGCCATTATTTGAAAAAAATAATGATTCATGCAATAGAGGGTTAATGACAGGAGAAAAGTGTTTTTTTTTCTTATATTATTTATTATGTTTGTTTCACCAAATGTTATGACACATATGCTATTTATTATGATTAAAAAAATATGTACTATATTGCCTATTAATTATTAACCGTTTTTTAATTGTATTAATCTAAGGACTTTTAAGTAAATTATTGAACATCTGAAAACTTTTTTGAAAATTTTTAAAATTTTTACCTGGCAACACTGAATATACGATTAATTGTAACGTAGTGTGTTGTATTTTGATAGCCTGTGCTATATATTTCCAAATAAATTTGTGTTCGAATATAGGTGAGCTTTCACCCTTACAGCGGATTTCAACTACAAAGTGTCCTCGTCTCAAATTACATTAACTATTGTGAATGTGTTTTTACAAGGAGCAAAAAAGAAATTTCAAGGGTCCATTTCACGCAAATTGACTTGGTATTCGGTAAGTAATTTTTTTTCAGATATTGTAAATACAACTTACAACCATTGAAACAAACAGTTTGAGTGTCTCATAACATTTTTGTTCATTTGGTAGTTGTTTATTTTCAGTATATTTACTACTGAGTCATTAAATTACTTAGAAATACGAACTTTTGAACTTTTTGCCAGTTTGCATTTTTCAATGTTTCTTCTGTATTTTCTATATTCATTACTTTTATGTTCATGTGTGTGTTTGGATGTTATCTAATTATCTATTGCTGAGGTCAGTGAGGTAAGATAATATCTATTTCACTGACTGAGGTTAAATTTAAGTCCTGAAAATGATGCCTTGTCATCGTGAAAGCTATTTGTTTGAATGTAGATGTAGATAGAGTGTATTTCCTCTATAGTCCCCAAACCATTCATTTAGAATACATATGTTCATTAGACCTTTATTTATACGTACAGATAATATTTAATATTATCATCTGAAAATTATAATGTTCTATGTGTAGCTACTTTTACTAATTTTGAGTTATAAATGTTTAAATTTTATGTTTTTAGAGGAATTACAAAAATATGTGTTATGGCTCTTTTGTACATGTATAATGTATTAGTTAGGTATAACTGATTGTACCCTTAGTAATTGCAATTTGGCTTATTAGCCATATATATTTATATATAAAGAAAATATTAATAAATATTACATCTAGAACATTCTGACACTTTTAACTTGATTTTTTAGTTATATTGTTCTATGAGAAATGTAATTATATATTTTATAATTATTTACATATTTTATATACGATTATGAATTTAAAAAATACATAACAATGCATCTAATGACAGTTTGAGAAAAATAAATTAAAGTAAGTTTAATGTTTAAATAATACTTATTGATAAAAAAAATACAAATGTAATAATTATTTTGTGTCGTAAATCAAATTAACATAAATCGCATCAATTATTATGTAAGTGTCATTAATAATTATTATTTTGTTATTTATTTTTCTTATTTGTATTTTTTTGTATGGAACAGTTTTAGGGTCTATAAATAAAATAAAAGAAGATAGTATAAAAATATCCTTATGTACTGTAGAGAATAATAATATTCTATCCAACAAAATACTCCCATTTCAGTGGACACGGTAGAGATACAACATTATAGTTCCTAAATATTAGGAAATAAACAGACAGAACAAAAGTAATTTTCTTCCAAATAGAAATATATGATACATTAAATGTATAATGCCTAATCAGATAGAACAATATAACATCTCATTTTTTCTAAAAAGTGCAGATAGATTATAATTCTCAAGTGACGGTATTCAAAATAGTGAAATAAAATATCTATTTTAACAATAATTAGTTATACATCAAACGTAAAGAGTAGTCTGACATACATCTCTGTTCTACGGAAAACAGCTGGTCGAAGTGTTGACCTTCCAATATTCAAACCTGTATACATTCAACAAAATGCATGAAACTAATAATTAATTATTAGAAACATTATTGTGTTTTTTTTTATGTTATGGATAAAATAAAGTTAGTCTACAGCGTCAAACTTGAATAAATAATTATTTATACTATTTTAGGTTTTGCTTACCGTTTTGCATTAACAATTGGAGGTCCAAATACAGCCAATGTGGGAGACGACATAACACTGCAATGTGCTGTACTCACAAGTCCGTATTTTCCGTACTATGTGCATGGATTTCAATGGAAAATTCCTAATAAAGTAAGTATTTATTCATTAAGTTGTAATAAATTTATATTAGATAAGGGCTGTACGCCTTTATCTTGGTCGTCCGTACAACTATTTCTATTACATACAAAAGGGATCAAATTAGATCCATCGAACTACAGAGAGATAGCACTAATTAACACACTATATAAACTATTCACGAGTATAGTCTGTAATCGACTTAATTCGAGGAGAGCAGAATATATTCTAAGCGAAAATCAGGCAGGTTTTAGAAAAGATAGGGGCCGGACAGACAATATATTCGGTCGTTCGGAATGGCATATTTGTATTTGCGAATAACTAGACGAGCATGCTGCGCTATCTTTGTTGATTTCAGACGCGCGTTCGACTCTCTGAACCACTCAATGTTGGCATAAATTATACAACTCACGAATCTCCGCGAATTTTATTAGAATTCTTCAACATTTATACAAAGAGGCGAAACTTTATATTTTCTGTGTTTAGGTAGTGTCACAGTACCCTTACCTAGGCACATTAGTTTCCTCCGCTGGAAAATATAACTTACCAGCTCAGGATAACCTGACAAAAGGAAAACCTTCCACAATCACGGGTCAAAATATTCTTAGCACAAACAAGTCAAATAACTGGAATGAAAAAGTTAAGCTCTTGCAAACAACGGTTAATGCACTACGAAAAAAGGTCAAGTTAACTACTTTAAATCAATATTATTATTGAAATAAAAACAATTTCTGGATATCAGTCACAAATTACAAATTTTATTCCAACCTCTACCGGTTTCTACCCTGCTTGGGTCTTCTTCAGGAGCTACAAATGTTTTTTTCCAATTAATTACAGAACAACAGAAAAAAAATTACTTGTTTAACAATAACAATTACTTACGTGAAAGTCAAAACATTAAAAATAAATTTGTCAAAGATAAAAACATTTTAAAACAATAAATAATTAAAATCGGACATCGTACTTGGCAAAAATGGAGAAATCTTACTTAAAACTAATTAGCTACAAGGTTACACTTAATTTACATATTACACAAGTTTGACTAGAATTACATTAGTTTCATTTATTTGACTTTTAGATTTGACTTTAAAATATTATTGTAAATGGTGCTTAGATTTGAAGTATCTGTTTTTAAATTTACATTATTTTTGTCTGACATGATATATAGCATTTCTAAAGTTAATCTTTTATTTAAATTTTTTTCCGAATATAAAATTTTTGTATTTTAAAAGTCAAAATTGTGCTTCATTGTTCTACAGTGCTCAACCAATGCGCAATTTCCCACAGGTTTTTTATTATTGGTGCAATTCCTTTTATGTTCATCCATTCTAGTTTTCAGATATCTTTTAGTTTGTCCTGTATACTGTGCTTTGCAGTCCTACATGGTATTTTATAAATAACATTCGTCTTAAAATTTTATGATTTTTACTTTTTAAAGGTGTACACAGATCTCCAACAGTTTTTATTTGTTTACATGCAATTTCACAGTTTAAATGTTGTTTAAAAAGTTTTCTTAATTTTGACGTAATGCCATCTATGTATGGTAGAGAGTAATAACGTGTTGGTAAGTTAGCGTTCATTCCTTTATCAGCTGTTGTGTTGTCAATGTTATTGTTTTTGACGTGTTTGTTTTGTTTTCGTTTTATATTCATTAATTACTCCTTTTATGATTCCGTTCGGATAGTTGTTTGTTCTCAATAATTTCGTGACAGTGTTAAGCACTTCGTGCTGGTATTCTACTGAGGTTAAATTTAAAGCTCTAAAAATTAAATTTCTTGCTATATTTAGTAGTTGTGTTTTTGGATGACTTGAGTTATAATTTAGATATCGACTGCTAGCCGTTGGTTTTTTGTACCATTTAGTTTTAATGACACCATCTGTACTATGTACCAATGTCATATCTAAAAAAATAAAATTTTTAATTTGTGACTGAAATCCAGAAATTGTTTTTATTTCAATACAAATTACAGTCAAGAAGCGTACATATTATCAATATTATTATGTCAAAAAAATACTCCCAATCATATGGTTCGCTTAGAATCAGGCATTATTCATGGTGTATACTTTATTATTATTTATTCCGAAAAGTCCTTAAATAGTGGCAATTTTTTTTTTTAATACGTATCATAATAGGTACTCAAGATAATTTTACAACAGGCTAGTTCAACTAGATCAATGGTCAGGATTGAAAGCCACTACAGCGGACTTAAGCCTTTTAAACATTTGGGAAAACAGTATATTAATACGAGGGCGGTTCAATAAGTAATGCAACACATTTTTTTCCAAAACAGGAGTTGTTTTATTCCCCATTCAATTACATCATGTTATTCCCCAATCTCTTAGCTACAAAACGCTTTTTTTCAACGTAAACTCCATTCAATGCTACGGCTTTACGGCACCTTGAAATGAGGGCCTGTATGCCTGTACGGTACCATTCCACTGGTTGATGTCGGATCCAACCTCGTACTGCATCAATAACTTCTTCATTATCCGGGTACTGCGTTCCACGGATTGCGTCCTTCATTGGGCCAAACATATTGAAATCCGACGGTGCGAGATCGGGGCTGTAGGGTGGATGAGGAAGAACAGTCCACTGAAGTTTTGTTAGCTCCTCTCGGGTGCGAAGACTTGTGTGAGGTCTTGCGGGAACAGAGCTTTGAATATCCCATCTAGTGAACAATTGTGAAAGCACTACCAACAGAGATGTCAAGTTGAGCACTGAGTTGTTTGTAGGTGAACCGTCGATCTTCTCGAATGAGAGTGTTCGCACGCTCCGACATTGCAGGAGTCACATCCGATACAGACGCCATTTTAACAGTTCCGTACAGCACTATCACCAGTCGGAAATCAATGAAACTCTACGAGACGAAGCGGGAATGTTTGAAAATGTTCCACAAGAAATGTCCGGATTTTTCAACCAAAATTGGTTGAGAAAAAAAAATGAGTTGCATTACTTATTGAACTGCTCTCGTATGAACTTAATAACAATAATTACTGATAAATTTAAAAACTGTATCTTAAAAAAAGATATGAATAACACATATAAAACAAAATTTAATAATATCTATAAATACTTTAACCTAGAAGAAGACAGCTATTTAAATCTTAATGTTAATTTTGTGAAAGTTAGGACTACTACACAAATATCTAGCAAAAGAGGTTTAAAAATAATATTTTTAATTTCCAAGCATTTTAACTTTAAAATATTTATTTATACATTTTCATTTTCATATTTATCAATATGCTGCTGATTATTGGCTGCAATAATTATATCATCTACATACAAAAGAACGCATATCTTGTCTTCTCCAATAAATCTTGTGTATAAACAACAACCTGCATCTCCTCTTCTAAAACCATCATTTATTAATATTTCATTAATTTTTCCATTCCATGCACTTGCTTGTTTTAAACCATTACTCTGCTTCAATTTGCAAATATAATTTGGATTTTCTTTGTCTTCAAATCCTTTAGGATGTTTCAATATTTATTATTTATTTTATTACTGTCAGGAAGTGCTCCTTTTTATCCCTGTACTGCGACCGTTTGGTCTATTGTACCCTCTAGATTTTACTCCTCTTCAAGGAGCCCTGTCTGTTTAATGAAATCCAGGATTTTTTCGAGTCTTGTCTCTTTCAGTGTTCTAGTTTGCAGCTTTTCTGCTCCTAAAACTCTATCTCTGATAGCCACGAAAGCTTCACAGTGACATATTAAGGGTAGAGGAGTCTCGTCCTCTTCTCCACAGCCCCTACATAAAGGTTCTTGTTTTAGACCTATTGTGTTTAGGTGTTTATTGAGTCCAGTGTCTTGTTATCAGCCCTGTTAATAGTCTTACATTCTCCTTACTCATTTTGAGTAGGTTGTCTGCCCTTTTCTTGTTTGGTACATCCTGGAAGAGTTTGGCTAATCTCTGACCCGGCGATACCAACCAGTAGTTTGTATGCCATTGCGAAAGCAATGTTTTGATTTCCTCTTTGGCTGTTTCTGCTGAAATTTGTTATGGCATAAAACGTGACCAGAGGCCGTTCTGACCTCTGGGGTTATATGTATAACAAATAACCCAAACTTGGACCCAGGGGTGTGTCCTCGAGCGAGGTTTGGGCACCGGCCAGCTAAACAGTGGAGACGGGGTGGTTCGTCGTGGATGAAATAAGGGTAGTAAGTAGGGCGCCAGTCACTCATACACAGAGCCAAACGGATAAGAGACAAGCCCTCAGGAACGTGAATGCGGATAAGGCAACAACAATAGCTCAAACTTAAAATATGTATGTACTCTATATTGTACCAAAAGACGTTACAAACAATTCAGTTTGTAACGGCGAGCACGGCGGCAGTCTTGCGCGAGTTATACTGTGGCTGCCGGCCGATGGTACTTAAGCCTGAGGGGCGGTACGTCGCGAAATCGCAACAACACGGACCGCAGGTACGGCAGGATGGCGACTGTCGGCTCGTAACTCGTAAAGCCGGCAATGAAATCCTCTCCAACACGATGACCAGGAACAGGACAACACATAGACAGACGAAGACGACGAGAACAGCGAGATGACGATGAGTGTGAGATCTCGTAATGATTGGTACGGTACGATAATACGGGAGATCACACACCACGAGACCAACGGTAGATCCAAAGGATCAACGATAAATAAAAGCGAAAAATAAAGAAAATTGAAAAGCCTAAAAGAGAAAACATAATCAGCACATGGTCGACTACCCAATTCAAGATGGCTACTATGATGTATTACGCTTAAATTTGTTTTGTAATGACTCAAAATCGCAATAAAAGTGAATAAAACAATACTAATACATATTTATACTTTGTTGTTTACCTTAGTTGGAGTGCGGCTTAAAGTATTAAAAGCTTGGAAGGTTATAAGATCCAGGAATCTCATGTGAGAATATCTAATTCTCTAAATAGTGACTTATGTGTCTCAAATTCCCGAAAGGGTGCTTAAAGCCCAGTGTACGATACTTCAAATAAAAATTACTGTCTTAAGCAAACGCACAATACGTCTAGTACCTTATACGTTACTTTTACAAGAGGGTCAAATCCCAAAGTGCAGATTGCAACTGCCTTCAAAACGGTTCAAAACGGTTAATCATCTGAGTCATCACCACGGTATGAAACTAAAAGCTAAGAATAGGCTAGGGTAGTGTTCAACATTGCTGATAGGTTCTCCCGGTAGCCTATGTGACGGAAAAATAAGTTTACGCTCTAATCCAGACTCGCGCGCATGCGCTCGACTACTGAGATTTTCGCGTGACAACTGTCACGAATAATGAAAGGGAATCTAAACGGGGTCAGTAATGAAATAGGGGTACTAATATGACTATCTTCAAACTGCAGGGGTACCGAAATTGAATTAATAAGATGAAGATTGCGGAAGTTAATAACAACAAGTTGCTGATAGGATTCAGAGGTTAAATGAACTAATTAGGTTAACTAATCTGTAAACAGGTACGTAACGTTGCAAATATATGACATATTTATAAATATTAACTGGAAAGCACAGATAAATGAATGACTACGGCACGAATGAACGACGAACACGAAAGCACGAAAGTAACGAAATGACAACAGTGACGCAGGACGAAATTGACACGTAACAAATTCCAAGAGCAGGTTCTGGTCATATGAATAGTATTTTTGTCCCATCTTTTGCTAGTTGGTCAGCTTCCTGGTTTTCTTCAATGTCTGAATGCCCGGGTACCTATATTAGTTTAAGTTTGTTCCTCGCTCCCAGGGTATTTAGTCTGTGAATACAGTCTAGGACTAATCCCGATCCTATTTCACACGATCCTAATGCCTTTAGGGCGGCTTGACTGTCTGTTACTACAGAGATTCTCCTATTTTGGTAGTTCCTCTCTAATAGTAATTGTAAGCATATAGCTCAGCTTGTAATACTGTCGCATTTCTCCAGAGTCCAACCGATAGGTTGTATCTCAGTCCTTTTGCTCCATGTATTACTGCCCCAGTTCCGCTGGATGTTTTGGAGCCGTCTGTGTACATGACGATATCATCTTTTTTTACCGGATCATTTTTATGTTCCCATTCATGCCTTTCAGGAATTATCGTCCTGTAAGTTTTGACAATGGCATACGTTTTAGTTATCCGGTCATGCACCAACTATAGGATGGGCTTCTTGTCCATCTCCGTTAAAATTTTGGAGTGTGTTTCCTTGCATTTATCCTCTATAGAGTGTACTTCCATTTTGTATGCTCCACTAAGAGCCCTCGATTTCACTGCTAGGTCCAATGGGGGCAAGTTTAGTAAAGTTTCCATCGCCACTGTCGGTGTGGTTGACATAGCTCCTGTGATCCCTAGACAGCCTAGCCTTTGCACCCTGCTTAGTGAATCTTGACAGTGCTAGGTCGGTGTTCTTTGCCACCAAGCAAGACTGGCGTATTTTATTACTGGTTTGATCTTTATGGAGTAGATCCAGTTTGTAATCGCTGGTGCTAGACCCCAACTTTTCCCAAACATTCTCCTGCAGGCCCAAAGGGCTCTGATGGCTTTGTTTATTATTTTTTCCACATGTGGTCTAAATGTAAGTCTTTTATCTAGTGTTACGCCTAGATATTTTACCTCATATTTTATCATAATTTCTTTTTCGTACAGATATAACTGTTTTAGGCCGCTAAGTTTGCGTCTTCTGGTAAATGGAACAATAGTGGTTTTTGTCGTGACCACTGACAATCCCTCCTTAAAGCATCATCCTTGAACAAGGTTTCAGGCTCCCTGTATAACGTGTGATACGGTTTCCTCAAACTTTCCTGTTACTACAATGTTTATATCATCAGCATAGCCGATTGTCCTTTATCCTGCCTCATTCAATAGTCGTAGGAGTTCGTCCACCTCAAGGCACTATAGCAGGGGAGAGAGAACTCCTCCCTGCGGGCATCCTCGTGAGACTTGCACCCCCACTACCTGGTCGTTGAAAAAGGTGTATATTTGTCTTAGTTTCAGCATGTTAGAGATACATCCACACACGGTTGGATGTATTCCTCTTCTTACTGCTGCTCTATTTATGGATTCGAAGGAAGTATTGCCGAATGCTCCTTCTATGTCCAGGAATGCTCCGAGAGCAACTTCCTTATTTCTCAATGTGTATTCTGCTCGGCTAACGACTTCACATATTGCAATTTCGCACGATTTTCCTGATTGGTAGGCATATTGGTATTTGCGGTATTTGCGGAGTATCCCTAAGATGCCTTTCAATTAATCTCTCTAGTAGTTTTAAGAGGAAAGATGTTAGGCTTATTGGCCGAAATGATTTCGCTTGGGCGTATGTTTCTCGCCCTGGCTTGGGTATGAATACCACTCTCACTTGTCTCCACATTTTTGGTATATATGTTAGTACTAGACTAGCCCTTAACATAGTGCATAGAATGGGTGCCAAGTGATCTATTTCCTGCTGTAACATGTCAGGTATAATTCCGTCCATTCCAGGAGATGAATGGAAGAAATTTCTGGACTGCCCATTTAATTTTTGTTTGGCTGACCACTTCTTTGGCAAGTGTCCAATCATCCCTGGTAGCTCTTGTGTTACAGTCTACTAAGTTTTGTTGGTTTTCAGTTCCTGTTTGGTTTAGAGTTACGGAATCAGGAAAGTGGGTCTGGAGAACGAACTCCATTGTCTTCTTTTCATTTTTCGGGTACTCCCCTGACGGTTTTTTCAGAGAGCCAAGACTTGTCTCTTTGGCTTTTAGGAGGGCTCTTTGGAGTCTAGCGCTCTCTGGAGTCTTTTCAAGTTCCTGGCAGCACTTCCTCCAAGAGTTCCTTTTGGCCTTTCTAATAGCCTTGTACTCGGTTAATGCGGCTCTATAAGTATCCCAATCACCGGTTTGTTTCGCTCTGTTAAACAGTTTCCTTACGTTGGTTTTTTTGTCGGGCAAGTCCCTCGTGCCACCAGGGCACGTTTATTGAGGTTCTCTTTTCCCTTTCAGGACAACTAGCTTCAAAAGCTGTTTTTATGGCTGCACGGAATATGTTTTCTGTGAGTTCTAGTTCTGCTGGGTTTACTATCCTGCGAAGGAAGTTTTCCAGCTCATGTTGTAATTGTTCCCTGTAAAGGTTCCAATTAGTTCTCTTTGGGTCCCTGTAGGGCTTCCGAATTGATATTGTGGCGACGCAGGGCTAAAACAAGTTGTAAATTTGTTTTACGGATGACCGTGGTGCGTTGCGTTGCGTAGATATAAGTGAAGTGCAAGCGTAGATGAAGGACAGGTAGCAGAGACGTGTTGATGATACAAATATGACCAAAAAAAGCTGAATAAATGAAGAACCCAGAAACAATAAATCTATTTGTAGGTACGGACACTATTCACCTTGCAGCAGCGATCTACGAGGACTAACACAAAGGTAAAGCTCTCGTCTTGGATAGATAAGAAATTTAGGTAGGCCCACAAATGTTAAACAGGTACTCGAAGCTAAAAATCTGAGAGCTAACAACAGCAAAGTGTGAGGCAACACCGTAAATAAAGGCAAGAGTGAACGTCGAGGTGAATGTATATAAACTACGAATCTTTAAAGCGACGTAATAATCAGAAATAAAAAATATGAATAAATACAGTGTAGTAAATAATATACCAAACTCAAAGGAGTGTAAATAAGCGTGCAGCAAAAGTGGAAGTAAACTAATCAAATTACTAAAATCCAGAGTCAGTTGTGTGAATCGTTTGTTTTCATGCTGTGTATAATACCATATTTATTTCTTTAAATGTATTTTGTTGGCTAAATAAATATAGTAAGTTACAAAGTGGCGCCCAACGTGGGGCCGAAAATACAAGAAAAAGAAATTTGTGGTTTTTGACGAGTGCTGTCAAATTCAAAAGTCAACTAGAAAAATTACCGTCGCGTCGCGAGCCTTGTGTGCCGTGGAGAGACAAGTAATACTGAAGGAAAAACGTAACTGAAGTGAATATTAGTGCAGCTGCGTCCATTTGAAACTGTTGAGCTAAAACATTCGTGTTGCGCATAATACAAAAGATTGACAATGCCGCCCTAAATAGATCATAATGTAACCTTGTCAAATGAACAATTTGAAGAATTGTTAAGTCGATTAACAGTTGCTACTCGAGAACAAACCAGGTCTGAAGCAAATTCATCACCGTCTATTGTAAACATGATTGCGGGGAATTCCACAAAATGCACCTCACGGTTTGATGGTAGTGAAGCTGCTGATGTCGAAGCATTTTTAGACGCAGTTATTACGTTTAAGGATTGTGCAAACGTAAGTGATGACAACGCCCTCCGAGGATTGCCTATGCTACTTGAAGGTATAGCTGCGACATGGTGGAAAGGAATAAAAGGAACTGTCACAAATTGGGATGAAGCAATGACAGCTCTTAAAGACGCATACTCACGAAAATTACCGCCTCCGTTAATATATCGTACAATATTTGAACGTGAGCAGAAAGATAATGAACCATCTGAATTATTTGTGTGCCACATACGTGCGTTACTTTCACAACTTCCATATGTGCTGCCAAACGATGCTCAGCTTGATATAGTATACGGACTAATGAACCGCGGAATTCGGAGACGCATGACACGAAGCGAGTTCAATTCCTTTTCAACATTGTTAAATCGTGCCCGTGATATCGAAATGTCACAACGTGAAATAATTCAGAAGTCTCGAAGTGAACCAAAAGCACCAGACAAAATTGAGAAACAACGTTTTCGATGTACATTTTGCAAATATTATGGTCATTCTGAAACAGAATGTAGAAAGAAAACAAAGGATATCAACAACGAAAGTACCAGTCAGTCGAAAGCAAGAAAAGCGCAATCAACGTCATCAGCGGAAGTGACAAAACCTCAAGTTACCTGTTATGGATGTGGAACACCTGGATACATACGCAGTACCTACCCTACCTGCAAGTCTACTAGCAGCAATGATGCGTTAACGTCAAGTTCGTTCTCATTTAATTCAACAAATATGCAAATAACGCACGAGAAACATCGACCAATGGTTACAGTTACAATCAATGGAGAGCAAGGTTTAGTCTGTCTAGACACTGGCTCACGTGGAAGTATAGCTGGAGCAAAGCTACATAAAATACTCCTTGCACAAGAATGCGCGTCCATAACTAAACAAATTACAATGCAACTAGCAGATGGAGAACCAAAATGTGTCCCAGCTGAATTTTTTGATGTAGAAATTAACATCAGCAACAAAAAGGTACCCGTCACATTGATAGCCATACCAGAACGTAAGAGAAACAGCACCCTCTTGGAAGTAGATTTCATTAAAAGTGCAGGTATGATACTGGACTTAACGACGAATGAATGGTTCTTTAACGACAAGCCTGAGGAACGACAACCGTTCTTATCAGAAGAAATTAGCAATGTAGAATCCGTTAATTGCATGCATGATGAAGCATCACTTAATAAGAACAAGGAGGAATATTTAAATGAAGAAGAAGGAAAACATCTGAATGATGAACAAAGAAGACGCATAAACTTGCTACTTACTGAATACAGCGACGTTTTTGCAAAAAGTAAGAAGCCAACTTCATTTGCGGAACATGCCATTCGACTTACGGATGATACTCCGATTGCAGTACCCCCTTATCGAATGTCACCGGATAAAAAGAAGTATTTAGAAACTGAAATAGACCGAATGCTAGCAGAAGACATCATAGAAGAGAGTGATTCGCCATATGCGGCTCCAGTAGTTCTCGTCCCGAAAAAAGATGGAAAATATCGTCTGTGTGTGGACTATCGTCAACTAAACGCCGTCACCGTACCAGATCGCTACCCACTTCCACGAATAGATGATCTTCTACATACAGCTAAAGAGTCGTATTACATGTCGACACTTGACCTACAAGCTGGTTATTGGCAGGTGCCAGTTAAAAAAGAGGACCAGGACAAAACAGCATTCGTCACACCTTTTGGACATTATAAATATAAAAGGCTGCCATTTGGATTGAGGAATGCACCTTCGACATTCCAAAGGCTAATTGACCGTCTTAGATTGGGACTGAGGAATGTCCTCATTCTAGCATACTTAGATGACTTGATGATAATCTCAACAACCTTCGAAGAACATATTAGCGACCTTCAACAGGTACTTCAACGATTGCAACAATTTGGTTTAAATGCAAACCGCTCAAAATGTTCATTTGTTTGTTCCGAAGTACGATATCTTGGACATGTGTTAACACCACAAGGAATCAAGCCCGCTCCAGAGAAGATCACTGCCATATCAGAGATGACACCACCGACAAATGTGAAACAGGTACGAAGCTTCCTTCAGACTGGTTCCTGGTTTCGAAGATTTGTCCCGAATTATGCGGGAATAACAAAGCCTCTTAGTGAGCTAACAAAAAAGAACGTTGGTTGGAAATGGGGACCCGAACAGCAAAAGTCATTTGAAACAATAAAAACATTGCTTACATCTTCACCGGTCCTACGACAAGCAGATACAACAAAACCGATCGTATTGAAGACTGACGCAAGTTCCTACGCCTTGGGAGCTGTTCTACTCCAGGGGGAGCATCCTATGGAACGCCCTGTAGAATATGCCAGTAGGTTACTCACAGATGCCGAGATAAATTACAGCACGACAGAGCGCGAAGCTCTTGCTGTCGTTTGGGCTATTACGTAATTTAGATGTTATCTGGAGGGTTCTGAGGTCCGAGTTATCACCGACCATCAACCATTGAAATGGCTCATGAGCTTGAAGACGCCTTCTGGAAGATTAGCGAGATGGGCTATGATGTTACAGCCCTATGATTTGCGCATTGATTATACCCCAGGTAGAACTAATGTAGTAGCTGATACGCTGTCACGACCACCTGGTAAGAAAGAAACAATCGCAGTATGCAATATTTGTATCACTTTGCCTACAATACCTGCAGAAGAGACTAGACAAAAACAACTTGAAGATGTCGATTTGAAAGAAATTATAGACACGCTTGAAGCTATAGATAATTCTGTGGATTTCGTTAAATGGACAAACCGTGGATATATAATGAACAACGGGATCCTGTACAAATATTCACCAGAGAGGAATGAAGAGGAACCGCAACTAGTTGTTCCAAAATCCCAAATACCGGAAGTCTTGCATGAATACCATGATTCGCCCCTTGCCGGCCATTATGGTATTGAAAAAACTTATCAACGAATCGCAGATAGATTCCATTGGATAGGAATGCGAAAATGCATTCAGGACCATGTGCAGAAATGTATCGACTGTCAGCGATTTAAGGCAACAAATCTGAAACCTGCTGGGTTGCTGCAAACACCAGTTGTATCAAAACGATTCGAAACATTGTCAATCGACCTGTTTGGCCCATTACCAGCCGCTGAATCTGGTGAACGCTGGATTTTCATCATCGAAGATGTGGCCACTAAATGAATTGAGCTCTTCGTACTTGCAACTGTCACTGCCGAAAACTGTGCCAAGTGCCTAATTGATGAGTTCATTCTTAGATACGGTACACCCCGCCGTATCATAAGCGACAATGGAACACAGTTCGTCGGAGAAGTTATGCAACACGTATCGTACTGTTTAGGTTTTAAACAAGTCCTTACACCCTCCTATCACCCGGAAGCAAACCCGGTAGAACGGCGCAATAGGGACTTATAAACATAGTTAGCCATCCTTGTACAACGTGATCATACCCAATGGAAGTCGAATTTACCTTCTATTCGGTTTGCCATGAACACCACCAGAAGTGACGCAACGGGTTACACTGCCGCTTACTTGACGTATGGCCGAGAGTTACGAACTCCCGGAGATGTACAACGTGATTTGCGCGCTGTTATTAACAGTGACAATTTTCTACCCCAAATCACTCCTTATTTGCAACGAATGTCCCAAACACTGACAGCTGCACGTGAAACTCAAGAAAAACGCCAAAACGCATCTAAAGTACAAGCCGATCGTCGTCGCCGTGATGTTACGCCGTATAATACAGGTGATCAAGTATTAGTCACTATACACGCGCTTAGCAAAGCAGCGAAGTCGTACACATCGAAATTTGCCCCTAAACGAGACGGCCCATACGTGATATCAAAGCAGATGTCGCCCACTACATATCAACTAGCCAAAATAGACGATCCTCATTGCCCTATCGGAGTGTACCATGTGTCCGCACTTACGCCCTACGTACCAGGAGCCGAAAAAAATACCCCAGTACGCCCAATCCGTAAAAGAGGACGACCTCCGAAACAAATTTGTGAGCCGAAGGTTTCTAGGCCACTTCCACGACAACGAGGACGCCCGCCTAAACATTCTTCTTGTGCCTAGCCCGTGGACGGTCGCTAGACACAAAGGGGGAGGATGTATATATATATATATATATATATATATATATATATATATATATATATATATATATATATATATAAAAATTTTGTTATCTCTTCTAAACTAGTGACCGTTTAGATAAATCTGGAGTTTATAAAATCCCTTGTTCTTGTGGAGCAGCGTATGTAGGTCGGAGAGGGTACGTGAATACGTACAATCGTGGTTCGTATACGAATAAATGAATCGGATATAATAATTAGGACACCACGTAATTTTAGATAAAATAAAAATTACGAAAAATAACGCTAGCTCAAAAAAGGATGGGAAGCCAGGGATCTAGGGATAATTAAATTGGTGAGAGTTGGGTGCTTTGCAATATAAAAACCAGAATTGAGTTTAACTAATCAGAGTAATATTACGTAAAATTTCAAATTTCGGAAAAAAATTACAATCTATTATTCTACTAGAACCGAAACAGTCAGAATTATTGTTACAATAATCGTGATATCTATCAAAGACAATTGTTAAAATATTAATAAACAATACCATGAATAATCAATAATAATAATAAATATATATCTTAATATTAGCCTAGTTTTTACAGAATCAAAAAATATCACTTTCAGACAAAAATAATTACGAATAGAGAGTAACGGCCAATACTTGTGTAGAACGGCCAAATTATTGTCCGCGCTGGTACCAACCATAAGCGGCGTAACGAAAATTTTATAGAAAAATACATTCAATATTGTCTTCAGAAATAGCCTTAAATCGATACTAAGTGCAATAATTAACCCTCCAAAGAGTAAACTAAATTCGCACAATAGTACTAACAAGGGTGCGCATCACTGTAACTAGTTATCACTGTGTAATTAAAACAGTACTTAGCTGTGCGATTTTGGGGTAGCTCCGGCGTGTCGTGGATGGGCTGAGTAGGCGAGAGAAGAGCCCCAGAAGACGAGAAGATCCCCCAAGGGTAGTTGGGGTGGTGCCTTGGCTCCGGTGATGGCGACAACGAGCACCAAAAATCGGGCGATGAACGAAGAAAACGGTGAAAATCCGTAGAAATGGCGATAAGTACAAAACCCCGTAATAAACAGACTATGGGCGATAGTTAGGGTCGTGCAAAACTAAACTAGAGCGCACATTACTGAGTAAACTCACTCTCGCACACACTGTTCAATTTGCTTCAAATCCACTTGCCGAGTGACGAAAAAAATGTATATATATATATATATATATATATATATATATATATATATATATATATATATATATATATATATATATATATATATATATACACTGGGTGTCTCATTTTAATTTACCACCTGACATATATCTGTAGACCTACGTTTCAAATCGAAAAATATCCCAAGTAAAAGTTTAATGATTTGGAGGGGGACAGGTAATTATGTAAAAAAATCAACCCCCCTACACCCATGGGTGGCTGGGGTGGGGGTAACTTTGAAAAATTAAATGGGACCCCTTATTTTTTATTGTAAATTCGGACAAAGCGTAAAAAAATAAGTAAGTTTTATCTAAAAAGTTTTTTATTATTATGATAGATAGCGCTGCATTCAATTGTCTCATTTTAATTTACCACCTGGAATATCTGTAGACCTACGTTTCAAATCGAAAAATGTCCCAGGTACAAGTGTAATAATTTGCAAGGGGACATGTAATTATGTAAAAAATTCAACCCTTCCTACCCCCAGGGGAGGCTGGAATGGGGGTAACTTTGAAAAATTAAGTAGGACCCCTTTTTTATAGATTCGAAAAAAGCGTAAAAAAAAGTAAGTTTTATCTATAAAAGTTTTTTATAACTATGCCAGATGTCGCTGCAATCAATAAAATTCGTTTTATTATGTATTTCAACTATTTAATTTGGCGGGTAATCATCCATTTTCAAGGAACTGTGTTATGATGCACTTCGTTCTACGATAACTTACGAACACTGGTTCAATATTCGACACATTGTTTTGAATTCAAATTAATAAGTTTCATTTTCAATAAAACAAATTTTATTGATTGCAGCGCCATCTATCACAGTAATAAAAAAATTTTTTAGATAAAACTTACTTATTTTTTTATGCCTCGTCCGAATCTATAATAAAATATAAGGGGTCCTATTTAATTTTTCAAATTAATAATTTTACCCCATAATTAATAGGGACATAATTTTACCATTGTATTGACCATGAAATAGAAAAATTATAGAAACGCGGAACATACGTAAACATAAGGGTAATGTTTACCCATGTTTGTTATATAAAAATAATAAAAATTTCTGAATGATTTTATTTTCTGTGGTTCAAATCAATTTCAGGCTGCTTTAAATAATTTTGTCCAGCGTCTTGGTCGTAATGTAAAAAAAACTGATGAGAGCAGCACATATCCTCCCTCTTAAACAATATACAAACGGTACAACATAGAACATTAAGTTTCAAATTAAAAGTGTAGCTTATATAACTTAAAATCTTTTTTTATCATATCAAAATATACTTTAACTCCATGATCTAAATATGAAATTTAGAAATGATATTGTCATTTGAATCTGGTTTGGCCACCATATAACTTCTCGAAAATTTTAATTTCTAAACGGTACAAAATATAGAAAATCTAAAATCAAAATGAAAGCCAATACTATTCTACATTTTCTTTAATATTACAAAATTTACAGTAACTTAATTATTTACTGAGATACATAAAAAAACCTGTTAGGACTTCAAGTAAAATACCACTTACGGTTGATAAATTATTACCAAAAACTAATTATAACCTTAACATAAATATTTTAATATGTAAACTTCTTGACTGGGATTGTATTAATTGTTTTTATTTTAATAAATATTTTAAATATGAAATTCCAAGATGATACATTTATTAGATTTTGAATTATTGTGGGCAAAAACGTCTGGAGAAGGAGCTGCCGGAGATCTAGAATAGAACGAATAAGAAACGAGAGAATAAGAGAAATGGTGGGAATAGAAAACACGATAATGGACACAGTCGAAACAAAACAACTTAAATGGTTTCGAATGAAAGAGGATAGATGGCCAAATAGGATACTGACATGGGTACCCAAAAGAAGAAAGAAAAGAGGTAGACCACGAAGAAGTTGGAGAGAAGGAATTGACGACGCAATGACAGCAAGAGATCTAAAGGAAAATGTATGCCAAAACAGAAAGGAATTGCGACTGGGTGCGGAAAAGCGGCGACAGCCGTAGGAATTCCGAAGTTATATATAAAAACGTCGTCATATATATATATATATATATATATATATATATATATATATATATATATATATATATATATATATATATATATTATTACTACTTCTCCATAAAATTTATGGTTCAGATTTGATCATAATTTATTTCGCTCTAATACATCATTTTGTTCCGGTGTGTAAGCATCTGTAAATTCATGCTTAATTCCATTGTTCTTCATTTATCCTTCCATTTGTTTCGATACCTATTCTTCTTATTATTTTTAACTTCTAGTTAAATGTGTACATTCGCACATTAATTTTTTTAAATTTTTGTATTACTTTGTTTTTACGTTTCAATAAATGTATGAATGAATATCGACTAAAATCATCAGTAAATGTTAGTATATATCGATTTCTTCTTGGTGGAGATACGCTGCAGCGGACCACATAAATCTGAATGAACTAATTCAAATATTTCATTTCTTCCATTTCAGTGTATTTAGGGAAACTTTTAACCAGATTTCACATAATTCATTTTTTCTTTTCCCAACAATTTTTATGTCATCTGTCAAGGAGTTAGTTTCTAATAAATACATTGATTTAACATTACGAATCCCAAATCATCAATGTGTTTGCAATATTTAATTTATATACATTATTTTATAATATGGCTTTTGTTATGATATTTTCATTTTTGATAGTTACATTCATCCTTGTCAAAATAAACAACATATCCATTTTGTGCTAATTGTCATACAGACAATCCATCTTTTTCTGGAATATAAAGTACGTCTTTTATTTACTTACAGTTTTCATCTAGAATTTCTATCCATCCACTTCCACGACCTTTTGATTTCAATAGTGTGCCATCTGCAAATAATACATTTCGTTCACATTATAATCCAACTTGTCAAAAATTTAATACTACATGACATATGGCAAGTTGCAGCTGAATCAATGTGCCATGATTGTTTTGAAGAAGGTGTCAACTTCATACTCATATAACCAGCTCTAAAATCAAATTGCATTATTGGTAATATATCATGTTTATTTAGAAATGCCGTAGTTTGGTTGAACAAAATTTTTAAAAATAATTTTGACAAGATTGGCAAAATGCTAACTGGTCTCAAATCTTTATATTCTTTTGGATTTTGAACTTTATTGCGGAGTAATATATGTGATATTTTTCAAGCCTTTGGAAATACATTGTTAAAATTTATTAAATGTGTTACATATTTTGCAATGAAAGGAAAAACGTTAAGTAACATTTTTAACGGAAAACCATCGGAAGCAACTGCATTTGATTTCAAGTTTAGAAAACGTACTTGCAGCTTACAAGCATAATAGATAAAACAGGAAAATCATTAAACACAGAGGAAGAAATAATAAGCAGATGGAGAGAATATTTTATGGAGCTTCTAATAGAAAATACTAATGAAAATAGCAACACAGAACAAGAAAATGTACATATAAATGTAAGAAACACACATCAACGACAACAAATAATACACGTAACAGAAGAAGAACTGTCAGAAGCCTTGAGTAAATTAAAAATAGGTAAGCACCAGGACACGACAAAATTACACCGGAATTGATGAAGTACATGGGAAAGAAAGGGGGGAAAATACTATTGAAATTATTTAATAAAGTTCTGGAAGAGCAAATCACTCCGGAAGACTGGCAAACAGGCATCATAGTGCCAATATATAAAAAAGGATGCAACAAGGACTGCAACAATTATAGAAGGATTACGTTATTAAGCATCCCAGGGAAGATATTTGCATGCATTTTAGAAGGAAGAGTTACAGTACAAACGGCACCATCACTAGAGGAAACACAGTGTGGATTCCGACCTAATAGAGGAGTGCAGGACCATATATTTACAATAAAACTGTTAATAGAGAAAGCAAGATTAGTAGATAAAGAAGTACATTGTGGCTTTATAGATCTAGAAAAGGCTTTTGACAAGGTTCAGAGAGAAAAAATGTGGAAATGCCTGGAAAATAGAGGAGTAGACACAACGACAACCGAAAACATCAAAAGTCTATATACAGTAAGTAAAAATTATGTAAGAACAAGAAACAACACGTCACACTCCTTTAATACTAAACTGGGACTCAGACAGGGATGCATACTAAGTCCGATGCTCTTTTCGATTTATATAGACGAAGCGTTAAAAAAAATCAAACCGCAATTACGAACCTATAAGGTAGGAAAATGGAAAATGAAAAATATAGAGATTAGAGAAGTAAGCTACGCCAATGACATGATGCTCATTGCAGCAAATGAAAAAGATCTACAACACAACATCAATGTAATAAATGAAGAATTTAAGAAATGGAATATGATAATAAACATAAACAAAACTAAAAAGGAAAAACACATAACATAAGTATAGCAGGAAATTGAGCAAGTAAGAATTTTTAAGTATCTGGGAGTAAAAATCAACGAAACGGGTAGGCTAGATGAGGAAATATTAGAAAGAGTGGGATCAACAGGCAGAATTTTCAATGCTCTAAAGAAAAAGTTACGGGCAAAAAAGGAAATTCCAAAGCAGACAAAAATTACGGTATTTAAAAAATTATCACACCAATTTTAACATACGGTAGCGAATCATGAACAATGAATGAAAAACAACAATGTAAATTAAGAAATATTGAAATGCGATTCCTCCGAAAAATAAAAGGATAACCCAGACAAGATAGAATCAGGAACGAAGTATACAGAGAGAAACTCAACACAAAACCGATAAATACCACCATATAAGAAAACCAACTGAGATGGCTAGGACACGTCTATGAATGGACGAAAACAGACTACCTAAGCAAGTATTCGAAACTAGACCACAGGAAAAAAGGCAAAGGGGAAGACCGATAACGACGTGGAAAGCACAAATAAAATAAAATGAAATAAGTGGAAAAACAGCGGATCGCCGGGAATGGAGGGAAATTTGTAGAAGAAACCCAGAACAGCAGACAACCTAATACCGTCGCCGGCCTTACACGGAAAGGTAGAAATGCGAAGGATTGAGTAAGTAAGTAACTTGCAGCTCAACACTAGTTACTAGGTGTAATTTGAATTTTTTTTTTTTATGTTAGGATCATTATTTGTTTTATGGAAGTTACATAAATTACTAAGATTATTATTTTCGATTACATTTTGCAATTATTTACAACCTGCGGATTTCATAAATAATCTTGTAAATTATTGGTATTTGTCTTAGTAAATTAAATGCATTTAATGTTTTCCACAAATCTTTACTATCTTTGCAAGTATATAAATTACTTAAGTATACTTTTTTATTACATCTAATTAAATTAGTTATTTTGTTGTTAGAACTTTATACTGTTTAAAATAATCTACATTTTTAGTCTGTTTAAAAAATATGTGACATTCATCACGCGTTTTAATTAAATATTTTATTTCGGATGTGGCCCATGGGGTGTATGTTTTTCTTATCCTTATTACTTAAATTATCATTAAGAAAAGCGAGTTTAGATTTCACATCTGGTTATTGATACACGTAATATCGGTTCATGAAGTAAAGATCATTACATAGACCAGCGAAATTAATATTATTAATATTTCTGTATAAAACAACATCTGATGTATATTTAAATTTATCCATATTCAAAGCACAGTAAACCAGTAAAGTTCTGAAAGTCTAATTTCAACTGTAACTTCATTTACCGTTTCTGTATTTGAGTATATTATCAAATCAATGAAAGTTGAACTAGTACTAGTACCCCTTGTGGGCTCGTTATTGATGATAGATAAATTATAAGACTCCAACATAGTGTACATAAGAGCTGTACTATTTTAATTTCTATCAAGCATATTTATATTAAAATCACTTGCCAATAACACCTCATCATTTTCAGGAATAATTAGACAATGAATTATCCAATAGATTGACTGCTTCATATGTTTCCTTAAGGAGATCTGTAGCAACACAAATAGCAATCCTTTCGTTATTTTACCCTAAAATGAACCCAAAGATTTGCGAAATTATCTATCCGTGAATCAGAACATGATATTTCTCTAAAATCCAGAGTATTTTTAATGTAAAATGCCACCCCTCCATCGCAGCTAATTGTCTATTTTATTAGCATTTGGTAATGTTTCAGAAATAGATAGAATCCCATAATTAATTTTGGATACATTATCACACAATAAATTATATCCAGTGATTATTATGGATAATAATAGTAACGAAGTCATAGTATTAGTAGTAATATTCCACAGACCAACAAGAAGAAATCTGAATGCTAGCTACTGAGTACTGTAATTTGTTATTCTTCTAATTGTACTAATCATTCTTTGATAATAAACACAATTACACTGTTAGAACTATGGTCTGTGGATAAGTTATCATTAAATTTTCTGTTAGTTGGAGCACTTGTGTATCACACTTGTACAAATTTTTGAGAGTGATTTTCCGAACACTTGGAGCAAATGGTAGATGTACAATTTTTAGAGAAATGGCCAAATTTGTTACTTTTATAGCAACGAATTAAGATGAAAGTTTCACTAGGTGGGTCGAAAAAAATAAATTTGAGACGGCTAGTGAAAAAATTAAAGTTTTTTTGATTCTATGAAGGGAGAGTGACGTGGTTTTGATTATGCGTTCACACCCAGCCAGCGCAAAGGCCTAAAAATGGCCATATTTTGTGTTTTTCATATTCCATCGACTAGACCATATTATTCACGTTAAATGTTTATGCAGTTTTTTCATACACATTTTACTCCTGGGACCTTAAGCTTTAAGCTTAATATATGGGGATCATCTTTCGATGATAAGAAAGCTGAATTTTTGCCCACTGAAAGTATCGATTTTTTGCCTTAAATCGGTGAGACGCTTATTAAAATGATACATGGGTTACAACTGGCTTCTAAACTCTTCCTTATATAAATTTAGAATTTACGATTTACTGTAAGCACGTGAAGTTGACTTTCGACTTAAGTAAATCTTCCTTTTTCAGGTCTGCTTAATAACTTTTTGGCTTAAAACGCAAAACGCATACTGTAGTGATACATGGGTTACAATTGGCTTGTAAACCACTCTTCGTACGAATTTAGCATACACGTAATTGTTTCTGAATACTCAGTACCACGAAAAGTCAATTTAAAGTATTTAGTTAACAGGTTCTTTGAAATTAAATTTTCTCAATATTTTTAATTTTGACTTATTGCCCTCATTTAAATTATTTTGATTTATTAATTTAGTAACTAATTCTTCTTCATATTTAAATAAACTTTTATCAAAACCATAAACAATTATTTTTGGATTTTTCTTTTCCAGTATATTAGACGAAATATTCTTATCAAGTATCTCGTTCTTGTCAATAATTTGCTTGATTTCATCGGAAGACAAATTATTGTCACAATTTATTATAACTGGAAATGTAACTTGGGAATATTCCCAATGGGAATATTCCTTCGGGAGGGAATTTATATGGGAATATTTAAATTTCCGTTTCTTGGAAATTTATTTTTGTTGCAGTTTTACTATCAATACATGTTGTGAAATGCTTGTGTGATGGAAAATCTGCTGTGGGCAAGTACTGCAATACAGTATATAAGGTTGTAAATGCTACAAAAATGTTAAAGCATATTGAAAAATGTATTTAGTGCCCCGTTGAAGAGCAAAACTATATTAACGCTCAATCAGATCAAAAAATATTTAGCAAAATCAACAGCTACACCATCGCCCCAGAGTTCTACAATGGTAATTCCCTTAACATCTGATCAACATAAAATTGAAATATCTACTTCTGATTCGATGTCAAAATTAGTTCAAAATATACCTCGTTCTTCACGCTCACACATCAACTGTAAACTAGTGCGTGACATGTATCTATATTTTTTTCATAAACATATAAATGATGCTAGCCCAAGCAATTTTTGAGATGGGTGGAGTAACATACGAAATGAGAGTATTTTAAACACCTAAGCCAGATTTTGTAGACTTTATTAATACGAAAACTAATCATCATACCGGTAAATATTTGCAAACGCAATAGATAAAATATTAACTAAATATGGCCTTAATTTTTTTTTTATTATTGGGACCAACGCATGTAAAAAAAAAATCATTTAAACTTTTGAAAGAACGCTATCTTTATCTCATCCCTCTTGGATATTTTGCCCACATTTCGCATTTGTTGTATAACAATACATTAAAATGCAGTACTATGTCCAAATTCTTAAGAAACGTAGTTGAGGATCTCACATACTTAATGCTCTTTTTGTCAAAATAAATGAAGAGAAAAATTGAAAAACTTCATTAAAATTGCCACATATAACTATATGGGGAAGCTATTTTCAATGTTTAGAAAGTATATTAAAAGCGAAGTAAACGAAGAAGCTGCATCAATTTTGGGACGAGAAATAAAAACACTACTATTAGAAGATATTTTTTGGGAAAGGGCCGAGAAGGTAATAGCAGTATTAATGCCTATATGTTCATGGACTACAAAGTCAGAGGCATGGGCGTAGACTTATTAAGATCTTGTCGGGGGCATGGGGCAAAATAGGGCAATGGGAAAAGTATAAATGATTTTGTATTATTTTATTACGTAAGCAAAAATAAATATCATTCAATATAAATATGCCGAGTATAAAAACGAAATGTGGAGTATAGGGATTTAAATGCTATTTTTTATATTGCTGTAAATTTTTTTACAGAAAAATTATAAATACAAAGTTGTTCACAATTTCAAAATGCATGCAATAAAGCCCCTTTAGTTAGGTACCTTAATGTTAGTATTTCACGATGCATCAATCAAATTCAAATCAAAAGAAAATTATTGTTAGACTGCCGTAGAAAATTTAACAAAAACGAAAAATATTTGACATTTCATAACAGTTTTAGGGTCATTAATTTTTTTCATTTCCTGTTTTACACGACGCAATTTATTGGTCAAGTTTTCTTGTAAATAAATTGCCAAGAACAAAAATATTGTAATTCATTTTACACACATCAATTATTCCGGCAATTTATTGTGACAATATCAGTAGTACTAATACGATATCAGCTGTCACCTATAGTACTAATATTTTTTTTTCAAGCTATACGTACAAAAATGACAAACTAACCAAAACATAAACAAATTTGAATAAAATTCTCTGAAAAAAATTGTCGAAAAATAGAACATGTTCCAATTCATCAATTAATTGACCAATTTGTTGTTGAAGAAAAAATTGCCGCAAAGTCTCGTAATATACACAACAATAAATTGACAAAAAAACTTCGCCAATAACGGAAAGAAATGAACTGATATTCGACATTATATCATTACAATCCTACGTAATTTCTACAGAAAATAATACAACACTGTAATAAATAAATCTAATCTGTTTTTGAAATGTCAAATATTTGAAACCTCCGTAGCACTTATTAAAGTACGCTTATCCCTAGACCAAGAATTAAGTAATTTCGATAAAAATGAACGGAATGTGCCAATTTAGTATTTCTTGTGTAGAATTGAATTGTTTATTTTAAACAAATTGAGATACCATAATAATCTCAAATATTGCGTTATATATTTTTTCATTGTCGAAGGAAGTTTTATATATTTGCCCCCTACAGAATGATTCATTGGGGGCACGTGCCCCCATGCCACCTACAACTCTACGCCTATGGTCAGAGGGAGACAATCCATTGATACATAAAGCACGCCATGCATTTTTTTGAAGTAAGCAGTAGTTTATTAATTGCGATACCACAATCACCCCTGACAAAAATAGAAGTTCTGTTAAAAAAAACTAGAAGGTTTAGAAGAGAGTTTGAAATTGGAGGAATTCATCTAGCGGCTGCACATTTATATCCTAGGTCTCACGGTTATAATCTAAGAGCTGAAGGGCAACTTGATACCGAAGAAGAAGATAAGTAGAGAAAAGGAATGAACGAATTATATTTTACAATACTGCTATGTAGTTGTGTTCTTATAAAATAAAATAATTTTTCTGTATATATATATATATATATATATAAATATATATATATATATATATATATATATATATATATATATATATATATATATATTTCTTTCCACATTTCCGTATACAGTTACAATTCTTGGCATTAGTATCGAGCCATCTCTAAGTGGCAATTCGCACGTTTTACACATCAGCCACAAACTGTCAGGTGTCCTGTTTTTACTCAGAAGACTAAAGACACTAGTTGATTTAACAACTCTCAGCACTGTTTATTTCTCTTTGTTCCACTCTATTATGGAGTATGGAATCTTGTTTTGGGGTAGCTCCTCAAATTCGGTAAAAATTTTTAGGCTCCAAAAGAGAGCAGTCAGAACAATATCAGGACTAGGATACAATGACCACTGCAGACAATCATTTATCAATTTAGAAATCATGACTCTTCCTTCACTGTTCATAATGAGTACTCTAATTGAAATCCATAGTAACAAACCTCTTTTAATTACCAATGGTGATATCCACTCTTACCAGACAAGATCAGCAAATCTGCTTCGCAAGCCAAAATACAAATTACAAATTTCAAATAAAAATTCGTTAAATCTCGATCTCTATAATTGTCTTCCAAACACGATAAAGGAATTAAATACTAAAAAATTTAAAAACTGCATTAAAAAAATATTAATACACAAGGCTTTTTATACAATTGAAGAGTTTCTGTCTTGTGAGCTTGACACTGTTTGTTGACATGCGAATCTGCTATGTCCCTGTTTTTGGTATATCATTTACCTGTAAAACTATTGTATTTTTGATACTTTGTTACTTGTATATTACTTTACTTTACTATTGTTGACCTGCTAAAAACATCCATTGTAATTAGCCAAATAAATAAATAAATAAATAAATATACTATGCGTGTACCTTCGTCAGAAAAATAGATCTCATAATAAATAAACAAAACGTAACTACACACAGGTAACTAAGAAATAATAAATATTTTATTACCTTACAAAATAATTTTATGAAATTATTTAAAAATAAAATATAAAGATTTGAAATGATGTATTCTGATCTAGATAATTGTTTAAAAAAATAATTAATTGTATAGATATTGTCGTAGCATATTTTGCCATTAAAAACTGTTTTAAATCATGATCTGTTTCTTATATAAACTATTGCTTATTCCATTTACGAAAGCTTGTAACAATAAAACTTACAATTATGAGAGAGAATTCTTTTTTTTTTTGAGTTTGACATATAATTTTTTTTATATGTACTGTCAACGAGGCTAGACGTGCTTCTGTGTGCTCCGGCAATTTTAGCGTTTTATCGAAGTTTAAAAGTTTTTTAGTAGTTCGTGTTATTATTGTCCGGTACAAGATGCTGACCCGCGATGACAAAGATACGATCAAAGAAATGATTTGTCAATCTATGTTAAATTTAACTTCCAACAAGGATTTTATTTCTGTCATCGTAAAAGAAGTAACGAGTGCCGTGGCTCAAGTATATGAAGAGAAGTTGAAAATACTAAGTAATCAGTTAAATAAAGTGAAAGAAGAAAATAGTGAATTAAAAAGAGCATGTAGGAGTGCGGAAAAGGGAGTGGACGACTTAGAACAGTACACGCGGAGAAATAATATTCGCATCTTCGGGCTCTCTGAATCTCGGGATGAAAACATTGATGAGCGTGTGGTGAAACTCTGTTGTGATCAGCTTAAGGTGAACATTACTACTGACGATATTGACCGATGTCATCGAATCGGAAAATTCAGTAAGGGTGTCAACCGCGCAGTTATCGTTAAATTTGTTAGTTATCGATCGCGCAGCAAAGTATTCGCCAAGAAACGAGAGCTGAAGAACACAGGCATCACCATAAGAGAAGAAACGAGAGCTGAAGAACACAGGCATCACCATAAGGTGAAGCTGGCCCTCCTGAAATGTTATCAAATGATTTTCGTTCCAATTACTTATCGAACATCTTGTCTCTTAATGGAATGCACCAAATAATTTAACAGTACACTAGACCATCGTCTAAAACACTCATTGATATAATTTCCCTATCTGATAAAAATATTTGTAGCGATTCTGGTATCTTAGATACTAGCAATATCTCTGACCATAACTGTGTTTTTTGTGTACTAAACTTTCCAAAAACTTGTGTTCCCTGTAAAACAATTACGTATAGAGATTTCAAAAATTTTTGCCCAGAAATGTTTTTTGCTGATTGTGCCTTGGTTGATTGGAATTATGTTTTTGCGCTTGATAACATAAATGACAAAGTAGAGTTTCTTAATAGTAATATAATTGTATTATTTGATAAACATGCGCCTCTAAAAACTGTTAGTATAACTAAACAATACTGCCCCTGGATCACCCCCGTAATTCGGATAATGCAGAAAAAGAGGGACAAAGCCTTGATTAGTTATAAAAAACATAAATCTGAATCTAAACTGGAATATTACAGACAATTAAGAAACTTAACTACGGCGGCTATTCGTAGAGAAAAACAAGCTTTTTTAGAATATAATATTAATAATACTGCAAATTCTGATCAACTTTGGAACAATCTGAAACGTATAGGAATTAAGGATGAGTTTGTTAAACATATTCCTGAAACTTTGTCAAATCCTCAAGATTATGGAAATTATTTGCTCAATAAGGTAGGTACTGCTAATATAAACTCTGACGTCTTAAATTATTATCATAATAACAAAAGTAGGGAAGGTATAAATGATGTCTTTTCATTCGAGTGTGTAGATAAAGATAAAATTGAACATATTATAAACAAATTGAAATCAAACGCACTTGGCGTCGATGGAATATCATTAAATATGATCCGTATTATTTTACCAGCGATAATAGATTACATCACACATATTGTAAACACAAGCTTAAAAGAATGTGTGGTACCAGAGACTTGGAAAGTGGCAGTTGTTAAACCAATAGCTAAAAACAAACATTTAAATTCATTTGATGATTTGCGACCAATAAGCATACTACCAACCTTGTCGAAAGTACTTGAAAGAATTTGTTGTGATCAAATACGGACTTTTGTAGATAAAAATATGATACTACCAACCACTCAATCGGGATTTAGAAGTGGTCACAGTACTAACACTGCTCTATTAAATATCGTGGATTCTTTACTTACGAATTATGACAACTCTCTAATTACTGTTTTGATACAGATAGATTTTTCAAGGGCTTTCGACATGGTTGACCATAGTTTATTACTAACGAAATTAAAATATTATAATTTCAGTGATGCTGCTTTAAATTGGTGCACTAGCTATTTTGAAAGTAGATATTTTCATGTTGATATGACTTCTAATAAAACTCCACTATTTTCCAACCCCTTCTGCCTTAAGCGTGGTGTACCGCAGGGATCTATCCTAGGGCCCTTATTCTTTTTAATCTATATCGCAGACATGCCATCTGTTCTTAATTATTGTACATCACATTCTTACGCCGATGACACACAACTGTTAGCTACAATTAATCGCTCTGAAACCAATTATATGAGCACAGTAATTAATAAAGATTTGAATAATTTAGTTCTGTGGATTTACAATAACGGTCTAAAGATAAATGCTGACAAATCGTCAATGCTTGTAGTGGGTACAAATGAAACACCTGCTATCGTACTTGACGGTCATCAACTTGAACGCAGTACTGCAATAAAAAGCTTAGGTATGCATATTGACGAAGATTTAAATTTTAGAATGCACTTACTTAAGAAACTGACAGCAGCCAGAATGAAACTTCGTCATTTGTACCAGTTTCGTGCTATACTTTCCACACGGCTGAAATTACGTCTTGTTAATTCTCTCGTACTACCCATTTTTGATTATTGTGCTTGTGTATATGTGCCGAATTTAAATAATAGTGATAAACAAAAAATTACTTTGTTTCAAAATTCATGTTTGAGATATGTATATGGTGTACGTAAATACGATCATATTTCTAGATATCGCACTTTAGCTAATATGAATTATATTGATGATCGTGTCAAAATATTCTATCTTTGTCTTATACACGGAATAAGATCAACTGGAGTGCCTTTGTACTTAAAAGATAAACTTATTTTTAAGCAGAATAAGTATAGTCTGCGCGAAAAAGATTTATATGTAGTGCCTGCTTTTAGGAAAAGTAAATTTAAAAACTCATTTTCATATCTTGCACCATCACTATACAACAATGTTCCTGAAGAATTGAAATCTTTATCCGCTATCTCTTTCAAAAATCATATTAAAACTTTGTTTACTTTGTTGTGATTCATGTACAGAATTGTTCAGAAATTATGCCCCATAACCCCTCCACAGATACCGAAACCGAATGAAAAATCGACCTACGTTGTCGCTGGTCGAATGAGAAAGATAAACGATACGAAATGAAGGACAGATATATAATCTTTCTTTTACCTGAGTCAGGTAAACACCTCGTAGAGATTAAAAATTTTCTCGCTTTTGATGTTACAATATTTGGCAAAATGCAAGTGAATGTTAAATGCGAACACAAGTTCGATGAGACATCCAAACTTCTTGAAATCTAATAATATTAATATTGTAATGTAAATATCATCAAATATTTATGACTTATAACAAAATATTTATCAATATACATACAAATAAAAATATTATTAAAAAAATTTAATAACAATTATATATATATATATATATATATATATATATATATATATATATATATATATATATTTCGATATTCGAACTTTTATCTTGTCAATAAATAAATTAGGGGAGAAAAATGTTTTGCATAAAAGTTGAAGAGATTAAAAATTTACACCTAAATTAGAGAACAAATTTCATTTCACTTCTTTGATAAAGGCTAAAAATACCATCAAAAATATCAAAAATGGAAATGTCCACTTCCTTACTTTGCTTATGAAAAACGTTAAATATTTGCTTGAATTTAATTCCATTTCTATGGTTATTCATTATTAAAACTGTAAAATGCCTAGGTTCGGCTTGTATTTTTTTAATAATTGAAATATTTTTTTATATATCTCGGTCCCGGGACGTGTAAAAAGTATCATTTCATATGGTAAACGTTAAATATTATACAGTTTGTGCAGAAGTGTTCAATTTATTTATCGCAGTAACGGTATAACCATAATTGCGGTAAAACCGTAAACACGTCGCGAATTGTTTTTTGAATATATTGTTAATACCACAATGTAACATGGAAACAAACATTTAAGTCTCCGCTTAATATTTAATGTTGGAAGATCTAAAGGAATTAGTAAACTTCTCGGTCATTTTAAAATCGTTTGACAGTATTATTTTGCGAACATGAAATCTTTTGAGCGCAGCAAACAAAGAAAGTTAATACATTCTAAAATATCAAAATATTAACACCATTTTAAGAGGATTAGTGTAACCAATATTCAATAGTCATTTGGCGGCATTAACTTTAAAGTGGTCGAAGTAACTGCTTTTGTTTGGAAAGGGTGAAATTTCCAAACTGAAAATAATGACATTTACTTACCCCACTTTGTTTTTACGTTCGCGAACTAGGTATAAATATGTTACATTGCATTTAATTTTCATTATTGGTTCAGTTCTTGAGCAATTAGAATATTTTGTGTTGTGATGGCGAAAATTACAATGGAGAAGAGAGGAAGAATAATTGCTCTATGGCAAGCAGGGTGGAATTTCAGCGATATTGCAGAAAATCTTCAGATTGATGTAAGTATTTTTTACATTTATAAAATTTGTCCCTATTTGTATTCAATAGTTTATTTCAATAAAGGCCGGTTTCTCCATCTACGAACAAACTCCAGACAAACTATTTAACGAACAAATGAAAAATATCATTTGATAATTAATTAATTTATTTAACAAATAAATAACCCTAAATCTGTCTTATGAAATATCAAATGTTTTTCGTTTTATTTATTGACGACACTTTTTGTGATATTTATTTTTAAACTTGTATGGCATATTTTTTGTATATATTGACGACACTTTTTGTGATATTTATTTTTGAACTTGTATGGCATATTTTTTGTATATATTGACGACACTTTTTGTGATATTTATTTTTGAACTTGTATGGCATATTTTTTGTATATATTGACGACACTTTTTGTGATATTTATTTTTGAACTTGTATGGCATATTTTTTGTATATATTGACGACACTTTTTGTGATATTTATTTTTGAACTTGTATGATATATTTATTGTATCTATTGACGACACTTTTTGTGATATTTATTCTTGAACTTGCATGATATATTTTTTGTATATATTGACAATACTTTTGTGATATTTATTTTTAAACTTGCATGGCATATTTTTTGTATATATTGACGACACTTTTTGTAATATTTATTTTTAAACTTGCATGGCATATTTTTTGTATATATTGACGACACTTTTTGTGATATTTATTTTTAAACTTGTATGATATATTTGTTGAATATATTGACGGAACTTTTTGTGATATTTATTTTTGAACTTGTATGATATATTTATTGTATCTATTGACGACACTTTTTGTGATATTTATTCTTGAACTTGCATGATATATTTTTTGTATATATTGACAATACTTTTTTGATATTTATTTTTAAACTTGCATGGCATATTTTTTTGTATATATTGACGACACTTTTTGTGATATTTATTTTTGAACTTGTATGATATATATTAATTGTAATTATAAACACTTTGTGATAATTATTTTTAAACTTATATGATATATTTGTTGTATTTATTGACGACACTTTTTGTGATATTTATTTTTAAACTTGCATGATACTTGTATATATTAATATATTTGATGATTAAATTTTAAATGGCCGTGTTACAATTTTCCTAATAACTATTAATTATAATTTGATGTGTAATATTTAGGTAACCAACTGTATTTTATGCCTCTTTTAATTCTTTTATATTTATACTTTTACTGTGAAGTGAATATGTAAAAATTTAAAGCAATATCAAAAAATAGCATTGAAATTCCTTTATTTTATATTGGTGACACGGTTACAAATAATTTCTTTGTAGCTAATTGATTCAGATTTTAACCATTAATATTGTTAGTTATCAGATAATTTGAATTTAATATGTAGTAGAAGGTTTTTGTTTTATTTCTGCTGAAAATGATATTAATTTTCAACATGGGTCGCAGAGTTCAAGAAGTTACTTTTGCCAAATATTGTAATATCAGAATATCTACGAGGTGTTTACCTGACTCAGGTAAAAGAAAGATTATATATCTGTCCTTCATTTCGTATCGTTTATCTTTCTCATTCGACCAGCGACAACGTAGGTCGATTTTTCATTCGGTTTCGGTATCTGTGGAGGGGTTATGGGGCATAATTTCTGAACAATTCTGTACCTACTTGTCTTATATTTTGGGATGATTTCACTGTTTATATTTATATATACTTATATACAAAAAACTGTTGATAGTTGTAATGTTTTGATCATATCATGTATTGATCTGTTTTGATTTATATACCTGTATATCTTATATTTTGAGGATAATTTCATTGTTTATATTTTATATATATAAAAACAGTTGACAGTTGTAATGTTTTGTTCATATCTGTATTGGTTAGGTGGAAGACCAGCCCTCGGCTGAACCTCGCCATTGTCATTATGAGACAATAAAGTTCTTTATTATTATTATTATTATTATTATTATTATTATTATTATTATTATTATTCATGATTTAAGATTGGTCTCTTCGATGAAGATTATAGGTAAATATCCTACTACATGTACAAATTGATGGGGGGGGGGGGGCAAATACAGTCTTTGCCCCTTCAGTCAAATTTACGGGGATGTGCAACTGCCCCCTCTGTCCCATTATTCCTACGCTCCTGAGCGTGCAACTATGTCTAGAATTCTGGCCTGAGCATCACAAACTACCTACAAGTAAACGAGTTCGTAAACGTAGACACATTACAAATATGATGATATGCTGTTTAATAGGTTGTGGGTATTGACTTGATTGTGAGCCTCGAGATCATTTGTTTTGTTCCCAACTGTCAAATTAAAATTAAATATTTTTACAATTGAGCTGATCCAATGCTCACAAAATCACATGCGTGCAAATCTACTTGAACATTTAATGAAAAAAATAATTTTCGTTAATATATAAAGGAGGATACTGCCCCGGATTTTTTTAAATGTGAGCACAGTCAATCGCATCTGTAATATTTGGCATATTTGCAGCATTATAAAATTGTTGCTTAATTCTAAATAATTGTTCTCTCTCATTTCTCGGAAAAAATATATGCTGATCTATTAAAGATGAAATCGCTCTAGTGACTCTGTGCGCAATTCGCGATATTGTCGCTTGTGAAAAACCATGCAAGTGAGCTGAAATAAATAATTCATAATCATATTTTTGATCCTATTAATTATGTTTTAATATCAAAGTAAAAAATTTATGAGAAACTTAATTAGTTAATGTTAGACGTGCATTTTAGTTGTGCTAGTAGCTATCTACTAGCAAAACATTCCGCTTTATTAATATGAATTCATAATACTGACATTGAAAAGTCCTATGTCACACCTATGGCAGATGAACTTTTTTCGCTGAAAGTTCTGCAAAAGGGTGTGTCATTGGACATACACAGCTGGTTTTCGGTCAGCTAATGGAAAATTTGTGCATTTATTATTTTGTTGTTCATTTAGGCTAGTAGTTCCTTTTTTGAAGAAGAAGAAAATTTGTCTTATAATTGATAATTTTATACAAAACAATACCTGATTCGCTTTGGTATTTTCCCTTGGCTAAATAACTAATCGTACTTAAAACTTGAATTTCTATATTCACTGATCGTCCCTATCTTCCACCAGTGTTACCACCTTCTAATATTGGACGAACACTTTCAATTAGTGTCCGTATTTTATCTTTTTTAAATCTGCATACATGATTGATATTTAATTATATGAACTACAAATTTCAGGTCTTATATTTACCTGTAAATTTTTAAAATAATTTTTAACCTATAATAATTATTTATAATTAATGAAAAAGGTATCAACAATTATACTTACATGAAATTTACACGATGAATTATAATTACTATAACGTTGGCCACTTCAAACTTCAATATCTATTTTTAGAACGGAGTAAAAACAACTGCTAAACGTGGGTACACGAAGGTTTAAATTTTGAATTGGATTTAGACCTGGACTAACGGTAAACTACCTCTATGAATAGGGTGCGCTACCAGTTTTATCTTGTCCCAAGATAGTACCGTACCAAAAGTCAATTTCTATCAAGTAACAAGTGTTTAGTACCTACGTGTATTGGTCCCATTTATCACATATAATAATCAATTTGTTAAAAAAAAAACTCTAACAGCTATTGAAATGTATTTAATACCATACATTTGATCGCGTGGCACGAATGACAAGTATAGTGCTGGTGCAGGCGAGAGTGGACGGTGAGCGCTGCTCTTTATTTTGTTTTAAGTTTTATGAACTTTATCTTAGTTTATTTCCATAATTATCATTTTTGGTACATTAAGTTAAATATTGTTTGTGGATTGTTAATGTTCGTTTAATTTTTCTAAAGATTATAAGATCCATAACCTGTTATTTGAATGTTTAGATTAATTGTAAATTATGAAAAATTCCAATTCTGAAAATGCTTTTTACACAAATATGTCAATAATTTGCGTCTAATTATTTAATTTATTTTTTCAGAGAAACACAATGATTACCGTCTATCAGCCACTTAAATTAAAGGGTTCCATACTTCTGAATGCGACGATAACAATAAAAAATATATCTGTAGGAAATGAAGGACACTACAGTGCTAAATTTTACAACTACAAGGACTCAAAATATTTATTTGTGAACGGTAAGTTACGCCCAACTGAAACGAAATAAAAATAGAGCTATCAACTTAATAAATAAAGGTTTCAGTGTTATATGGTTTTTAAAATGGCGTTATTTAAACTGATCTCAAACAATTTTTAAGATGAACTATACGTTGTAAAATTTTCAACAGTTAACACTACGACCAATATTCTTCATTCGTCTCCATAGAATTACCATAATTCCTTGGCCTGGACAAATATCTTTTATTATTACAGAGAAGCGAAAATCGGGCTTATAAAAACAAATAAATATTTTAAATAGAAATATGTATACAAAAATAAATACTATTGATTTATAAAAGATATACCAAGTGAACAAACATATTTAATTCACGTGGTATATACTATATTTTATTCAATTTTGACGGAATAATAATTATTAATTATTATTAAATTCACTTTTGACGTTTTGACAAATTAAGAAGACTAATCAATTAGGAGTCTGTGTATGACAATCGACAAAATGAAAATGTCAGATGAAGATTGTGTTGAAAGTGATGTTTTCGTTCTTGAAACTATTTTAAATGTCTATGAAAAAGAATACATGCAGTTTTCTGAGTGGTGAAATATGAAAAAGACAAGAGTAGTAGACGAAAGTATAATATTAGCTTATATTTTCTAGCGGTCTAAAAATGTGAAATCTTACAGTGAGTGATTTTAATAGTTATTTACTTTACAAGTTTGCTAAAATATCTCTCGTGGGCAATTCCACTTTGCTCATTGTGAAGTATAACAAAAAATCTGTTTATTTACTAGTGAATTAATAGTTATTTACAGTTGTTGTTATGGAGATAATGACAGTTGAAAACGTCAAAATTAAATAAAAATATATATTTTATTGTATTAACGCATAGGTAACATACTATATTAGATATTGCAATAACTTATGTTTTAAGTTATCTTTATATTTAAATTAATTAATTAATATGAATTATCTCTCTCTGAATGAAAGTTAATATTTACATTATATTCCCAAAAATACTGAACAACATGAAAGATTGCTTACAGATAATTATCGTCATAAACTACTAATAAAAATAATCTCCTAATTTAAAAGTTGCCAAATTAGTGCAAAATTTATCATTTGATTAATATCAGCATGGGGTAAATAGCTCCGCGGTAACGCAGCGGACTGTGTATCGTTAGATCCTTAGTTCAAATCACACTGCCGACAGTTACCAATTTAAATTTACCCCTGTGGTTCCCTCTTCACTAACATCTTTGGGGGCTATGATTTGACGGCTGGTAACCGCACTTCATACGAAATAATATATCACTTACCGCGATCTGCGTAAGCAGAGTGCCACACCCATAATAGGTAAAAGGCGTGATGATATATTTATTTATTTATTTCAGCATAAGGAGATAAATAATTACACAACAAAAATATGTAAAACAATTCAATTAAGCTTTAAATTTTAGTAGACGGAGCTGACAGTTGACGAAAGTTTGGAGAGTCGGAGAGAGAGAATTAAATTGATGAAGATTTCTTGAACGGTTTCTGATACTTATATTTGTTTGTTTATTGATAAGTCCAGCCTTCAACACTCTTAACATATTGTAACGTTCGTGAATTTTAAACGTTTTTATTTAAACGAAAAGAAATATTATTAATAACAAATACACTGCTCAAAAATAAAATCGAGCCACTTTGCCGAACCAAGGAAATGACTGTATTTAAAATGTGCGGCATTTCTTTCAGGGACATGTTAACTAATATCTGGAAATTCGCTCTGGAGATACATTCTTCCTCTACGTTCTCCAAATATCTCGAAGAGATTCGCTCCCCCGACCCCCTGAAAAATCGCTTTATGTGATGTCATGTCTGACCAATGAAAAATCTCAAAGTTTGAAAGCTTGTAGCTCCAAAAATGCCTGTCTTAAGAGGGTTGTTCAACTCGATTGTCACAAAGCCCTGTCAATTTCCTTTTCAGAGATAAAAATTTCGTCCTCATCGGTGAAGAATTGAGTGAGGTATCGCGTTTCAAAGGAACATACACACATCCACATATCCAAAAATACTCATCCACACGCACGCTCCCGCAGCCATACACACGCACAAAAGAAAGAAATGCACATGCAAATGCACACATGCACATGCAAATGCACGCATGCACATTCACACACACACACACACATGCACACGCATTTACGCATACACGCATCGTATCCGATGATTTTTCGAAAAAAGCCCTAAAACAGGGGTTCCTTTGAAACGCGATACCTCACTCAATTCTTCACCGATGAGGTCGAAATTTTCAGCTCTGAAAAGGAAATTGATATGGCTTTGTGACCATCGAGTCGAACAACCTCCTTAAGGCAGGATTTTTTGGAACTACAAGCCTTCAAACTTTGAGATTTTTCATTGCTCAGACATGACATCACATAAAGCAATTTTTCAGTGGGTCAGGGGGAGCGAATCTCTTCGGGATTTTTGGAGAACGTAGAGGAGGAATGTATCTCCAGATTTTGGTTAACATGTCCCTGAAAGAAATGCCCCACATTTTAAATAGAGTAATTTTCTTGGTTCGGCCAAGTGGCTCGATTTTTTTTTTTTGAGCAGTGCAATAAATAATTATTATATTAAAAAGTAAAAGTTAATTAACACTAGGTATATAATACTAAAATAACGAATACAAAAAAAACTTATACACTAACACTTATCACTACTATTGTACCACCCCTAAACGAGGGTACATTTTAAAAGAGTGGGTCCTGTCGAGACTGGGAGTCAGCAACAAATAAAAACGACTGAATTTCGTCGACTAACTTACATATTCTTTATTGAACGATGAACGTACTCTACAACTGACTTTACTGTGTACTCTCTACTGAATACTGCCTACCCTACTGTCTTACATCCTAATATTTATATGTGTTACTACAAATTCTACATCAACAAAATAAGTGCTAACTAAATAATATTACTCAAACAATGTAACCTAATTACTCAATAATTAATAATTCTGTCAACGCTAAGTCAGCAAACATGACATATATTACCAGTTTAAATTTAGACAATTACTTACACATGCATTTTTAATTATTACACTATCGAGTATTGAACTCTCTCTACATGCTGACATTACTTATTATGTTATTAAATTTTGGAATCTCTGTGTGGTGACTTAGCGTTTACATACCTCCCTTTTTTAGAAAATTTGCTTCCGCATGGAGCACAATTTTATACATAAAAAAACACATATTAAAAACTAATACCACAATATAAAATAAATAACATAAATATTAATACCTAAATATCACTAAAACCAAAACACTTCACGAAAGTTTATTAACAATGTTCATCTCCACAAAATTGTCCATATAAACACCACCACCTTCTAAAGTTTATATTGTGATGCACAATTTTCTTCGGCACATGCTTTCTCCCTGGATTTGTGTAATGTTGACCTTGAATTGGTTGGTTGCGCTTCGATTTTTTGTTCTGCTTATCTGACTTTTTGGAAAAGTTCACTTTCTTCGGATTTGTACGATGCTTGGCTGTAACTTTAATTATTTTCCACACTTTGAACTCTTTTTTCTTCTTTTTCATCTTCTGACTTTTGCTGTTGCTGCCCTTGGAATCTCTGATGATCCGCTGAACCTGGTCTTGGCTAACTTTTATCGCTACATCTTCTTTGATTTGACTTCTCTCGATTGGTGTGCCCTCTATCGCACTCTCCTCCATTTTAAAATCTTCAATTATTACTTCCTTCACTTCAGCCTCTTCTGCCTCGGAGTCCTCCGCTCCTTTTCCGCAGAATTCGTCTCTGATAAGGATACTAACGATTGGTGCCCTCTCTAACGCACCCTCAGCTTTAAAATCTTCTAATATTTCTTCCTCCAATTCAACCTCTTCTGCTTCGGAGTCCACCGCTCCTTTCTCGCAGAATTCTTCTTTGGCAATCTCTTGTGGTTCCTGTTGTTTTTCTTTCTGTTCTGCACAAGTGCAGCAATCCCGTTTTGGGAACAGACAACTAACACACTCGTGAATTACCTCAGTAGCGCTTTCAGGTTCTGTTTCGTGTTCATCTTCCGTATTTTCTGATACAGCAACTTCAATTTTATCTGTTTGTTCTTTAGTTCTTTTGCAAACGCAGTAGTTTTTCTTGGGCATCCGACATCCGAAACATCTTAAAACGCCTTCAGGGGTTGGGAAGCCGCCAAGATGTTCACAAATTCTATATGTTTCTTCCTCCTGACCTAATAAATGGGCTCTTGCTAATTTGCTAAACCAGCATTTTATTGTCTCTTTTTCTATATCGAATGGTTCTTCTATTTTTCTTTCTTGTTCGTCCGGGTAATTTTGTTGATTTTCATACATCGTAGCACGGTGATTCTCTTCATATCTTCGGTAGCGCTCGTGTTCTTCGTAGCCTCTCCTTTGATTGATAACTTGTTGCCAACACTGCCTGGCGTAATGGTTTCCGCCACAATTGTAACATTGTACGCGTCTTCTCTCATTATGATGGAATCTTCTCTGACCGTACATCTTTCTTCTTGCGTCTTCTACAATTTATCGGCCACAACTCTCGACTTCAACAATCTTCGTAGCATGCTGACTCCCGCGAGCAACCAATACAGTGTGTAAAGGCCACTCTGGTCTGACACATGAACCCAAAACCGCTGCCACCATTATGTACCACCCCTAAACGAGGGTACATTTTAAAAGAGTGGGTCCTGTCGAGACTGGGAGTCAGCAACAAATAAAAACGACTGAATTTCGTCGACTAACTTACATATTCTTTATTGAACGATGAACGTACTCTACAACTGACTTTACTGTGTACTCTCTACTGAATACTGCCTACCCTACTGTCTTACATCCTAATATTTATATGTGTTACTACAAATTCTACATCAACAAAATAAGTGCTAACTAAATAATATTACTCAAACAATGTAACCTAATTACTCAATAATTAATAATTCTGTCAACGCTAAGTCAGCAAACATGACATATATTACCAGTTTAAATTTAGACAATTACTTACACATGCATTTTTAATTATTACACTATCGAGTATTGAACTCTCTCTACATGCTGACATTACTTATTATGTTATTAAATTTTGGAATCTCTGTGTGGTGACTTAGCGTTTACACTATAAACAAACACTAATATTTATATAAACTAGCCGAGCGATATTTATTTATGACGATATATTTATATTCAGACCAAGCGGTATATCTATGTTCACATATTCTTCATAGTAGCTCGGGAGTCAACTGACTGACTCAGTCTGAGTCAATTAACTGACTGCCTGACGGCTGCCGGTGATTCGCTTTTTTATATTCCACATTCCTTGTTTCTAGAAGGGCCTGGAACAATCTCTATTCTGGTGCTAGCGGACTAGTTGAAACTAGTCACCGCTACGTCTATTTTTAAATGGCGGCGTAAGCCGACAAGATTCAACTTGTCGGTACCGTGTCCGTTATAATATGATCCTTTTTCTTAATATGTTAATACATTTGTTGTTCTCTGCTGCAATATAAATATATAAGTTTAAAATATTTAAATTTTTTATTAAGTTTAGAATTTCATACATCATACAAATAAATAACTCATTTTCGAATCCCGCTGATGAGCATGGCTGTTCACATAAATCATACACATTTGAACATATTATCATATGCCTTGAAATGGAACAATATTTGGGAAATCCAGATGTTGAATTTTATTTAAACTCAATCACAAGCAAACGACATTTTTTTGAGTAGGTTCTGACAGTATTCTTTAAAATTTCTTAGCAGCATTTGTTGGAGAGAGTCAGGGGGGCACTTTAAACTTGACTATTATCAATAATATCATCTATTGTTGATGAAGAATTTGATGATTCCGCAACCTTATACGGAACAGCATTTATGTTTAATTTTTGGTTTCCCTCGAAGATATTCCTTTCCACAGACTTGAAAGTATTGAAAGTAGGAAATTGGTTTTCTTAGTAATTGTTGACGATTAATAGCCATTTTTCTTGCTAAGATATATTTTCGTGAATATAATGTAAGAAAGATTTTCCATTTTCGCATCCACAAACGAGGCAACAGTACTATAAAAAAATAAATGTTTATGTTCTATGTACGACATGTTATATTTAACTTACTACTATTAAATTACTTACCATTATAATGAATGATTCAAATATTTTTGCGCGCACCACAAAATTCAAAGTTGGGATGCGCAGTGACAAAAAGAAACAAATGCGCTTGTCGTCATGTAGTGAATTAAATAGCCTTCTATATATCTATGATGTTAATAGTGTTAAGGGGACGCGTACAGATGGCAGGGGTATCACATAATAAATAATAATTCCTATCTCCTAGCCTTGTGCGTTGTTACGAATAGTGTTGCGCAATGAAGATGAAATTTAAGTTGACACTACTAATTGTCACACTACCAAATTGATTAAAATTTCTTACATCAAATTTTGAATTTTTATGTAATAGATTCAAATTTTGCTTACTAATACAATTCTATAATTGAATTCATATTTTGCTGGGTTCTTATAAGTTATAACAGCAATAAATATTTCAATAAAATGTGTAGAGGAGATTATGGTTCATCATGTATCCCTACGATCAATTGTCGTTTATTTTTAATAAACAAAAACAACGCTTGTTTGTTTGTCATTAGGGTAATATGTAATTATTTTATGTAATAATAATAATTGGCAAATACATATACAAAGTTCAAATGGTACAGCAAACCAAAATATAATTCGTGTCTACTTTTTAGAGCATAAAAGTGATGCCTGGCTGGAACCTAACTCTAGTGCTTTGGCTGATCATTTTAATAATAAAAACCATAGAATAAATTATGCACATGTTAAAATAGTTGATATTGAACGAAACTTGTCCAAAAGGTCATTTCTTGAGATGGTTCACATTTAGGACATTAGTAATACGATGAATAAAAGGACTGTTTTAGATAGTCTGAGCAATATATATTGTTATTTATTTTTAAAAAGTCTGTTATAAAAACCTGCACTGCTCACAATAGTCCATAATTATTTTAATCTATTCTCTTTTTTTACTGTTGTCTTATTTTTGCTATAAATTTAAATTACTAATAATTTTTCTAGTTGCTCTAGCATTTATATTCTGGATATTTAAATCAAGTTTTCCAAAAATTATTATTTATGTTATTTGTCAATTTTTAATTTATTTTGACATTTTATTAAAATAATTATTCTAATTATTTCATATCATAAGTTTTAAATTCTAATACAACGTACATAACTTTTAGCAAAAACATCAAACATAAGCATAATGAATATACTATTGTTACTCTAGCTTGGTTAATGTTACTGATTAATATTATTTTCCACAGACAAGAAAACAAAAAACTATTGTTCTCCTTGGATACACGACCCTTCAAATGGCGGCGAAGTTCAAGTGAACGCTGGAGAAAACACAACACTGCGGTGCTCCGGCTCCCGGCCTGTCACGTGGAGACCCAAGGATGAGGTATGTCTCCTTCGGATGTGGGACTTGGAATATAGTTGGTGCAGGTACACATGGCACAGGTTCGGAATATATGTAGAATCGATGTTTCACTTACTATGTTCTTATGGTAACGGCCACGGAATCCAAAGTAATTGTTTTTTTTACCAGATTTCAAAACCGTTGTTAATTGAAAAACAATAATTTTTACACTTGAGAATAGGCTCTCCAACCACCTTAAAATTTAGCATATTTGGAACAAATTTTCAATAATACGCTTGAAAACAATGTCAAAAAATAAAACAATTTATTTTAAAAATAAATATTACGCCTGCATGTAATCAATTATTAAAAGTCCGTCCATTTCAAATGTGACGTCTTAATGACGAATGTCAGGTAGAGATTGCGCGCGCATAATCTTGGCGTTGATTGTTGTGATCTGTCAGTCAGCTGTCAGTTGTGTTATTGTGGTTGAAATCTTTAAATTATGGTTATAAAGTATTGCTTTGTGCCAAGTTATGAAAACAACAGCAACAAGGATTCAAAAGTATGAATCAAATACCAAACAATTCACAACGTACAGTTGTCATGTATCAACTTGTTCAAAAGTTAAATTGAATAGTTGTGCAATTCTACACGGGAGGCGCAGGCGGCGCTTTTCTGTCATACGTCACTATGTCGTCACACGGTTCAATATAGAATCTTAAGTAATTAATTACTGGCTTAATTATAATACAATATTAATGAAAATACGTAGAATATTCATATATTAACTTCTATTTTCGAAAAATAAAATATTAAAAAAATTTTGGATGAAGAGCCTATTGACATTATTTTTTTCAAAACTAATTGTTTTGTTTTGCAAATGTTAATAGCCACATTCTATTTACAATAAAAATGTTTAAAATTGATAAATTCCCACGACTAGTTTTTAACCAATCATAATGCAAAACACTTGAAAATTCAACCAATAGGAACAGTTTTATACTGATAAAACCCCGTTGCCCGGATAACGGGAGTTTTTCCGGAGTTTTACCGCGGTAAAACCCCGTTGCCCTGGTTACACCGATAAAACTCCCGCTACCAAGGAGATAAATAATTGTTACTGTCAATCACTGTCAGTGTGACAGTTAATTAATATTTCAAGTTACATTTTGTTTTGACTTTGGAATTTATCTCATCAAATACCACTCGACATCTCTGATTTTCTCAGATAAATTTTTATTTTTAAGCACTCATTTTCTTTGCTTTTAAGCAAAACCACTCAAGCAAACTGACATTAGGTAAAACCCCTTCTCCTTCGGAGTCGGGATTTACCATGCAGTTTGATTACGTGGTTGTTGCTAAGCAAAAAAAATTCGTGCAAAAATAAACATTTATCGATAAAATCAGGTGGTCTTGTGATATTACCCTTGATAAAATTTGTAATTACATATTTTTAACAGTTGCACGAAAAATTGTGTCCTTGTCCGCGAAATCCTTTATCGCCCTCGAGATTATCCAGGCTCGGCCGCAAGCGGCCTCTGCGACAATTTTACTTTCGGCACGCTAAAGAATTATTTCGCGGCCTTGGTATACAAATAACTCTTGTTCCGCATATAATTGCTAACATCTTTATTTAGAAACATTTTTTAGCAGCTGGTTCCACTTTTGAAACAAATTGCATTAATAGTTGTGTGGCCACTAACATTCGTCATTACATTATCTTTCTGATATATATTGTAAACCTATAGTTGGTAACAGTGTAAATGCGATTTAATATTGAATGTTTAATTAATAAAAAAGGCAGAGAGTCGCAGAGAGTCGCAGTCAGTACAGCAAACGAGTCGTGTCGAATTTATTGTACACCTGTCTCCACGTCCGTCTCCTCTACGGGTACACAACACTTTCCTCGTTCGTAAGTTGTTGAGCACACGGACACTTACCCATCCATTCATTCACACAGTCGTTCTCGAAAAATATGTATTCCACAAAATTACGGAATCCTGGATGATTTTTTTAATAATGCCTATAATTTCTTATACACTGTATACGAAGGTAATGAAATGCATAATATTATGTGTTATGCGGATTAAACACAAACATATCCGAAATGTGCATAATTGTCCATTCCTTTTAGAGCTACCATTTGTTGCGCCACTAAATTAGTAGGATACAATTATGAATAAAATAAATTTCATTTAATTGAATTGTGTACAAGCTTTTTAAAGTATTAGAAACTTGAGACGTAGATAGCGTCAACGCAAAAAACAAAAGAAGTAATCACGACGTAGATGCGTTTGTCACTTTACTCACCCTGAGATCGGCTGGTGTGCGGCCGCTTGCTTTTGACAGTGGAGAAGGGGTTGGTTCTTAACAATGATAAAAAAACTACAAAGGGATAAATATGGCGCAAAGTAATTTTTGTCGCAAAAATTACGAAAACGATAATAGGTAGTAATAGCTAATTTTTTTCCTTACCTACCGTAATATCAAGGTGCGTGAAAACGTCAAAAGGAATGTTTTGCAAAAATAAATTATCAATAATTAAAATTGACCCGTTTACTGACGTCAATAAAAATAAATAGAAAAAAGAATCCAATAGTTCGATGACGCGGAGGAGCCCGTAGCCCGATTGACAATTATACGACGCACGGTTGGCCAAAAATGGACGCAGGCGAGTTACAGCCAGATGGTCGGGGTAAGAATCGTCCGTGACAAAAAAAAAATCAAATTTACAATTAAATAAATTATTAGTTTTGATGTAAATTATAATAATAATGGAAAAGATATAATAAAATAACTATGAAAATAATTTACTCCAAGACAATCTTGGTATCAATAACAATGCCAATCTTCAATCGATGTTTTCAGCGCAACAGGTATTACAACATATATAAATAAAATTTAGAAAATTAGCCAAAGATCCTGTGGCGGCTGGTACCAGGAATGATGGAATTGGGACAGTAGTTGACCGGATTGCAGAGTGGACCGTGGCGGACGAACGGCGACACATCGGTGAAAATGTCCAAAAGGATGACTTGTGGAAGCAAACAAATGAATCCTCCGTCGAGATAGACTCCTTCTAACATCAAAATGTCCCCAACGAAACACGTGAGATTCGCGGGACACCACTCAAAACTATCGAAGCGAGTCACAATTTTATTCCGGTGCTAAATAATCCGCGTACAGCTTAACCGCTTAGGGTTATAGAAAAGCTCTCAGAAAACGTATTAACTTCCACGTGTTAAAGAATGATATAGCACGCCGCGACAACAACTGTCTTTCTCCAAGACCACCGAATGAATGAAACAAAAACGGAAATTTATTAATTATCCAAATTCCTCCCAAAATCTATCGGTGGAAGAAAGGAAAAAACAACGTAACGAGAGAGAAAGAGATACATTTTTTGAAGTGACATAGGGGCAATTAGGATTAGGAAACTCCGAAAAATAATTAAACAAGAAATGCAAAATCAACCATGTATTTAATACGGAAAATAAATATCCTTAGTTTGAATTTAAATTAATTTTAAATATTATTGTGAATAATCAAACAAACAAAATGATGCTGCAGTGTGAACCTAGCTTTACTAAGCGATTCGCGCTACCTGCAAGCTAACGACAAAACAATAAACTATTTTTAATTAACAAACGTCAACAAATTGAACATCTACAAGGATAAGGAAAAAAATTTAGAAAACAAAATGATGAAATTGAATCAATAAATTCAAACGATAAAGGTAACAAGGTAAATACAACTCTAAATTTTAAATAAAAGCAACATAATTAAGTTATAGCAAGTTAATTCTGTTTTTAGGTTATTGTGGAAGAAAAACCTGAGAAATAGGATAAAAGGCTAACACGAACAAAATTAGAACGTAACAAACTATTTCAAAATTATTAATTTCTTATATGTAGTATAGCAATTATAAAAAGTTGACGACGAGATGTTTACAGAAATGTATATCTTGAGGGTCTCTTAATCAGTTTTTTATGCCATTGGCTCTTGTTGCCTATATGTGTAATAATTCCTGAAGCTAGCTGTAACTTCTACTTCATGACATGGGTTCGGTGAACTTAAATTTGAAATTTAAAAAGTAATTAGTATATAAACTTATTTATTTTTTCTTCAAGCCTATTATAATAAAAAATATTATGCTACTGAATAACCAGCATAGAAGTTAATCATAATGTTTCTGAGTACAATTAAAAATATGATGTTACTGAGTGCAATTATGTAAATATAATTGTGCGGGGCATAGTTGCTTCATATACCACTGGTCACTGGTGGCAGTACCTATAAGGGCAGCTGTGACGAGTAACAGTTGTGTCGCAATTGGTTTTATCATATTTTATACACCAGAGCCCATCGGCTTCCACAAAAAGACTTACTTCAACTCCTCGTGACATAATATACTATAACACACTGTAAACAAAATAATTTCATTTATTTATTCATACCCTATTTATTCCCGCTATCTAAGAGTATAATACCCTCTTCCCGGCCGCCTGATTTTACTACTGTATAAATAGTCTAGAACAGGCCAGAAGCTTGGAGAAACGGTACTGCGTCGTGATTGGGTGTGACGTCATTGTGATAGGTTGAGGCAGAGCCGTACTCGTTACATAGTCACGAATCTACATATCTTTAAGTTTCATGACAGTGTGGAGACCTAAACTGCAAAAATATAACATGGGGATGCAGGACAAATAATCCAAACGGTGTAAAATTGTACCAACTGTCCTCGCAGATAGGAATATATATATATATATATATATATATATATATATATATATATATATATATATATATATATATATAGAGGATAGTAAAATTCTTGGGAAACGGTCAGGGCAGAGTATACAGTTGTTTTATTACTTAATTTTATTTCAAAGAATTCCACTCTGCCCTGACCGTTTCCCAAGAATTTTACTATCCTCTATAATATTCACGGTCAAAAACAAAACCTTTCTATATATATATATATATATATATATATATATATATATATATATATATATATATATATATATATATATATATATAACGTGGTTGGTTTTATGGTTTCTGTGAATGTAATGAGGACAGGAAGGTGATCGGAGTCTAGTTCGCTAATTACTTTTTGTGTAATTGGTATGGAGAAGGTTTTGGTTAATACTATATCTAAGATATCTGGTTCGTGATCTGATCGGTATGGAATGTATGTTGATTCTGAAGGAGATTGTATATATATATATATATATATATATATATATATATATATATATATATATATATATATATATATATATGTGAGAGCGAAGATTTTAAAGGATGGAGTCAATCAAGTAATTCCAGCGCTCATAAGATTTTGAAAAAGACCGTCAGCCAATTAGAGGCAATGGGAAAAACAGTAGTATCTAGGCAATGAAAAAATCGAAAGAATAATAATAAAAACGTCAGATTATGTATTTTGAATATAATTTATAAAAGTGTATTTATTTTGTTATTAAATAACATTACTCACTTTAATCTTTGTTAATTCCTGTAATTTGATCCCACATTTTTTGGGGGCTCGTCCGGGATAAAACAGGAAAAAATATCAACAAAGATAGTTAACGCTTGGAGCCGACAGCTGTTGAAGATTGTGTCATCAGAGATTGCACAAAAGTTGATTGTGTATCGTCTAAGTTGAAGTTGATTTGACGCAAATAGGAAAGTTTTCAGAATGTCGGGCTCCGAGAAAAATGAAAATACAATAAACCAAGACGCCGAAGACTCGCAAGATGAAGAAAACAAGATAAATATAAAATCTGAGGACGACAATAGGGATAAGAAATGTAGATTAAACAAAACAGTGAGTAATAAGAGCAAAAAGTTGTTAAATAAAGAAGAAATGACAGATAAAATAAAGAAAGATAGAAGATTTGTCAAGTTAAATGCTGAAAATTATGACAGTGATGACGAATCGGACTACGAAGAATCTGGAAGCGATGGAGATGATACTGAAGAAGAGAGCGACGAAGAAGAGAAATTCTATATACGTAACCAAAGGAGACATAAGTCACGTCGCGAACGGAAGAAAAATTCAGAGACTGCTAAATTTACGATTAAGGACGTAGAAGACAGCATCGCACATTTCTCGGGGGATGACGCGTTACCGGTAAAAAAGTGGATCAGCGAATTTGAAGATATGGCAACAATACTTCAGTGGAGTGATCTACAAAAACTCATATATGGAAAACGAATGCTTCAGGGATCCGCGAAAAAATTTGTGACATATGAGACTGGCATCACAAAATGGACAATATTAAAAAAACGATTACTGAACGAGTTTAAGTCAGAGGTAAATAGTGCCATAGTACATTCCCGTCTTGTAAAGCGTAAGCGGAAGTTGGATGAAAGTGGACGTCAATACGTATACGCCATGCAGGAAATTGCGAGTCAAGGGTACATTGAGGACGAAGCGTTAATTCAATATATAATAGATGGCATTCAAGATGATGAAATGAATAAAACTATTCTATATGGGGCTTCAACACTTAAAAAACTCAAAGAGAAACTGGAAATTTACGATCGCATGAGAGAACGGTCGAATTTGAAGAAACCATTTAAGAAGGATACAACAAAAGACACGAAAGGAACAATCTCGAAGACGAAATTTCAAAAACATTGTTTTAACTGCGGCTCGGTGGAACACAGCGTAGATCAGTGTCCCAACAAATACAAAGGACCTAAATGCTTCCGGTGTAACGAATATGGACACATCTCTTTAAATTGCCCCGGATCTTTTACGAAAATTGAAAAGAAGCATAATGTTGCATGCATTTCGAGTATGGTGAATCGATCGGTACAGATTGAGATTAACGGAGTAAAATGTGGCGCTTTAATAGACAACGGAAGTGACGTGAACTTGATTTCTCAACAGACATATATTAAAATCGGAAGTCCAAAATTAAATTCAACGGTGCACGTGCTGAAAGGTCTGGGTGGAACCGAAGTAAATCCAATCGGAGTATTTCAAACCGACATTATCTTGAACAACAGATTATACTGCACGAAGATGTATGTCGTCCCAGCCAGTGCAGTATTGTATCCGGTAATTATAGGATACGAGTTTTTGAGGCATATTGAAATTACCATCCGAAGAGGCATAATAGATATCAAGCACTTGTCAACAGATGATCAAACATCACAAAAGGGGAACAACGAAAAGAATTATGAAAATAAGTCTGCAGAAACGGAGGAAAGTTGTGCAGTTGCCGAACTTCGAAACGTCAATTGCATTGCTATTAACGAAGTGTATCTGGTTGAACCATTTAAGAATCACAGTACGAATTTAATCACTTCATGCAAGCCAAAAACACAGATGAATACAAAAGTGCAAACAAAGACCAGATTAATATCAGATAAACTGATTTATCAGAAGCCAAGTCGTCTAGCACCAAAAGAAAAGAATATCATGGATAAACAGAAAGTCTTACAACTTTATGATGAAAATCGAGATCAATTACGTACAATTGTCAAAGAAAATATTTTTAAAATTCAAGATAAGAATCGACGAGCTCATAACAAAAAGTGTAAGTCAGCTACGCAGTATCATGAGGGAGATTTAAATGCCATTAAAAAGACTCAATTTGGACCTGGACAAAAAGTAACTCCAAAATTTATTGGACCATATGAAGTTATAAAAGTTAAAGGTAACGAACGCTACGAGGTAGTCAAAGTTGGCGAAGGAGAAGGACCTCGGCAGACAACATCTGCTGCAGATTATATGAAATCGTATCCCTCAGGGTCTGAGGTCATGTCAGGAGAGGCCGAATGTGAGAGCGAAGATTTTAAAGGATGGAGTCAATCAAGTAATTCCAGCGCTCATAAGATTTTGAAAAAGACCGTCAGCCAATTAGAGGCAATGGAAAAAACAGTAGTATCTAGGCAATGAAAAAATCGAAAGAATAATAATAAAAACGTCAGATTATGTATTTTGAATATAATTTATAAAAGTGTATTTATTTTGTTATTAAATAACATTACTCACTTTAATCTTTGTTAATTCCTGTAATTTGATCCCACATATATAAGTTAAGTAACCGTACTTTAGGTTCGCTTAAAAAAATTTATTTGTTTATTACAACGAAGGTAGATTCATTTAACAGATGTTTATTGTTCAATGCTTACAGTATAACTGACTACAATTTTCTTATTCTAATCTTATATACTACAGATAACATATGTAACAAGAGTATCTGGGAGACTGCTGGCGTCAGCGGGTCCCACTGGATGTGGTCATCTAACTCCTCCCTCCTTAAAATTGAGCGTCACCGGGTAAGTTCAGCTGGGGTCGCTCAGGATGGGTTGAACAGCTGGGCTGAAGTTCTATGTCCTGGTTCGAAGTTCTTGTAGGTTTCTTTGGATTTTGGAATTTTTTCCTGAGGAAAATAACAAGCAAAACAATAGCAATGATTAACAAGATAACATATAATGTTGCTATCGAGTAATCTGTAGCGTCGGCGGCGTTGTAGTCTTCGACGTCTTCAAACTTGTTAATTGGTAGTTTGAGATCTTGAATGTTGTTCAGTTCAACGGTCATTTTTGGTATTTGGTCTTCGGTTAGTTGGAATTTGTAATCTTCTAATATTATTGGCTTTCCAAATGTTCCTTCTCTAAAATTTAGGTTTTGATTTCTAAATTTTATTTGACAATCATCTTCTTTAATGAGGAATATTCCTTGCAGTCTTCTAATTTCATCGCCGCGTTCGCATGATGCATGGAGGGTTTCTTGAATTGGAAATACAATGAGAAATTGGTTTATTTCTTCAATGGTTTCTACATGGTTTCTTTTCAAAGTGATCTTCGTATATTGACAGTTCTTGTTATCGTTATGTAAGATGATGCTCTTTTCACAGGATTTGTCGTCTACTTCCTCTATCTTGTTTGGGCAATGATAAATAGTTCCTTTAGTACATATGGCGTTTAGAGATTTAATTTCATCATCAGAAGATCTTAAAAAGTATTCTTTATTTGGAACAACAGTCACAAATTCAATATCATGTTTACTTGGGACAGGTATAAGACGATATAATTCAAAGTCTATATCATAATTAATTGGAATTTCTAAAAAGTAAGTAATTTTATCTGAATATAATTTACAATTTACTGTAATTAATTTTTCAATTTCGGGTATATTTTCGAATGTCGGTTCTAAGGGGAAACTATTTTTATAATTTTTATAAATCCTATTTAATTCAAAATGGAGATCATTTATTTTTATAATACTTGGGTGCATCACGTGTAATTTACAAAAAGTTAGCGAGTTTTCAATATCTTGCAATATAGATAATAGTATGTTAAACAGAGTATTTAACTGACCGTAAATGTCAAGGATACTGAACTTAATTAAATTAGGGGTTCCGTCAACAATAATACGCAACAACTGCTCTATTTTTACTTTTAATTCTAATTCATTATGTTTAATTGTTTCAATAGTTTTATTAAATTTATCAACTAATTGATGGTTAAAAGAATATTGCTTCTTTAATTGTTCATTTAATTTATATTGATTATGTTCTAAATGGGCTAATATTTTCTTATATCGTTTTTCATCTTCAGCATCTAAATTTCCAGTAATTGATTTTATTATGGATCCTAAGCCATCTATTAAACCTCGTTTTTGTCTAAACTTCTCATTATTAATAAATAAATGACTAATTTTTCCATCTATTAAATTTTGAATATAATTAATTATTCTGTCATTATTCACAAATTTTGTTACGTTAATATGGTTTGTTTCGATAGTTTGTTTCAAGTTAAGGTGTTGTATTTTCAAGTTATTGTATTGTTGGATAATAGGTTGTATCTCATAAGAGTGAAGGAAGGTATGACGGGATCTTTGCAGTTTTGCTGGTCCTAGATTCAGTGTTAACAGTCCAGGGTTGTGAGTAATGTTCTTGATGTCTAGTCCGAGGGTGTACGTGAAGTACAGGGACCTGGAAGATCGGAGATTTTATTAATTTTTCTCGGTCTTTTTATATTTGATAGGTGAATTTTAGATTGTTTTCTACTATCTTTTGGGTCTGTTTTAATTTCTGCAGTTTTCAAATTTTTATTTATTGATTTAATTTTTTCCTTTTTGAATTTACTATGTTTCGTTTTATTTACTCTTTGTTTATTATGTACGTAAACAGTTTCAGGAATTTTTGGTGAATCTTCACGATTTTGATTTAATTTATCCATTAATTTTTCTTTATTATTTCTTACACGTTCGTTTATATTTTTATATGCCAGTTTAGTTTTTTCTCTATGATTTTGTACGTAATCCTGTGTTACTTGTTTCTCTAATTCCAAATCAAAGGGAGAATTTGTTTCAAAATGTCCGTTAATAATTTCTATAGGTTTTAATCCGGTTGATTTGTGTGTGGTATTATTATAAGCTAGAAGAGCATAGTGTACTTTATTTTCTATTATTTCGTTCTTAAAATGTTCTTGTTCATTAAATAATCGAATATGCTCCACGAGGGTCGAATGAAAACGTTCAACAAGTCCATTAGAGTTTGGATGTTGTGAACATATGAAATGGATATCAATTTTGTGTAACATTAACATTTCTTTCAAAACAGTATTTTTGAATTCTAAGCCGTTATCTGATATTATTAATTTTGGAATACCATGATGTGAAAAGAACTTTGTCAGTTGATTAACAATTTCAATGGCATTAGTTGTTTTTACTTTATACGCTTGGGCATATTTGGAAAAAGCGTCTATTATTGTAAGAAATTTACAATTTTCTAAACTTAAAGTGTCAATATGAATGGTGTCAAAAGGGTTATTCGGGGTAGGTGTTATATTATATTTCGGTTTAATTGGGTTGCGCTCATATTTTGATTTCAAGCAAACTTCACATTGATTAATATAATTAGAAATTGTTTTTACTTGATTTGGCCAATAATAAATTCTTTTTAATTGATGATGCGTTTCTTGAATACCGCGGTGGTTAGTCTTACTTTCGTGATAATTTTTTATCGTGTCAGAAATGTCGTCGTCACGTTCTACATCTATCAGTTTACTATTACTTTTAACAAGATGTAATTCTGAATTTTTAAAATATTTTTGAATAACATTACTAAATTTTTCATATACTGGTTGTTCAAAATACAAGTAATATTTTACTTTAGGTACTATATAATTTTTAACAAAATCTATAACATCATTTTCGAAATTGTTTTGTGAAATTTGAACATTTATTCTCATTTTATCTGAATGAAGTTTTATTATTTTTGGTGTAGAAGGAGAATGAATTACTTCACTAATTATTATTTGATTTTTCCCTACATTAACAGGTGATTCACTGATAGGTATGCCGGTTATCGGATACTCTGGGTTTGAGTGAATGGTCGCGTCGCTATCATCTGATTCCGAGTAATCATCGTTTCGTGTCTTATCATCTGTCTCCACTACGAGAGACTCACTATAATTTTGATTGTCATTATTTTCAAATTGTCTATTAAAATTATCCATATACTTAAAAAAGGCATCACAAGTAGTTTCGTCATTTTCGTTCGCATTTATTTCATAGTTAGGAAGGTTTTCTTCAGGTAATTTAAAAACAGTAATTATTATATTAGTATTTTTAAAAACATATTCTATCATATGTTTAACGTCAGTCCATAAAAGTAAATCTTTACCACAACCTATCTTTGGAATATTTAATATTTTAATATTATTTTTCAAACAAAATATTTTTAAATTTATTAAGGCATAGAACAGATCTTGATACGAAGGTTTATCATCATAATTTTCTTTAGTTATAAGGTAAATAATGAATTTATCCTTATTTTGTAAATGAACCAAGTTATGTAATTTAGGATTTTGATTTTTTAATTTATCTACATTTTTAAATTTCTTTTTAAATTGTTCCGCTATACCTCGAGACATTTGTAAGTCTCTACTGACACAATGTGCAAGGCTTTCATTTGAAGGTGCATTAAAGATGTTACCTTCAACTTCAATGATTTTATAATTATTATCTGAGACTGTATTTTTACTTTCCAAATAAGTTTTATATTGAGTTATCAGGGGCTGACTTTCTATAATTTCAGGGTCGGTTTGAATAATATTTAAATTTTTACAAGGGATTCGGCTCAGTGCATCTGCATTCGTATTTAATTTCCCTTTTTTTATAAACGATCTCATAATCAAACTCTTCTAATTTTAACCTCCATCTTACTAATTTTGAATTTGGTTCTTTCAATGAAAATAACCATTGCAATGGTTTATGATCAGTAATGATTTTAAATTTTCTGCCAAATAGATAAGGCCTAAAATATTTCGTTGCCCACACAATAGCAAGAAGTTCTTTTTCTATCGTTGAATAATTTTGTTCAGACTCATTAAGAGTCCTACTTGCATAGGCAATTGGTAAATCGGAACCAATCGGTCCTTGTGATAAAATGGCACCGATAGCGTGGTTACTGGCATCCGTTGTGAGGTTAAACGGTTTTTCGAAATTTGGGTATTGAAGTATTGGTTCGTTGACAAGAACGTTTTTACATGTGTTGAAACATTCAACATATTCCGGATCATTTAGTTTTATTTCCGCGCCTTTCTTAAGGCATTTTGTCAAAGGTTTAGTTAATTGTGCAAAGTTTTTGATAAATTTTCGGTAATAACCGAGTAGTCCGAGAAAAGCTTTTATTTGTTTGGTTGTTTTGGGTATTGGGTAAGATTTTATTGCTTCGACTTTGTCCGGGTTAGGCTTGACACCTTCGGGGGTAACGACATGTCCTAAATAAGCGACTTCTCTTTTAAAGAATTCAGACTTGTCTAATTGAATTTTCAGATTTGCTTTTTTTAGTCTTTCAAACACGGCACGTAAACTTTCGATATGCTCTTGTAAACTTGTGCTAAAAATAATTACGTCATCAAGATATACAAGGCAAATATCATTTATTAAACTACGCAAAACATTGTCCATAACGCGCTGGAATGTAGCAGGGGCATTTTTTAAGCCGAAAGGCATTCTTAGAAATTCGTAGTGCCCGTTTTCTGTGCTAAATGCGGTTTTCGGAATATCATCTTTGGACATTTCAATTTGATGGAATCCCGACGCTAAATCTAATGTTGTAAAATATTGGCATCTTCCAAGTTTGTCTAATAAGGTGTTAATATTCGGGATTGGATATTTATCGTCAATTGTTTTTTCGTTAATTTTTCTATAATCAATAACAATGCGCCATTTCTTTTTACCGGACGCATCTAATTTCTTTGGTACAATCCACACAGGGGATGACCATGGTGAATGCGAGGGTCTAATAATTTTTTGACTTAACATTTTTGAAATTTGATCTTGAACTTCTTTTCTATGAACTTCGGGGTATCTGTATGTCTTAGTGTAGATAGGGAGTTCGTCTTTTGTTCTTATCTGGTGTTTTATTTCGTTCGTGAATGTGAGAGTGTTATCGTCTGTATGAAAAATGTCCGAGTATTCTTTTATCAATTTTGTAATAGCTATTTTTTCTTCAGGGTTCATGTGTTCTGTACGTATTTTAGAAAAGTCAAAATTATTTTTTGAATTTTGAAAGAAATTTAAATTATTTATCTCGAATTTATCTAATGGTTCAGAAACAATTTTATTTGTTGTGTCGATGACACATTCCTTATCACTGGTATTAATGATAGGATAATAAATTTTGTAATTTTTAATATTTGCAATACCTTCGGGAATTACTAGATTTTCAATTTGGATTTGTTTTACAAATATGTCACCATTTTCAATATTATTAATGTGAAATTGTACAATTGTTTCAGAATTAGGTGGAATATTGACAAAATGTGGTTTTAATGAAATTTTGTGATACTGCATTTTTATTTCACGTGTTGGAGTAATAATAACGTCTCGTGTAAGGTCAATAATGGCTTCTAAAATTTTTAAATTATCTAGACCTATTAAAATATCAAATTGACTATGAAAATCAAATAAATAATATTTTAAAAGAGTGTTAGGTTTATTAAATAATTTTGAACACGGCAAAGATAAGCTGAATTTTTCTACAGTGGTACCATGAGCTGTTGTAATTTTATATGGGTCACTTTTAATTTTATTATTATAAAATTTACTTGCAATTTCTGGTTTTATAAAAGATCGTGTGCTACCTGTGTCAATTAATGCTTTTAAATTATGTTCTGGTAAAATAACAAAAGGTAGTTCACTTTGATTATCTGATAAATTTAACAATTCGATATGGTTTCCGAGGCTTCTAACTCTAAAAAATAGTTTTCATCATGTTCGGGTTCAATATATTCAGTTTCTGATTCCGGTTCTTGAATAACAATATTTTCGTCGTTTATGTCACTTGTTTCTGTATTAAACAGTTCTTCAGCAATGTAATTTTGTCCTATTTGTGGTAGTCTTTGGTTAAACTGTTGTTGTCGAGACATATTAAAATTGGATGGGCCTGGTCTGGTTGCGTTTGTCTGTTTTGTGCTGATACTCATGGGAGTAGGCTTGGTGAATTTTTGATTTGGATTTGGTTTGAATGCGTTAAATTGGGAAGTTTGAGGTTGATTTTTTATGGGAAAGTTTTGTGACGATCGGTACATAAGTTGATTATTAGGTGTTGGACGGTACATTAGTTGATTGTTAGGAAGATTTTGCATGGGTCGATATTGTGTTTGCGAAATGTTCCTAGTTAATTTGGTATTATATTTATTTTGTGTACGTGAATGATTTTCCAGTTGAAAATCGTTGGTCAACATATTAAGTGCAGAGTTCATATCTACAGGGTTTTTAGTGCGCATTAAATTACCAAGGGGATCTTTTAGTCCTCTTAACAAAATTCTAACAGCGTATTTTTGGAAATAACCAATTAAAATGGGTGCTTCTGTTGCATCAATGTGGGTTGTTATGTACGCGTTTTGTAAATTTAGAATATCTTGTACTCTATTATAAAACTGAAATGCGGATTCGTTTCCTTGTTTCAATTCCGTCATTTCTATATTTAATGTGTAACAATCGCGCTTGTCTGAATACGTATTAATTAACGATTTCTTTAAATCTGCCCAACTATTAATTGTGCAGCTTGCAATATTAGTGGCGGCTTCGCCCTTAATTTTAGATAGTATACTTGACATCAGATATTCATTCTGAAAGTCTTCGGGATCAATTCTGTTATAAAATTTTGTTACTAACTTTTCGCAAATTTCAATGAAGCGAGCTAATAATTTTGCATCTCCATAAAAATCTGGCACCATATCTAGGTACTCTTTTTTCAAAACGGGAGTTGCCATATTTGTTATATTTAAATTACTTATTTCTTCAATTACGTCTTCAAATGAAAAAGGAAAAGTATTATTTGTTGGCGAGTTACAAGAAACAATTGAATCGGTGTCTGTGTTCTCTGAATCTGAATTTGGCTGAATGATATCTCTAAACGACATGTAGTACTTACAGGACTATCATCAGCTTGTCCATGGGCTTCTGCGACGTATTCAGCGTGGCAGGAGTCTTGGGTATCGCCTGGCAGCTCTGTGTTCAGCAGGGCTGGAGATCTACGGTGATGCGCGATATGCACTCGCGATTTAGTAGTCTCTGCGATCACTTCGTTGTGATTCCCAGTAAATCGTTAAAACGAAACGGATTATTTAAATTTATTAATTCGTCTGGGAATCCTACCGACTGCGCCAGTTAAGTAACCGTACTTTAGGTTCGCTTAAAAAAATTTATTTGTTTATTACAACGAAGGTAGATTCATTTAACAGATGTTTATTGTTCAATGCTTACAGTATAACTGACTACAATTTTCTTATTCTAATCTTATATACTACAGATAACATATGTAACAAGAGTATCTGGGAGACTGCTGGCGTCAGCGGGTCCCACTGGATGTGGTCATCTAACTTTATATATATATATATATATATATATATATATATATATATATATATATATATATATAGGAAATTTTTTAGCAGGTATAGCAGTCGTTTGGGCAAAAAATTAAAACGCTCTTTTTAAATAGTCAAGCTTTCGGAAATATTTATTCCTTCTTCAGGACACTATAATACAATAAATACAAAATAGAAATTAAAAGACACACAAAGATAACAATAAGACTTACATTTAGTTGAGATTAAATATAAAATAACATCAATGTAATATGAATACTTAATAGGTGGACTTAACAGCAGAATAATAAAAATATATAACTGTCTTGAAATAATAGTATAACATGAAATATAAATATGAAATAAAATATTGACAGTTCAAAAATATTTTTAAAAAAAATCAACTACGTACATAAAAAAATAAACTAAATGTCAAAAAATAATCTGTCAAAGTGATGTATGAAGTATAAATATTATGAAATGAGTAATAACGGATAAAAAAGAAAAGCAGTTTCAAAATGTTTAAGTATGTGATCTGGATTTAGTTAGTAAATATGAATAAATAGAACTCAAACTATCGACATCTGTTTTCTTATTCATCGTGTTAGATTCATTATTAATATGAAACATTTCTAAAAACAATCTTTTATGTAGGTTCTTTTCAGTTTCTAGAACTGTAACTTCTTCATAGTTAATACCATGCAAATTCTTAAACTGATGTTCTGTCAGGGCACAAGCATTCGGTCTTAGTTTAAAGTCACTTTTATGTGAAATTATCCTGCTTTTTAGCAGTTTAAGAATTTGCATGGTATTAACTATGAAGAAGTTACAGTTCTAGAAACTGAAAAGAACCTACATAAAAGATTGTTTTTAGAAATGTTTCATATTAATAATGAATCTAACACGATGAATAAGAAAACAGATGTCGATAGTTTGAGTTCTATTTATTCATATTTACTAACTAAATCCAGATCACATACTTAAACATTTTGAAACTGCTTTTCTTTTTTATCCGTTATTACTCATTTCATAATATTTATACTTCATACATCACTTTGACAGATTATTTTTTGACATTTAGTTTATTTTTTTATGTACGTAGTTGATTTTTTTTTAAAAATATTTTTGAACTGTCAATATTTTATTTCATATTTATATTTCATGTTATACTATTATTTCAAGACAGTTATATATTTTTATTATTCTGCTGTTAAGTCCACCTATTAAGTATTCATATTACATTGATGTTATTTTATATTTAATCTCAACTAAATGTAAGTCTTATTGTTATCTTTGTGTGTCTTTTAATTTCTATTTTGTATTTATTGTATTATAGTGTCCTGAAGAAGGAATAAATATTTCCGAAAGCTTGACTATTTAAAAAGAGCGTTTTAATTTTTTGCCCAAACGACTGCTATACCTGCTAAAAAATTTCCTACAACATAACAGTCGCGAAGCTTGTATTCTATATATATATATATATATATATATATATATATATATATATATATATATATATATATATATATACAATCTCCTTCAGAATCAACATACATTCCATACCGATCAGATCACGAACCAGATATCTTAGATATAGTATTAACCAAAACCTTCTCCATACCAATTACACAAAAAGTAATTAGCGAACTAGACTCCGATCACCTTCCTGTCCTCATTACATTCACAGAAACCATAAAACCAACCACGTCTACCACAAAATTAACCAATGGAAAAATTGATTATAATAAATTCAAAATAGAATTAGATAATCAGCTAAAAAATGTAAGAGAAATGAAGACCCCTGAAGACATAGATATAGAGGCAAAACATATAACAAAAGCAATAGTGCACGCAGCACATAACGCATCAATACAGCCAAAATATAACTTGAGGAAACAGGACAACGTCCCCAATTATATTCTCCAATTAATAAAAGAAAAATCAAAAGAAAGACGTCTATGGCAGACAACTCGAAAACCAGAACATAAACTCCGACTTACTCAATTGACACGAAAAGTAAAGTGGGAAATCGACAATCTCCGTATCCAGACATATAAATCATATATAGAAGAGATAAAACCAGGAAATTTAGACACACGGAAAGCAACGAAACAAATTATACGAAAACCTCAAACAATATCAACAATAAAAACAGGGGATACATGTCATGAAACGGACGAAAAAAATGTGAAGCATTCTCTAAATATTTTGAAAAAGTATTTCAACCAACAAGAAACAACGAAAACGTACAAGTAACTAACATAATACAACAGCAATTAGCAAACAAAAGAACAATTAACAACCACGAAATTGATAAAACAACACCGGATGAAATTTACATAGCCATACAAAACCTCCCAAACAAAAAAGCTCCCGGACATGATCTAATTACAAATACAGTACTAAAAAATATAACTGAGAAAGCGATAATCAATCTCTCAAAAATTTTCAACGCCTGTCTAAAAATTGGTTATTTTCCAAAAACCTGGAAACATGCTCATATCGCACTCTTCCCAAAACCAAATAAAAATACCTCAACACCATCCAGCTACAGACCTATAAGCTTATTCCCGACATGTCCAAACTTTTAGAGAAAATAATACAAAAAAGACTAGATACATTCCTTGACAGAAACAAAATAATACCATCATCTCAATTCGGTTTCAGAAGGAAACATTCAACAATACACCAACTAACTAGAATTACAGAAACAATAGCAAAAGGATACGAGATAAAAATGTACACAGTAATTGCATTTTTAGACATAGCCCAAGCATTCGATAGTGTTTGGATAGACGGCCTCAAATCAAAATTAATACAGACAAAAATACCTGAATACTTACTAAGAACCATATCCTCTTTCCTAGAAAATCGCACATTTGCAATAAAAATCAACGCGTCACTGTCAGAAACCAAAACTATATACTCTGGAGTACCACAGGGTTCTGTACTTGGCCCAACACTTTGCAATATCTACAATTCAGATATCCCAAATCCACAAAATTGTGATATCGCAATGTATGCCGATGACACAGCTATAATAAGCCAAAGCAAAATTTAAACACAGCAATAGAAAATCTCCAAAACACTATAAACCAAATGACAACCTGGTACAAAAACTGGAGCATAACACTAAACCCAGACAAATGCGAAGCAAAAGTATTCACCCTCCGGAGACAGCAACCATCAACTAAACTTACAATTAATGGAAAAGAAATACAATGGAATCCCAATAACAGCGCAGTGAAATACCTAGGTATGTGTCTGGACAGGTGCCTAAGTTGGAAAATTCATATCGAAATAAAGCTAAAACAATGCTACATGAGACTGGGAATGTTATATCCATTAATTAATAGAAAATCAGCCCTGAAACAAGAATGCGCACTATTGATCTATAAAACCATATTAAGACCAATAATTACATATGGATGTAATCAATGGTACAATATCAGCAAAACTTTATTGCGTAAAGTACAAGTTATGCAAAATAAAATATTAAGAATTATCTGCAACTCACCGTGGTACGTGAGAAATAATCAAATACACCAAGAACTTGGTGTACTTCCGATAAACGAGTTTATAAAAAAATTAACAAAAAAATTTATAAAAAATATCCATCATTGTTCCGGAGCTGTTCATTATAACCTCGGCCAGAAAACACAATCAAACAGACTGAAGAGACGATTAGCTCAAGATATTATCACTTCATCAAGTGGCGAAGATTAAGAAAAACATGAAATTTAATATAAGTAAGCAATAATTATAATGTTAATTGAAATATATAATGTATTATAACACTACCATGAATAATACTCAGTGTATAGAGCTGGTAAATAAAAGTTAAAAAATAAATAAAACAATGAACTAAATTTATTTCAAGTATAATATCAGCTGTAGAATTTTTTTAAATAATAAATATTTGGAATTTTCTGTACCTATTTCCCAATTTTGAGAAAAACTAAATTCCATTTAAAATCTTTGGTTGGGTTCGTTTTTAAGATCTTTTATTCTCCTGAGCAGATAGAGCGATCTGAAACGCAATCGGTTATTCCGATTTTGAGCGCTCAGAGTAAGATCCATCTTTTCGCTCTCAAACCACCGAACAAAAACAAAACAAAAGAAACAGAAGCGGGCCCAGTTTTAATTATTTAAAAATAAAGTCAAAAATCACAACACAAAAGTGATGGTAATAAATGCTAAAATATACTCAACAAACTCAAATTCAACTCAAAACAGTTCTATTATTGAATCTAATCTACAGATCTAAATCTGCAGACGAATTAGTTGTTGCTGTCTTAATGTCAAAAATGTGCCAAGTGTGATTATAAAGAATTATATAGTCGTGTGTTCAGCATACCAAATGATTTTCATTAAATTTATATGTAAATGAAAGTAACTGTATTAATTCAATTCTAAATGTATTTTAGAAAAGGACTTTATATAATTATAATCAGTTAAATAAAACAAGCGGCAAGTATGAAGCACACCTTCAAATCCCAGCACTTCGTTACACAGACACAGGTTATTATTATTGCCACGAAAACGATTCTCCTTCGGATCATCCATTTAAATCAGATAAAATTTATATATTTGTCAAAGGTAAAGTTTTATATTATCAATTCATTTATAGAGTAGAATTCGTTTTGTACTTGTTTGCAGATGAAAATAATCTGTATGTACCACACGGAGGCCGGGATCTGTACGCCGACCCATACACCAATGTGACAGTGCCATGTTTACCAACATCACAAGATACTGACGTATCCCTTTCACTGATGTATACGGCGCGTGATCCAGTGACAGGGAGGTAGGTAATTATTTTTTATAAATACGTAAATGCTCTCGGAAAAGTTTATTTTTTATTTTAAATTTTTTTATGGTGTTTCGAGGTCACTTACAATTACACCCCGGTACAATTATTTACATACACAACATATATTTTTTTATGATATATTAGAAGTTAGAATATATTAGATTTTATTTAGCTTGGAGGATAGAAACTGTTTCAATCAAACGGAATTTTCATTTACCACAGGTTACAGAATATAATTTAAGATTTACCGTTGGTTTTATTTTACAATTTGGATTTCTTGGACATTCTGTGGTTTGCCCAAGTGTATAATTTAGAAGAGAGCGCTAGCTTGTAGCATTACTATGAAATGTTGCCATGTAGCCGCACGATATTTTGATGCAAAATGTTCAGGAATGAGCTGAAGTAGTCGTGTATAGAATATGTTACAACATATTTTAATTTGCCTCCGTAAACTTCACTTACATCCACTACAACTTACTAAAGTAAGCCCGGATCCTATGACAGCTCTTCAAATTCGTTTAATTTCTCGTGGATGGAATTTGCATTCCGCGAGACGATCCTCAGCTTGCTGGCGGGGTTTGTTCTAATTGCTGCCATTTGTAAAGGTAGCAAGTAGAGTGGGTAGCGTATTTAGCGCTAATTTCAGGAGGTCGCCAGTGTTTTTGACGTTGGACAGTTGCTGCACGAAGTCGAGCAAGTTGTTGCAAACAGCTTGCAGGTTAATGCCGGACAGCAAGTCGATCAGCCTGTTGAGGCTGCTGCTGTCGTTGATGCTACTGGATTTGCTGCAGTTTTTGCGGCCGCTTTTACCTTTAGTAGCAGCTGGCTTCTGTTTAGGCTTTTTGGCCTTGAGTTTAGCCGCTGATTTGGTAACCGGTGCAGTAGCTGTGGGTGCAGCTTGTGCAGCGATTGGAATAGCAGCCAGAGTGACCGCTGGTGCAACAGCTGGATCTGCTGCATTTGGTGCGGTGGCGGGAGTAGTGGCTTGTGAGCTTGTTGTTTGACCAACTGCGGCGGGTACCGTGTTGGCAACAACTTTAGCGTAGGAGCGCTTGCTGTTGACCTTTTTCTGATCAACAGCTTGCTGGTACACTCTGCAGCCACGGTAGTTGGCAGTGTGCTGCTCCTGACAGTTAGCACATTTAGCGGTGTGCTGTTCGCGGTCCGTCTTTGGACACTCCTGGGTGGAGTGCATTTCACCACAACGAACGCATTTCCACGCCCGGTTGCAGCAGCTGGATGCATGTCCGAAAGACTGGCACCTATGGCACTGCCCGGGAGCAGTAGATTTCCTCTTGGCTTCTACTGAAACCTTCAGAAAGAACAGATCAGTTAAATTAAAAATTGCTCTGTTCGTCTCGTTTTTTTCAAGTAGGACCGCTACTAAATTCTGGGTTTTTCCCAGCCGGTACGCGTTTATGGGTGAGAACCCTTTGTCGCGCAATTCGTTTATTACGTCTTCGATAGACAAAGACTTTTCAATTCCGTGGATAACCACGTGCAGCGGTTTCTCCGACGGAAGTCTGAATGTGAAAAATCCAGCCTGAGCTCCTGATAACAGCGACTGCAACTTTCTGTAGTCGATCTCTGTTTCAGGTTGGATTTTAATTCCGTCTTTAGTCGTTTTTGACGACTTTATACGGATGTTTGCCTGGCGAATTGCATGAGCTACAAGATGGTGTGAGGTAAGTTTCGTAAAGAGAAAAGATGAATTATTAGATACATTCAAGGAAGTCAAACTGAAACTTGAGAATTTAAAAGGAACTAAAATCAAATACTTACAAAGCGACAATGGAACCGAATATATAAATGAAAAATTCGACGAGTTCCTGGCGTCATCAGGCATATCAAGAAGATTATCAATCCCTTATCACCCAGAGCAGAACAGCCACGCGGAACGAAAGAATCGAACCTTGTTAGAAATGGCCCGATGTTTACTTATTCAAGTCAATCTAACATCTAGATTTTGGGCGGAAGCTATAAATACAGCAAACCATTTGGGAAATAGATGCCCAACTGTAAGTTTAAATGATGTAACACCTTACGAACTATGGTATGGCCATAAACCAAACGTAAGTTATCTCAGAGAGTTTGGTTGTAAAGTATATTGCCTTAACACAAAACCGGACAAAGGCAAGTTTGAAGCTCGATCGAAAGAAGTTATACTGCTGGGATATTCGGATACTTCTAAGGGATACAGGGTATGGATTCCGAAAGAAAATAAAGTCGAAATCAGTCGTGACTTGAAGTTCTTAGAAGATTGTAAATCAGAGTTCAAAGGCTACGAAAAATTTGCTCCTGAAGAAATTATCCCCGAAGATTTGATTGAACCACAATATGTAGACGTCGTAATACGCAATGGGGATACTACAAACGAGAACAAGGATTACGAAGACATCCCTGCAGAAATCGTTGAAGTAGTAAGAAGTAGCGAAAGAAGAGAAACAGATGAAGGAGCGAGAAGTAAAGAAAGAAGAGAAACCGTTGAAATAACAAGAGGTCGAGGAAGACCAAAAGTAATTAGAAGTGGTCGAAGAGGAAGACCCAGAAAACAACAGAATATTCTTTCTCAGCAAGTAAAAGAGGAAACAAATGAAGATGCGCAACAATTAGAAGAACACGAGATTTTTCTATCCGAAATACCGATGGAGAAGGCTATGTCCAGTCCCTGCGTGGATGAATGGCTCGATGCAATAGCTGATGAGGTCTCATCTATTCTTAAAAATAGAACTTGGAAAGTGGTTGATCGTCCAGAGAAGAAAACTGTCATAGGCAGCCGAATTGTTCTTCGTAATAAAACAAATCCTGACGGATCACTTCACTAAAGAAAAGCTCGACTGGTTGCGCAGGGGTTTTCGCAAAGACCAGGAATTCTTTTTAAAGATACCTTTTCGCCAGTAACGAGGCTAAGCTCCGTTCGAATAATCGCAGCAGCAGCGGTAAAAATGAATATGAAAATTAAGCAGTTCGACATTTCGACAGCTTATTTGAACGGTGAGCTTGAAGAAGAGCTGTTTATGGAACCACCTAAATTTCTAAAGGAAGCTCTGAAACAAATTGTCAAATCAAAGAAATATGGAAGTGAAACAATAAAAAGCGCTCCGTAAACTTTAAGCGATCTTGAAAATAATAATAAGGTACTGCTTTTGAAAAAGGCTTTATACGGTCTAAAGCAGGCAGGTAGAAGTTGGCATAAAAAGCTGGACGGAGTCCTGAAGACAGTTGAAGCTCGTCCCCTGAAAGCTTATCCTTGCGTATATAAGCTTGAGCGAGGGGGAGTTCTAGCTTTTATTGTTATTTATGTCGATGACATTTTGATTGTCTCCAATAATGACGAAATTATTTCCATGATCGAAAGAAAATTATCCGAGAACTTTGAAGTCAAAAACCTAGGAGAAATAAAACACTTTCTTGGAATTGAATTTCGAAGAGAGGGACGAAACGTCACTTTAAATCAACGCGGTTATATTGAAGAATTGTTAAGAAGATTCAATATGCTTGATTGCAAAGTTGTTGCAACTTCGATGGATCCTAGTGTGAAGTTGACAAAACCTGAAGTTGAACCTAGCGAAGAAGATAAAGCTAGTTGGTGCATTGAATTACATAGCTATCGCCACACGTCCGGATATAAGCTATGCATGTAGTTATCTTGGACAGTTCAACAATTGTTACAACAAAACTCATTGGCCTGCAGCAAAACGTGTACTGCGTTATTTAAAAGGTTCAACCGACGTTTGCATAAGTTACCATCCTGCAGAAGACAAATTAGTAGGATACGTAGATGCTGATTGGGGCGGAAATCTGACAGATCGAAAGTCACACACAGGAATGTGCTTTATGTGGAATGGCGGTCCAGTTACCTGGGATGCATGAAAACAAAGATCTGTGGCTTTATCATCCAATGAAGCCGAGTACATGGGTCTCTCCGAGGCATCAAAAGAAGCTGTCTACTTGCGCGGCCTATTACGTGAGTTAGGTATGAATATTAATAATTATGAATGTATTCCAGTATACAACGACAACCAAGGGGCACTGAAACTCTCAAAGAACCCTGTTCACCACGCACGAAGCAAACATATTGACATCCGCTACCACTTCGTTCGTGAAGCCCTAGAGAGTGGAATTGTTTCACTAAGTTATGTTCCGACGGAAAAAATGGTCGCGCACATCTTCACCAAAGCATTGCATAGACCTAAACATCAGAAGTGCAAGGACATGCTTGGATTGTATGTTCGTCGAGGGGGAGTGTTAGAACGAACGCACCTTTCCGTGCCAGGAAGTACAACAAACATACTCAAGCGGTATATGTGATCATTGTTATCGAAGAACGCGGGATCACGAGATCTATGATTTATTTAAAATACTTTATAAACTGTTTTGTATATTTTATAATGATCAAGATATCAAAGTATTGTATTGTCATGTATATGTTTTTTTGTTATTAATATAATTATTAAAAACCGTACCGAATAACTGCGTCTGAACGAGGTTTGTGATGTAATTTATTGTAACCTAACCTAACAGGAACATTATATACACTTTGTCAATTGCCAATTAGGTCATTCATCCCAATGTGACCAACATAAAGAAAAAATTGAAGTGGAAAAAGGATAATTACAGAAACTGAGATAGAAAATGTAAAATTTGAAGGAAGCAGCTTATTACCTGCTGATATATTACAGCTAAAAACACCTTTACAAAATTTTCAAAAATTTTTTTTATCTGATGTTTTCCTAAAAGTGGTTGTTTATCAAGCAATTTTGTGTAGTACACAAAGACGACTCAATGGACCAAAGTTCTATTGTAAGTTGAATTTGTTAATAATATTCCCAATAGTGAAAAAAATTAAAAAAAAATTTTTTTATTTTAAGAAAAAAATTTATGTAACACACTTAGTTGAAATATATGAATATTTCTTTTGTGAAAAATAATATTTTTGAGCCCTTATTTAAAATAAAAATAATTCATGCAATAGAGGGTTAAAGAAAATGTTGCGCCAGAAGATATTGCAGTAGGAGTGTCGAAAGTTAAACAGGTTTTAAAAGGTGGAGTAGTTATTGGCTGCGAGACAAAAGAAGATCGGAATAAACTAAAATCAGCTGTAACTGAAAAAATGGGAACAAAATATTAAGTAGAAATACCTATCCAGAGAAAACCAACGATTAAACTAAATGGAATTTATTTGCTTGAAGATGAAAGTGATCAAATTATAATTGAAAAATTATGTAAACAAAACACATTAACAAAACATGAAAATTTCCATATGAAACTTATTACTAAATTTGAATAAAAGAGGAAAATTTGTTATGATTTAATAATTGAAGTTGATAAAATAACACATAAAACTATTGTAAGTGAAGGAGGTCTAAAATTGGGGTGGTCGAAAGGAAAAGTATATGATCACGTTTATATAAAAAGATGTTTTAAATGCTGGGAATTTAATCATAAAGGCGATTAATGTAATTATAATGTAGCATGTTCAAAATGTGCAGGTAATCATTTGTTCTCGGAATGTAACACTGACAAAGTCGAATTCATTAGTGTGTGATTGCTAATGAGAAATACAATTTAAAATTAAACTCAGAACATAAAGCAACAGATAGAAATTGCCCATGTTATAAAAGGATTTTTGATATTGTCAAAAAAAGAATTGAGTACCAATTATAGCAACCAAGGAATGTACAAGAGTTAAGAAAATTATTCGGTATAAATGCCCAATGTTTATATGCCAACATAGATGAAATTAAAAATTTTATTAACCAAGAAAAACCAATGCTAATTTGCATAACGGAAACTTATCTAACAGAAGATATTATGGTTAAGGAAATATTAATACCTAATTATAAAATAGAAAGAGTAGATTCCACAAGCAGATGTACAGGAGGAGTCCTTGTTTATATATGTAATAATATTAACTACAAATTAACACTAAAATAAGCAGAATTGTTAAACTATTGGTGTATTGTTCTTGAAGTTTAATTAGAGAATCGGAATATTTTAGTAGGGACAATCTGCCATTCTCCTAACGAAGAGAAATAAAAATTTGTTAATTTTTTACAAAATCTTTTTGAAGACCTCAATGAAGCTAGTAGTGATGTTAGAATTAAAGGCGATTTTAAAATTAATTTTAACGATGAGCGTCACTGCTGCAGTAATAAACTGAAAGAAATAATTTCATTTGCCGGTTTAAAACAAATTGTTAATGACTTTTCTAGAATTACAAATATATCTAAAACAATAATAGATTTAGTTATTACTAATATATTTAATTTAAATTGTGAAGTACTAAATTCACCGAAAATAAGTGATCATAATATAATTAAAATTGATTGTTCACTTTATACTAGTAATAAAAGTATTAAAAAAACAATTAAAAAATCTAATCTTGATTTAAATAAGGCTACAAGTATACTTATAACTAGCGACTGATGCTGCGAAAGTTCATGTTTAAATAATGCTTTTGATCAATTTGCCCGAAATATAAAACTTGAAGTAAATGATTCGAAAATAGAAAAAATATTTTATGTGAATAATTATGAACCATGGCTTAACGCCGAATTGACAAAAAGCAGGAAAATAAGAGATAACTACAAAAAATATTTACTCACAAAAACACAAGAAGATTGGGACAAATACAGTACAAGTAGAAATAAATGTAATACACGGTACGTCAAGCCAAAAAGGATTATTTTGAAAATAAAATTGATAGCTGTAAATCAAATCCAGTACTGATGTGGAAAACACTAAAAAAACACATTGGGCAGTAAAAATGTAGTAGAAGGACAAGAAATAGAATTTGATTCAAGGATTTTAAAAGGAACGGTGGAAATTGCTAATGAATCTAATAATTATTTTATTCCGAGCATCCAAGAAATTAATGAAACTATCCCAAAACTTGAATATATCAACCTAACCTAACCAATCAACATGCTTCCGGCATGTGAAAAATTATAAGATGATAAGTTCATGAAAAACTTATGCTGCATGTTATTGAAAATAAGATTCTAACCAATTGCCAGTCAGGGTTCAGAACTAACCATTCCTGCGAAACTGCTTTACAGGTGGTAATTATTGAGTGGAAAACTAAACTGGACCGTGATCAATTTGTAGGTGTGGTATTCTTAGACTGAAAAAGGGCATTTGAAACTATAGACAGATCAATCCTGATAACAAATCTTCATGCGTATGGTGTTAGAGGGACTGTTTTAGAGTGGTTTAAAAATTACTTGACAGATAGAACTCAACAAGTTAAGTGGATAGATGAATTGAGTGAGTGCCTTACAATCAATCTAGGAGTTCCGCAGGGAAGTGTACTTGGGCCTTTATTTTTCATTCTTTACATAAATGATGCTCCTAATATAATTAATAACTGTGATATTAAACCCTTTTTCTGACGATACCTTAATATATGGTACTGCTAATACCTGGAATGAAGTTACATATTTATTAAACAATGATCTGAGGAAATTGAGTGAGTACTTCAGTATTAATAAACTTAAATTAAATATTGAAAAGTGTAAGCAAATGATGTTGTGTCAAAAAAGGTGAATATGTGAAAATGTAAAATGATATTGAAACTAATTTTGTGCAAATTGATAGGGTATCTTACAGATACAATTTATCTATCAAGACTAGAATACTTGTTTATAACACAATCATTTTACCTCATTTTTATTATTGTGCTACTATTTCATATATAGATAACGAAACAGATATAATGAAATTGCAGTTACTCCAAAATAAGATAATGCGAGTTATATTGAAGTGTAACAGATATACTAGTATTAAAACAATGTTGAAAAGTTTAGAATGGTTATGTAAAGAAAATGTTACAGTTTAGAGTAATAGTATTTATTTATAAGATAATTAATAATCGAAGCCCTGGTTATTTAAAATCTAAATTAGTGAAAAATAAAGCCATTCATTGTTAAAACACCCGAATAAAAGAAGATTTTAGTGTACCACTGTGTAAAAAAACATGTACAAAAATTAATGTTTTTGATAAAGGGTTGATACTGTATAATTCATTGCCAGAAGATTTAAGAAAAATAACAAATTTTGTTAGTTTTAAGAAAAAAGTTAAAGTCATTTGTCTTTGGAATTGTTTATTATGTTATTTATATTAAAATATTGCTGATTTTTGTATAATGTTGTGGCCGTAGTGCCGTTAATAAAGATTTATTATTATTATTAAACTAATTTTACTTTTCCTATTGGATTTATCCTAAATCCATCCCAAGCTTCCAAAGTTAACTTACTTTTTTCATGTCAAATATCTGGATTATTTCTACTTTAGTATATATTTTAAGAGGTAATAAGTTAGCTTGAGCACCAGTATCTAAGTAACTTAAAAATTACGTGATGCTGCTGATCTTTGACGACATCCTGGGTCCACGAATCCTCTGCGAAATTGAGCCTTTAGACGGATAGCACAGCGGAAGTTTCGAATGCTGGCTCGGTTGATGTCTCGGATGGCGGCTCAGTAGCAGCCTCTGGCTTCTCGTTGCTGATGCGTCATACGCACCGTGATGCACGTCACTATCAGTTTTTAATTCAGTGATTAGATTTACAAATAAAGTTTGAATGGATTCTACGCAATCTTTATTTTTATTTTGAATTAGTTCTTGCACTTTCTTATTGTTTTTACAATCCACGGCAAAATGGTTACTTTTAAACAAATTTTACATTTGTTTTCCAAATGCTGGACAATTACCGGAATGCTTGTTATTGATGTTTTTACACAAATAAACAATTTGAGAATTATCAGTATATTTAGTTTTTGAATCTCTATTAGTAAAAAAATTATTTTTATCATACGTACGCTTATTGTTCGCTTACTTATACTTAGGTTTAATGAAATCCACTTGAGATCCTTCCTGAAAATTTTTAACTTGAAATTTACTGGTTTCGGTTGCTCGACAAATATTAATAACAGTAGTCAGTGTTAGATCTGAAGTACGTAGCATTCTCTCTTGCAGTTCTCTATTTTGAAGAAGAAAGAAGAAGAAAGTGGTAGAAGAAGGAAAACAAAATAAACATTGATATACAGGATCTAAAACTAGAAGATGAAGAAAGGCAAAGAGAAACCCTGAATGTAAGACAGAGACTGGAAAGGTTAAAAAACTTGCGAAACCCAGAATGCAGATCATAAGGAAAATGAAGGTGTAAGGGACACAATAGGAGAAATGGGTAAAAAGATAGAAAATTTAGAGACAGAAAAAAAACAGCAATATCATAACCGAACTGGAAAAGGCAGATAAGAGAAGAGAGAAAGCAGAAAAGAAAAAAAATATAATTATAAAAGGAATTAAACTAGAGAACAACGAAAGAGCAATCGAAGAATTTATGAAGAATAAATTAGAAGTCGAAGTGAAAGTGATAAAAACGTATAAAATAGAAACAAAAGGGCAATGTCAACACACAGTAGCAAAAATAGGCACATGGGAAAATAAGAAAGAAATCATGAAGAAGGAAAAACATTACAAGGTACATCAGTCTACATAGAAAACGATCTAACAAGAAAAGAGAAGAAAATACAAAAAGAAATACTGATAATAGCAAAAGAAGCAAGACTAAAAGATAAGACCGTAAAGACAGGATACAAAAAAAATAAAAATAGACGAAGAATGGTTTGAATGGTGTGAAGAATCAGGAGAAATTAAGTTGAATAAAGACCCAAAAACTGAAAGAAACAAACTAGAAATAAGATTATTAAAATAAGTACTTGGAATATAAGAACTTTATTAACGGAAGGGAAAATAATAGAACTAAGATCAGAATTAGATAAATATGGGATAAGTATAGCGGCACTACATGAAACGAGATGGAAGGGAAAAAGGACAGGTTAACAATGAAAACGCAACAATATTTTATTCAGGAGAAGAAAAAAAAACCAGGCCAATACGGAGTAGCATTCATTGTAATGAAAAGTATGAGAGATGATATAATGCAATTTAAACCAATAGACGCTTATATAAGAATAAATACAAAACCAACGAAATTATCAATATTAAATATATATGCTCCGACAGAAAATGCAAATAGCGAAGGAAATGAAATATTCTCTGTGAAATTAGAAAATGAATTAGAGAACATACCAAAAGAAGACACAATATTACTAGCAGGTGAGCATAGAGCATAGAGAATGAAATTTAATCACCTGTGCCAACACAAAGTAACATGGTCTTCCCCTGACCAAAAAAACAACTTATAAATAAACCATATACTAATAATATTGAAAAGGAAATCAGAAGTTAAAATGAAATGGATACAAAAAAATCAGAAGCATACAAAGTAGAATATGTCACAATTAGAAAAGAGTGCAATAAAATAATAAGGAGAAACAAAAGGATATGCATAGAAAACAAAATGGAAAGCATGGAGACTGAAAGAAGGAACAGAAATACAAGTAGATTCTACCAAGAAATTAGACACAAGAAACATAAATATAAGCAAATTCAAAGACAAGAATGGAGAAACAACCGAAACAGAAAAGCAATACAAGAATGTATGGGAAGAATATTTCAAAAACCTACTTAATGAAACAGAAACTGAAGAGAAGAAAACGAAGACGATGGTGCGGAAGTAACCGAGATTGAAAAAGAGGATAGCGTAACGCAAGAACCAACTTTAGAGGAAATCAAGCAAGTAATCACAAAAAGTAAAAACGGAAAAACGCCAGGCAAGGATGGAATAAATATGGAACTGATAAAGTATGGGGGAGAAAAACTACTCGGACAAATACATAGACTAATCATAACCATATGGAGAAAAGAAAAAATGACCAAAGAATGGGAATCAGGGCAAATCGTAACGATCCATAAAAAAGGCGACAGGCTTGAATGCCAAAACTATAGAGAAATAACATTACTGAACAATATTTAAAAAATACTGTCAACAATAATCCATAAAAGATTACAGAGGACAACAAAAAATAATAATGGACAGTACAAATGTAGATTCATTCAGAGAAAATCCACAGTAGATGCTCTTCACACAATAAAACAAATCCTGGAAAAGACACACGAGGCAAAGATAGATGTAGAATTACTATTCATTAACTTTAAGCAAGTTTTCGACTCCATTAAGCGGAATAAACTCATAAAAACCTTCAAGGAGCTGAAAATAACCATTAAGAAGTTTAATAAAAATAACTATGAAAGGATAAAAAATAGCGTTAAAACAAATCTTGGAGAGACAAACGAGTTCCTAGTGAATAAAGATGTCAGACAAGGAGACGCGCTATCTGCTACTCTCTTCAACCTAGCTTTGGAATATGTAACGCAGAAAATAAATAGAAACACATTAAGGAAGAATGGTGGACAAATGATCGCAAATGCGGACGACGTAGTGGTTATAGCAACAAGTAGAGGCACACTGGAGAAAATGGTAAAGAACATAATAACAGAAGGGCAAAAAATGGAGCTACAAATAAATGAAAGCAAAACTAAGTTCATGAAAACCGGAAACATAAAAAAAGCCTTACAGATAAAAATTGGAGTATGTGACTTCGAGGAAGCAGAGAAGTTTAAATATTTCGGGGCAATAATAACACATAAAAGTGACAGAGAAGCAGAGATTATACAGAAAATATTTACAAGTAAAGCTTTTTACATGTACAAAAATCTGCTAAAAACTGAATATATATATATATATATATATATATATATATATATATATATATATATATATATAACTTAAAGTTTTATTTATAGTCGCTGTGTTTTTAAAAACTTTTATTTTGTTACTAACAAAAGTACAATTTAAATTCAGATGTTTTCCGTTTAACAGTTCAACTAAGACTAAATACAACATAACATAAAATATTCTAAGACAACTACAATCTTATCTAATTATTCTAAAAGGGGTGTCATATTGCACCGTGGGGCAGTGCTGACGGTGCGGTTCCCATCTTCTGGAGCGATGTAACTCCTCCCTCCTTAGAACAAAGCTCCCCCGGGAAGTTAAGATTCTTCTGGTTCGGCTTGGTGGTTCTGTTGATTTCGTTTAACCAATTTTGCAGTTAAACGTTTACATGAAACATAAATAATTATTATAACTATTCCAAAGTATAATAATATTGTCCAAATGTTAAGTGAATAATATCTTGTTAAATTATGTTTAATTATTATAGGAGTGTGGATTGGAATATCTTCAAGTTTAATTTTCTTTAATTTAATGGTTATGTTTGATATTTTATTTTCACTAAGTTTAAAATTTAGTTTTGGTAATATTAAAAGTGTTCCAGATGTCTTCTCCAAATATTTTAATGTTTTTTGTTTAAATATAATCACACACTTATTTCCTTTTATTAGGTATACACCCACTAATGTTTTAATGTTTGTGTTATCAGGGCACTGAACCGTGATTCTTTTTTCTTCTGGAAATATTCCCAAGTATTGGTTAATTTCGGGAATAATTTCGATGTGGTTTTTACTGATTTCTAATTTTGTGAAATGGCATTGGCTTGAGTTTCCCTTGAGCAGGATGTCTTCTTCACAGGACGGGTTGTAATAAGCGTGAAACTCATTTGGGCACTGGTATACTCTGCTTTTAGTACACATGCTACTTAGAGGCTTTATTTCATTATCTTTTGATTTTAAAAAGTAATTAACGTCAGGTATTACAGTAACGAATTCTGACTCATACCTAGTAGGTAATGGATGCAAATAATATAAATCAAAATCCTTTTCGAAATTTATTGGAATTGAAATAAAATAAATTATTTGTTCGTTTTCAATTTTACAATTTACTTTTAACAATGACTCATAATCTAACATATTTTCTAACTTTGGTTCAAAAGGTAATTGTCCTTGATAATAATTCGATATTCTATATAATTCTGATAACAGCTGTTCGGGATTTATGATAGAGAGGTGCAATGTCCTCATCTTACAAAATGTTATTGAGTTTTCAATATCTTGAACAATATTCAGGATTGTACTATAAAGTGTTATTAATTAATTATACAGGTCTTTTACGAAAAGAATTTCATTCAGATTAAGATTAAGGTTTAATAATTTATTCAAATGTTCAATTTTTTCTTTTAAAATAGATTCGTTATGCCGAATGTTTTGAATTGTTGTGTTAAAATTTCTTATTAATTTATTATTAACAGAATATGCCAGTTTTAATTGATTTTCAAGGTGATATTGATTTTCTTCTAAATGTTTCAAAATTTGATTATATCTTTTGCCATCTTCTGCGTCCAAATTTCCTGTTATTTGTTTAAATATGGTCCCCAGGCCATCTATAAGGCCACGTTTACTTCTTGATTTTGAATAAAGTGTCATTCGATTTAGTTTTTCAACGATATTTCCACGAACATATTCCAAAATTTTATTATTATTTTCAAACTCAGTTAGTTGAGTGGTTTTATTAGCCACGTTTAGTTTTAGAAGATTATATTGTTTGTTTAAGTTGTTGAATTCATTTAAGAATGGGTTTAGGTCGTAATAGTGTACAAATGTGTGTTGAAGTTTTTCTAATTTTGCGGGTCCCAAGTTTATTGGCAGAATGCCTCTGTTCTCCGTTATGTTTATTATTTCGGATCCATAGCAGAACCCGAACAACCTGGAAGATTTTTAAATTTATTAGTAAATTTTTTTAGGTTTTTTAATATTTGAGAGGTGTATATTTTCAGCTGTATTACCGTGTCTTACATTTAATTTTGCGGTTTTTAATTTCGGGTTTACGCTTTTAACTATTTCTGCTTTATATTTATTACGCGTCTTTTGTTGTTTTTGACGATTTTTTACATATACTCGTTCTGGGATTTCCGGTAATTTATCGCGGTCTTCGTTACGTTTATTTATAATTTTTTCTTTATGATGTTGTAATTTTTCATTTATTTTTTTATACAATAATTTCATTTTATCTTTATGATGAGATATATAATTATTTACTAATTGTTTATCAATTTCAATATTAAATGGGGAATTTATGTCTAGGTGACCAAGTGTTATTTCAAATGGTTTCAATTTAGTAACGGAATGTATTGTATTATTGTAGGCTAAAAGCGCATAATTTACTTTTGTCTCTATAGCTTCTTTTTTGTATTCGTCTTGATTGTTAAACAATCTTATATGTTCTATTAAAGTTGAATGGAATCTCTCAATGATGCCGTTAGATTCAGGATGTTGTGAACTAACGAAATGAATTTTTACTTTATGTAATTCTAATAATTCTCTAACTAGAGAGTTTTTAAATTCCAAGCCGTTATCTGAAATGATTGTGTCTGGTATACCGTGGTGAGTAAAGAATTTTATTAAATTATTTACAATTTCTATCCCTTGTGCTGAATTTAATCTGTATGCTTGAGCATACTTAGAGAATGAATCTACTACTGTAAGAAATTTTACTTTTTCTAATGTAATGCTATCTACATGAATAATTTCAAAAGGTTTCGTAGGTGTGGGAGTAATGTTAAATTTCAATTTTAACGGTTTTCTATCATATTTAGTTAACTGACAGATTTCACAGTTATTTATATAAGATTGGATGAGTGTTCTCTGTTTTGGCCAGTAATATTGTTGTTTGGTTCGAGCTAATGTCTCATCAAGTCCGCGGTGGTTGGTTTTTCCTTCGTGATAGTTCTGAATTAGTTGAATCACTTCATCTTCGTCGTATACGTCTGTTAACATTCTTGTACATTTTACAAATTTTATACTAGAATTTTTGAAATATGTTTGAAGTACTCTACTGAATTTTTCATACAACTCATTTTTAAAATATAAATGATATTTAACTTTAGGTACAATAAATTCTTTAATAAATTTAATCATTTCTGACTCAGGGTTTGTTTTAGAAAATTGTACTAATAATCTTTGTTTATTCTCATGAATTTTTAAAATTTTAGGATCACTGGGGCTATGTTCAACTTCTGATATTATAATTTGATTTTTTCCATAATTTACTGCACTTTCAATTATTGGTATACCAATAATTGGGTCTTCTAAATTTGAATGTATAGTATTGTCACTATCATCATCGTCGTCTTGAACTTGAGTTTTCTTGTCTACTTCTACTATTAGGGACTCGTTATCGTTCGGTATATTATTTTTATCTTTTGCATATTGCTGATTAAAGTCATCCATATATTTAAAGAATGCGTCACAATCATTAGTTTCATTAGCATTAAGTTCATAATCTGGTATTTTATTGTCAATTGGTTTTTTATAAACAGTGATCATTATATCAGTATTTTTAAAAATAAATTCTAACATTGATTTTACATTTGACCATTGTAATAAATCTTTACCACATCCTAATTTTGGGATATTTAAATTTTTTATTTTATGTTTTTGACAAAATATTTTTAAATTTAAAAGTGTATAAAACATATCCTGATTTGATGGCTTATTATAATGATTAATTTTTGATATTAAATAAATTATAAATCTGGTTTTACTTTTCAAGTAAACTAAATTATATAATTCAGGATTTTGAGCTTTTAATTTATATAAATTTTGAAATTTTTCTCTAAATTGTTTAGCGATACCACGAAACATTTCCAAATCTTTACTAACACAATGAGCAAGACTCTCATCGTGAGGTGCGTTGAAAAGATCACCTTCTACTTCAAAAATTTTATAATCGCTAGGTAAATTATTTTGTTTACTTTCTAAGTACATTTGGTACTGAGCAAGAGGTGATTCTGTTTCTTTATTTTCAGGGGAATTTTGAATAAGTGTTTCGTTATTTTGTGGTATACGGCTCAAAGCGTCGGCATTTGTATTTAATTTAGTGGTTATTAATTTTTCTTCTTCATTCATATGATCAGTACGAATTTTTGATAAATCAAATTTTAAATTTTCTGTTTGTATAAAATTTAAATTCGGACTAGAGTACGTCTCGTAATTATCAATACTTTCAACGTTAATTGGTTTCAATAAGTTTAATTTGATTTCATCATTTGATAAATTTATTACTGTGCAAAAAGCATGATAATTTTGGGCTTTGGATACACATTCGGGAATTAAAATATTATTAGTTTTAATTTCTGGGATTAATATTGTGCCGTCTTTCTTATCTACTTGAACTCTGATTACCTTCTCAGTTCTCGGAACTAAGATAACGTGTCTACTTTCATATGAGATGTTGTTAACGTCTCCTTTATTCTCGGAATTGTGATGATTAATTTTAATTTTCGAGTTTAATGTAATTAATAAATTTTGACTCAAGTCTATGACTGTTTTTAATAATTTCAAATTGTCTAGTCCCAATAAGATATCAAATTGATCGTGAAAATCGAAGAGGTGATATTTTAATTTTAGGTTCTTTTTATTTAAATTAAATATTTTTGAAGCTGGAATAAAAGTACTATAATTTTCTGTGGATGTACCGTGAGCTGTCGAAATTTTGAAAGGATCATTAATTATCGAGTTTTTATAATATTTATATGCAATATTTGGTTTGATAAAGGATTTAGTACTTCCTGTATCTATGAGAACTTTTAAATTATTCTCGGGAAAAATAATGTACGGTAATTTACTTTGATTATTTGTTAAATTCATCAGTTCGATTCGTTGAACTGGTGCTGTTCTATTTCCGAGGCTACTAACCCTAAAAAATGGTTTTGTTCAAAATTTTGAAAATCGTAACTTGGATTTTCATCTGAATGTTCTATTATGGTGTTTTCGTTTTCGGGAATGCAATTTAATTAGCATTCAGCGTTGATTTCATTTTCATCTATATTATACATTTCTTCGTGTACAGTGTTTTGCGCGGGTCTAGCATATTGCTGAGACGGTCCTGGTCGTGGTTGGAAAGTGTTTCTTGTTGAAATACTCATGGGTGTTGGTTTATAATTATTCGTAACTCTTGTTTGTTGTGTAAATTGTCTTGGTTTTTGAAATGTATTTTGAGTGAATGGTTTTGGTGTTTGATATGTGTAATTATTTGTGTTTTGGGGTTGAGAGTAATGAGTTATTTTAGGTGGTAGTTTATTTTGTTGGAATCGCGAATAATTTATAGGTTGTTTAAAATTATTTTGAGTCGGTTTAATATTTTTAGGTGACTCGAATTGAAAGTCGTTTGTAAGCATATTTAATGCGGAACTTAAGTTTTGAGGATTTTTGGCACGCATAAGCTGACCAATGGGTTCTTTCAACCCTTTGAGTAAAATTCTCAAAGCATATTCTCTAAAATATTCAGTTAAAACTGGTTTCTCATTATTATTTTTATGAGTAGCAATGTAAGATGTTATCATGTTTAATACTTTTGTAATTTTATTATAAAAATCAAAAATGGTTTCGTTATGATTCTGTTTGAGTTGTGTTAACTCGATATTTAATGTGAATATATCACGTTTATCTGCATATGTGCTAATTAATGCATTTTTTAAATCATCCCATGTTCTAATGTCACAGGACGCAATGTTAACGGCGGCTTCGCCTTTAATTTTTGAATAAATAGTACACATTAAATATTCATTTTGGAAGTCGTTTGGGTTGGCTAAATTGTAAAATGTATTAACTAATTTTTGGCAGACTTCTATGAATCTAGGTAATAATTCTCTTTCACCATGAAAGTCAGGAACCATGTCCAAATATTCTTTACGTAGTGGTACTACTGCCATTGTGTTTGTTAGGAGAGTTGCTGGTTTTAGAATTATTCTTTGATCAATGTGTAAATTTTGTATACGATCTTCTAGATCGGAGTCAGAATCAGACTGAGTGGAATTTTCTGTGTCTGAATTTAATTTAAAAAGTGTTGAGCCTCTAAGCGACATGTACTTACAGCAAGAGAATCCAGTACATTGGTCCTTGGCTGTGTTGTACTCTTCCTGGAGTTGTCCTGGTGTCCTGGGCTCGGTCGCGCTGATGTCCTCTCAGCTCGTACGGGTCAGGTAGGCAGGCACCGGCTGATGTTCGCTCAGCTGGCGGGTCAGGATGCAGTTGATATACGTTCAACTTTGTCAGAGACTTCAACTTTTCACTCGCGACTTTTGTCGATTGCCAAATAAATCGTTAGACGAAACAAAATTATATCCGTTAATTTTGTTTTGGCAATCCTACCGACTGCGCCACTTAAAGTTTTATTTATAGTCGCTGTGTTTTTAAAAACTTTTATTTTGTTACTAACAAAAGTACAATTTAAATTCAGATGTTTTCCGTTTAACAGTTCAACTAAGACTAAATACAACATAACATAAAATATTCTAAGACAACTACAATCTTATCTAATTATTCTAAAAGGGGTGTCATATTGCACCGTGGGGCAGTGCTGACGGTGCGGTTCCCATCTTCTGGAGCGATGTAACTTATATATATATATATATATATATATATATATATATATATATATATATATATATATATATATATATAGGAAAATATATATATATATATATATATATATATATATATATATATAGGAAAATATATAGGAAATTTTTTAGCAGGTATAGCAGTCGTTTGGGCAAAAAATTAAAACGCTCTTTTTAAATAGTCAAGCTTTCGGAAATATTTATTCCTTCTTCAGGACACTGTAATACAATAAATACAAAATAGAAATTAAAAGACACTCAAAGATAACAATAAGACTTACATTTAGTTGAGATTAATTATAAAATAACATCAATGTAATAGAAATACTTAATAAGTGGACCTAACAGCAGAATAGTAAAAATAACAGTCGCGAAACTTGTATTTATATATATATATATATATATATATATATATATATATATATATATATATATATATATATATATATATATAAATTACATTTTATTGATTTATTGCTTAAAAAGTATAAATGCGTTCAGTTTATTCAATTATTACTTATTTTACTTCCAATTTCAAGCACCATTATTATTATTTTTGTATAATAAAAGTAATCATAACTTAAATGATTTTTTTCACATATATTCACAGAAAACGATAATTTCTTTTCTCGGAGACGTTATATATATGTATATATATATATATATATATATATATATATATATATATATATATATATATATAAAAATTTTGTTATCTCTTCTAAACTAGTGACCGTTTAGATAAATCTGGAGTTTATAAAATCCCTTGTTCTTGTGGAGCAGCGTATGTAGGTCGGAGAGGGTACGTGAATACGTACAATCGTGGTTCGTATACGAATAAATGAATCGGATATAATAATTAGGACACCACGTAATTTTAGATAAAATAAAAATTACGAAAAATAACGCTAGCTCAAAAAAGGATGGGAAGCCAGGGATCTAGGGATAATTAAATTGGTGAGAGTTGGGTGCTTTGCAACATAAAAATCCCCACATATATATATATATATATATATATATATATATATATATATATATATATATATATATATATATGTTCTTGTCCTGATACGCTTACGGAACCATCTCATTACGAGACCCACTAGGTAAACATATGATATGGAATCTAGAAGAATGTATCTTTCCAAATATATTAAAAGTTTTCATTAATCATAATAATTACAGAGAAATTCACAATTTTTACCTCCCGCCTACCTCTAGGTAAGGGAGGTATTGTTTTTGGTCAAAAAATTGGGTAGTGAGTTTTCAATGAATAAGCACGTTTTAGGGTCCCTACAATACGATTTTACTATTTTCGCGTTGATGTCTGTATGTATGTATGTATGTATGTGTGTGTGTGTGTGTAGTCTGTGGAAATTTTTTCGTCTCGCATAACTCAAATACTATAATACCAAAAAATACAATTTTGTGAATTATTGCTTCTTATATTTAAATGAAGAACTGATTAGATTTTGGATAAAACTGGTCAACCGGAAGTAGTAGTTTATTTGAAGCCCTTAACAGTTTTTCGTGAAAAACTCGGTTAAATTTCCTTTTTCAGCAATTTATGTTATTTTGAAAGTTGAAGAATATTTAATTTTACATGTATTTTGATTACACTAATTTTATTAATTTTCATTAGATTTAGAGATAATAAAATATAAAGAAATTAGATTTCACAAATCTTGCATTCCTAGTACACCATGGAAACATTGAAAAATGTTCAATTTTTTACGAAATGTGACACATGTCATTGTGATTTTGAAGCAGAAGTGAAATATATGTCAAAAATTTAAATAAATATACGAAAGAAAATTAAAATTCTCAAATATAAATAGAAAATAATCAAATAAGAAGGTATGTTTCTGTATCATCAAATACTATTTTGTACCGTTTAAGAGTAGTATTGGGCGGGAGGTTATGTGCTGGGCACATCAGATTTTTAAAAAAAGTAAAGGTATGGGACCCGGATCTTTCGGTAATGAAGATAACTTTTTCTGTGTTTCAACTTTGGCTAAATCAAGCGCCAAATAAAATTTGAATTTTGTGAAATGTGAAGTTAATATGACAATCGAATTAGCAATAAATTAAATAATATATTGCTGTTCGAATCAAATATGTATTATACATATTCCATTCTTGTTTTCCACCCTCATGTTTAATGGGGTAAATAGCTCCGTGGTAACGTGTCGGACTGTGGATCGTGAGATCCTCAGTTCGAATCCCACTGCCGACAGTTACAAATTTAAATTTACCCCTGTGGTTCCCCCTCCACTAACATCCTTGGGGGCTATGATTTGACGGCTGGTAACCGCACTTCATACGAAAAAAATATATCACCTACCGAGATCTGCGTAAGCAGAGTGCCACACCCGTAATGGGTAAAAGGCGTGATGATATATTTATTTATTTATTTATTTATGTTTAATTAAATACAATATATTTTTTTAAGTATGTGCGATTTTCAAAATAGTTTAGTTCAGAAAACTTTCTAGTTCATTATTATAATCAAGTGACAGAATTATGCTACTTTCATAGTATGTAGTAAAAAAAAAAAGGAAATAGACAAGAAGGTAAATGTCCAAAGGAATAGTTACGAATTAAAATACGAGTACGTAATAAATGTTAGAATTGTAGATATCAAAATATAGTAAATATTTATATTTTAGATACCAAAATATAATAAATATTTGTTTTGGTAATTATCAATAAATGTAGAAAACTAATTTTATACTGCCATCTTACGAAAAGTAGCCTTCTAATAGCTTTCTGCTAGTTCATAAAACTCCCGCTACACTTTCGGAAAATAAATAATCTGATGTATTACGTTTTTGATTTTGAAAAATTTGAAGCATAAGGATTTAAGGAAAACTTTCGGAATATACATTTTCTGAAAATGCATAATCTAATACACTACGTTTCGGAATTTGAACTATTTGAGGCAAACCGAAATCTTTCGGAATTTGAATAATCTGAAAATGAATATTTTGACGTTTCATTATTCTGATTTTGAATATTCTGCTGTTGCAAGCATTCCCTTTAAGATCTAACATACGCGTCTAAAGAACGAATCCTTTATTTAAAAAAAACAGCAAATTCTGTATTCTTCATTTAATTTCATGTTCGTTATGGTTCAGCAACCTCCATTCGTTAAAATTTCATGGATTTTTTACAGTGACTTTTACATTGCAATGTCAAATGATGTACATATTTTTGTTGGGTTCGTTCACTCCCATGAATTTTGTTTTGCAAATTGAAATTAGAATAAATCATTTCTTACAATTATTCTTATCGTAAAACAAAACAATTATTACAGTAAGGTCTTTGAACATTCTAGTATTTGTACATGTTAATGAAAAGGATAGCTAAAACATTAAACTATAAAAAAATATTCGTTAAAGTCTAGATGGTCAAAAATTCAGAATTTTTATACTGTATTTCTCATTCCCTTGAAGGACTATAGTAATGAAAATAATTTGTATATTTATAAATATGATCATCTATAACATACTAAGTTCAAATGAAAAATAATCTTAGTATGTTATAGAGTATAGACGATCATATTTATAAATATACAAATTATTTGCATTACGGTAGTCGTTCATGGGAATGTGCGGCATAAATTTTACTAATTTGAAAATTATGTTCATGCATAATTTGTAAACAAAATTAGCTTTTTAAAAGTAATTACAAATTTTGGACTTTTATCGACAAATGTAGATATAAAACATTATTTGTTTCATTTATAATAATAATGATATATTGTTTCAAAAAAGTTATGTTCATGTTGCGCTATCTTCAGCCCATATGGTTGACCTTAATTCTATTATTAGGTGGGTATAGTAAAATAGCCAAGCTACAATTAATTCAGATAAATTTCAGAACGAATTAACTATAACATTTTTAAAGAAGCTGCTGTGTAAATCAACGCATTTATCAATACTTATGTGATTTTTTTTGTTATTTTTGAATAACATTGAATTTGTTTTTTTATTATCAAATTAAAATATTATATTCTGAATTGAATATTTAGTTTCCTTATATTTTTATAACTATAAAGTGGACACATTTAACTTTGTAATTTGGCTACTTTTGGCGCTTATGTTAATAAATAATCTGGACATCCTGTTACCGACAACTGACAATACCGCTACCGCGATCGCCGCTCAAGCAGCGTGGGTTTGCGGAATCCTTTTATGCGTTTGGATCGATATCTAGACTGGCACAGCGTTTTGTGTTCTCAGCCTACAGCCTACACATTTGCTAGCGGTGTCTCGCGACCTTGTGAGATAGTCACGGTACGGAGGCCAGGGATTTGGCTATAGGCGGAACTTGATTTAGCCAAAATTGAAACACAGAAAAAGTTATCTTCATTACCGACAGATCCGGGTCCCATACCTTTACTTTTTTAGTGATTGCAAAATTGTTAATTTCTCTGTAATTATTATGATTATATGAAAACTTTTAATATATTTGGAAAAAATACATTATTTTAGATTCCATATCATATGTTTACCTAGTGGGTCTCGTAAGTAGATGGTTCCGTAAGTGTATCAGGACAAGAATATATATATATATATATATATATATATATATATATATATATATATATATATATATATATATATATATATATATATATATATATATATGTGGGGATTTCGAGTCGCCATTGAAAAAAATAAACAAGACTTCAGAGAGTAGGCCAAAAAGAAAAAAGAAGACGAAAAAAAGACGACAGTGACGACAGAAGTGAAGATTTGTTGCAATTTTATAATTTATTTAATGTGTTGTATTGCATTCTGTTATTATAATTAAAACTGAATATAGTGTTACTTACATTTTTTGCACATATTTATCAGAAAATCCTACAAATTGGGGGCTCGTCCGGGATTAAACTGACATTGCATTGAATTGTGAGTGACAGTAATAAAAAAAATGTCGACGTTGGGTGATGTTGCTGTTGTGGCAAACAACATTACAAATGGTAACAGCAAACCGTTGAAAGCGCTGTTCACAGTGGTATTTGGAGATCCACAACTGCGTTTAAATAGACGTCAATTGAAGAAGTTTGGCGGTTTTCCTTTCAACAAAGATTCAGAAGACTACGAAAGAAAATTAGAAGAAATGGAATCGACACTGACCCTCGCTGATTTAATCTCAGTTTGCAATGTTTTAAGCATTGACTACGATGGGGCAGAAGACGAAATAAGGAGAAGAATATTGACGTATTTGTGTCATATTGGCAAAAAAGAAGACGAAGACGAAGAAGCCGTAGATGAAGTAAATGAAGACGAAGACGAAGAAGACGTAGATGAAGAAAATGAAGACGAAGATGAAGTAGAAGACGTAGATGAAGAAAAAGAAGACCAAGAAGCAGACAGAGAAGCAGGTGAAGTGCGAAGAGGAAGACGTACGCAACTGCAAGGCAGAAATGCCACCCAAGATAAGAAAAAAGTGACTTCAAGCAGCCGTTAAAGGACAATTGAATCATTTTCTTTGTCGTTTAGAGACGTAGAAGATACAGTAAGACGATATGATGGCAAAGATGGGTATCCAATAAAAAAGTGGATTCAAGAATTTGAGGAAGTAGCTGAATTGACCGGGTGGAATAACTTGCAAAAATTGATATTCGCCAAAAAGTCACTAGACGGGTTGGCCAAATTGTTTGTTCAGTCGGAAAGGGGCATCACATCTTGGACAAAACTGATGACTTTATTAATTACAGAATTTGAAGTGAAAGTAAGCAGCGCCGAGATACACAAACTATTAATGACTAGAAAAAAGAAGAAAGAAGAAACAATCGAAGAATACTTTCTGGTTATGCGTGAAATAGCAAGCCGCGCAAATCTGGAGCCAAATGTTGTCATACAGTATACAATTGACGGAATTACTGAAGATACTAGCAATAAAATTATACTATACGGTGCCAGCACATATGAGAAATTTAAGAAGAAAATTGCACTATACAATGTCATCAAAACAAAGACTTCATTTGAATCTAAACCAGAAAGGCGAGTTAATTTTCCGACTAAATCAAAAGATTTGCAAAACTTTCCTGCTGAAAAAGAAGACAAACCAACTTCACGTTGTTTTAGTTGTGGCTATAAAGGTCACAAGTCACGAGATTGTCCCTCAAAACAAAAGGGAACTAAATGTTTCAATTGTAACCAGTTTGGTCACATTTCTACAAGCTGTACAAATAAGAAAGAAGCCGAAAAAGAAAAAATCGTAGCGAAACCAAGAGTCCATTTAACAAAAAACAACACGACTAGAACGTCAACAAAATCAGTTCAAGTTAATGAGATAACCATGACTGCTTTAATCGACACTGGTAGCGACGTTAACCTGATAAGGCTAAACGAATACATCACATTAGGACCAAATACCCTTAAAGAAGAAACTATACAGCTGTCAGGGCTAGGCGCACACCAAATTAAAACATTGGGTAATTTTTCAACAACAATTAAAATTGACAATTACGAATTCCAAACCAAAATTCATGTCGTACCAAATGACGCTATGACAGTTCAACTTATTATTGGCTGTGACTTGTTGAAAAATGCAGTAGTTACAATCGACGGCAATGGAGTGAATGTAAGGAAACAAGAACTAAAGACATCAAAATCGAAGATCGAAGAAAACGATGAAACATACCACGAAATACTTCAAATTGACTATTATCCTAACAATGAGTTAGATATTAGTCATATCAAAAACCAAGAACTAGGACAAGAAATACGACGGCTTCGAGAAGAATATGACCCAAAAAATAAGCGAACCAAGACAACTCCATTGAAAGCAAGAATAATACTGAAGGACGAAACGCCGATTTACCAGCGACCAAGACGACTTTCTCAACATGAGAAACAAGAAGTTGATAAACAGATGGAGAAATTGCTTCAGGATGGAATCATAAGGCCCAGCAAATCAGAATTTACAAGTCCGATTGTGTTGGTTAAGAAAAAAGACGGTTCAACCAGAATCTGTCAAGATTATCGTAAAATTAACGAACAAATAATCAAAGACCGCTATCCTCTCCCCTTGATTGAGAATCAACTAGACCGCCTACGAGGAGCACGAGTGTTCAGCACATTGGATCTTAAAAATGGATTTTTTCATGTGCCATTAGAGGAAGAAAGTTGCAAGTATACCTCTTTTATAACACCTACAGATCAATATGAATTCACAAAAACACCATTTGGAATGTGCAATTCGCCGGCAATTTTCCAAAAATTTATTAACGAAGTATTTAAACTGCATATTAAAAATGGTATCGTATTGACGTACATGGACGACATTGTGATTCTGGCTCGTGACGAAGACGAAGGTTTAGAAAGATTGAAGAATGTATTGAAGACTGCAGAAGAAAATGGTTTAGAAATTCAGTGGAAAAAATGTCAATTCCTGAAGCGCAGCATCGAGTATTTAGGTCATCACATTGAAAACAACAAGATTAAACCATCAAGAGCAAAAACCGATGCCGTAATGAAGTATCCCCAGCCCTCAACAATTAAACAGATACAAAGCTTTCTTGGTCTAACCGGATACTTCCGAAAATTCATCGAAAATTACGCTTTAATTGCCAAACCATTGAGCGATTTAATAAAGAAGAATTCTGCATTCACTTGGGGAGCTGAACAGCAGAGCGCATTTCATAAATTAAAGAAATTATTAGCCGACCAACCTGTATTAGGAATTTATTCAAATGAAGCGGAAACTGAACTACACACAGATGCTTGCAAATATGGGTACGGTGCTATTCTCATGCAGAAGAATGATGATGGACAGCTTCATCCAATTTACTATTCAAGCAAGAAGACAACACCGGCCGAACAAAATTACTGCAGCTACGAACATGAAGTCCTGGCGATAGTTTATGCACTTAAAAAGTTCAGAGTGTATTTACTGGGAATTCAGTTCAAAATTGTAACAGATTGTGCTGCATTTACATTAACAATGAAGAAGAAAGACCTGGCGACCCGAGTTGCAAGGTGGGCCTTGTTGCTCGCAGAATTTAAGTATACACTAGAACATCGCTCAGGAAGTCGGATGAAACATACGGATGCATTATCGAGAAATGCTGTCATGGTAATTGTTAAAAACGATTTTATTGAAAAATTAAGAATTTCTCAAGAGAATGATGAACATTTAAAAACAATAAAGTTATTATTAACCAACGGTTCTGTCTATGATGACTACTTTATGAAAAATAATCTGCTGTACAAATCTTGTAATGGAAATAATCTACTAGTTATTCCCAGTAAGATGCAGACTGAATTAATAAAAACAACTCATGAAGAAAATGGACATTTTGCTGCAAGAAAAACAGAAGACATCATTTTGAGAGAATTTTGGATACCGAAACTACGAGAAAAAATTCAGATCTGTATTCGGAATTGTGTATCTTGCATCTTGTCCGAGAGAAAAGCCGGAAAACAAGAAGGAATGTTACATCCTATAAACAAAGGAGACATGCCACTACAAACTTACCATGTGGATCATTTGGGTCCGCTAGTTGCAACAAAGAAAGGCTACAAGTACCTTTTTGTTGTAGTCGATGGATTTACGAAGTTTGTATGGATCTATCCTTCTAAGACATTGACCACTGAAGAAGTAATTGCTAAGCTCGACGTGCAGAAACAAACATTTGGTAATCCTGCAAGAATTATATCAGATCGAGGTACTGCATTCACCTCCAGCCAAATTAAAGATTACTGTAAATCCGAAGGTATAGAGTTAGTGCACATCACCACAGGTGTCGCACGCGCTAACGGCCAAGTGGAACGTATAAATAAAATAATTATACCTATTTTGACTAAGCTGACACTGAACAAAGAAGAAGGTTGGTACAAATATATAGACAGAGTTCAAGCAGCAATTAACAAGACTTATCAGAGATCCATAAATACTACACCGTTTGAACTGTTATTTGGTGTCAATCTACGACAACCAGGAGATATCAAACTAAAAGAAATAATTGAAGCAGAATATGTGAAAACGTTCCAAGATGAAAGGGAAAAATTAAGAATTGAAGCTAAGAATCAAATTCAAAAAGTTCAAGAGGAGAACCAAAAGAATTATAATAAAAAAAGGAAGGCGCCAAACAAATATGAAATTGGGAACTTAGTGGCAATCAAGAGAACTCAATTTACAAATTTGAGTAAGCTAAAAACAAAATTCCTTGGACGGTACAGAGTAACTTCAGTGAAAAAGCATGATAAATATGATGTTGAAAGAGTTCGAGCAGGCGAAGGACCAAAGAAGACTGGTACATCTGCAGACTTTATGAAGCCATGGGCTTCTCCAGCCAATGAGACCGCTAGTTCCGAAGAAGAAGAATTCGAGGGCGAATTCAATGTCAGGCATGGCCGAGTTGTGGGGATTTCGAGTCGCCATTGAAAAAAATAAACAAGACTTCAGAGAGTAGGCCAAAAAGAAAAAAGAAGACGAAAAAAAGACGACAGTGACGACAGAAGTGAAGATTTGTTGCAATTTTATAATTTATTTAATGTGTTGTATTGCATTCTGTTATTATAATTAAAACTGAATATAGTGTTATTTACATTTTTTGCACATATTTATCAGAAAATCCTACATATATATATTCATATATAGTAATTGATAAATTTCATTTCCATAAGGCGCACCTAAAATTGATTACGCTATTAATCCATTCTAATATGCATCAACACTGGTTATGCTAGAGTAATTTCGAAACTCGAGTTTTATCTATAATAATTGGTCGAATAATGCATTCCAAGATGCATTACCTCTGGTTGTGCTCGATTTATTAATTCGAGGCTAGAGTTTTTAATTAATTGATCAAAAAATTCATTTTAAGATGAATCACAACTTGTTGGTCCGAGTAATCAATTCGAAACTCGAGTGTACATATTAGTAAGTGCTCGATCAATGTATTATTCAATACTGCCTAACGATTATATAGAAATTGAAACATTTTTCTGCTTTGTTGTGCAGAAACATCATTAAAAACGCCAACGAAGTTCAATGGTGAAGTAATTCATGACTAAATAATAATTAATGAGTTATATATTAGTAATTGATTAGTAAGTGATTAGTAGTTAATTAGTAATCAATTATTATGACATTCCATATTGAAACAAACAAAAAAATACATGGCTGTGCCAGCTTCCTTCAGTAGGTGGCACAGCCATTGATTTTTCTTTAAAGGATGCGGTAATTAATTTGTTGTTAAGGTTATTAAATAGTAATTAATTAGTTCTAAATATTAGTAGTATTTCTATTTAAGTGTGCTTAGATGGCTGTTCCAGCTTCACATACCTCAATATTTACGTTTATGAAGGCGTTTCCCGGCAATTTTACATTCCAGAGTCAGTGTTGCCAACGTTAGCAAATACAAAAAACTTTTAAAATTATTCAGTTTTCTTTTGTTTATAGCTATTATTTTGTATTACTCTTTTCATTTTATATTACAATACAATATTATTATTATTTATTTTATTTTCTATCTCAAATATGTTGTTTCGTGAACAGCTTTTAGTGTAGTTGGGATAAAGGTACTGCGAATAGCAACTCTATGCATTGGTGTATAACAAATAATATATATCACAAGGGCAATATTTTTAAATATATCAAAATACTTTATATAAATTACATATTTTGCGAGGTGAGGAGCGAATCGACGAACCGAGTACATAACTTAACCAAGTATATAACTTATCCAAGTATATAACCTATGTATTATCGAGGTGAGGAGCGAAGCGACCAACCGAGTACATAATATAACTAAGTATATAACCTATATATTAGCGAGATGAGGAGCGAAGCGACGAACCGAGCAATAACTTAATCAAGTATATAACCTATACATTAGTGAGGTGAGTAGCGAAGCGACGAACCGAGTACATAACTTAACTAAGTATATAACCTATATATTAGCGAAATGAGGAGCGAAGCGACGAACCGAGTACATAACTTAATCAAGTATATAACCTATATATTAGCGAGGTGAGGAGCGAAGCAACGAACCGAGTACATAACTTAACCAAGTGTATAATCTATATATTAGCGATTTGAGGAGCGAAGCGACGAACCGTGTACATCTATATTGTAACGTTCGTGGGTTTAAAACGTTTTTTATTTAAACAATAAAAGTCTTATTAATAATAAGTAATAAATAATTATTATAATAAATAGTAAAAGTTAATTAACACTAGGTATATAACACTAAAATAACAAATACAAAAACTTATATACTAACACTTATCACTACTATAAATAAACACTATTATTTATATTAACTAGCCGAGCGATATTTATTTATGACGATATATTTATATTCACAAGTTCTTCCGCAGAACTTCGGAGTCGACTAAGTCATCTGACTTACTGACTCAACTCGACTGAGTTCGAGTCATCTAAACGACTGACTGCTCGGGAGTCATCTAAAAGACTGACTGACGGCTGCCGGCGATTCCTTTTATATATGGCGTTCCTTGTTTCTGGAAGGTTCTGGAATATTCCCTATTGTGGAGCAAACGACTTGTTCGAACCAGCAAGCGTTGCGTCATTCACTCGGCCGCGCGGTGTGGCGGCGCGGCGTGGCGGAGTACGCCGGCAAGCTTCAACTTGTCGCTGCCGCGTTCGTTACAATATATTTGCGAGGTGAGGAGCGAAACGACGAATTGGGTATATAACTTAACCAAGTATATAACTTATATATTTGCGAGGTGAGGAGCGTAGCTACCAGTCAAGTTTTCATTCCATATATATACGAGAATGCGTTCCACCTAAAATGCGTTCTACCAAAGACAGATGACCCATTCAACTGGTACTGTAACAGTACAATCGTCTAGTATAAAATATCCGTCAATCGTCGCCTACGTTGTGTTTGAAATAAAATAAATGTAACCCCAAAAGTGTCCGTAATACGAAGTAGCTATCAATGGTGGAGGAATCGGGATAGGTTCAGTTGAAATGAAAGAGTTAAAATTCCTTCCAAAAGACATGACTGTGAAGTCACACCTTGTGCATTTATTGAAACCAATAAATATCTAGAATAAAAGAAAATCATCATAATATTATTATTATAATTTAGAACGAACCGAGTGATTTGAACACAAAGTTCTGTCGTGGAAAATTAAATAAAAAACTCTCCGGCATTCGCCTTTAATCGCAAGAGGGAAACCACGACAAAAACCTCAAGCAGAGAGAACCAAATAATATTGTCGCAAAAATCAAAGTATCAAAATGATGTTTATCAGATTTAAATATATCAAAAATTGAACAACAGCGACACTTCCAAACGAACCGCAATTTCATAGTATATTCAACACTCAGATTATTTACTGTTAAATCGGTCAATCAGTGTTTTCCGTTATCGTAGTTTATACTGCACAAGTGTAAACACAGGTACAGTTGTCTCTTTACAGAGAAATTCGTAGTCTGCGCAAAGCACAGGGTGTCTCCACATGGAGAAGTTTGTTATCGTTGGTGCAAACATGCACATAAAAAACAGAAAAACACTCGATCAAAGAATTATTCAAAACTCAAATTATCATAAACCACAAAAAAAAAACATACACACAAAAGAAAACAGTATGGATACCAAAACAAAACATTACTATGGCCATAGAAAACAATATTAATACAATTAAAATATATTTACCAATTGTTGTACCGTTTCAGTACATAGTTTATTTAATTAAATTTTATTACATATTAGTATTTCTTGGGTATATTGTTTTGTATCCTTTTCCACGCTAATTTGGAAAAACCTGTTACTTTTTTATAAAATTGAAATAAAATAAATCATTAATAAATATGTGTGTTATAACGCATTTTACCCATTGTGGGTGCGGCACTCTGCTTGCGTAGATCTCGGTAAGTGATATATTTTTTAGTATGAAGTGCGGCTACCAGCAGAAAAATCTTAGCCCACAAATATGTTACTGTAGGGGGAACCACAGGGGTAAATTTTAATTGGTAACTGTCGGCAGTGGGATTCGAACAGAGGATCTCACGATCCACAATCCGATACGTTACCACGAAGCCATTTACCCCATATAAGATTGGGGAGAAATATTATTAAAAGATAAATCCGATTCCGATAATCGGCTAGTGGAAGAAGTTGGATCAATTTCATTTTATCTAGATTCTGTTTGATCGGTTTCATCACTATCCGATTAAATCTGATTTATATATCTTTTAATACTCCAAAAGCACAAAATATCGAAGTGCAACGCAACGCGACTAACATGTACACCAACGCTGCGTTTTTGAGCTTTCGGATTAGATAAAGCGAAAGAGAAAGGGGATTCCCCGAAAATACCAAGAATCAAGAAAAAGAATTGTTGAAACAAGACAAGAAATACGTTACAAAAAAATGAGCAAGACAAGAACCTTTGAATTTCTTGTCTTGATAATCAAGGCCAAGATAAGAAATGGTCATCAAGACAAGATATCTTGTCTTGATGAAACACTAATGATAAATTAGATAATGTATTCATTAACAGACTTAAACTCGCTAATATATAAAATTCAATCTTTCCTTAGCACCAAATCCTAAACTAGATCTAACGTAGGTCTTTTATGCGCTACAAATAAAAATATGCTAACTTTAATGATCTTCATGTGTATTGACCTTTAAATCCGAATCTTATGTCATGTTTGTCTAGTTGTCTGAGCTATTCCTTACAGGCTGTTTAACTTTTTGATACGTTCCTTAAATTATTTCATTTGTTTCAGGTATGGACCGAGAAAAATGATAGATTCTGAGATATACCGGTATGACCCCCGGGAAGGATTCACCGTTCAGGCACCAGGTCCTGGCTACTTATATGCAACGTGTACATTTACAACCGGAACTATACCAGCCATCCACGAAATTAAATTTTATGTCCATGGTAAGATAGCATTTTAAAACGTCTGATGTATTCATCGAAAGTAAAGGAACATGTACTGGTTAAATTTATCAACTGCTTCCTGTATAACAGATATGATTATATAAAATATAATTGCTTTGTGCAATTTTAATATTTCAAACTCACTATTGTGTAAATAAACTATTTCACTCTTATAAAACTTTCATCACACAAACTTTTAGTTAAAAAAAAATTACGCGAGCAACACATAACCCTCTCCAAAACAACGTTTGAACGGAACAAAATAGAAAAAGAGATTCAAATTAAAATTGTAGCAAGTACATCTTTTTCATTATAACAAATTTTACTCCAACTCAGTTATTTACTACGATATTGTAACGTTTTACTCATTACTCGGATTCGGTGAAGTTGAAAGAAAACACAAAAATGTAATTATAGCTAACAAAAATGATTTTTTTACTTCCACTTATTTATTTAACACACTAAAACACTGATTACTACATTTATTTACACACGTATTATTTATATATACTGAGGCTTAACTTGTTGAATATTGAATTAAACACGCTGATGGTTTATCACACACTAGAAGGTTTTCGTATTCTGCCGAAGTTTAGAGAAACGGTACCGCGTACTGATCGGGAAATTTAATGCGTCCCAGTGATGAATGGCTCCATGTGGCATCAATTCTGGATAAAGAATTTGAAAGTTCTTATGGCAATTTTCTTTCCAGCAAAAAAGTTTTATTCGACTATTATCTGCTAATATAATTATTCCGTATGAAGTTATTTTATGGCTAGCACGTATACGAATATATATTAAATAAAGACATATCAACAGAAAAAAAATCGGCATTGAAAATAAACAAAATTTAGTTCAAAATTTTTTAAATTCTAAAAATTTAATCAATTATCTTCAAGTAATTCATATTTTGAATGAAATAATTTTTATATATAAATGCATAATTTTTAATTAATTTAATATCTATTATATTTTTTAAAAATCTACCTACTTGGTTTAATAGTTAATATTTATTATTAATAGCATTAAAGAAATAGTTATTTGTTACACAGCTTAAAAGATTGGAATATTTCGTTTATATTAATATTAATGTATTCGACTTGCTCCCAGATCTACGCCATCAGTTAGAAAGAGGCAAAAATACATGCGCATTGACACACCATTACTATTTATGCCATGGTCAAAATGGATATATCCATTGAAATATCTCTTGTTTTCTAAAAATTTCTAATATACACTGAGATATTTTTTTTCATAAATCAGCAATTGTTTTTGTGTAAACTTTTTTTTTATATGATTACACTAGGTTTTAACTACATTAGTATAAAATATCTATTGGATTCAACTTTTTATTGCATTTTACCCTCCAGCGATTGTACTATGTTTATAGTGTATTGTGTTATTAGAAGTAAATGTGCAGCTTTGCGTGCTGAGGATGTAAATTTGAACCAGTGCAACCTCTGCTCCATTTTCAATGTCAGAATCAATCTCTGAGTTACTTATTTTAAGTAAAATTCTTACGAAAAAAAACTCAAGAAAATTTATGCACCGAGCACAATGACAACAATGTTTATTAAACAACATAATTATTCCTGTAGTAACTAATAGTTGAACTTGACACGTGTCTAATTTTTAATTTTGAATATTTCAAAGTGTTGACATTTAAAAATAATTTATCTGTTTTATAACGTTAGTTTAAAAAAAATCTTGAATGGAATACGTTGCGAAATCGTATTTTAAATACGAGACGTGTTTAACTCACATTTCTTTCGCAACTTATTACATAAATAGCTATTTAAAAGGTGAAGAAACTGAAATAAAATAATACTGGAACGCTAACTGACGTTGAATATGCGAGCCGAGAGAGACAGCTAGTTGTTGGGCTATCTGTCTTTGTTGTATAATGTTTTCATATATCAACCGTTCTATAAACAAGTATTACACAAAGAAATGTGGCCCCCGACATCTATCTGTCTCTTGTTTTCCGATTTCGTAAAAGCCTACAGTTTCAGTGGGTGACACGAAGTGAACCCAGAATACATAAAAAGAAGAAGTTAAAGTAAAGTACTGCCTATAGATGGTGCCACGCGTACCTGCCTGCAAATTAAGTTTTTTGCTCTTTTTACTAAACCTAATTTCTTGAACATCTACCGAACAGATATTTTTTGCTTGTTAAAATTAACAGCTATTGGTCTGTATTATACATTTATTTTTATTGACTAAAACAACTATTACTCACAAGGGAAAACGAAAAACGAGCATGAGATAGGTAGATATAGGTTTGTTGAGCAGGTACTGCGTAAAAACATGTTGCACAGTCGTGTCCAAAACTAATAACTAATATTTTAAAGTGTTTTGTTTGATTATTTGGAAATTTCTTTAAATTCATATACATAATTGTTAATTGCACTCAATTCTATTAATGGATTATTTAATTTTTATACTTAACATTTTATTTCAAAGTCATTGTATGTTAAGTTTTTTTAAATTGCTTATTAACTTGAGAAAGGAACTATACCACAAAGATGATTGCCCCCATATTGCCTGTCTTTCTCAGCTCGCATTTCCAACGTCAATGTGCGTTCCAGTATTACTGTATTTCAGTGAAACAAGTTGATAATTTGATTTGTATATTATTACCGGTAGTAATATCACCAGACCAATCATGATGCAAAATACTTGAAAAGTCAACCAATGGGACCAGTGTTATACTTATTATTTTTTGACGTTTCTTAAAACCAATGAAATGTTTCATAGTATGTCACGTGTCTGCGTTTTAACCAATCCTGTCATTATTATACTGAGAATTAAGCTCTTGTGATTATTTCCGGGAATAATCTCTGTAGCTTTTTTATTTTTGTTGACAGATGTCAGATATCAGATAGTTATCATCAACTCAAGTTAAAAATGAGCAAAAAAGTTAGATTTAGTGGCGTACCTGATACTGAAGTAAAAAAATAATCTAATTAAATATAAATCGAGAGTTCGATAAATTAGAAAATAATTCTCCAGTATCTTTCTCAACCTTGTTGCCATTTGGCAATAGCTATTCAAGCCCTACGGGTTTTCGTGGCTATTGCCTGACAACAAGTTTTCGAAAGATCTGTCAAATTATTTTTAATTTATACTCACCCTCTTGTTATATTATTACTGATAAAATCCCGTTACCTCGATAAAACCCCGTTTCCTCGCTACCCAGTATACAAATAGTTGTTATTGTTTATAACTGTCAATGTGACAGGTAATTAATATTTCAAGTTTCATTTTGTGTTGTCTTTGGAATTTATTTTATCAATACTATACGACTTTCTGATTTCCTCTGATAAATTTTTATTTTTACGCTCTATTTTTTTTTCTTTTAAGCAAAATTACTCAAGCAAACTGTCGTGTTCGTATTTATAACACTGAGTACAGCTTGTGTGGTAACACTGTAATTCCGAAAAGAAGCACAGGCAGTTGAAACATTGCATCGTCAATGGCCGGTCTTTTTGTAAACACTCATGTTATTATATTATAAGCGTGTATACAGTTATAGTAATATTATTGTATTATACTAATTAATGTTGTGTTCTTTTGTACTCCCCGTAAACACAGACACAATATTTTGGTGACGAGGATGGGATCCATGGAATTCATGGGAATGTGTTAAATAAGTGCAGATAATATAGTGTTGAACTTCACCTATGGGACACATGGTCTGAGAGATTAGGATTTTATTTACAGGCGAATGAAAAAAACGTGCAGTGTTACTGAGCGTGCGTGGACCAGTGACGTACGACGTCTTACTTTCGTTAGTGTCACCAGCAAATCCCGCGAATAAGTCGTTCGAGGAGACAAACAATTTATTAAAAGAACATTTCGTGGCACACCTCTTCGCCACATTAGCAGAAGGAAAACACTTCGCAATAGTCGATCTTGCCCAGGCTTATCAACAGCTGTCAGTTGACGGAAAATCCACTGAAGCTCAAGCAATCATAACACACCGAGGTGTGTTCAAAGTAAACAGACTGCAGTTCGGAATATCGGTAGCTCCAGGCGTATTTCAAAGATTTATGAATTCGAGACTTGCAGGAATTCCAGGGGTGTTACCATATTTTGATGACGTACTTGTAGTGGGAAGTTCTCAAGAAGAATTAGCAAGCCGATTACGACAGGTTCTAATGCGTTACCAGGAAGATGACATTAAACTTCGTCGAGAAAAGAGTATTTTTTGCACTAATTCTGTAGAGTTTTTAGGCTACCAGATTGATGAAAATGGAGTGAGGCCAACCCAGGAGAAGCTGAAAGCCATCAACGGTGCACCAACCCCAGGGTCGAAGAGGGAACTGCAAGCTTTTCTAGGTCTCTTGAACTTCTATCATTCCTTTTTAAGAAACAAAGCAACAGTTGCCGCACCCTTGCACCAGTTACTCAAAAAGGACGTCCCGTGGGTGTAGTCAAATGCCCAGGAAAAAGCTTTCCGAGATGTAAAGAAGCTGTTAATGTCGAAATCAGTTCTCGTGCACTATGACGAGTCAAAACCACTGGTGTTGACAACAGATGCATCGCCGTATGGTGTGGGGTCAGTACTGAGCCATAGACTTGAAAATGGTTCACTAGCGCCTGTAGCGTTTCATTTAAGAGCACTCCGCCAAGCCGAACGAAACTATTCCCAGAAAGACAAAGGAGCGTTGGCTGTGATGACAGGAGTCAATAAATTTCACGAATAGGTCTATGGACGCCATTTTGAAATAGAAACCGACCATATACCATTATTAGGAATTCTGGGAGGCAAGAAAACTCCAGAAGTCCTACCGCCTAGAATGTTATGTTGGAGCTTCATATTGGGAGCGTATGACTACATTATGACATACTGCCCAGGCCCAAGTATCTCTAACGCGGATGCGTTAAGTCGCCTTTCCAGGAAAATCCGAGAAGGAGACGTTCCAATGGCTAACGAAGTTCTAATGCTCGAATGCATACCAGAGACACTGATGATTGCCGACGAGGTGGCCAAGAAAACAATGAAAGATCCAATATTGTCAAGGGTACTCAACTTTATTTGGAAAGGATGGCCGTCCACAGTGGCCAAGTTACACAAGGATTTTCAAACGTATAACAGAGTCAAAGACGAATTATCAGCGTATAAAAACTGCGTACTGCGAGGAAACAGAGTCATAATTCCAAAGGAAGGAAGAGGTTCTGCAAGTCCTCCACGCCTCGCACCCGGGAATCGTGAAGATGAAAGCTTTAGCGAAAAGTTACGTTTGGTGGCCGGGAATCAACGACCAGATCGAAAAAGTTGTGAAGCTGTGTGCGGCATGTCAATAAAATCGACATGCACCGCCAAAGGCTCCGGAGCACCCATGGGAATGGACGAAAGAACTGTGGATTCGCATCCACATTGATCATCCAGGTCCGTATAAGGGTCAATTATTCCTTATAGTTGTAGATTCGTATTCCAAGTGGCTCGAGGTCCGTCCTGTTCCGTCAACCAACTCAACAGCTACCATACGAGTGCTGAGAGAGTTATTTGCAACTCATGTCTTACCGAATGTCGTGGTGAGTGACAACGCCACGGGATTCAAATGTGAAGAATTTCAAGAGTTCTTGAAGAAAAACATGATTAGATTCGCAGCAGTCGCTCCGTTCCATCCAGCATCCAATCGTCAGGCCGAGCGAATGGTGCAAACGACAAATGAGAGTTTGGCTAAGTTAAATGAAGGAGATTGGCACACGAAAGTATCGCGTTTTCTACTAAATCAGCATATTTTGCCAAACGCTACGACAGGTCGACCGCCTGCCGAGCTCCTCATGAACCGAAGACTCAAGACGGATTTAGATAGAATACATCCAGATATAAATTCAGAGGTGCAACAGAAACAAGAAGGCGAAGCAACGAAAAGAAAGACAGCTGTCCGGACGTTCAATAAGGGAGACACGGTTTACGCTCGAAAATACTCTGGAGAAACCAAGTGGATACCTGCTACAATAAATGCACCTACAGGTCCAATTTCATATCAAGTTACAAATGAGAGCGGACAAGTTCTACATAGATACGCAGACCAGCTGCGAGAATTTGCCATCGAAAACGAACAACACGAAGAGACGGCACAGCTGGAATAGCCAAGCGAACTAGGAGCAGAGGCCAAAGAAGTTGATCCATCAGATTCTGTTCGAGATGCAAGGCCGACAAGAACGAGACAACGTCCGCATCATCTTCGAGACTACGTGTCCAAGTAGGAGGGAGGAAGTGTCATATTCGTATTGGTGACACTGAGTACAGCGCGTGTGGCAACACTGCACTTCCGAAAAGAAGCACAGGCAGTTGAAACTTTGCATGGTCAATGGCCGGTCTTTTTATAAACACTCATGTTATTATATTATAAACGTGTATACAGTTATAGTAATATTATTGTATTATAATAATTAATGTTGTGTTATTTTGCACTCCCCGTAAACACAGGCACAATACAAACAGACATTAGGTAAAACCCCTCTTCTTTCGCAGTCGGGATTCACAATGCTGTTTGCTTGCGTGTTTGTTGCTAAGCTAAAAAAAAAATCTTGCAAATTTAAAAAATATCGATAAAATCAGAAGATTTTTTATATTACCCCCCATACATTTTTATTTTACACGTTTTTTTTGCATAGCAACAAACACGAAAGCAAATTTTATGGTAAATTCCAACTTAGGAGGTGGAGGGGTTTTATCTAATGTCAGTTTGCTTAAGTGGTTTTGCAAGAAAAATTGATTGAATAAAAATACAAATATATCTGAAAAAATCAGAAAGTTCGTGTGGTATTTTATGAAACATATTTCAAGGACAACACAAAATGAAACGGGAAATATTAATTAAATGTCACACTGACATTTAAAACAACAACAATGGTTGCTTACTTAGAAGCGTGAAATTTATCGTGTGATAATTCTCAATTGTAATATAATATTCTATTGTAGGTTTAGGTTTCCTACGGCATTATGTAAATAGAGACCCAGTCATTACTGGCCCATCCGAGGATTTGGTGTTTGTGGGCCAGACTCTAGAGTTGTCTTGCGCTGTGTTAGTGCTCTACAACGTCACCGATGACGCGCTACGCTGGACATCTCCGAGCAACGTCAGTGTAAATGTAAGTTTCCATTCAGAATATTACTGTTACAAATAAGTCAAATGTGCCTCATTTAATTATATTGTAACGTTTCTTACGAGACACGGTTCGATGAAGTTATAGAATAGCAGTACTTTAATTATAACTGACTAAACTATTTATCAGGGTGTTTCCTTTAAAACAACCAGTGCTTTTTTGGGCGAACTAATGATTCTAGAAAAAAATGTTATATACCAAAAATAACCAGGAAAAAGGGTTCTATTTAATAAAAATAACAAACTAAAAATTAAACCAGTGGTCTTAAACGATAGAACAAATTTTTTTTTTTTAATATTAACCTATATCATTTTTTAGTGCGCTATATTGAGAAGATTTTTTTCTGATTTCAACGATACAAATATGATATGAGGTTGAATAACAATTATTTTGAGAAAATAGTTATTTGTATACCAAGACCGCAAAATCACTCTTTAGCGTACCGAGAGAAAAATTGTCGCCGAGGTCGCTTGCGACCGAGGCAGGACAATCTCGACGGCGATAAATAATTTCGCGGACAAGGTGTACACACTATTTTTTGTGCAAACGTATAAATATGTAATTATAAATTTTAAATAGTTTTATTGTAAATAGAAAGTGGCTATGGGATTGACATTTGATAAACAAAACAATTTGTTTTGAAAAAATAATGTCAATTCTCAAGTGTCAAAATGGGGTACAAAACAATCATTCTTACCATAACAACAGACGCGAAATTCAAGTTCGCGGTCTATAAGGCGGCTGCGAAATGCTTATTTCGCGTCCGGTTACACAAAAATGGTATTAATTATCAGAAATAATTTTACAATATTGAAATAGGCTATGAAATAAACAAGTATTAATACGATTTTTGCCTAGGTCACAACCTTCTTATATCTAAAATAACGTGTTTTACTAAGAAATTAATAATAACAAATGAACTACATAATGAAGAAATGCCAGAAATTAATAGTAATAATATGAAAATAATAACAATATGATGGAAATTATATACGATTTATTTAACCATAAGTATTTTTGGTACTTTTTCACTTAAAAGTATTGTTTTTAGAAGTTGTTTTCAAAAACACCTCTTTGATGTTGAACACAAAGTTCAATTCTTCTTCTCAATTCGGAAGTTGTAGCACATCTAATAGATTGAGCATTCAAGTCTCTAATTGCGAGACAAATGTTATTTTTGCATTCATCCTCAGTGTTTGGAGGAAATTTAAACACTTTGTTTGTAAGATAGCCCAAAAAAAAAAAGTCTTATGGAGTTATATCAAGCGATTTAACAGGCCAAAGTATTGGACTATTATTGCCTATCCATCTATCATAAAAAAGTTGATAAAATGCTAGACTGACACGTTGTGCTGGAGCTCCATCCTGTTGGAAATAAGTTTCCCTATAATGATTTAACGACAGATTGTCAACGAATAGGATTAATTCCGTCTCAATAATATTTAAATATAAATCAGTATAAATATTTTGTCCATGAAATACAGGCCCAATAATTATGTTGTCTTTAATTCCGCACCACATGTTAAAAGACCAATAAACTTGATGATTTCTGCTTCGGTATATGTTTAAATTTTCATCCGTGCAATAATGAATATTGTGCTGGTTAAATAGTTCATTTTTAGTAAATTTACTCTCATCTGACCAAATAATTTTTCTACATATTTCCGTATCATCTTGCAAATTGGTGCAAATTTTGAGTCAAAGTATATTTATAAGGACGATGTTATTGCTTTTTTTAAAATTTTCCATATTGACATGTTTCTAATTTTAAAACTCTTGTGCTGCTTCTCTAGTAGATGCATTGGGATAAGCAGCAAAAAATGCTAGCACGGCAATTTAAATATCTTCATCAATTCTTCTGGGGTGACGTTTCATTTTCAACTTATGAAATGACCCAACAGTTTGGGCATTTCGAAAAATTGTTCTCAATAATTCACAAGTGGGTTGAACTTTTTGAGGATAAATACGTGAACATCTTTGTATTGTTGAATTTAAATTTCTTCCACACTCTCCATGCACAACAGTCAGATTAAAACAGTCTAAATTAGTTAATGCTTGCAATTGCAAAGCCATTATTTAATAATAAATAAATGTATATGCGTTGGCGCGAGTTGACGTATTTCGCTGTCGCTCCGTATACTAATAGTAAAATCTTTTTATTTTTGAAATTGTGCAGTGTCAGATTTTATCTATCGGCTATGTCTATGCTAATTAATATTAGTGATATTGTGACTCAAACTGTTATTGCCCTGTCGCCTATGACAATTTTATCGACAAGTTAGTAGATAAAGTTCTCTTCCGCCTTGATCAAAAGTGAGAAGAGCAGAAGACAAATTATGAGGGCATCATCGCTGATCTAACATCAACAAACAAAAACCTGGTGGACCGCCTCGATCAGCAGGGACAATACTCGCGCTGCAACTGCATTCGTGTCTTAGGATTTCCCGAAGCGGCCAACGAAAATGCGAAAGAAGTTGAGCATGCGGTGTTCAGAGACAAAATTTCTGTTAATGAGAATCGAGCTGATATCGACCGTTGCCATCGCACAGGTAGAAAACCAACCATCACCACCAGACAATCTAATCCCTGACCCATAATAGTCAAATTTATTTATTATAAAACCCGTGATTCCATATTTAAACAACGCCGAAATCTCAAAGGTCTGAAAATCACAATCAAAGAAGACCTAACCAAAACTAGACTTGATCTTTATAAAGCCGCTCCTAACAAATATGGTTTTAAAAATGTGTGGACACATGATGGCGTTATTTTGGCTAAAGTTCTCGGGTCCATCAAGAAAGTGACATCGGCTGATCTTATGTAGTATATTTGCGATTTTTCTTATTTCGTTTTGATTCATATACGGAAGCGTCAACATTATTTCTGTTGTCTTATTTTTATATTATTTTATTCCACTTAGTTTATATTTATTCAAAATTTTTATTAACAAGTACTATCACCTGTTCATTTAAACAAAGTTCATTGAACTCAAGAACTGGCATTTGTTAGTAGAGTGAACTTGTACAATTAAACTTACTACACTGTAAACTTTTTTCATTTATTGCTTTATTTGTTTGATTTATCTTTCTGTGTTATTTATTTGATTTAATAACTTATTACTTTTACTTCATTCATTGTTATGCAAATTTACTATTAGAATCTTATGTAACCCCCTTAAACGAGGGTACATTATAAAAATGGGTCCTGTCGAGACTGGGAGTCAGCAGCAATAAAACGACTGATTTCGTAGACTACTTACATATTCTTTATTGAACGACTATCTATGATGAACGTACTCTACAGCTTACTATATTCTACTGTACTTACTTACTTACTTCCTTACATATTACCACTTATATATATTTGTAAAAGTCCTAAGTCAGCAAAATAAGTGTCACAAATAAACAATAGCTGACCTACTTACTTAATCATTGCGTGAACCATAAAGTGCTGACTTGGACTTGTTACATTCCTCCATTCTTTGAGAAATTTGCTCCGAAGGGCACAATTTCATAAATAAAAAAACATATAAAAATATAATACCAAAACACAATTATAAATTACTTAAATATAAATATCAAAATATCACTAAACCTTAAACACTTTACTAAAATTTATTTAAAATGTTCATCTCCACAATATTGTCCATATATACACCACCCCCTTCTAAAGTTTATACTGTGATGCACTAGTTTCTTCGGAATTTGCTTCCTCCCTGGATTTGTATAATTTTTATCTGGAATGGGTTGGTTCCGCTTGGATTTTTTGTTCCGTTTATCGGAATTTTTGGAAAAGTTCTCCTTACTTGGACCTGTACGTTGCCTGCTTGATACTTTATTGACTTTCTGGTATTTGCTCATTTTTGTTTTCTTATGTCTCTTTTGCCCTTTGCTGCTGTTACTCTTACCAGCTCTGATGACCCGCTGAACCTCGTTTTGATAATCATTTACCGCTACATTTTCTTGTCTGATTAGGGTACTCTCGATTTTGTGCTCTCTAAAGCACACTCCTCAACTTGGACATCTGCAATTATTTCTTCCTTAACTGCAGCCTCTTCTGCCTCGGAGTCCTCCGCTCCTTTTTCGCAGATTTTCTCACTGATCAGCATACTCAGGATCGTTGCGCTCTCTAACGCACCCTCCACTTTAAAAACTTCAATAACCTCTTCCCCTATTTCAGTCTCTTCTGCTTCAGAGTCCTCCGCTCTTCCCTCACTGAATTCTTCTTCAGCAATTACTTGTGGTTCCTGTTGTTTTTCTTCCTGCTCTGCACAAATGCAGCAACCCCGTTTTGGGAGCAGACAACTAACACACTCGTGAATTACCTCAGTTTCTGTAACGCTTTCAGGTTCATTCTCGTCAACATCTTCCGTATTTTCTTGTACAGCAACATCAATTTCATTTGTTTGTTCTTCCGTCTTTTTACAAAGACAGTAGTTTTTCTTGGGCATCAGACATCCGAAACATCTTAAAACGCCTTCATCGGTCGGAAGGCCGCCAAGATGTTCCAAAATTCTGTATATTTCTTCCTCCTGACCTAATAACTGGGCTCTAAATAATTTTCTAAACCAGCATTTTATTGTCTCTTTTTCTATGTCAAATGGTTCATCTATTCTACTTTCTTGTTCGTCCGGGTAATTTTGTTGATATCCATACCTCGTAGCACGGTGATTCTCTTCATATCTTCTGTAGTGCTCGTGTTCTTCGTAGTCTCTTCTTTGATTGTTAATTCGTTGCCAACACTGCCTGGCGTAATGATTTCCACCACAATTGTAACATTGAACGCGTCTTCTCTCATTATGGTAAAATCTTCTCTGACTGTACATTTTCTTTCTTGCGTCTTCTTTATCGGCCACAACTCTCGACTTCAACTATCTTCGTATCATGCTGACACCCGCGAGCAACCAATACAGTGTGTAAAGGCTACTCTGGTCTGACAATGAACCCAAAACCGCTGTAATCTTTAGGAAGAGTAGTTATGTTTAAAGTCTTGCTTAAAAATCTTGTTTTTTTGGTGGTAAAAACTTTTCGAAAAATATCGAGAAATATCTCAAAAGTAATTTTTAATATCTGTGCATCTTTCGTAAGTTATTTTAGTGATTGGTGATTTGCTTTAAGTGTACTTTGAATGATATCAAATGTTTTATTTGAGAAAATATCAATTTCGTTTAAGTAAAAACTAATTAAACAGGTACCAACGACTTAAATACTTACTGCGCTCAGAGCGCCAGGTCAACTAGTTTAGCACCTTGTGTGCGGCAACCCAGTAACCTTCTGTGTGGTGAGTGCAGAGTGACACTACATTTTTAACTATGGTGGACAGTTCAGAAGATGATGAAAAATTTTGTTCTAAATGTAAACAAGAATTTAATGGTGAGAAGGCTATAGGATGTGAAGGACCGTGCAGGCATTTGTATCATCTTAAATGTCAAAAAATAAAAGAAAAGGATTATGCAGCAATAAATTCGTATAAATGTTTCAAATGGTTTTGTGAAAGTTGCCGTGGAATCGAAAATTTTTCTCCAATTGCTGCAGACATTAAAAAAATTATAGATGAAGCTGTTAGTAAATATGCAGAGGAATTGAAATCGTTACGTGAAGTGGTAGAAAACTTGAATTCCGAAAAATCACCAAAAAATGTCATGCAGAAAATGTCGTATGTGGATGTGGTAAACAAAAATAATCCCGTAGTAGTTATAAAACCAGAAGAGGATCAAAAAAGTGAGCAAACTAGAAAAGACGTACAAAAAAGCATCAAACCATCTGAATTCTCAGTTGGAGTCAAGTCAGTTCAAAATGTCAAGAATGGGGGTATTATTGTTAAGTGTCAGAAAAAAAATGATGTTAAAATATTAGAAAATGAGGTTTAAAAAAAACTTGGTGCAAAATATGAAGTCAGCGTAGCTAATTTACGGAACCCTCTTATAAAAATTGTTGGATTAACAGAAAATATTACACCTGATGAAATAATTACAAATTTAAAGAAGCAAAATGATACAGTTACAGAGGAATCGAAAATTGTTATAAAACATAAATGGGAAAGAAAGAACAGTTTTAACGTTATAGCGGAATTGGACGTAGATACATTTGCTAGAGTAATGGAAGATGGAATATTAAATATTGGACGGAAAAGCTGCAATGTATATGAAGAATTTAATATTATTCGGTGCTTCAAATGTTTAGGCTATGGCCATAAATATAATGAATGTAAAAACCAGATATCATGCAGTAAGTATGATGATAACCATAAATTCAATGACTGTAAATCATCAATAGAACAGTGTGTTAACTGTGTTAAAGTTAATAAAAATCTGAAATTAAATCTCCCAACAGATCACAGTGCTATGGATAGAACCTGTCAGGTTTTACTGAAATTGATTGAAAGACAAAAAAGTAAAGTAAAATATGCGTAGCAATTACAGCAAAGCGGGGATCATCTAAAATATTTTTACTAAATTCACAAAGTTATTTAGCGAATAAAACAGAAATTCAATTATTTATAGAAAACGAAAAACCGCTTATTATTTGCCTAACAGCAGCTAGAACAACTGCAGACATAGAAGACGCTGAATTACTAGTACCGAACTATAAAATAATTCGATGTGATTCTACATCAAGACATACAGGCGGGGTGATAATATTTGCAAGACTTGATTTGCATTTCAAAATTCAATATAAAATACATGAACACAATTGTTGGTGGTTATTAGCGATTAAATTTCAGTTTAATAATACTCGTTACATGCTTGCTTCAGTGTATCGTTCACCTAATAGTAGTGTTGCGGCTTTCATACATTTCATAGAAAACTGGTTCGTTGACAATGAAACATCTGAAGAGACAATTTTAATGACTGGAGATTTCAATATAAACTGGTTAGATAGTGTCAATTACTACGCAAATAAAATTAAAAATATTATTGAATCAAGTGGATATAAACAGTTAATTAATAAACCAACTCGTGTTACAAATACATCTAAAACTTTAATTGATTATGTCATTTCTAATGATTTTAGTATACAACTAGGGTCCTACCTGCTTCGCAGGTCTGACCCCTAGGCTCCGCGACACTGAAGAAGATAGCAGTCTCTTTGTTCCTCGCTTCCAAGTCAGTAAATTGGCGAAGAAAACTCGTCACTTCGTTCCTCACTTTCATGTCAGTACATTGGCGAGGAATGCTCGTCACTTCGTTCCTCGCTTTCATGTCAATACATTAGCGAAGAAAGCTCGTCACTGCGTTCCTCGCTTTCATGTCAGTCTCTCTTAAGTTCCCGTCTCTAAAACAGTTCATTTAATACCCCTAAGTTAAGTTTATAGTAATTTCCATAAAAGCAATTGCTGATCGTAATTATGTATGATAAAGAAGGTTCATCACTACTTTTTCCAACTTTTTGAACCTGAAATGTTACATTCAATACTTCACAAGCTAGGTTTAGGGGAATTTTCTTAAAAGCAATTGCCAATCATACTGATTTATAATAAAGATCGGTCATTACTAAGTTCCTCAATATTTCACTTCTGAAACATTTTACTAGATACCCCACAGGTCGCAAATATTCATAAATTTTAAGGAAAAATAATTGCCTATCGTAATTGGTTTGCGAAAAAATTACAACAAACACAATTCATAAATTTTCCGTGGATATTACCAAGACCAAGTGTTTTAATTTTTACCCTGAAATAGATTTCAAGTGACTTAAAAAAATGATTATCTGCGAACTCCTAAAACATTTCATTTCATACCCCACAAGTTAGATGCCTAAAAAAAATTTTTATTTAAATTAAACACAATTTGCATTAATATTTGATCATATAATAAAGATTTTTGCCAATCTGACATTTCTATTGTCTTCTTGGCAATTTCAAAGTACCGCTAATAATAATGTATAATAATTTGCATTCCACATTATCGACTTTACCTTATCCAACGTCAAAATAGAATAAAATCGTGAAATTTTAACGGAAATTTTTTCCTTTAAATTTCGCGGTTTTTTAAATTTTTATAAAATTTAATCGTGTAATATCACCTCACCCAATCTTACGTTATCTTGTCAGTTACACTTCAAAGTACAACCGAAGCGAATAAATTTAAACTTGTCTATTCAAGATTCACATTTGATACCAAACACTATATTTTCTGATGTCTTTTATGAAAATAATCGACAGCCGCCATTTTCTATATTATCATTAGTCTATTCGACATCTTTCTTTGCATACCCAAAAAGTGATTTAAAAAAAAATTAAATCAAACGCAACTTAATTAATATTTGATCATGTGATAACGACTTTTGTCAATCTGATATTTCTATTGCTAATTTAAAAATATTTTCAATAATAATGTACAATAATTTGCTTCTCCTTTGTCAACAAATTTGGCGGATTCACGTTATTATTACTAAATTTGATCGTGTAATACCAACTTTACATAATCTAACTTCAAGTAATAAAAAAAAAATTAATTTCGAAATTTCTTGTTTAAATTTCAAGGTTTTATTTTAATTAAAGTTCATGTTCTAAAGACTTCTGTCAATCGGACATTTCTATTATTATCTGGTCAATTTAAAAATACCGTCAATAATAATAAACAATAATTATAATTCTTCATTTTCGACAAATTTGGCGGATTAACTTTATTTTTACTTAATTTGATCGTGTAATACCGACTTTTCTTTGTTTAACGTCAAAATAGCATCAAATTGAAACACGTTATTTGAAATAATTTTTTCCTGTCAAGTTCGCGATTTTCTTCATTTTTATAAAATTTGGTCGTGTAATACCGACCTTCTTCAGTCTAACGTCTGTTTGACAGATATACATTGAAGTATAATCATAGCAAAAAAATTTATTGGAAATAATATTTTCAGTAGTAATATAACAAGAGAGTGAGAATAAATTGAAAATAATTTGACAGATCTTTCGAAAACTTGTTGCCAGGCAATAGCCACGAAAGCCCGTAGGGGCTTGGCTATTGCCAAATGGCGACAAGTTTGAGAAAGATACTGGAGAATTATTTTTAATTTATCAAACTCTCGAGTTATATTTAATCAGATTATTTTTTGATTTCATCACCAGGCACGTCAAAAAATCGATCTTTTTGACTCATTTTTCCTTGTGTTGATGATAACTATCTGACATCTGACATCTGTCAACAAAAACAAAAAAGCTACAGAGAAAATTGCCGGGAATAATCACAAGAGCATTATTCTCAGTATAATAATGACAGGATTGGTGAAAACACAGACACGTGACATACAATAAGGCATTTCAATTGGTTTAAAGAAACGTCAAAAAATAATCATTTAAATTTCCCGGTTTTATTTTATTTTCAGTAAATTTGATCGTATAATACAGATTTAGCGTCACTATAACATATAAACTTCAAAATGCAGTCAAAAAGAAAAATTTTAGTAGCCATTATTTTTAATTATTTTAATAGACTTGTCTAGAATAAATGTAATTTGTAATTAAAATTTCAAACACATTTGTCTAAAATAACACGTAGCACAAAAGTAACAGCTACAATATAAATTTTTGATTACAATAATAAAAATACTTGATTACAATAATGAAACTCTTTCATTACAATAAATAATTTTTTAAAACAATAAAAGTATATTATTTTCACACTAGAAATTATTATTCTAATCTCCATACCAATATTTTAAAACTGAACCTTGTCAAAAAGTGTCCGTATATATTACTGCCGAAAAATATTTCCTCTTGGGATATTAGCAGGTTGTTGACAGGATAGAGTAGCATAGTTTTCATCATGAATATGACAACTTTCGTCATCAACTGTTTGAGTTTTAAATAATTACATAAGATAATTTAATTGCATTTAACAAGAAAACTGTTAACATATGTACTGTAATCTTCCTCTTCATGAATTTTTCTTATATTATACAATACAGCTAATGCTATATTGCTTCATTAGTATTTAATAATTTTATGCGTAATTCTACAGTTGATATCTTGTAAATACTACAAAATATCATTTTATCATTGATGCTTGATTTATTTGTATATGTTTTTCTCTACAACATAAAATAAAAATATATCTTCCTACTATGTATTATATTTAATTTCACTATGTATAAATGAAGAATCAACTTTTTTAACGATTCCCTCACTCGATATACCGTGAAATGTCGAAATTTTTCACAGATTCAGGAATACATTATGTTTACACTTTGATAGCCCTAATACATCGAATAAAATTAGTTTCATTGGTATTTAATCATTTCGTACATAATTGTATAGTATTTCATAAATTCTTCCGTGAAAATATAACCAAACTTATGGTTGTTTTTTTTTTTATGGAATTCTTGAAATATGATTTCCCTGCAATATAATCGGGAAAATGTATATTGTACAATTAAATTATACACACTAACCATAAATTATAATTAATTTTTGGTTGTTTATTTAAAAAACAACATTTTTAATCAATACACGATACTTCAATCTGTACAAGGATTTTGAATTAAAAAGTTGTATGTTTTCATTTTGACTGCTCCTAATTCATCCAATATAATTTGTTTTATAAGTATTTATTAATTTCTTCCGAAATTCTATAGTATTTTCAAATTTAATTTGTTCTTTGTCCATATAACCTAATTTATATATGACATTTATAATGAAGTTCGTAATGTATTTCCTGCAAAATAATAGGAGAATTGATATTCTACAATTAAAATATACACTTACCATGAATTTCATTTAATTTCAGTGTATTTGTAATTTAGTACGTGACCCAAACAATTTTTCATAAAATATTGACGTTTGCAAATCAGTTTGAATTAATTGCAACTGTCAAAATATGTAAATCATTTCTATCACTTTAAAAAATTTATAAAATATTACTCATGTTCGCTCCTTTATTCTAAACACAAATAAATATACCAAATTTATCTAACCTGTCTACAATTAAAGTAATGTATAATTAAAATTTAAAACTGAACTGTCAAAAATGACAAGTTGTTCTTCTTTTTTTGAAAAATTTAAAGATAAATTGAATTGACAGTTCACTTTGAAATTTCAAAAAATAAATTACTTTAATTCTAGACAAGTTAGACAAGTATGGTAAATTTATTTCTGTTTAGAATAAATGGGCGTATATGCTTAATATTTTGTAAAATTTTAAAACATCAATTTAAAAATAAAAAATTAATTTGAAAGTGAACTGTCAATACCCTTTATCTTTGAATTTTTAACAGTAGTAGCAACGCGAGTTATTTAACAAAAGCTACACGAAACAAAAAATTAGTTTATTTACTTAATATCTCGCACATCATGTGTAATAAAAATGTGAAATAATGAAAAGGCCCTATTCCCAGCCAAACTGTAGATGCCTGTAAAGGTTTCACTCGAATATATCAAACCGTGTAGGCTCTAGAGCTGCGCACAAATGGTTTCTAGGTAGCCAAAAATTTTAACTGAATAGTATATTGGACTAGCGGTCCGACCTGCTTCGCAAGTCTGACCCCTAGGCTCCGCGACACGGAAGAAGATAGCAGTCTCTTTGTTCCTCGCTTCCAAGTCAGTAAATTGGCGAAGAAAACACGTCACTTCATTCCTCACTTTCATGTCAGTACATTGGCGAGGAAAGCTCGTCACTTCGTTCCTCGCTTTCATGTCAATATATTAACGAAGAAAGCTCGTCACTGCGTTCCTCGCTTTCATGTCAGTGTCTCTTAACTTCCCGTCTCTAAAACAGTTCATTTAATACCCCTAAGTTAAGTTTCTAGTAATTTCCACAAAAACAATTGCTGGTCGTTATTATTTATGATAAAGAAGGTTCATCACTACTTTTTCCAACTTTTTGAACCTGAAAGGTTACATTCAATACTTCATAAGCTAGGTTTAGGGGAATTTTCAGAAAAGCAATTGCCAATCGTACTGATTTATAATAAAGATCGGTCATTACTAAGTTCCTCAATATTTCACTTCTGAAACATTTTACTAGATACCCCACAGGTCGCAAATATTCATAAATTTTAAGGAAAAATAATTGCCGATCGTAATTGGTTTGCGAAAAAAATTACAACAAACACAATTAATAAATTTTCCGTGGATATTACCATGACCAAGTGTTTTAATTTTTACCCTGCAATAGATTTCAAGTGACTTAAAAAAAATGATTATCTGCGAACTACTAAAACATTTCATTTCATACCCTACAAGTTAGATAACTAAAAAAAAAATAAATTTAAAGTAAACACAATTTGCATTAATATTTAATCATATAATAAAGATTTTTGCCAATCTGATATTTCTATTGTCTTCTTGGCAATTTAAAAATACCGCTTATAATAATGTATAATAATTTGCATTCCATATTGTCGACTTTACCTAATCTAACGTCAAAGTAGAATAAAATCGTGAAATTTTAACGGAAATTTTTTTCTTTTAAATTTCGCGGTTTTTTAAATTTTTATAAAATTTGATCGTGTAATATCAACCTTACCCAGTCTTACGTTATCTTGTCAGTTACACTTCAAAGTACAACCGAAGCGAATAAATTTAAACTTGTCTATTCAAGATTCTCATTTGATACCAAACACTTTATTTTTCTGATGTCTGTTATGAAAACAATCGACAGCCGCCATTTTCTATATTATCATTTGTCCCGTCTATTCGACATCTTTCTTTGGATACTCAAAAAGTGATTAAAAAAAAATTAAATCAAACATTTAACAACTTAATTAATATTTGATCATGTGATAAAGACTTTTGTCAATCTGATATTTCTATTGGTAATTTAAAAATATTATAAATAATAATGTACAATAATTTGCATTCTCCATTGTCAACAAATTTGGCGGATTCACATTATTATTAAATTAGATCGTGTAATACCAACTTTACATAATCTAACTATAAAAAAAATTAGTTGGATTTTTTTTTAATTTCAAGGTTTTATTTTATTTTTATTAAATATGTTCATGTTATAAAGACTTCTGTCAATCTGACATTTCTATTATTATCTTGTCAATTTAAAAGAACCGTCAATAATAATATATCATAATTTGCATATTACATTGTCGACTAATTTAACGCAATTACTTTATTTTTAATAAATTTGATCGTGTAATACCGACTTTTCCTAGTTTAAATAAAAGTTGCATCAAAGTGAAATTTTTTTATTGGAAATTATTTTATAATTTAAATTTCGCGTTTTTTATTTTTATTAAATTTGATAATGTAATAAAGAATTCTGTCAATCTGACATTTCTATTATTATCTTGTCAATTTAAAAATACCGTCAATAATAATAAACAATAATTAGAATTCTACATTTTCGACAAATTTGGCGGATTAACATTATTTTTACTTAATTTGATCGTGTGATACCGACTTTTCTTAGTTTAACATCAAAATAGCATCAAATTGAAAAATGTTATTCGAAATAATTTTTTCCTGTTAAGTTCGCGGTTTTCTTCATTTTTATAAAATTTGGTCGTGTAATACCGTCCTTCTTCAGTCTAACTTCAGTTTGACAGTTATACTTTGAATTTAAATTTCCCGGTTTTATTTTATTTCCAGTAAATTTGATCGTATAATACAGATTTAGTGTCACCATAACATATAAACTTCAAAATGCAATCAAAAAGAAAAATTTTATTAGCCATTATTTTTAATTATTTTAATTGACTTGTCTAGAATTAATGTAATTTGTAATTAAAATTTCAAACATCTGTCAAAAATAACACTTTGCACAAAAATTTGTGAGAAATGACAGCTACAATATAAATTTTTGATTACAATAATGAAAATACTTGATTACAACAATGAAACTCTTTCATTACAATAAATAATTATATAAAACAATAAAAGTATATTATTTTCACACTAGAAATTATTATTCTAATCTCCATACCAATATTTTAAAACTGATCCTGGTCAAAATGTGTCCGTATAAATAGCTGCCGAAAGATATTTCCTCTTGGAATATTAGCAGGTTGTTGACCGGGTAGAGTAGCACAGTTTTCATCATGATTATGACAACTTTCGTCATCAACTGTTTGAGATTTAAATAATTACGTAAGATAATTTAATTGAATTTAATAAGAAAACTGTTGACATATGTACTGTAATCTTCCTCTTCATGAATTTTTCTTATATTATATAATACAGCTAATGCTATATTGCTTCATTAGTATTTAATAATTTTATGCGTAATTCTATACTTGATATCTTGTAAATTCAACAAAATTTCATTTTATCATTGATGCTTGATTTATTTGTATGTTTTTCTCTACAACATAAAATAAAAATATATCTACCTACTATGTATTATATCTAATTTCACTATTTATAAATGAAGAATCAACTTTTTTAACGATTCCCTCACTCGATATACCTTGAAATGTAAAAATTTTTCTCAAATTCAGGAATACATTATGTTTACACTTTGATAGCCCTAATACATCGAATAAAATTAGTTTCATTGGTATTTAATCATTTCGTACATAATTGTATAGTATTTCATAAATTCTTCCGTGAAAATATAACCAAACTTATGGTTGATTTTTTTTTTATGGAATTCTTGAAATATGATTTCCCTGCAATATAATCGGGAAAATGTATATTGTACAATTAAATTATACACACTAACCATAAATTATAATTAATTTTTGGTTGTTTATTTAAAAAACAACATTTTTAATCAATACACGATACTTCAATCTGTACAAGGATTTTGAATTAAAAAGTTGTGTTTTCATTTTGACTGCTCCTAATTCATCCAATATAATTTGTTTTATAAGTATTTATTAATTTCTTCCGAAATTCTATAGTATTTTCAAATTTAATTTGTTCTTTGTCCATATAACCTAGTTTATATATGACATTTATAATGAAGTTCGTAATGTATTTCCTGCAAAATTATTAGGAGAAATGATATTCTATAATTAAATTATACACTTACCATGAATTTCATTTAATTTCAGTGTATTTGTAATTTAGTACGTGACCCAAACTATTTTTCATAAAATTTTGACGTTTACAAATCAATTTGAATTAATTGCAACTGTCAAAATATGTAAATCATTTCTACCACTTGAAAAAATTTACAAAGTAGTACTCATGTTCGCTCCTTTATTCTAAACACAAATAAATATACCAAACTTATCTAATCTGTCTACAATTAAAGTAATGTATAATTAAAATTTAAAACTGAACTGTCAAAAATGACAAGTTGTCATTCTTTTTTTTCAAAAAATTAAAAATAAAGTGTATTGACAGATCACTTTGAAATTTTAAAAATAAATTACTTTAATTCTAGATAAGTTAGACAAGTATGGTAAATTTATTTCTGTTTTGAATAAATGGGTGTACATGCTTAATATTTTGTAAAATTTTAAAACATCAATTTAAAAATAAAAAAATGAATTTTAAAGTGAACTGTCAATACCTTTTATCTTTGAATTTTTAACAGTAGTAGCAACGCGTGTTATTTAACAAAAGCTACACGAAACAAAAAATTAGTTTATTTACTTAAAATCTCGCACATCATATGTAATAAAAATGTGAAATAATGAAAAGGCCCTATTCCCAGCCAAACTGTAGATGCCTGTAAAGATTTCACTCGAATATATCAAACCGTGTAGGCTCTAGAGGTGCGCACAAATGGTTTCTAGGTAGGCAAAATTTTTAGCTGAATAGTATATTGGACTAGCGGCCCGACCTGCTTCGCAGGTCTGTCCCCTAGGCTCCGCGTCAATGAAGAAGATTACAACTGAAAATGTAGAAAAATAAATTGAGTAGACTTAAATAACTTCAAATTTATACCAAACAATTGGCGAAGCAAGCTCGTCACTACGTTCCTCGCTTCCATGTCAGTACATTGACGAAGAAAGCTCGTTACTTCGTTCTTCGTTTCCATGTTAGTACATCGGCGAAGGAAGCTCGTCACTACGTTCCTCGCTTCCATGTCAGTACTAGACGAAGAAAGCTCGTCACTTCGTTCCTCGCTTTCAAGTTAGTGCATCGGCGAAGCAAGCTCATCACTTTGTTCCTCATTTCCATGTCCGTGAATTAACGAAGAAAGCTCGTCACTTCGTTCCTCGCTTTCAAGTCAGTGCATAGGCGAAGCAAGCTGGTCACTTCCTTTCTCGCTTTCATGTTACTAATATTTGGCACTTTAGCTTAAATCTCTTCCGTGAGATATTTAATTCAATACCAAACACGTTTTTTGACACTTGAGTAAAAATACCCTTCATGAGACTTTTAATTTGATACCAAACACGGTAGGATTTAAATAATATTTATAAAAAACAATTGACAATGCTTCAAATCAACTTTTTGACACTTGCGTTTAAATCTCCTCCGCAAGGCCTTTAAATAATACCAAACACGGTAAAAATTAAATAACATTTATACAAAACAATTAACGATCGTCCAAAACAACTTTTTGACACTTGAGTTCAAATCTCCTCCGCGAGACCTTTAATTAAATACCAAACACGGTAGGATTTAAATGATATTTATAAAAAACAATTGACACTCGTCGAAAATAACTTTATGACACTTTATTTTAAATCTCTAATGTGAAACTTTTAATTTAGTGCCAAACATGGCAGGATTAGAAATAAAAAACAACTCATAATAAAAAAAATTCTGAAATTGATTATAAATATTTAAAACGATCTTTCTATATTAGATTTGTAATTAACTTATTTAAATTTTACCGCCTAAAATACTTATAAGCATCAAGGATGTCGAGCGGAGACATCTGTGTATTTTTTGAGAAAGAAAAGAAACCATATATGAAGTGCATAATAATTTTCAACTTTTTTTGTGTTAAATAAGAAATTAACTCATTTGAATTTTACCGCCTAAATTCCTTAAAAGAATCGCGGTTGACGAACAAAGACATCTGTCATAATTATTTTGAATGGAGGGTTATATAGAAGCAAATTTTCGTGCTGCCATCTATTGATGTTTTTATTGAACTACTATGAAATTCACATGGGCGAAACACAATCAAAACGCTGTCAAAATGACAGTTCTTAAAATGATGCTAAATATAAAAAATAAAGTTTGTGTATGGTTTGTGCATAGTAACTCCCTTTATTACTATAAAGGTATATGGCAAGTGTTAAATTTATTAAGTTACTTAAATAATAAACTTCAAAAATAAAAACATAACCTTGTTAAAACACCATATCAAACGTCAAAACATGGATGTTTGTGTTGTGAACTTCCATCTCAACTTTTACCTCATCTTTCTCTTTCTTGCCTGTGACGTCAAAATCACAACCCTCCATTAGAAAAAATATGAAAAAAAATTCATATTTAAATAAATTAAAAAATAGTAAACAATGTACGTACATTTATTCTAAACACAAATAAATTTGCCGAATTTATCTAACTTGTCTACAATTAAAGTAATGTATAATTAAAATTTCGAACTGAACTGTCAAAAATGACAAGTTGTCATTCTTTATTTCAAAAAATTAAAGATAAAGTGTATTGACAGTTCACTTAGAAATTTTAAAAATAAATTACTTTAATTCTAGACAAGTTAGACAAGTATGGTAAATTTATTTCTGTTTAGAATAAATAGGCGTACATGCTTAATACTTTGTAAAATTTTAAAACATCAATTCAAAAATTAAAAAATGAATTTGAAAGTGAACTGTCAATACCCTTTATCTTTGAATTTTTAACAGTAGTAGCAACGCGTGCTATTTAACAAAAGTTACACGAAACAAAAAATTAGTTTATTTACTTAATATCTCGCACATCATGTGTAATAAAAATGTGAAATAATGAAAAGGCCCTATTCCCAGCCAAACTGTAGATGCCTGTAAAGGTTTCACTCGAATATATCAAACCGTGTAGGCTCTAGAGCTGCGCACAAATGGTTTCTAGGTAGGCAAAATTTTTAGCTGAATAGTATATTGGACTAGCGGTCCGACCTGCTTCGCAGGTCTGACCCCTAGGCTCCGCGACTCTGAAGAAGATAGCAACTTAAACTATAGGAAAATAAATAAAGTTTAATCAAATACCTTAAATTTGTTAGCAAGCAATTGTCGAAGAAAATTTGTCTCTTTGTTCCCCGCTTTCTTGTTAGTAAATTGACGAAGAAAGCTCGTCACTTCGTTCCTCGCTTTCATGTCAGTGATTAATTGCCAGTCGTACTGATTTGTAATAAAGATGGGTCATTTCTAAGTTCCTCAATATTTCACTTGTAAAACATTTAACTCTGTACTGCACAGGTCGCATATTCATGAATTTTAATGAAAAACAATTGCCGATCTCAATTAGTTTGCGGAAAAAATTTCAACAAATATAATAGATTTTTGTGGACATTACCAAGATAAAGTGTTTTAATTTTTGTCCCTTCAATAGATTTCAATTTACTTTAAAAAAATAACTATCTGCCAACTCCCACAATATTTAGTTAGATAAACTACAAGTTAGGTATCTACAAACAATTAAAAAAAAGTTTAAACAATTGTCGATCATAACAATTTTTGATAAAATTATGTCACTTCGACCTTTCTTTCGATACCGAATAAGAGTTTTTTAAAAGAAATTTATATTAAGTACAACTTGCATTAATATATGAATCATGTAATGAAACTTTTGTTAATCTGACATTCTTGGCAATTTAGAAATACCGTCAATAATAATGTATAATAATTTGCATACCATATTGACAAATTTGGCATATATACATTATTTTTACTAAATTTGTTCGTGTAATACCAACCTTATCCAGTCTTACGTCAGCTTGTCAGTTACACTTCAAAGTAAAATCGAAGCGAAAAAATTAAAACTTGTCCATCAATATTCTTATACGATACTAAACACATTTTTCTAATGACTTTTATGAAAACAATTGGCCAGCCTACATTTTTTATATTATCATTTGTTCAGTCTATTCGACACCGTTCTTTTGATACCCGCGTCACTAAAAAAGATTACAACGGTAGAAAAATAAAATGAGTAGTCTTAAATAACTACCATTTAATACCAAACAAATGGCGAAGCAAGCTCATGACTACGTTCCTCGCTTCCATGTCAGTACATCGGCGAAGCAAGCTCGTCACTTCGTTCCTCGCTTCCATGATACTACTTTGTTACACTTAATATATTACCAAACAATTGACTATCGTGCAAAATAACTTTTTGATACTTAAGTTTAAATCCGCTCCATGAGACTTGTAATTTAATATCAAACACTGTAGGATAAAAATAACATTTACACAAAACAATTGATAAACGCCCAAAACAACTTTTTGACACTTTAGTTCAAACCTCCTCTGCGAGACCTTTAATTTGATTCCAAACACTGCAGGATTTAAATAATATTTATAAAAAACAATTGACGTTCGTCCAAAATAACTTTTTGACACCTGAGTTTAAATCTCATGAGCGAGACCTTTAATTCAATACCAAACACGGTTGGATTTAAATAACATTTATACAAAACAATTGACAATCGCCCAAAACAACTTTTTGCCACTTGAGTTCAAACCTCTTTTGCGAGACCTTTAATTTGATTCCAAACACAGTAGGATTTAAATAACATTTATAAAAAACAATTGACGTTGGCTCAAAATAACTTTTTGACACTTGAGTTTAAATCTCATGTGCGAGACCTTTAATTCAATACCAAACACGGTAGGATTTAAATAACATTTATACAAAACAATTGACAATCACCTAAAACAACTTTTTAACATTTGAGTTCAAACCTCTTCTCTGAGACCTGTAATTTGATTCCAAACACGGTAGGATTTAAGTAACATTTATAAAAACAATTAACGATTATCCAAATTAAATTTTTGATACTTGAGTTTAAATCTAATGATTGAGACATTTAATTTAATACCAAACACGGTAGGTTTTAAATAACAAAAAAAAAAATAATTAACGATCGTGTAAAATAATTTTGTGATACTTGATTAGAAATAAAAAAAACACCTGATGATTGTGTAAAATAACTGTTGACAATTCTACGAATTTAGATAAAAAAATCTGAAATTGATTATAAAATTTTAAAACGAACTTTTTATATTAGATAAGTAATTAGTTTGTTTAAATTTACCGCCTAAAATACTTAGAAGCATCGATGTTGTCGAGCAGAGACATCTGTTGTATTTTTTGAGAAGAAAATGAAAGCATCTGTGAAGCGAAAAATAATTCTCAACTTTGAGTTAGATAAGAAGTAAACTCATTTGAATTTTACCGCCTAAAATCCTTAAAAGAATCGAGGTTGACGAACAACGACATCTGTCATATTTATTTTAAATTTGAAAAAATTATGAAAAAAAAATTCAAATTTAAAATAATTACAAAATAATAATAATGTTTGCATATTTATTCTAAACACAAATAAATTACCAAACTTGTCTAACTGAACTACAATTAAAGTAATTTATATTTAAAATTTCAGACTGAAATGTCATAACAAAAATTTATGAAAATTGACAGCTACAATTTTAAATTTTTTTAATTGACTTTTAAAATACTTACAAAATAGTACACATGTTTGTTCATTATTTCTAAACACAGATAAATTTACAAAACATCTTCAAGGTGTCTAGAATATATGTAATTTATACTTAACAGATCTGTCAGAAATGACAAATTGAACATAAATTTTTGTAAAGTTACAACCAGAATCGACAAACTCCACTTTCATAGCAACACACACACTTTGATCCGTACACGCATTTTCGCCTTATTTATTTAATATCTCGCGCATCATGTGTACTAAAAATGTAAAATCATAAAAAGGCGCTATTCTGAAAAAATCTCTAACTTGCGGTAAAGGTTTCACTGAAATCCGTCAAACCGTCTAGGCTCTAGAGCTGCGCAAAAATTTTGGTTACTAGGCAGATGAAAATATAGATATATATATAGAGAATGAATGATGCCTTTTAGTATAAGGGACTAGCGGTCCGACCTGCTTCGCAGGTCTGACCCCTAGGCTTCGCGACCCTGAAGAAGATTACATCTAAAAATATAGAGAAATAAATTGAGTAGTCTCTTCGTTCCTCGCTTCCAAGTCAGTACTTTGGCGAAGAATGCTCGTCACTTCGTTCCTCGCATCCATGTCAGTACATCGGCGAAGCAAGCTCGTCACTTCGTTCCTCGCTTCCATGTTAACACTTTTTGACATTAGAGTGTAAATCTCCTCCTTGAGACCTTTCATTTGATATTCCAAACATGTTAGAATTTAAATAACATTTATAAAAACAAACAACTGATGATCTTCCGAAACAACACTTGAGTTTAAATCTTACGCCTGAGACCTTTAATTTAAAACCAAACAAGGTATGTTTTAAATAACATTTATAAAAAACAATTGACAGTCGTGCAAAATAACTTTTTGACACTTGAGTTCAAATCTCCTTCGGAAGACCTTTAATTTGATACCAAACACGGTAGGATTTAAATAACATATATGAAAAACAATTGACAATCGTCCGAAACAACTTTTTGACACTTGAGTTCAAATATCGTTCATAAGACCTTTAATTTGATACTAAACACGGTAGGATTTAAAACATTTATAATAAAAAACAATTGACATTCATCCCAAACAATTTTTTTACACTGGGGTTCAAATCTCCTCCGCGAGACCTTTAATTTGATACCAAACACGGTAGGATTTAAATAGTTTTTATGGAAAACAATAGACGATCGTCTAAAATAACTTTTTAACACTTGAGTTTAAATATACTCCTTGAAACTTTTAATTTGATACCAAACACGGTACGTTTTAAATAACATTTATAAAAAACAATTGACAATCGTCCGAAATAACGGTTTGAAACCTGAGTTCAAATCTCCTCTGCGAGACCTTTAATTTGATACCAAACACGGTAGGATTTAAATAACATTTATAAAATACAATTGACAATCGTTTAAAATAGCTTCTTGTCTACGAATGTAGTTTAAAAAGATAATTCTGAAATTTATTAAGAATATTTAAAACGATCTTGAAAATAATTTTCATCCTTTTTGTATTAGATTAATAATTAACTTATTTAAATTTTACCGCCTAAAATGCTTTAAAGTTTCGAAGTTTACGGGCAGAGACATATGTTATACTTTTACTTAAAAATTCAAAATGAACTGTCAAAAATGACAAGGAGCACACAAATTTGTGAAAAGTGACAGCTACAATTTTAATATTCTTGATTGACTTTTAAAATATTTACAAAATAGTACCCATGTATGCTCATTCATTTACTCTAAACACAGATAAATTTTAAAAGCTTCTGAAACTTGTCTAGATTTAATGTAATTTATATTTCATTTTTCAAAGAAATCTGTCAAAAATGACAAGAACACAAATTTGTGAAAAGTTACGACTACAAAACAGTTATTCATTTAAAATCAACAAATTTCACATTCATAGCAACGCTCGCACACTCTGATTTCCGCCTTATTTATTGAATATCTCGCACATCATGTGTAAGAAAAATGTGAATTCATAAAAAGGCCCTATTCCCAATCAAACTCTAAATGCCAGTGAAGGTTTCACCCGAATCCGTCAAACGGTCTAGGCTGTAGGTCTGCGGACAAATTGCACAAATTTGGTTGCTAGATTGGCTAATCTATAGTGAAATACTCATGCCTTTTAGTATATAGGATAGCGGCCCGACCTGCTTCGCAGGTCTGTCCCCTATGCTCCGCGTCACTGAAGAAGATTACAACTGAAAATATAGAAAAATAAATTGGGTAGTCTTAAATAATTTCCAATTTATACCAAACAATTGGCGAAGCAAGCTCGTCACTACTTTCCTCGCTTCGATGTCAGTACATTGACGAAGAAAGCTCGTCACTTCGTTCCTCGCTTCCATGTCAGTGCATCGACGAAGCAAGCTTGTGCCTTCGTTCCTCGCTTTCAAAAAGTGCATCGGCGAAGCAAGCTCGTCACTTCGTTCCTCGCTTTTAAGTCAGTGCATGGCGAAGCATGCTCGTCACTTCATTTCTTCGTTTTCTGTGAGATATTTAATTCAATACCAAACACGTTAGGATTTAATAACATTTATAAAAAAAAAAAACAATTGACGATTTACCAAAATAACTTTTTGACACCTGAGTTGAAATATCCTTCATGAGACTTTTAATTTGATACCAAACACGGTAGGAATTAAATAACATTTATACAAAACAATTAACGATCGTCCAAAACAACTTTTTGACACTTGAGTTCAAATCTCCTTCGCGAGACCTTTAAGTTTATACCAAACACGGTAGGATTTAAATAATATTTATAAAAAACAATTGACAATCGTCCAAAATAACTTTTTGACATTTAAGTTCAAATCTTCTCTGCGAGACCTTTTATTCAATACCAAACACGGTAGGATTTAAATAATTTTTAAAGAAAACAATTGACAATCGTCCAAAACAACTTTTTGACACTTGAGTTCAAATATCTGCAAAGCAAGCTCGTCACTCCATTCCTCGCTTCCATGTCAGTACATAGGCGAAGCTAGCTCGTCACTTCGTTCTTTGCTTCCATGTCAGTACAAGTTTTGAAGGAAGTTGTGTGTTTCCCACTGACGAAAGTTGCATGTTTTTTTTTTGAAGGAAGTTGTGTGTTAACCACTTACAAAATTGTATGATCGTGCAAAATAACTTTCTGATACTTAAGTTTAAATCCACTCCGTGAGACTTTTAATTTAACATCAAACACGGTAGAATTAAAATAACATTTATACAAAACAATTGACCATCGCCCAAACCAACTTTTTGACACTTTAATTCAAACCTCCTCTGCGAGACCTTTAATTTGATTTCAAACACTGTAGGATTTAAATAACATTTATAAAAAACAATTGACGTTCGTCCAAAATAACTTTTTGAAACTTGAGTTTAAATATCATGAGCAAGACCTTTAATTCAATACCAAACACGGTAGGATTTAAATAACATTTATACAAAACAATTGACAATCACCAAAAACAACTTTTTGACACTTGAGTTCAAACCTCTTCTCCGAGACTTGTAATTTGATTCCAAACACGGTAGGATTTAAATAACATTTATAAAAACAATTAGCGATCGACAAAATAAATTTTTGATACTTGAGTTTAATGGTGAGTTGCATCGCTTCTACTTAATTTTAAAGTTTTGCTTAAATCGACAATATCGAATCGAAATGAATTGTCAAATGAGTTAATAAGCATTGCTGTCAGTTATTCGATTCGATATTTTTAATTTAAGTTATTATAAATATTTAAAACGAACTTTTTATATTAGATAAGTAATTTACTTGTTTAAATTTTACCGCCTAAAATACTTAGAAGCATCGAGGTTGTCGAGCAGAGACATCTGTTGTATTTTTTGAGAAGAAAAAGAAACCATCTATGAAGCGAAAAATAATTCTCAAATTTTTTATGTTAGAAGAAGTTAATTCATTTGAATTTTACCGCCTAAATTCCTTAAAAGAATTGAGGTTGGCAAACAACGACATCTGTAATATTAATTTTAAATTTAAAAAAATATGAGAAAAAAAATTCAAATTTAAAATAATTACAAAATAATAATAATGTTTGCATATATATTCTAAACACAAATAAATCACCAAACTTGTCTAACTGAACTACAATTAAAGTAATTTATATTTAAAATTTCAGACTGAAATGTCAAAATAACTAGTTGCACAAAAATTTGTGAAAAGTAACAGCTACAATTTTAATTTTTTTAATTGACTTTTAAAATACTTACAAAATAGTACACATGTTTGTTCATTAATTCTAAATACAGATAAATTTACAAAACATCTTTAAGTTGTCTAGAATATATGAAATTTATACTTGAATTTCGAAACAAATCTGTCAGAAATGACAAATTGAACATAAATTTTTGTAAAGTTACAACCAGAATCAACAAACTCCACTTTGGTAGCAACCCGCACACTCTGATCCGTAAACGCATTTCTGCCTTATTTATTTAATATCTCGCACATCATGTGTACTAAAAATGTGAATTCATAAAAAGGACCTATTCCAAAACAATCTATACATGCCTGTAAAAGTTTCACTTAAATCCGTTAAACGGTCTAGGCTCTAGAGCTGCGCACATTTTTGGTTACTAGGCAGATGAATCTATATATAGAGAACCACTCAAGCCTTTTAGTATATAGGACTAGCGGTCCGACCTGCTTCGCAGGTCTGACCCCTAGGCTCCGCGACACTAAAGAAGATAGCAGTCTCTTTGTTCCTCGCTTCCAAGTCAGTAAATTGGCGAAGAAAACACTTCACTTCGTTCCTCGCTTTCATGTCAGTAAAATGGCGAGGAAAGCTCGTCACTTCGTTCCTCGCTTTCATGTCAGTGTCTCTTAACTTCCCATCCCTAAAACAGTTCATTTAATATCCCTAAGTTAAGTTTCTAGTAATTTCCACAAAAGCAATTGCTGTTCGTAATTATTTGTGATAAAGAAGATTCATCACTACTTTTTCCAACTTTTTGAGCCTGAAACGTTACATTCAATACTTCACAAGCTAGCTTTAGGGGAATTTTCAGAAAAGCATTTGCCAATCGTACTGATTTATAATAAAGATGGCTCAATATTTCACTTCTAAAACATTTTACTTGGTACCACACAGGTCGCAAATATTCATGAATTGTAACGAACAAACACAATTATCAAATTTTCCGTGGATACTCGTATTACCAAGACCAAGTGTTCGAATTTTTACCCTTGCAATAGATTTCAAGTGACTTAAAAAAATGATTATTTGGGAACTCTTAAAACATTTCATTTCATACACCACAAGTTAGATACCTAAAAAAAAAAACACAATTTGCATTAATATTTGATCATATAACAAATATTTTGCCAATCTGACATTTCTATTGTCTTCTTGGCAATTTGAAAATACCGCCAATAATAATGTATAATAATTTGCATTCCACATTGTCGACTTTACCTAATCCAACGTCAAAGTAGAATAAAATCGTGAAATTGTAATGGAATTTTTTTCCTTTAAATTCCGGGGTTTTTAAAATTTTTATAAAATTTGATCGTATAATACCAACCAACCAGTCTTACGTTATCTTGTCAGTTACATTTCAAAGTACAATCAAAGCTAAAAAATTTAAACTTGTCTATTCAAAATTCTCATTTGATACCAAACACTATATTTTTGTGATGTCTTTTATGAAAATAATCGACAGCCGCCATTTTTTATATTATCATTTGTCCCATCTATTCGACATCTTTCTTTGGATACCTAAAAAGTGATTTTAAAAAAATAATTAAATCAAACACATCTTAATCAATATTTGATCATGTGATAAATAATTTTGTCAATCTGATATTTCTATTGGTAATTTTAAAATATTATCAGTAATAATGTACAATAATTTGCATTCTCCTTTGTCGACAAATTTGACGGATTTAATGCATTTACTTTATTTTTAATAAATTTGTCGTGTAATAGCGACTTTTCCTAGTTTAAAGTAAAAGTAGCATCAAAATGAAAATTTTTTATTGTACAACTGAAAATGTAGAAATATAAATTGATAGTCTTTAGTAACTTCCAATTAATACCAAACAATTGGCGAAGCAAGCTCGTCACTACGTTTCTCGCTTTCATGTCAGTACATTGACGAAGAAAGCTCGTCACTTCGTTCCTCGCTTCCATGTCAGTGCATCGACGAAGCAAGCTCGTCACTACGTTCCTCGCTTCCATGTCAGTACATTGACGAAGAAAGCTAGTCACTTCGTTCCTCGCTTTCAAGTCAGTGCATGGGCAAAGCAAGCTCGTCACTTTGTTTCTCGCTTTTATGTTACTACTATTTGGCACTTCAATTTAAATCTCTTCCGTGAGATATTTAATTCAATACCAAACACGTAAGGATTTAAATAACATTTATAAAAAAACAATTGATGATTTACAAAAATAACTTTTTGACACTTGAGTTGAAATATCCTTCATGAGACTTTTAATTTGATACCAATCACGGTAGGATTTAAATAACATATATCTTCTTTGCGAGACCTTTTATTTAATACCAAACACGGTAGGATTTAAATAATTTTTATAGAAAACAATTGACAATCGTCCAAAACAATTTTTTGACACTTGAGTTCAAATCTACTCTGCGAGATCTTTAATTGAATACCAAACACGGTAGGAATTAAATAACATGTATACAAAACAATTAACGATCGTCCAAAACAACTATTTGACACTTGAGTTCAAATCTCTTCCGCGAGACCTTTAATTTGATACCAAACACGGTAAGATTTAAATAATATTTATAAAAAGCAATTGACAATCGACCAAAATAACTTTTTGACACTTGAGTTCAAATCTCCTCCGCGAGACCTTTAATTTGATACCAAACACGGTAGGAATTAAATAACATATATACAAAACAATTAACGATCGTGCAAAACAACTTTTTGACACTTGAGTTCAAATCTCTTCCGCGAGACCTTTAATTTGATACCAAACACGGTAGGATTTAAATAATATTTATATAAAACAATTGACAATCGTCCTAAATAACTTTTTGACACTTGAGTTAAAATCTTCTCTGCGAGACCTTTTATTTAATACCAAACACGGTAGGATTTAAATAATGTTTATAAAAAACAATTGACAATCGTCCAAAACAACTTTTTGACACTTAAGTTCAAATCTCCTCTGCGAGACCTTTAATTCAATACCAAACACGGTATGATTTAAATAATATTTATAGAAAACAATTGACAATTGTCCAAAATAACTTTTTGACACTTGAGTTCAAATCTCCTCTGCGAGACCTTTAATTCAATACCAAACACAGTAGGATTTAAATAATATTTGTAAAAAACAATTGACAATCGTCACTTTATTTTAAATCTCGAACGTGAAACTTTTAATTTAGTACCAAACACGGCAGTATTAGAAATGAAAAACAACTCATGATAAAAAAAATTATTCTGAAATTAAATAAATATTTAAAACGATCTTTTTATATTAAATAAGTAATAAACTTATTTAAATTTTACCGCCTAAAATACTTGGAAGCATCAAGGTTGTCGAGCAGAGACATCTGTGTGAATTTTTTGACGCGGAAAAGAAACCATCTATGAAGTGAAAAATAATTTTCAACTTTTTTGTGTTAGATAAGAATTTGAATTTTACCGCCTAAAATCCTTAAAAGAATCATGGTTGACGAACAAAGACATCTGTCATATTTATTTTGAATTTGAAAAAAATATAAAAAAAAATTCACATTTAAAAAAATTACAAAATAGTAAACAATGTACGCACTATTATTCTAAACACAAATAAATTTGCCAAATTTATCTAACTTGTCTACAATTAAAGTAATGTATAATTAAAACTTCGAAGTGAACTGTCAAAAATGACAAGTTGTCATTCTATTTTTCAAACAATTAAAGATAAAGTGTATTGACAGTTCACTTTGAAATTGTAAAAATAAATTACTTTATTTGTAGACAAGTTAGATAAGTATGGTAAATTTATTTCTGTTTAGAATAAATTAAAGTACATGTTTAATATTTTGTTAAATTTTTAAACATCAATTTAAAAATAACAAAATTAATTTCAGAGTGAACTGTCAATTCCCTTTATCTTTGAATTTTTAACAGTGGTAGCAACGCGTGTTTATTTAACATAAACTACACGGAATACGAGGCCCCCCTTGATGGAAAAATTTAATGTCTTTCGCATTTAATATTTCGCACATCATGTGTAAGAAAAATATGAGACATGCAAAAGGCACTGTTCCACAGGGACCTTTAACATCCAAAAAAAGTTTCACCTAAATACATCAAACCGTCTAGGCTGTAGAGGTGGCCGATGGCCGTTGTTAGATTGGCTAAAATATAGAGTGGATATTGCCGAATAGTATATTGGACTAGCGGTCCGACCTGCTTCGCAGGTCTGGCCCCTAGGCTCCGCGACTCTAAAGAAGATAGCAACTAAAACTATAGGAAAATAAATTGCAAGTTTAATCAGATACCTTAAATTTGTTAGCAAGCAATTGTCGAAGAAAATTTGTCTCTTTGTTCCCCGCTTCCTTGATAAATTGGCGAAGAAAGCTCGTCACTTCGTTCCTCGCTTTCATGTCAGTGCATTGGCATTAAATACTCCTAAGTTAGGTTTCTAGTAATTTCAAGAAAAACAATTGCTGATCGTTATTATTTATGACAAAGAAGATTCATCACTACTTTTTCCTACATTTTGAGCCAAAAACATTGCATTCAATTCTCCACAAGCTAGGTTTAGGGGAATTTTCAGAAAATTATTTGCCAATCGTACTGATTTGTAATAAAGATGGATCATTTCTAAGTTCCCCAATATTTCACTTTTAAAACATTTCACTTGGTACTCCACAGGTCGCATATTCATGAATTTTAATGAAAAACAATTGCCGATCGGAATTGGTTTGCGTAAAAATTACAACAAACACAATACCCCTACAATAGATTTCAATTGACTTTAAAAAAATAACTATCTGCCAACTCATAAAACATTTAGTCTACAAAAATTTAACAAAAAGTTTAAACAATTGTCGATCGTAACGATTTGAGATAAAATTTCGTCACTTCGACCTTCCTTTAGATACCAAATAAGTGATATTTAAAAGAAATTTATATGAAATACAGCTTGCAATAATATTTGATCATGTAATGAAAACTTTTGTAAATCTGTCATTTCTATTGTTTTCTTGGCCATTTAGAAATACCGTCAATAATAATGTATAATAATTTGCATTCCATATTGACAAATTTGACAGATATACATTATTTTTACTAAATTTGTTCGTGTAATACCAACATTATCCAGTCTTACGTCAGCTTGTCAGTTACACTTCAAAGTACAACCGAAGCGAAAAAATTAAAACTTGTCCATCAAGGTTCTTATTTGATACCAAACACATTTTTCTAATGACTTTTATGAAAACAATCGGCCATCCTCCATTTTTTATATTATCATTTGTTCAGTCTATTTGACATCTTTCTTTTGATACCCGCGTCACTAAAGAAGATTACAACTGTAGAAAAATAAAATGAGTAGTCTTAAATAACTACCATTTAATAACAAAGAAATGGCGAAGCAAGCTCATCACAACGTTCCTCGATTCCATGTCAGTAAATTTTCGAAGAAAGCTCGTCACATCGTTCCTCGCTTCCATGTCATTACGTCGACAAAGCAAGCTCGTCACTTCGTTCCTCGCTTCCACGATACTACTTTGTGACACTTGAGTTTAAATATGAACTTTAATTTAATACCAAACAATTGACGATCGTGCAAAATAACTTTTTGACACTTAAGTTTAAATCCACTCCATGAGACTTTTAATTTAATATCAAACACGGTGGGATAAAAATAACATTTACACAAAATAATTGATAAACGCATAAAACAACTTTTTGACATTTTAGTTCAAACCTCCTCTACGAGACCATTAATTTGATTATAAACACTGTCGGATTTAAATAACACTTTTAAAAAACAATTGACGTTCGTCCAAAAAAACTTTTTGACACTCGAGCTTAAATCTCATGAGTGAGACCTTTAATTCAATACCAAACACGGTAGGATTTAAATAACATTTATACAAAACAATTGACAATCGCCCAAATCAACTTTTTGACACTTGAGTTCAAACCTTCTCTGCGAGACTTTTAATTTGATTCCAAACACGAAAGGATTTAAATAACATTTATAAAAACAATTAACGATCGTCCAAAATAAATTTTTGATACTTGACTTTAAATCTCATGATTGAGACCTTCAGTACCAAACACGGTAGGTTTTAAATAACATTTATAAAAAAAAAACAAATGACGATCGTCCAAAATAATTTTTTGACACCTGAGTTTAAATCTGATGACTGAGACCTTCAATTTAATGTCAAACACGGCAGGATTCAATAACATTTAGAAAAAACAATTAACGATCGTGTAAAATAATTTTGTGACACTTGATTAGAAATAAAAAACAACTGATGATGGTTTAAATAACTTTTTGACAATGGGCCCATAAACCAATTTTTTTTTAAATTTTTTTATGAAACTTTATTAGAATATATGACGATCAGTGAAAACCCGATGTGAAAATTTCTTGTATTACCCGAGATATGATTTTTCAAAGTTTCTGTGCCGTTGTGTGACGTCACAGGTATTACACCAGTAGCACTTAAACTACGATTTTCCATGATAGTAGATAATATATATTTTTTAATATAAAAATGATATTTTTATATTATAAGTCTTAATTTACAACAATTAAACTTAATATAAACTAAGGCAAAATTCCTTTGACAAATTTAAGAGTATTTTACTTGATATTCGAGTAAATAACAACAAAAGTTTGAGGACAGTGGCGCTAGTAGTGATGTAACCTAACCTCAACACACAATTTTAATCAATAGATTTTCAACACAGCACAATAAAACAGTGAAATTATAAAGCAAGTAATAGAAGCCCAACAAATATAATCTTAAATACCAACAAACAAAAATATGAAATGACATTTCGTAGTTCTATTTTAGTCCACAATAGGCGTTGGGCGCAGCGGCAGACGCGCGATTTGCAATTTTCATATTTCTGGCCAATACAAGTACCTGTGACGTCAAAGTATGTTCAATTCGTTACATCGCTTTACTGCAAAATATTTAAAAGAAAAAAAATACTTTACTACTTATTATTCCATAAGTGTTACACGATTTTGATATAAATTGGTCATATTTCGTTTATGGTTTATGAGCCCATTCTACGAATTTAGATAAAAAAATCTGAAATTGATTATAAATATTTAAAACGAACTTTTTATTTAGATAAGTAATTAACTTGTTTAAATTTTACCGCCTAAAATACTTAGAAGCATCGACGTTGTCGAGCATTGACATCTGTTGTATTTTTTGAGAAGAAAAAAAAAAACCGTCTATGAAGCGAAAATAAATTCTCAACTTTTTTATGTTAGATAAGAAGTTAACTCATTGAATTTTACCGGCTAAAATCCTTAAAAGAATCGAGGTTGACGAACAACGACATCTGTCATATTTATTTTAAATTTGAAAAAAAAATTCATATTTAAAATAATTACAAAATAATAATAATGTTTGCATATTTACTCTAAACACAAATAAATCACCAAACTTGTCTAACTGAACTACAATTAAAGTAATTTATATTTAAAATTTCAGACTGAAATGTCAAAATAACGTTGCACAAAAATTTGTGAAAAGTGACAGCTACAATTTTTATTTTTTAAATTGACTTTTAAAATACTTACAAAATAGTACACATGTTTGTTAATTAATTCTAAACACAGAAACATTTACAAAACATCTTCATATTGTCTAGAATATATGTAATTTATACTTAAATTTTGAAACAGATCTGTCAGAAATGAAAAATTGAACAAAATTTTTTGTAAAGTTACAACCAGAATCAACAAACTCCACTTTCATAGCAACACACACACTTTGATCCGTAAACGCATTTTCGCCTTATTTAATTAATATCTCGCACATCATGTGTACTAAAAATGTAAATTCACGAAAAGGACCTATTCCAAAACAATCTCTAACTTCCAGTAAAGGTTTCACTTAAATCCTTCAAACCGACTAGGCTCTAGAGCTGCGCACAAATTTTGGTTACTAGGCAGATGAAAATATATATAGATATATAGAAAGTGAATTAAGCCTTTTAGTATATTGGACTAGCGGCCCGACCTGCTTCGCAGGTCTGTCCCCTAGGCTCCGCGTCACTGAAGAAGATTACAACTGAAAATATAGAAAAATAAATTGGGTAGTCTTAAATAATTTCCAATTTATACCAAACAATTGGCGAAGCAAGCTCGTCACTACTTTCCTCGCTTCTATGTCAGTACATTGACGAAGAAAGCTCGTCACTTCGTTCCTCGCTTCCATGTCAGTGCATCGACGAAGCAAGCTCGTCACTACGTTCCTCGCTTCCATGTCAGTACATTGGCGAAGCAAGCTTGTGCCTTCGTTCCTCGCTTTCAAAACAGTGCATCGGCGAAGCAAGCTCGTCACTATGTTCCTCGTTTCTATGTCAGTACATTAACGAAGAAAGCTCGTCACTTCGTTCCTCGCTTTTAAGTCAATGCATGGCGAAGCAATTCAATACCAAACACGTTAGGATTTAATAACATTTATAAAAAAAAACAATTGACGATTTACCAAAATAACTTTTTGACACTTGAGTTGAAATATCCTTAATGAGACTTTTAATTTGATACCAAACACGGTAGGAATTAAATAACATTTATACAAAACAATTAACGATCGTCCAAAACAACTTTTTGACACTTGAGTTCAAATCTCCTCTGCGAGACCTTCAATTGAATACCAAACACGGTAGGATTTAAATAATTTTTATAGAAAACAATTGACAATCGTCCGAAACAACTTTTTGACAGTTGAGTTCAAATATCTGCGAAGCAAGCTCGTCACTCCATTCCTCGCTTCCATGTCAGTACATAGGTGAAGCTAGCTCGTCACTTCGTTCTTTGCTTCCATGTCAGGACAAGTTTTGAAGGAAGTTGTGTGTTTCCCACTGACGAAAGTTGCATGTTTTTTTTTCGAAGAAAGTTGTGTGTTAACCACTGACAAAATTGTATGATCGTGCAAAATGACTTTCTGATACTTAAGTTTTAATCCACTCCGTGAGACTTTTAATTTAATATCAAACACGGTAGGATTAAAATAACATTTATACAAAACAATTGACCATCGCCCAAACCAACTTTTTGACACTTTAATTCAAACCTCCTCTGCGAGACCTTTAATTTGATTTCAAACACTGTAGGATTTAAATAACATTTATAAAAAACAATTGACGTTCGTCCAAAATAACTTTTTGAAACTTGAGTTTAAATCTCATGAGCAAGACCTTTAATTCAATACCAAACACGGTAGGATTTAAATAACATTTATACAAAACAATTGACAATCACCAAAAACAACTTTTTGACACTTGATTTCAAACCTCTTCTCCGAGACCTGTAATTTGATTCCAAACACGGTAGGATTTAAATAACATTTATAAAAACAATTAGCGATCGTCCAAAATAAATTTTTGATACTTGAGTTTAAATATCATGATTGAGACATTTAATTCAATACCAAACACGTTAGGTTTTAAATAACATTTATAAAAACAAATTACGATCGTCCAAAACAATTTTTTGACACTTTAGTTTAAATCTGATGAGTGAGACCTTCAATTTAATGCCAAACACGGCAGGATTTAAATAACATTCAGCAAAAACAATTAACGATCGTGTATAATAATTTTGTGACACTTGATTAGAAATAAAAAACAACTGATCATTGTTTAAAATAACTTTTTGACAATTCTACGAATTTAGATATAAAAAAAATCTGAAATTGATTATAAATATTTAAAACAAACTTTTTATATTAGATAAGTAATTAACTTGTTTAAATTTTACCGCCTAAAATACTTAGAAGCATCGAGGTTGTCGAGCAGAGACATCTGTTGTATTTTTTGAAAAGAAAAAGAAACCATCTATGAAGCGAAAAATAATTCTCAACTTTTTTATGTTAGAAGAAGTTAATTCATTTGAATTTTACCGCCTAAAATTGAGGTTGACAAACAACGACATCTGTCATATTAATTTTAAATTTGAGAAAATATGAGAAAAAAAATTCAAATTTAAAATAATTACAAAATAATAATAATGTTTGCATATATATTCTAAACACAAATAAATTACCAAACTTGTCTAACTGAACTACAATTAAAGTAATTTATATTAAAAATTTCAGACTGAAATGTCAAAATAACTAGTTGCACAAAAATTTGTGAAAAGTAACAGCTACAATTTCAATTTTTTTAATTTACTTTTAAAATACTTACAAAATAGTACACATGTTTGTTCATTAATTCTAAATACAGATAAATTTACAAAACATCTTTAAGTTGTCTAGAATATATGTAATTTATACTTGAATTTCGAAACAGATCTGTCAGAAATGACAAATTGAACATAAATTTTTGTAAAGTTACAACCAGAATCAACAAACTCCACTTTGATAGCAACCCGCACACTCTGATCCGTAAACGCATTTCCGCCTTATTTATTTAATATCTCGCACATCATGTGTACTAAAAATGTGAATTCATGAAAAGGCCCTATTCCAAAAAAATCTCTAACTGCCGGTAAAGGTTTCACTGAAATCCGTCAAACCGTTTGGGCTCTAGAGCTGCGCACAAATGGTTACTAGGCAGATGAAAGTATAGAAAGTGAATTAAGCCTTTTAGTATATTGGACTAGCGGTCCGACCTGCTTCGCAGGTCTGACCCCTAGGCTCCGCGATTCTGAAGAAGATTACAACTAAAAACATAGAAAAATAACTCGAATTAGTCTCTTCGTTCCTCGCTTCCATGTCAGTACATTGGCGAAGAATGCTCGTCACTTCGTTCCTCGCATCCATGTCAGTACATCAGAAAAGCAAGCTCGTCAGTTGGTTCCTCGCTTCCATGTTAGTACTTTTTGACGCTTGAATTTAAATCTCCTCCATGAGACCTTTAATTTGATACCAAACATGGAGAATTTAAATAACATTTATATAAAACACCTGACGATCTTCCGAAACAACTTTTTAACACTTGAGTTTAAATCTCATGCCTGAGACCTTTAATTTAATACTAAACACGATATGTTTTGAATAACATTTATAAAAAACAATTGACAATCGTATAAAATAACGCATTCAAATCTCCTTCGCGAGACCTTTAATTTGATACCAAACACCGTAGGATTTAAATAGTATTTATCGGAAACAATTGACGATAGTCCAAATTAAATTTCTGACACTTAAGTTTAAATCTACTCCGTGAAACTATTAATTAGATACCAAACACGGTAGGATTTAAATAACATTTATAAAATACAATTGAAAATTGTTCAAAATAGCTTCTTGTCTACGAATTTAGTTTAAAAAGACAATTCTGAAATTTATTAAGAATAAAACGATCTTGGAAATAATTTTCATCCTTTTTGTATTAGATAAATAATTAACTTATTTAAATTTTACCGCCTAAAATGCTTTAAAGCTTCGATGTTTACAGGCAGAGACATCTGTTATAATTTTACATAAAATTTCAAAATGAACAGTCAAATATGACAAAGTGCACACAAATTTGTGAAAAGTGACAGCTATAATTTAAATAATTTTCAATGACTTAAAATATTTACAAAATAGTACACATGTATGCTCATTCATTTACTTTAAACACAGATAAGTTTACAAAACTTCTGAAACTTGTCTAGATTTAATGTAATTTATACTTTATTTTTCAAAGAGATCTCTCAAAAATGACAAGAACACAAATTTGTGAAAAGTTACGACTACAATACAGTTATTCATTTAAAATCAACAAATTTCACATTTATAGCAACGCTCGCATACTCTGATTTCCGCCTTATTTATTGAATATCGCGCACATCATGTGTAAGAAAAATATGAATTCATAAAAAGCACGTATTCTCAATCAAACTCTAAATGCCAGTGAAGGTTTCACCCGAATCCGTTAAACGGTCTAAGCTGTAGGTCTGCGTACAAATTGCACAAATTTGGTTGCTAGATTGGCTAATCTAAACTCAAATACTCTAGCCTTTTAGTATATTCCGCCATCTCTGGAAATCTCATAAAATTTACATAGTTATAACAATATAATAGGAGAAATGTGATTACTGATTAGTACTATACATCGACCGGACTCGCTATCTTTTATGCCTGTTGTTTGCGACTATAAAAGTGATTTTTAAATAAATTTTAATCAATCAAACCTTGCACTAGTATTTGTTGATGTAATACCGACCTCTGTCAATCTAACATTTTTTTATTATCTTGTAATTTTAAAAGTATAGTTAATAATAAATAACAATTTGCTTCCTAAGTTGGCGACAATTTTCGCGGTTTTACTAAAGTTGATCGTGTAATACTGACTTTTCTTAGCGCAGCTTCAAAGTTTGTATTTTGTAATTAGGGGTACAATATTAAATTTAGTAAATATATTTGCTTATTATTTCTAAATACAAATAAATTTACAAAATTTGTCTAACTTGTCTACATTTAAAATTCAAAATTAAAATTTCATTAAATTCGTAGATTATTTCTTTAGAATAATTATTGTATTCAGAAGTGTACCAAGCATTTGAACTATGCGATGCTAGCGCGAGGAAAAGGGGCTGAACTTAAATCGTTTTCTAAATTTTTTTATGGTTTTAAAAATGTTATATAATTATAACATACTTCATACTCTATGGAAATAATATAAAATAAAAACAAGGCCGTGGTAAGGTAGATACAAAGAATAAATGTATTTCATTGTTGTAATCAAGCTTTTGAAGAAGTTTAACTTGCCGCTTGCTGGAAACACACACGGATATAAATTTGTTACTATTGGTCGCATTAGAAAAATCTACATAATCCACATAATTTGATTTGCATGCCTCGTAATTCTATAGTAGGAACCTACAACAAATATTTCAAAATGTATACAACTAACAAATAAAATCACATACCAAGCACCTGCACGTTGGAGATCAAATTAGAAAATTTGAATAGAACTAAAATGTGTTGCAATGATGGAACATTAAATTCGTCAAATTTAACACTGAGATTAATGTACTATCAAGTTTCATTTACAAAAAGAATTGTATAAAACTATCGTTAAAATAATTTGTTCTAAATGGTTACGTCAAAATATCAAAACCTTATCAACTATCTTCACTTCTTGAAATTTCTTCTACAAATGTTCTGGCTATCGTATTTCACATTAAAAAATGTCTGTATAATTAACACACTTTTAAATACCAATTTTGTATCTGTGGAATATTTTGATTGAAGAAATTACCTTTTTGTAACAAGTTATTATCTAAATATTTTAATTCATAACACTTGTCGTATACAACATAGCATGGAGCATATACACATTTCAATCCAATCTGTCGTACTGGAACCGCCCTGATTGGTTTCACTTTATTTTATTCACTTCTTACTTATTTCTAATTGTTCTTGTTATTCCTTGGACTGGGAAACAACAGAAAATTTTAAAAACCCTAAATATTTGCATTACATTGACAGTACCCTGCGCAGATAATTTTCCGTTCAAAACTTGTATCAAATAATACAACAATGCATAGATTACTATATTTACTGATTACAACAAAGAATTATTGCAATCTCAACCTTATATTATTGATTATTGCCTGAAGAATAAAAAAAAATTGTTGGACTTTATTAAATCTTTGAATTGGCGGTGAATTCGGGGCATTTCAAAATATATTAATTGATCTTTCTTATTGTATACAAGATACAAGCAACATAAATTATTACAGTTTGACATTATTCTAGATAATGCCTGACAATTTTAACTATTTTTTCTTCATATTCTCTTCACATATTTCACTACCACTGCAAATTGTACATATGTTAACGCCTGTAGATTTTGAAATAGTTTTATAGAAAAGATAATAATTTAGGTTATGTAAGCACGGATTAGTATATTTAACAAATAATTTAAATGTATAAATAAACTTACCTTTTAAAAATGTACATTTTTCATAAAACACCGAAAAAACATATAACCTTGCATATAACTATGTTATTTAAAATAAAATATGATGCTGTATAAATTTTACGTCAGCTTGACAGTTACACTTCAAGTACAATCAAAGCGAAAATTTTTATTGGAAATTATTTTCTTATTTTTAAATTGACGTTTTAAAATTTTACCAAATATTAAACATGTACGTACATTTATTCTTAACACAAATCAAATTATTAAACTTATCTAACTTGTTAACAATGAAAGTAATTTATATCTAAAATTTCAAAGTGAACTGTCAATGAGATCCATAAATTTCACTTTCATAGCAACGGGCGCAATTCTTTTTATTTAAAATTGAACAAAAAGTACCACGGATAGTGTGATTTTGTAAATTTTGACTTTATTTATTTAATATCTTGCACATCATGAGTAAGAAAAATGTGAATTCATAAAAAGCACGTATTCCCAATCAAACTCTAATTGTCTAAATAGGTTTCGGTCGAATCCGTCAAATCGTCTAGGCTCTAGAGCTGCGCACAAATTGTCCAAATTTTCGGCCTTATTTATTTAATATCTCGCACATCATGTGTAAGAAAAATGTGAATTCATAAAAAGCACGTATTCCCAATCAAACTCTAAAAGCCTGTAAAGGTTTCACTCGAATATATCAAACCATCTAGGCTCTAGAGCTGCGCACAAATTTTATAAATTGGTTACTAAGCAGATGAAAGAATAGAGAAATACTCTAACCGATTAGTATATAGGATGTGAAGTTCAAGATACACCGAAAATTACTGATCACAGCATATGTTCAATTTGCTTAAAACAGTTAGATTTGTTCAACAAAAATGAGTATACAATTATAAATAAATTAGATAGTACTAGTTTAGTTGAAAATCTCATAGCATGTGACTGGAAATATAATTTAGTAAATGTTAATGATTATTTTACAAACATGTATAATAATATTCTCAATTGTATAAATCAATGTACACTAAAACAGTAGAATTAAAACTGCGATTAACAATAGAGACCTAGCTTATAAGAAATTTTTGTTAACAAATGAGACAATTGACTGGAAAGTTTACAAAACTAAAAGAAATTATGTTAGTAAAGTTATAAAAGAAGAAAAACAATTGTATTACAGTAATAATATTGATAAATGTAAAAACAATCCAAGACTTATGTGTAAAACATTAAAAAAATTTACTTCACTTAATACTGATGAAAAAATTAAAATTGTTTGTTATGAAAATGTTAATTACACAAATACTTATGATATTGTCGATGTATTCAACAGATATTTTGTAAATAGTATTATAGATGTTACAAATTCTATTCCGATTGGCTCTAATTATAATTTATATAACTCTTTGAAAAATGCTAAAGACTCAACCCTGCAAACATTTAATAGTATTTCAATAATCGAATTAAAAGATATAATTATTTCTCAACAAAATAAATGTAGTGCTGATGGTTTGAATATGAAATTTTTTAAAGAGTACTTTCATGTAATAGGCTATCTATCACTTCTTGAGTACATAAATAAATCATTGTCCTCGGGTATCGTCCCTGATAAACTTAAACTATCACTGATAAATCCAATACCTAAAATTAAAGGCACACATAATATTGAAGAATTTAGACCTATTAATATGCTACCTACTTGTGAAAAATTACTAGAGATAGTTGTATATAAGCAATTAATTCAGTATTTAAATGATAATAATATTATTGTACAGACACAATCAGGATTTCGTAAAAATCATTCTTGCGAATCAGCACTACATTGTGTATTAAATGATTGGAAATTAATGCTCGACAATGACAAAATTGTTTGTGCTGTATTTCTCGACCTTAAAAGAGCTTTTGAAACATTAGACAGGCAAATTTTATTAGAGAAATTGAATGTATATGGAATTACAAGTACAGCGTTACAGTGGTTTGCAAGCTACTTAACAAAAAGATCTCAATCTGTAAAAATCAATAATGTTACCTCTGATCCAATTTCTGTTAATATGGGAGTGCCGCAGGGAAGTGTATTGGGCCCCTTGTTGTTTATTTTATATATAAATGATCTGCCCAATATTTTGACTAAATGTAAAATACACCTGTTTGCGGATGATACCCTTCTTTATCTCGAAGGTGATGATAAGAACACTCTGATAAATTTATTCAATGGAGATTTAGACCGTGTAATAATGTGGATGAATAATAACAAATTAAAGCTAAATACATCGAAAACTAAAGTTATGTTCTTAGCATCGTCTTCTCAGCGATTAAGTGATGATAATAGTAATAGTAAAATAAAAATTAATTCCACGGAATTAGAAATTGTTTTAGAGATTAAATATCTAGGTATCATTATTGATAATCGACTTATATTTGATAAGCATGTACAATATCTATGTAAAAAAATTGCAAAGACAATTAGTTACTTGTCTCGTGTATCACAAAATTTGTCTGTTTGGAGTACTATTACAATTTATAATACGATTATATTGCCACATTTTACATATTGCTCAACTATATTATTCATGTGTAACAATAATGAAATTGACAAATTACAAAAATTACAGAATCGCGCTCTGCGCGTTATATTAAAATGTGGTAAATATACCAGTATTAGAAATATGCTGGATATTCTTGGTTGGTTTGAAATTAAAAGGTTTGTAGAATTTAATGTTTTAACTTTTATATATAAAATTATTACTAATAGACTTCCTTGCTATTTGTCAAGTAATATAAAATTTGTTGGTGATTCACACAATTATACTACGAGGCAAATTAATAGTCTCTTTATTCAAAGAGTTAAAAAGACAAAAACAAGTTTGTCAATTTTTAATAAAGGATTACAGATGTATAATAATTTACCAGCTGAAATCATTTGTTCGAAAACCGTAAGAGAGTTTAAGACTAAATTAAAATTATACATGTAGTATACTACGGATTTATTTTGTATTTCTTACGTATTACGTATAATGTATTGTTTTATAGTGAATTATTTGTATTATCCTTAATTGTTTATTGTTTTATATTATATATTTTTTGTATTTTGTTAGCATTTGCTATTAAATAAATCAATTTCAACAATTACTATATTCTACTGTACTTACTTACTTACTTCCTTACATATTACCACTTATATATATATATATATATATATATATATATATATATATATATATATATATATATATATATATATATACCTACTTACTTAATCATTGCATGAACTATAAAGTGCGGACGTAGACTTGTTACATTTAGAAGTCTAAATAGTAAGATAGAAGGTTTTCATAATAATTGTTGCAGCACATTACAATTTGATTTCATATGTGTTACTAAAACTTGGCTTAAAAATGCTGTACATTCAGCTGAATAATTCACTATAATGTATATAGGAAAGATAGAGAGGTCGCTAGTTCTGGCAAAAACGTGGTGGCGGAGTACTTTGTGATGTCAAAAGTAATTTAAAATCTTCAGCGTTACACATTTATCCACATCCTACTTCTCTTTGTGATATTGTATGTGTTAAAGTTGTTCTACTTCCTGCAATATCTACTTTTATAATTGTTATCTACTGTCCTTCTCCCATTTCTATTTAGCAACATACCTAATTTTTGTATGTCTTGAAAATTTCTTACCACTTCTTAATAATAATTTTATTATAATTTGTGACTTAAACATTATCAACTTTTTGATTTTGTTCTTAGTGGGTACCAAGACAATATAATCTTGAATTATGAAAACTTTATTTCCTATCTAAATGCACGCCAGCAAAATTCTATCAGTAATAGTTTTGGTAGACTACTTATCATTTCTAACATACCATGTAACTTTACTCAACATCTTGATTACTTTGTTGATGAAGATCCCCATCATCCCACCCTCTTAATTTCTGCTTCTTTCTCTTCTCCTAATAAAATCTAATTCTCTGCTGTCAATTCGAATTTATTATCATACAATTTCCGTTTTTCTATTTTGATTTATTCTGTAGTTTATTGTCTGAAGTCAAGATTGTTTTGCTCTTTACGATAATGTGGATGCAGCCTTCGATAAATTTTATGATATTTTGTATAATATTATGGATAAATGTATATCTCGCGTCAAAAGACTTCTTACATTTAATCTTGTTATAATCGTCCTGAAATTGGGATTTCGCATCTTGTTAAATAACGAAACTATCTGTCACCTGTATCATTTGTTTGCATTTCTTTATTGAATAGCCTACTTCAATATTATAAAAATTTTTTCTGATTTTTAATACCATTTTTCTCAAAATATTTGTTATACAACCTCATGCCATATTTATATCGTTGAGATCAGAAAAAAAATCTCTATCTAAGGCACTAAAAATTCATATAAAGTAACTATTTAAAAAATATAATTTTATTCTATCGTTTGAGAACCACTGGTTTAATTTTCTGTTTGTTATTTCTATTAAATATGGACTTTTGTCCAGGTTCTTTTTTGTATATAACATTTTTCTCTAAAGTCAAAAAAGCGCTGGTTGTTTTAATGGAAACAACCTGTATATTTATGTAAATACAACTATCTTCGTTATATCATTACAATAAATACAAAAATTACATTTATTTCTAGCGAACCTTTTTTAATTTCAATTGCCCTTAACCCTATGACTGAGCGACCATCGGCGTACCACTTCCTTATACAGGGTGGTGACTTGAACGACGCAGCATAGGGATTACAATGGTAAATTTTTAGTATGCAATTATTTGCTCCCCTACTTATTTTAGAACAAAAGTTTATTTAAATTTTATCTAGAGAAAAAAATTCTGCATCTATTGATACCATTGTTCATAAATTTCTATTGTCCGGAAGAGGCAGAATCGAAAAAATAACATTAACTTTTTTGCTGAAATCAATGATGCCATGGAATAATTTAAACAAAAAATTTAAAACAAGCGCGTTAACATCTGCCCTTGTTTTTTGACGTTTAAACTACAGTGGTTATAATGTATCTACTCAATTCAACAAAAAGTAGAAATGATTAAATGGATTTATTCCGGATATTCAAACAAACTAAAAGCTGATTACAACAATGTAATATGGCAACAGTATAATTTAGGTATACATTAAATAACAACCCTAAGCTTATTATAAATTAATTAAAGACCATAAAAAGTGTATTGGAAAACATGATTTTATTTTAACAACATATAAACACAAAATTATTACAAAAAATAACAAATCATAGCAAATGTTCAAACAAACCACCGTTTACCATCAAACAGTGGCCCAACCTGTCGTAAAATTCTCGTCTGACATTTGATAATTGTCTTTATGATATTTTATCACAGTCAGTTTGAATAGAATTTTTTAATTCTTCTAAATTTTGAAATTTTCTCCCAGATAAATGTTTGATTTTAAATGTCCCCAAAGAAAAAAATCATTCGGCAAAAGATAGGGGAAACTTGTTGGCCAGTTAATAGTGTAGTTTGGGCCAATGATTTTATTACTAGAACTATCATTTAAAAATTCGCGTACACAGCGATAGTTGAGTGCAGGACAACCATCCATCTGGAACCAAATCTCTTGATTTTCTCTAGCAACTTCGGTTACCGCTGGAGTATTTAACAGCAAACATGGCACTTACTTCGCGTGCACTACTTCCGGAATAAAACCATTTAATCATTTCTACTTTTTCTTCTATTGAATACATTATAACAACGATATTTAATAATTTAAACGTCAAAAAACTATTTGCATTGGTTTGCGCTTGTTTTTTATTTATTGTTTTATTTGTTCCATGGCATCAATGATTTTTGTAAGAAAGTTAATTTTAATTTCTTCTATTTTTTTCTCTTTCGAACAACGGAAATTTATGAACATTGGTATTAATAGATGCAGAATTTTTTTCTCTAGATAAAATCTAAATAAACTTTTGCTCTAAAATAATTAGGGGAGCAAATAATTGCACACTAAGAATTTACCATTGAAATCCCTATGCTGCGTCGTCCAAGTCACCACCCTGTATATGCAGACCGTGTTGGGACAGCTCCGCACTTGTCACAATATCATGACATGTAAATGTAAATGGAGTAAATAGCTCCGTGGTAACGCATCGGACTGTGGATTGTGAGATCCTCAGTTCGAATCCTACTACCGACAGTTGCCAAATTAAATTTACCCCTGTGGTTCCCCCTCCACTAACAACATTGGGGGCTATGACTTGACGGCTGGTAACCGTATTTCATACGCAAAAATATATCACCTACCGAGATCTGCGTTAGCAGAGTGCCACACCCTTAATGGGTAAATGGCGTGATGATATATTTATTTATTTGTATTAATTATTATATTATTACTTTCATTTCATCAAGCATAATTGTGTAGTGTATGAATTCAGGAAGTTATAAGTTCTTTCAAGAGATGAAAAGTGAACCAATTTTTGTTGACGGAAGTTGATAACGAAGTGTATTTGTTGATGAAAATTATTCTGATTTTAGAAAATTATAATTATATTCACTGAATGTTTTGACATTTTAGACAATGCAAAGTGTTTAATTATTACTCTTTCCGACAGGAAAATGATTCACAAGCAAGTGTTTCCTGTGGTTACTCTGAGCGTTGTTAACTCATTGGAATCATATGGCAAATATGCTCACCTTCGTCCACACAAGATTATGTTTTCATAAATTATTGGAAACAGAAGACTGCCGTTAGCCCAACAGCATTTATATAGTCTTATATGGCGGAATCTCGAACTTTCTACGATTCTCTCAAACCTACGAGAAACGGTCCCGCGTACTGATAGCGCGTGACGTCTCTCCGACTGGTCTTAACAGGTCTATATTCGTTCCAATACTATTGGTAAGGTGTCCTCTGTAGTAACTGAATACCTGAAGTTGCCCAATTCAAAATTGTGCACCGGGCATTGCTTTAGCCGTACGAGTGCTACGGTTTTTTGCTAATGCAGGGGCCGCACTGTTAACTTTGAAACGTCTTGGCGAATGGCGATCATCATTTTTATTTGAGAACTAAGGAGTAGAAAAGAAAAGTGCCGGAATCAATTCTTGAACAAAAATGAAGATGGTTCCTCTACAGCTGCAACAGATACTATCTCCAAACGATGTCCCTCTACAGATGCATCGATTTCATCTGAACTTATAGAAATAGTATCGACTTCTTGGGTGAAAACGTTAAATACGCAAAATATTGTAATTTTAATATTCATCTACCAAAGTAAACAATAACAATATTCAATGACATTTATATATTTAATTGACGTTCTACAAATTGTTCAAGACATGTATTATATTCAATTACAGTAAAAAATTATTATAAATATTTTGTTTGGTAGTTAATAAATAAAAAACGCCGTTAAAGTGTTGTCATGGCGATTTTAGCAGCCTTGGCCAATAAAACGGCAATTTGGGGCATGGAAGCAGTTTGCGAAGTAATCATTTTGAAAAGTGTGTACTGAAATAGACATTTATTTAGCAAGTATATAATTAAGGGTTTTATGGTCGAGATAGTTTCGGAGTAAAGTGAGCGCAGCGAAGCAAGACACATAAAAGAGCGAGTCAACAAAACCCTATTATGTACGTGTTATGTACATTATTTTATGATTGATTACATTACAGATTATGTTTCTTAACTTACAATGTCCTTTATGTTTGACACATAACGTTACCATGAAAGAATTTGATAATTTATAAATGTGTTTTTTTATATTGTTTGGTTACCGTGTTGTTTATTGTATTTACTTTATTGAACTGGTCCAAGAAGAACTACTTTATGAACGCTAAACAACACCATAAACAAATGATAATACCGTTGAACATAAAATAATGTAATACATTACTGTCAATTATTTTAACTGTAACTATGGTTTTGACACAGCCCTAAGTATTCTGATAAAGAAAATCCCCAATAAATTATTATCTTTTCAGGGACTGAACTATGATTGGTCGATACTAGTAAATCGCAACATACAACCATTTCCCGACTTGTGACATATCGCAGTATAATTATTTTACATAATTCAAAATTATTTCTTTTGACACGAGTACAAAGTGTATAGAAAAATTCAATAAAATTGGTTACGACTGGACTTGCATATAAATCTCTAAGTTCATTGTTCGTTCGTCTTTCCCAGTGTTCTCCTTCTTTTCGACCTCCAAATATTTTTCTTAAAATTTTTCTTTCCCAAATCTCCAAAGCTTCCATTTCCTTCGAATTTAGTTTCCATAGTTCTCCACCATATGTTACTGTGGGTCTGATTACAGTTGTATATATCCTTATTTTCGTCTTCCGTGATACTTTTTTGTTTTGCAGGACGTATTCTTTCTTGTATCTCTATATTTTCTTCCCCATTTTTCGTTAGTGTTACTCCCATATAATTGTATTTTCCAACTTGATCTAGCTCATATTCTGTACCGTCTATGGCTCTTATCTTCAGATTGCTTTCTTCTGCTCTTATTACTTTTCCTGTTACCATGTACTTTGTTTTCTTCTCATTAATTACTAAGCCTATGTCCTTTGCTGTACTTTCTAAGCTAAGAAAGGCCTCTATCAAGTTATCTTTTGTTCTTGCCAGGATCGCTAAATCATCCGCATATGCTAGGCATTGATTTTTATACGTATATATATATATATATATATATATATATATATATATATATATATATATATATATATATATATATATAATTCCAGATCTTTTTATGACACTGTCTCTAATTACTTTCTCTAGTACTATATTAAACAATGTTGTAGATATCGGATCACCCTGTCTCGAGCCTTTATTTACATTGAAACTTTCAGAACAATATCCATTTATTAATACCTTATTTTGAGATTCTGTAAGGGTCATTTTTACCAATCTGATTAATTTTTCCGGTATTCCTAACTCACGCATTGCCACATATAATTTATATCTGTTCATAGAGTCGTACGCTTGTTTAAAGTCTATAAAAATTAAATACAAGGGCAAATTTTGTTCGAAACTGTTGTCTTGGATTTGCTTCAGCGTAAATATTTGGTCTATTGTGGATCTATTACTTCGTAATCCTCCTTGATAGTCTCCTATCTCCTTATCTGCAATCTCTGTTATTCTATTCTTCAAAATTATAGCCAGGATTTTATACACGTTTTCTAATAGCGCAATGCCTCTATAGTTTTCATAGATAGATCTGTCACCCTTTTTGTGAATAGGAATTAACAGCGCGTCACTCCAACTTTTCAGCATTTTCCCGTTCTTCCATATTCTTACCATTAATTTTAATATTTCATCTTCGAGATCTTCTCCACCTTCTTTTAATATTTCTGCCGCTATTCCGTTTTATCCTGCTGCCTTGTTATTTATCATTGATTTTATTATACTTCTTTCTTCCGCTATGTTCGGTAATTCCAGTAATTCAAATTCTTCATTAACTTCTCTTCTGGTTATGTCCGTGTCTGTAACTTCTTGTCTATTACTTCCTTCGTCTTTATTTAAGATAATCTCAAAATGTGGTTTCCAGAGTGCCAGCTTTTCTGTTATTCCACCTATTAAATCCCCTTGATCATTCTTGATAAAGTGTGCGTTGCTTTTAATCCCTTGTTTTTGATACCTTACTTCTTGGTAGAATTCACGAATTTGTTTATTTGAAAATTTATCTTCTATACTTTTTATTTGTTCATCCCAAAAAGATTTCTTCTTCTGTCTACAGATCGTTTTCGCCTTTCTCCGTTCTTCCTTATATTTTTCTTCTAAAATTTTTGTTTTTAACTCTAGCCATTTCATTCTAGCTTTCTCTGTCTCTTGCACAGCTGACTCACAATTTTCCTCATACCAGTTTTTTGCTGATTTCTTCTCTTCCTTGCCCAATGTTTGTGCTGCTCTTTTTAATGCTTTTTCTAAATGATCCCAATTACTTTCTATATCCTCCAATTTCCATCTGCCTTGTATTTCTGTGCAGATCGTCTGTTGGAAAATCGCTTTTTTTCTTCATGTTTTAAACTGCTCACGTTGTAATGCTGTCAAATTTTGCCACTCTTTGAATTTTTTTGATGTGGTGGCTCTTTTTCCTTCATTCTCATTTTTAACAATATATGCTCACTATTTATGTCTGCTCCTCTATAGCGTCTTGCGTCTGTTATTAATCTCATATATAAAAAAAATGGCGCCGGGTGATGTGCAAAGTAATAGTGCTCAAGTTAACAAGTGCAAAAAATGTAAACAAACCGCAATTAGCGGTGCTAAATGTATAACGTGTGGTACTGTGTCTCATAATAGTTGTGTTAGACTATTAAAAAATATTAAAATTATTGACGACTGCAATATTAACTGTTGTGTAGTGGCTGACACTGAGGACCTTGATTCGTCTTTCACAAGTGCCACTGATGAAAGTTATAGTGCACTAAAAATTGAAATTAAATATTTAAAACAAATTGTCAACAATAAAGATTTTATTATACAAAGTCAGAGTGATCTAATTCTATCTTTAAAACAACAGATTAATTTATTGAATAAAAATTTAAATGCTAAAACTTCATCTCCGCCATCTTTCGATAAAATAAATAAAATTGTTGCTAACAAACAAACACCTGTAATATCGACAAAGGCAACCCAAACAAGACAAGGTCAAGATACTGTCAAAATTGATAAACAAATGACTAAAGAAATTACACTGATGCCTTCTGAAACAACAAAAAATAACTTAATTGTTGTGAAAGATGTGACAACCAATATATCTGACATGAACAATGCAGCGAATCCTGCAACCAAATCAAGGATAAATTAACGTACTTCTATGAAGACTGTCATTGGTAATCTCACTTCTATCAATTCAGCATCTTTAAAGGCTGCTGAATTAAAACCAGCGTCCCTTCATGTGTATAAACTTCACCCTGATACCACTGAAGAGGAATTGAGAAATTTCCTGCAACAGTCTTTCCCGGAGGTCGCCTGTGAAAAATTAAATTCCAAATATCCGACATATTATTCTTCCTTTAAGGTGACAGTGTCTCAGTCAAATCGGGATAAAGCCTTGGATCCGTCCATTTGGCCCAGCGGAACTCATGTTAATAAATTTTTTCACCTAAGGGCCTCTCCAAAAGTTGTTTAACAAACAATATTATGGACAACATTGACTTTAATTTGTTAATTTTGAACTGTCAAGCGTTGTCATTTGATAAAGTGAACTTAATATTTTCTGAGTATATAACAAAGATAAACTTTTTAAAATTTTTATGTCTTACTGAGACTTGGAGCAACCAAACTAATATAGATACATTTCATTTTAGTAATTATACATGCCTCTCTAATTTTTGTAGATCTCAATTCAGAGGTGGAGGGGTGGGAATCTGGTGCCATAACAGCATTTGTAAAGATGTCGATGTTATTGATATTTCTAATTTATGTATTGAAAAAGATTTTGAAGCCTGTGCCATTTTGTGGAAGCCTGATTCCCAGAACCCAATTCTCATTATTAATGTTTACAGATCTCCAAGCTCTAATTACAAAATATTATGTGAAAATATCACTCTTGTCTTAGAACAGAACTATAAAGTTAATCATGATCTCATAATATGTGGAGATTTTAACCTAGATCCTGTTCGAGATGTTATTGAATTTAATTATTTATTTGATATTTTAGCATCATATAATCTTTTTAACAAAATTGAAACTCCAACTAGAGGTAACAATAGATTGGATCATTGTTTTACTAATATTAATAGTTGTATTGCAGTAGTTCAGAAGAATTTTATATCTGACCATAATACTTTACTAGTAAAAATTAATTCTCATAAAACGGATGAGGCAGTCTGCTTTATGAGAATTTTTAACGATGCTAAGGTTAATAATTTTTCTCAACAGCTACTAAGCGAAACATGGTCTGATGTTTTTACTAAATCTCTAACGGATGACGCCTTTGAATGTTTCTTTAATATTTTCAATTTCCATTTTAATAATAATTTCCCTTTGCAGAAAATAACATCAAAATACTGTAATAAGATAGACTGGGTTGACCTAAATATTGTCAATTCAAGTAACAATCTTAAATCATTATATCATTTGAAAAATAGTTTCCCAGAGCTTACCTCTGGCTATAAGAAAGCCAAAAAGGAACATAGTTTGCTGATAACAACTACTAAACGAAATTTTTTCCAGAATAAAATAATAAACTCAGATAACATGTCGAAAAGCCCCTGGAACATCATAAACGCTAAGAGAAAGAATAAAGCTGATCTGGGTTTAAAAATATCTTATAATGACGAAATCATTGATGACCCTGAGATCGTTGCAAATATGTTCAACCATCATTTTAAGGAAGCACCCCTGAACATCTTAAATCGCATTCCGGTGGTCAACACATCAAATGGGCACAGAAATGGTCATCATTTTTCCTCTAATCTTTTCTTGAACCCTTTCACTGAAACAGAATTATTTGAAACAATTTTAAACAAACTAAAAAATAAATATTCAAGTGGGCCTGATAATGTGCCAAATTTTATTATTCGTAAAGTTGCGCATCTTATTGCTGAGCCTCTAACTTATATTATTAATTTATCTTTTCAAAACGGTACTTTCCCGGCAAGTTTAAAATCGAATAAAGTAATTCCTGTTTACAAAAAAGGTGAAAAAACAAGTCTGGATAATTACAGGCCTATAGCTTTAACCTCGGGGTTTTCAAAGATTTTTGAATATTGTTTTTTGAATAGACTTGATTGCTTTCTAAACCAAAACTGTATTATTAATAATAATCAGTTCGGATTTAGAACAAATAGTTCAACTATCGATGCTTTACACTGTTTTTATAATAATATTATTCAAAATCTAAATAATGGGGAACACCCAATTGGTATATTATGTGATTTAAGTAAAGCTTTTGACTGTGTTGATCATTTCCGCTTGTTAGATAAGCTGGAGTGCTTAGGTGTTCGTGGGGTTGCCTTAAATTGGATTGCTAGCTTTTTATCAAACAGACACCAATTCGTGTCTCTTAACTACACTAATAAGCAGTCGACTAATTATTTTGTTCAGTCTAATTTAGCATTAATTGATGTAGGTCTTCCACAGGGTACTGTACTAGCTCCAGTTCTATTTACTATTTATATAAATGACTTATGTACAGTACTTTCTGATGATTGCATTCCTATTTTGTATGCCGATGATAGTACTATAATCATTTCGGACCCGGATAAAGATATTTTAATTAACAAATGCAATCACACCGTTCAGTCCCTAACTTCATGGTGTTGTGAAAATAAGTTATTTTTAAATAGTTCTAAAACAAAAATTCTCCATATTCACATGAAGCCCAATAACAATAATAATATTAACATTCGTTTTGGAGATAGCTTTAAAGGTATCGACAAATCAGCTCGTTTATTGGGTATGCTAGTAACTGATAACCTAAACTGGAATCCTCACTGTGACGATCTTATTATCAAACTTAATTCGACCTGTTATCAAATACGACATTTAAAAGACTATTTAAATATTAATCAACTTTTAATTTTTTACTTTGCTTGCGTTGAGTCTCGCATACGTTATGGTATTTCCTTTTGGGGCGCTTCTAATGCTGCTCACAAAGTTTTTATAGCTCAAAAGAGAATTTTAAGATGTATCGCAGGAATCAGTCAAAGAACATCCTGTAGAGATATTTTTAAAAAATTTAATATTTTAAGTTTAACTTGCATCTATATTTGGGAAATAAGCAATTTTATTTTCAAGAATAAAACATCGTTTACCATGATTTCAGAGTTGCATCAACATAACACAAGAAAAAGAAATCATTTATACGTTCCTACTTCTAAGTTAAATGTTGTAAAAAATTCTCGTAACCGGATTGGTTTACAAATTTTTAACAAACTGCCCGATGTCATTAAATCAGAGACTAACTAGAAAATTCAAAAAAAGTCTAAAATTGTTCCTTCTGCATTACAACTTCTATGATTTAAATGAATTTTTTAATTTATAATTTATTTAACTTTTGTATCTGTTTATATATTTTATTTGTGACGTTTTCTATATACAATGTATTGTATCCTCAGAAAATAAATCATTATTATTATTATGTTTGCTTTCTATAAGTATGTGGTCAATTTGATTTATAGTTTTACCATTTGGTGCAATCTATGTTCCTTTATGGATTTCTTTGTGCTCGTAGAAAGTTGTAATTATTTTCATATTTTTTTCCGCTGCTACCTCAACTTATTTTTTCCGTTTTCGTTGGTTTCTAGATGTTTACTGTGTGTGGATCCCTATTGTTGGCCTATATATTTCTTCCTTTCCTATCTTCGCATTGAAATCTCCTATTATTATTTTGATATCATGCTTGGGTAATCGATTATAATGTATTTCAATGTTGTCATAAAACTCTTCTTTTATCTCCGCGTCTTTTTCTTCAGTAGGGGCGTGTGCGTTTAAAATACTAATTTTTCTGTATTTAATTCTCATCCTTAGTATACACATTCGATTTGATATTACTTTAAAATTGACTAGCAATTTCTTTACCTTCTTGCTTATTAAAAAACCTGTTCCGAATTTTCTGTCTTCATCACCACTATTGAACATTATACAGTTTCCAATTTCCATTATATAATTTCCTTTTTGTTTTGTCTCTTGCATTGCTAGAATATCTATATTATATTCTTGCATAATATTAGTGAGCTTTATTAATTCTCCTTCTGAGTAAGTACTCCTGACATTCCATGTTGCTATACACCACATTTTCTCCTTAATTCTACACTTATCTTTTTTATTAAGCTATTGCATAGCTTTTATCGCGGGCTTTGAGCGCGGCGACCGAATCAAGAAATTCCGTAAGATAATAAAAATATTTTAATAGTTATTTACTTTACAAGTGGGCAAAATAAGGAATTACCCACGAGATAAATTTTAGCACACGAAGCCGAAGGCTGAGTGTGATAATTTTATCGAGAGGGTAATTCCACTTTGCCCACGTGTGAAGTATAACGTTTTATCCAACAACTCTCAATAAATGCAAAATTTATTAAAGAAATATTATTTGACAGTGTCATAAGCTTTAAATTTTTGAAATTAAAATGTCAATCCGAGTAGTTACCAATTTGTTGTATGTTATTATTATTGTTATAAATTTAAAAAAAACCACTAGTGGATTTTCTCAAAATTATACCCACTAGTGGGTAATCTGTTACTTTCCTTGTTTAAAATCGCCATAGTTATAGATCATTTATTGAGAGATGTTGGATAAACTTTATTAACTTCTCACTTATTCAATAAAAGAAAAAAATTGTTTTCTTATCGGTCACCACGCTCAAAAGTATAACTTGAATTAATATCAAAGAAAAAAAAATACTGCATAAATACAATAAATAAATTATTATAATTGCATAAGTTGATAAAAAATGCTATGCAATAGCTTTACCGCGGCAGTCCCCGTGTGCAACACGTATTTTTTTTAACTTTACTCTTTTGACCTGTTTTCTTTGCCGTGTCCGTTATTTCTGTAGTTTCCGTTCTGAATTGTTTTAGTAGTTTTTTGTCGTCTTCTCTTTTTTTCCTTTGCTGTGCAAGCTCTTTTGCAATTTCTTTTCTTCATTATTCCAGTACCACTCTTCTCCCTAAATTATTAATTTGCGGTATCCTATTTTTACGCTTTTTTCTTCATTTTTTTCTTCTCTGGCACGTTTTCTTATATATCCTTGAATTTCTCTTTCGGTTTTTGTTTGATCGTCGTTTATGTAGATTGTCTTGTTTAGAGAGTTCTTTAATTTTGATTTATTTTGCATAACCTTCTGTTTTTCTTTTGCATTTTCTATTTCCACTAAGCATGTCTTTGGTCCTAACATACGTGCTGTTTTTACTTTCACATCTATGCCCATACTCACATTTAGAATGTTTAGCATTGATTTCTCTAGATCTGTTTCATTCTCTGTATCAAATGTTAGCCCTGTAATTACTATATTATTTTTCCTTTTTTCTTTTTCGAAATATTCTACTCTGTCCTGTAATAATCGAATTTAATTTTTAACCTATTTGTTTTCTGCTTTGATATTGTCGCACTGTTTTTTAATGAGATCATTTTCTTGTCGCATCTCTTTAATCTCCTCTTTGTAATTTTGTTGTTCCTTCCGTATTTCTTTTACTTTTACATGTTTGGATATCTATCCTGTCCCCATCTTTATGTTGTGTCGATTTTAATGGCGACCTAAATTTTTTTACTTTTTTTAAATATCGGATCCTCATATTCATCATCTTCTGGCTTACTTCTCTTTTCACCTGCCGAGTAATCGTCGCTGTCCGTGGTAGGTATAATTGATTTATCATATTTTACTACGTGAGGAATTTTGCCCGAATCGACTTCTCGGAGGCTAGATTCTTATTAGTAAATTTATCTTCTTTTTACTACGCCACTGGGCTACTGCAACTCCAAATGCGCATGCGCGCCAGATGTCACTGATACAGCGTGACCTTCCGAACTCGCAAATTCCGAAATAACCTCTAAAAATTACTATCTTTTTTGCACGAATAAATAATATATCTCTCACCGAATCTTTGTACTATTCTGTTTATTCTATCTTAGAATAACTAATCAACACTTCGCCATTAGCTCGTGTGAAAGTAAACGCAATATCTCCGTTAATTTGGTAAATTAATCGGCGCCCACAGACACACGCCTTTTTTTATGTATTACAAATAATAACTAAGACGATAGTTATTCTTTCATGTTTTCTTGTAACTTTGCTTCTATTTTCATTCATTATATATGTAATTATTGTTTAGATTAAGTTTTAAATCTGCATTTTTTTTTTGTATCTGTAGTTCTATCTCTATTATTATTACTACTCATTCTGTAAAGTTTGTTACATATTTTTGTCTAATTCTACTGTCATTAAGATTTTTTATCCTATTAAAACGATTACAAATAAAATTACTTAAAACGAGCAATCCAGAGAGTAATAACTCTAAAAAGGATTTATAAATAATAACTTACATAATAACTTTTAAAAAACTATTACACATTCATCAACTAATCTGCACATCCTGGGGTTATCTAGTTACATGTAGTCAAGTTTCATAATAAACTTTTAAAAAAGGTCAAAGATAGTACGAATCTTTGAGAAAGTAAAAATTCACCAAATTTTACTCAAATTAAATGGTTTTTAACCAATTACCAAAATTTCATAAAATCTGGTGAAACATCAACAAACCTGGCAACACCGAATTTAAGTAAAATTCACAGCGACATGTGACTTTTCCAACACAAAGAAACGAATTGAGAAATTGATAGCCACGGGGCCCAAACGGCGGCGCCACTGTTTCGTATGCGGGAGATTTGAAATTTATAGCGCTTTAAATTTTATGGAGTCACAAAGGGATGTTCGATGCAAGATCATATATTCCCATTCAGAAACTTGATAGAAAAGACGATGAGACAAAATAGCAGAATATATATTAACTTCGTTGATCTAGAGAAAGCGTTCGACCGAGTACCGAGGGGAATGATGAGCAAGCGATAAACTGCTAATAGCCATAAAGAGCATATATAGAATAGAATAGAATATATTTATTCAGGTTATTAATACATTGAATGTGCATACCTAAGTCAAGACAATTACATTTCTATGATATATTACAAATCAGTACAATTTAAGAAATCATTAATGTTGTAAAAACAGTTCTTTTGCAAAAGCATATGAATTATTTTCTTAAATTTGTTTACAGGTTCACATCTTATGTTAATTTCTAACTTGTTATATAACAACGGACTCCAGTACTCGACACTATTTTTACATTTATTCAATCTAGTTGGTTTTAGTACAATATTATTTCTTGCTCTTGTCTGATACGAATGTGTATCAGCGTGGGTTGAGAAATTTTCTATATTATTTTTAACATATAGCAGTGTTATATATATATATATATATATATATATATATATATATATATATATATATATATATATATATATATATATATATATATACATGGCAATGGTAAAATAGAAAATTCTTTGAATAATGGCTTACAATGTGCTCTAGAATCAGTCTTAGCAATTACTCTTAGAGCTTTTTTTTGTAATCTAAATACATTTATGCTCTGCGTACAGAAACCCCATATCAAAATACCATATAAAAGATGACTGTGAAATAAAGCGTAATATGCTGTTTTAAGAACAGCTTTAGATGAATTCTGAGCTAGTTTCCGCAAAGCAAAAATGCAGGAAGATAATTTCTTACACAGTTGATCTATATGTTCAATCCAGTTCAAGTTATTACTTATAAATAATCCAAGAAATTTAACACTTTTAATATTGGAAGTAGGCTCAATTTTTTTATTTGAGATGATCATTTTTTGGGTTTTATCAACATTTAGTTTGAGATTATTTGCTGCGAACCATTCTTCAGCACTAGTTTCAATTTGCTTAAATTGAGAGATAACATCGTCAACATTTTCACAATCTCTGAGGAAAGTGGTATCGTCAGCAAATAATACGGTGTTTACATTTAACATATTACATGGCAGATCGTTAATATACATTATGAAAAATAATGGCGCTAAAACAGAGCCTTGTGGTAAGCCTATGTTAGTCTCTTGTAGTTCGGAAAATGTATTATTTTGAGAAACACATTGAAATCTATTATTAAGGTACGAAGCTATTAGATTTAGAGGCAGCCCTCTTATACCATAAAAATAAAGTTTATTTATTAGTATTTCATGGGAAACACAATCGAATGCTTTTGAGAGGTCACAGAAGGTTACGGCAACTAAGCCATCCTTATCTATGGTATTGTACAAATTGTTTACGGCCTGGAGAAGTGCATCGTTAGTGCATTTATTACGCCTAAAACCATATTGGCAGTTTGAAATTATTTTGTATTTTTCAAGATAATTTGATATTCTTGTTTGAATAAGATGTTCAATTATTTTTGATATGATGGGTAACAGAGAGATTGGTCTGTAGTTTTCTGCCTCATCTCTATTTCCTTTTTTATGAATGGGTATTATTTTAGCAACTTTTAAAAGATTAGGAAATGTACCTGTACTAAAACACAGATTTATTATGAAGCAAAGGGGTTTACTTATAACATGTTTTATTTCTTTTATTATACGGCTGTTGAAGTTGTATATATCTTTACTGGTTTTATTTTTAAGTTTAATTATAGTATTTTCTACTTCAATCACTGTAGTTGGTTCTAAATAAAACGAATTAACATTATTACAATTAATTTTTTGAATGTAGTACTCTGAAGGAAATTGAGATACAGGTATAATATCAATAATTTGTTGGGCAACCGTAGAAAAATAATTGTTAAATTCATTACATGTTATGTTGATGGATGTATCGGCTAAATTTTTAGATCGATTAAGGTCTTTATTTATAACATCCCAAACAGCTTTGTTTTTATTTTCTGCATTGTTTATCAAGTTATTATTGTAGATTAGTTTAGCTTCCTTTATTTTTCGTCTATAAAATTTTTTGTAATTGTTGTATATTTGGCTTATAGCTGAATTCGAGTTAGTTTGCATACATTCAGAAATAAAACCCAGTGTTTCTCTCATTTCTATCAGTTCATGAGTGAACCAGTTCTTATTTATCTTGTTAATTTTGTGGTTGACTTTTTTGTGTGGGAAGCATTCCTGGAGATTTTTATATAATATATTGTGAAAAATATTATAACAATCATTAGCATTTTCATATGAATAAATGTTGTCCCAATTTACTTGTTCGAGTATATTTACAAAAGTTTTTAAGCCAATGGGTGTTATTGGTTGGCTAAAATAGACTTGATTGTTGCAGCTTTGATTATTCGGAAGTAATTTTATGCTAAATATAATACCAAGATGATCCGATAAAAGTGGATTAATCAGCTCAGTTGAATATATGGACGAATTAAAATTGGTTAATATGTTATCAATGCACGATTTGCTTTTACCATCTATTCTTGTGTAGTTTACGATGGTGTGATGCAAACCATATGAAGTGGCTACGTTAAGAAGAGCAGTTTTTCGGGTACAACTTCCGAGAAAATTGACGTTGAAATCCCCCGTGATTATAACATTATTTTTATTCTTACATAGTTTGCTTAAAATAGAGTCTAAACTGTTACAATACAACAATTAATAGTTTTGACATTGATTGCTATAAATTCACAATCTATTTCAACGCTAAGGTCTTTCACCCATTTGATTTTTGTAAAATTTAAGTCATTTTTTGATTAACATGAGTACACCACCATGGATATGGTGACTTCGGCAAAAATAGTCCGCGATTTTGTAACCATTGACATTGAATAGTTCAATTTCTTCACTACAAAGCCAGTGTTCCGTTAGACAAATTACATTTATTTTCATTTTCGGCACATGATTTATAAACATTTCTAGTTCATTAATTTTATTTCTCACACTTTGAATGTTTATACAAAATACAGAGAACTGTTCGTTTGAGTGTCTAACGTCGGTCATTTCAATTTCTCTGGACTCGGCCGTAGAGAGAAAAAATCGCCGCACACGTATTTCCGCTGGCCAGAATTCTGGACTATATATTTCGTCTTTCATTGACATTGGGAAGCCAACTTTAAAGGATGCGTAATCGCCTCTCGCTTTTAATTTTTCACATTGAAATGATGCGTTAGGTTTAGCCTTCAATAAATAGTTTTTAACTTGCTCTTCTGTGGTGTCCGTGGCGAGCCTGTAGACATGAAGCCACCCAATTTGCGGGTTTGATTTTAAGGAATTGTTATTATTTTTACCAATGACCGAATCTTGAGGTTTTGATTTCTTCCTGTGATATTTTGGTATTTGGAAATCAGCTGATTCAAGATTACGAGGTTTATTGTCATCGTGGTTTTTATTTTGTATGTCAACAAACTGATCGGTACTTGATTGATGCGAAGTTTCGGCGGGCGTAGATTTAACTTGCGCTTCCATTATTTTGGTTTCAGTTTGGACTGCAGGTGCAATCTGTTGTTTGCTTGATGATTTATCTTTATCCGCATTTACAGGTTTCTGAATTGGCTGGTGAAGTACTGCGCTTGGTGCAATTGACAGTTTCTTGTTTCTTTCATTTTTACTTAATAATGCTAAGTATTTTTCTTCCATTTCTTTATAAAGAGCTTTATAGGCAGCGCACTCACCTTGTAACAGGTAGTAAGCTCTTTCAACTTCTTGGCAACGTATCTCCAATAACGAAATTGGTGCAGACTTGTCACCACATTTTCCACAGGACCATTTTCCCTCTTCTGCTGGATCGTTTAAATTACCACACTTAATATGATAATTACTATCACACGATGCACACTTTACAGGAACAAGCACCCCACCCTCAAGGAGTGAGTGTGACTTGTTGATTAACGTGGCGGCACCTGCCTTGCGGCTCTATCCGCCACGACCCCCATGGGCTTGGGATTGAGGTACGCTCAATCAGCGCGGCAGCTGAGAAACACATTACTGTGCACCCGCTACCTACCAGAATCGCCTTCAAGGTGCAAGCCTCTCCAGCCTCTCTGGTGAGAGGGGACCTATCCAATCCCTACTGACTGTGCAGGTCAGTACCCGAGCAGTAACGCTGTTCACCCGGCGGCACTGTCGCCAGTGCCTAGCCTGCTAGGCTTTAAACCACTACCCGCACGATGGTCCATCCCAATGGCTGGCCGGGACAAGTCCCGCGGGCCACCAGCCCCCGTGCTACCAGTTAACTACTGGTGGGGTACCGGTGGGGACTTGCATCCCCTTCAGACACCGGCGGGCCAGCTCGAGGCCGCGGGTTCGCCATACCCGTAGATTCCACCCGTTCCGCGCACGCAATGCGTTTGCAGTTCAGACTTCCTCACCCTCTGCGTAGCTCGGGAACGTGGGAGCGCCACCTCCCAAACAGCAAAACGCCAGCCATGACAAGTGCCCGGAGACACCCGCATGACCGACGCCACACTGCTCCCTGCGTGGCCTGGGGACGTGGGGTTGCCACTCCCGAGGATCAAGCCCCTGTCGGCTCGCATAGAGCGCTCCCCGACTGAGGGTTCATCCCCCCCTGCGTGGCTCGGGGACGAGAGATGCACCACTTTCTCATCAGGCATCGACGGCCTGGCCACACAACGGACCATGACCGCTTCAACCTGCCCCTACGTAGCTACCAAGTCCGTGGGAGTCGCCACTTCCCAAAGGCTGACCAAAATCAGCCTCTTGGCCGAGGCTGGGGAACGTGGGGTTCGCCACCCCCCATCAGGCTAACAAATAGCCTGCCCCGTCGTGGCTCCGAGTCCGTGGGAGTCGCCAGCTCCCAAAGGCCTACCATCGTAGGCCTCTCGGCCGAGGCTAGGGGTACGTGGGGTTCGCCACCCCCCAACAGGCTAACAAATAGCCTGCCCCGACGTGGCTCCGAGTTTGTGGGAGGCGCCAACTCCCAAAGACCGACCATTGTCGGCCTCCCGGCCGAGGCAAAGGGGACGTGGGAGTCGCCACGTCCCAACAGGCTACAAATAGCCTGCCCCTCCGTATCCCGCTCGTTGCCGATCACACCACCATTCATCAAGGCACTCCCTCCCACGAAATCGTTGTCAACTAAGTTGACAACTCGTCAAAGTTTTTTAAAAACCGTTGCAATCGCTCGTCCACGACTTCTTTGCTACCCACAACTCACACCGTCATCATTTAACCCTCCTGGTTAAATGAATCGTCAATATTTAAAACACACACCTTCCATCAACGCATCCATCGCTTAATCACTGCCAACTAAGTTGGACAGATCGTCAAATTTTATAAAACCCTACCTAACGCTGCTGGGCTCCGCGTAAACGCCTCTCGAAGGCCGCGTCCGCGAACTCCTCGAGGCGTTGGTAACACGCCGCGTTACCTAACGCCCCACGAACGTCGTACCTACCCGACGCGGTTAGTAAAATCCCCATGCTCCCCAAATCCCGAATATCCCTGTATAACTCGCATTCACATAGCACATGCAACCACGTTTCATCCCCTGCACCACATGCACATGCACTGGACTCAGCCAAACCTCTCGCATGCAAGAACGCATTCAAACTGCCATGACCCGTCAACAGATAGCAGACCCGTAGACTGGGATCGAACCACTGCGTCCTCTTGGCAAAGGTTACCTGCGGAACGAAGGAGTAGGTTACCCTACCCTTGTCCGAGGCGTCCCAACTGTTTTGCCAGACAGCCAGCGCCTTCTCACTCACGAGCGTCTTCGTTTGCCCTAGGGACAAATCCCGGATCTCACCATCCGTCACCAGATCACGGCCACACATACTCACACCATGCTTAACCTTATACATGCACGCCCTTCTCTTCGCCTCAAGCCACCAAGGAAGTTCTCCATGCAACACCTGCATCGCCTCCGTCGAAACAGTCCTACATACTCTCACACATGCATACAAGGCAACCCTATCACACCGATCAAGCATATCCCTCGCATACCGAAAGTCCAACACCTCATACCATGCACTACAAGCGAAGAGCACACAAGACTTGAACAAACCATTGTACAAGACCCTGCATGCCCTCCGGTCTAACCCCCAGTCCTTCCGCAAAACCCTCCGCATCATGCCCACAACCCTCAAAACTTTTGCATGCATTAACTCCAGATGCGACCTAAAAAGCATGCCTTTCCCGATTGTTAGACCCAGATACCTAACCCGCGGCACATGGCGTAAACTAACCCCCCCAGCCCTAACCACCGGTGGCCTATTAACCGACAACCGCCCCCTCAGCAGCATGGTCACAGACTTAGAACCCGAGACGGGAACGCCGACGCTCCTCCCCCACTCGATAACGAGTTGGAGGTATCGCGCAGCGTCCCGCTCAAGCTCCAGCCTGCTCCCACCCTCCACCAAGAGAAGCAAGTCATCAGCATAGGCCACGAACGTGCACCCCGCATGCTCCAACTGCCACAACAGAGTATCCATACAGAGGTTCCAGAAAACTGGGCCACTGATGGAACCCTGCGGACAGCCCCTAACTACATCCCTCCATTTCGTGCTCCTGTTCCCCACCATGCATACTCTCCTATCCCTGAAAAAGCTCTGCCATGCATTAATATCCCTGCAACCAACTTCATGCAACCGGTTAATGATCGTGCTTTACAAAAGGTTATCGAATGCACCCTTAAAATCTATAAAAACCCCCAAAACGTACTTCGCGACCGAATCATGCACCACTGCCTTGACCTGACGCCACGCAACTTCAATTGATTTACCTCCCCGGAAACCGTACTGATGTGCATGAAGACCGTCGAGCAAAGGAGCGAGTCTCCCAACAAGCAGCCGCTCCAAGACCTTACCGAGAACACTCAGCAAGGTAATGGGGCGGTACGAGCTAGGATCATCACGTACCCTGTCCTCCGACTTCAGCAACACCACCACACGGCCCTGCTTCCACAGGTTAGGAAAGCAACCCCTTGAGACGCAGGCATCAAGCAAGGTCTTTACATGCAACCCCAAAGCATTCCACACAGACCTAAGCATAACAACCTCCAAGCCGTTTGGTCCGGGGGCTTTGCCAACAGCCAGACGTCTGACTGCCGACTCGACCTCCTCCCATTCGAACTCAGAGTACGCAGGCACGTCATGCACTTCTACGCGAGCTACTGGTTCTTCCACCCCAGGAAAGAAGGACTGCAAAAGAACATCCGCACTGTCGTCCCACGATTCTGACACTTGGTTCCCTACTTTAAGTCGTGGTAAGTCATTGTCTCGTTTAGTCCCCCTACATATCCGGTAGAGCGCGCCCCACGGATTTCCACCCTGATCCCTAGCAAAGTCTCTCCAGTGCCGGTCTTTTTCCTCCCCCATCCATGCACACTGTACACCATTTTTTACTCGTTTCTTGCATTTCTCACATTTATAATCGTAAATTTTGTTCACTATATCACTGATATTGTTATCGCTATCCGCCATCTTGAATACTATAGAGAAGCAGCAAATAATATTAGAATTGGCAACGGAAAATCAAATGAATTTAAAACTACAAAAAGACTGGGATAAGGAGGATCTTTAATCCCACTGCTATTCATAATATTCCCAGACAAGATATCAAGAACAGAAAGAAAAAAAAATGGAAATTGAATACTACAATCTACAACGAAAGAAAATGTGCATTTGCAGCTGATTAAGCAATTTTGGCAAAAACGAAGAAGATATGCAGTACCATCTAGATTATCTGGAATAAGGAACTAATCAAGCACAACATGGTAATGAACCTGGATAAAACGAAAGTAATGGTGATAACAAAGGAAGACACAAGCACAAACTTGACACTAAATGGAATAGAAATACAACAGGTTCAGACATTAACGTTTTTGGAAGCAGCAATAAATAGCAAAAGAATTATAAACCAGGAAATTAACATGAGGATACAGTCAGCAAACAGAATCTACCATACAATAAATATAATATATACATATATATATATATATATATATATATATATATATATATATATATATATATATATATATATATATATATATATATATATATATAGTCCGATACTCGCGATACCCGTAAGGGTGTTGAGTTAATTTAAAACATTATTTATGTTCTTTAGTTAATGCACGCCTTTAGCTAGCACTGTCGCTGCAGATTTAGTGAGATTTTTATATTTTAGAATTTCGTCTATTACAGTGTCCCACGATTTAGCTGGTCTTCCTCTTGGTCGTTTTCCTTTTTGTCTAGTTCTCCATACTTTTTTAACCTGTCTGTTTTCTGGCATTCTAATTAGATGTCCAAACCAGTTAAGTTGCCTCTATTCTATAGTACTAAGAGCTGGTTTAACATGCAGGAGTTCTCTAATCTTTTCATTTCGAATTCGGTCTAATCTCGTTACTCCTTCTATTCTTCTAAGATACTTCATTTCCGCTGCTTGAATTTTACTCTTATTTCTGTTATTTAGTACCCATGTTTCGCAGCCATGTAGCAACGTAGGCTGGAATACTGTTTTATAAACTATCGTTTTTGTACGCTTGGAGATCTTTCTATTATTTAGTACTGTTTTACAGACATTGAAATATTTTTTGTTTGCTGCCGTTAGTCTATTGTTTTCCTCTTTTCCATAGTCTCCTTTAATATCTATTATGGATCCTAAATATTTAAAAGTGTCTACTTGTTCTAATCTTTCCGAATTGAGTTGAATATTAATTTTAGATTCTGTTTTGGTGATTCCCATTACTTTAGATTTTTCTGTGCTTATTTCTAGATCGAACTTGTTTAGTTCATTGTTCCACACATTTAGTTTTTGTTGTGATTCTTCTTCTGAATTTTCTAAGATGGAAAGATCATCTGCGATTGCGCACTCATTTATGAAATATCCCTGAAGCTTATAATATCCTACTTTTATTTCTTTCGTATTTTGATGTACTCTTTTTGTTATCTCGTCTAAATAGATTGTAAATAGGAATGGACTAAGCGAGCCCCCTTGTCTTAAGCCTTGGTTTGTTGTGATTTCCTCTGATACCAGTTTACCGGCCCTCACTACATTTTTTGTTGACCTATATATACTTTTAACTGCTGCAAGTAATCTCGCGTCAACACCTCTGAGCTCTAATATCCGCCATAATTTGTCTCTGTTTACTTTATCAAAGGCTTTAATGAGGTCTATGAAGGCCACAAATAATGGTTTATTCCTTGATGAAAATTGCTGGATTAAATGTCTTAGCGTAAATATATGATCTTGTGTGCTGCACCCATTCCTAAACCCACTTTGGGAGGGTTCCATTGTTTTGTACAGTTCTAGTCTTAGTTTGTTTTCCAGTACTGATTCAAATATTTTTGCTGTTGTGCACAGTAGGGAAATTCCTATATAATTAGAGCAAGACAATCTGTCACCTTTTTTGAAGATCGGGAATATTATAGCTGTCTCCTATTTCGCAGGTATTTTCCCTTGTTTTAGTACTGCATTAAGCATGACAGTTAGGAAGGATATACCTTCATCCCCCATACATTTCAGTTGTTCTGATTTTCTGCCGTCTTGACCTGCTGCTTTCCCTATCTTAAGTTAATCCAGTGCTTTCTTTACTTCTTTTGTCTCTATAATGAATTCGTCTTTTGGTTGTTTTGGTTTCGTGGTACTAGGTTTTATTTCTCTATCTATATGGTTTGTGGTTTTTCCGGCTTCCAGTAGTTATTCAAAGTAGCATTTCCATCTTTGCATAATTTCCTCCTCTTCTATAATAATTTTTCCTTCATTATCTTTTATTTGATGTATCACTGGTGTTTTCCTCTTATTGTTTTTTTTTAATTACGTTGTAGAATAGCTTTTGGTTTTCTTTAAAATTCGATTCCAATTTCTCTCCAAATTCGTCCCACGCTAGACTTTTTGCTTCCATTATTAGTCTTTTGACCTCTCTTCTTTGTGTTCTATACGAGTCGAGATCCTTTGAATTCTTCGTACATAAGAATTTTTTCCATAATGGTTTTTTGTTTTTCACTTCTTTTTCTATGTTTTTATTCCACCACGACGTTCTCTTTTTATTACAATTAATTCGTTTTGAACCGCATGCTAATTTTGTTGCTTCTGTGATCAAAATTTTTAATTTTTCCCACAGTTCTTCTATATTGTCTGTATTAGGCGCCGGTAATTCGTACATCTTCTCTTTAATTATTTCTTGGTATATTTCTCGTATTTCTGGTATTTTTAGTTTTTCTGTTTTTAGTCTTTCTCCTTCTCTCTGTCCTGTATCATAATTAATTCTGATCTCTTCCGTATATTTGTTTGTTACTATTTTTGTTATTAATAGGAAATGATCACTTCCTATTTCATAGGATCTGTTTACTCTTACGTCTTTTATATTTTTAACGTTAGAAACACATTAGTTAGCGCAAAATCTATTATTGATTTTTCATCTCTACTCGGTTTCCATCTAGTATATTTATGTATTTCTTTATGTTTAAATATGGTGTTCAATATTTTTAAATCATTTATTATGCAAAAATTAATGAGTCTTTCCCCATTATTGTTTTTATGAATTTCTCCATGTATGTTCATAATTCTTTCTAACCCTTGATTATTGTTACCCACTCTGCTATTGATATCTCCCATTATATATACAACTTCTACTGATTCCATAGCCTTTTGCATTTCTTCCCAGTATATATCTTTAGCTGCTTTTCTTTCATCCTCGTTTGGGCCATACGTTATAATTAGGTTCATAGCTTCGCAGTCTTTTTTCTTTATTTTGATAGTCATAATTCTTGGGTTGATACACTTCCATTCCCCTATAAACTGTGTTAATTTGTTATGTATTATACATCCCACCCCTGCTCCATTTAACAACTTAGTGATACCAATGCCTTTCTTTTTTGTTTCTGTTATTGCTAAAATATCTAATTTCGCTTTTTCGAATTCTTGTATAAGTTCTGTTTCTTTACCGTTTATACTTCTAATGTTCCATGTACCGATATTCATAGTCCTTTTCCGTCGCTTATTGCTTGTTAAGTTATTTTCTGTATTTTTAATTTATATTAGTTTTTTGGACCCTCGTTCATAGTTTTATTTTCTGCAATTTTCTCTTCTAGCATCTCATTGATTGGATCCCAAGCAAATATTTTATTATCAATAATTATTTTTTTTAAATCCTACTTTTACGTGTTTACCTTTTTCTTTTTCTTCTTTTCCCTTTATTCTGATTAAGAATTGCACCTTTCTTTCTTCATCTGTGAAGTCGTTTTGTATGTATATATCTGTACTTTTTAGTTTAAAAGTATTTTACATCACTTTGAATTTATCTTCCCACTCAGCAAAGTGTTCTACTATAATTGGCGATTTATCTTTCTTATTAATTGCAAAAACAGTTTTTTCTAGCTTTGACGTAGAAAATTTTCAACTTCAGTTTTCACATCCGGATTTTGAATCTTTAGCCCTTTCAGAATCACATTATTTTTCTTGATTTCTCTCTCTGGGTTATTAATTTTCTTTTCCAACAACTTGACCTTTTTCTGTAAATCTTCTTTCTCTTGTTTCCATTGTTTTTCCTTTCTGTCTACGTCTTCACGTATTTTTAATATCATTGTATTGTTAGCTTTTATTTCTTCTTTCAGCTCATGGTTGTTTTCTTTGATTATCTCTTTCAACTCATTTAATTCCTTCGATAGTAATTTCTTAAACATTTCTTCCAACTTTTCTAGATCCATTTTTACCTTGTTTTCCTTTGCTATTTTGATTGGTGATCTCTTTATCACGTTACTCTTCTTAAATATTTCCTCTTGATTTCCTTCTTCCTCTCTCCTTCTTTTCGAAAATTCTTTGAGAGATCCTGTAGTTTTAGTTCTTTCTCTCTCCACTCCGCTCATTAGATCTTCAACTAGTTGAATCAGACTTTTAAATTTCCGATGTTTATTTTAGTTTTTAATTTTTAACTAGTTTGGTAACACTGGGTTAAACGCGCTTAGTTTTTAATTATTAGTTGGAGACACTGTTTGGCCTTGCCGCAGCGCTGCCGCTCTGGCGGCTCGTTTCACTCCCGGTTGTCACTGGCACTTGATTTTTAACCTTGTAAAATAATTAAACTCTCTTTTAACAAATAATTATTATTCTCCCTGCACCAGATTATACTTTTACGCACTACACTGATACTTTATGGACACTTTTCACTTGTCTAAATTTTGTATCCGGAGCGATAATGTTCGATTTCGAGTTAATTATCGGCTCGTAAATAAACACGACCTTCACACCAAAAATACAATAATATGAAGTCATAAATATATAAAACTGTTAGAAAATTGTAAAGTTGTCCTTGTTTATAAACATTAAATAAGATCGAGTTATCGAAGATACTCTCTGTTGTTAAAATAATTTTGATTATTGAAGTTGTCAATTTGCTATCTTTACTGATATAAATAAATACAGTCCAATTTATGAAGTTTCTTTTTTATCTCTATTTTCAGCATCATAACATTATGAACAAAAACAATAGACAAAGAAGACATTATACAAAACAGTGTACAGACACCAACATTGATTTATAGAAGCGAATTATGGATGGTTACTAAACCAAACAACTAAATGTAAAATACAGGCAGCTGAAATGAATTTTTTTTGAGAAGAATTGAAGGAATTACAAAATTAAACAAAGTAAGAAATGAACGTATAATATAAAAGTTACAAACAGAAAGCATCCATAAAATCAATGAAAAAAAAACTATCGTGGTTTAGACAATTAACAAAAATTCCAGAAAACAGACAAGGAAAAGTAGTTTGAAATGCAAGAACGACATCAAAGAGGAAGGGAGGAACATCAGCAAAGATATGAGACGATAACATAGAGGAAGTAGTAAACAGGAATCAAATTAAACTACTGCGAAGCTACAAAGAAAGCAAAGAACAGAAAAGAATAGGAAGATTTTATTAATAAATTACTGTAAAATAAACAACTAATAATAACAATTTCGACACTCGAAACGGTTTAAAAGAAATTTAGAAAGATTATAATAACATACTTTGTGGAAATATCATTACAAATAGAGACTACGTGATTCGTCTCAGGCGAAGAGCTAAATTCAATGGAGAGTGGCCAACGCAGTAGAAAGCTTTGCTATGGTCGCAAAAAATACCAATAAGAGTACCATTGTCTGCAAGGAAATAAGTAATAGTGCTGTAAAGACATTGCAAAGCATCATTAGTAGAGATATTCGGTTTGAAATCGAATTTATTACGAGATAGTATTCTTTTCCATTGCACAAATTTTAAAAGTTAATGCAAACGAAGGACATTTATTAACACAACATCTGTCACCCTTTTCGTAGATGGGAATTATTTTGTTGATTTTGAATTTAGCACAAAAAATTTCTTGTTCGAAAGACAAATGAATAATATGCGTAGAGGTTTAGTAAGAAAATGACCTACAGTTTTTATTATAAAAGTGATATTGTAATGGATAATAATTATACGAAACTACATTCATTTTACTATCCAAAACGTTACAAAATGTATTTTATAAAACAAAACATAATTAATTCAAAATGTAACATGTCACTGGTAACCATGGTTACTAATAATAATATTTATTTGCCGTAAGATGTACAAAGCTTTAGGCTTGTCAATACAAAAAGTATAATACTTTTAAAAAAATATACAATAAAATTCTACCAAAGTTTACACAAAAATCACAATAGTACAATAAATTAATTATCAAAGAATTCGTCAATAGAATAAAAACATTATGCAAAAAGAAATTCTTTAAGTTTTGATTTAAAAGAAAATATGCTGGTAATAGCTCCCAAGTCTTGTGGCAAGTGATTAAATATTTTGATAGGCATATATGAAACATTACCATAAAAATGCTTGGTTCTAAACTTAACATAGGAATATGTAAATTATCAATATTACGTGTATAATAGAATCCAGTAGCTTGTTTATTAGTTACAAATAAGGAGGGATTTTTTTTAACAATGACTGCACATTGGTATATGTGAGGTCGTGGCCAGATCTTAAAATTGATCACTTCATGATATGGCCAACCATTTCATGAAAGGGTTGTATTTCATGAAATGGCCGATTAAAACTGACCATATTGTTTAAACGTCAACGTTTAATGATATTTCAATCCACGTTTGGCCATATCATGATATGGTTGTACTTTATGAAATGGCCAATTCAAACTGACCATATCGTTTAAACGTCAACGTTTAATGATATCTCAATCCACGTTTGGCCATGTCATTAATGTAGACTTTCCATGATATCAGAGGTTTAATAAAAAATCCAAATAAAAAAGGAACTTATATATTTTTCTACAAATAAAAAAATTAAAAATTACAAAATAAATAAATAAATAAATATATCATCACGCCTTTTACCCATTAAGGGTGTGGAACTCTGCTTACGGAGATCTCGGTAGGTGATATATTTTTGCGTATGAAATGCGGTTACCAGCCGTCAAGTCATAGCCCCCAAAGTTGTTAGTGGAGGGGGAACCACAGGGGGTAAATTTAAATTGGCAACTGTCGGTACTGGGATTCGAACTGAGGATCTCGAGATCCAGTCCGATACGTTACCACGGAGCTATTTACCCCATAAAAAAGTATGAAATTAAATTAATTTTAGGCATTCAGTTATTTGTTGACGCATGACAAACTTAGGTGGCACTTTGAGGTACAAAGTGATTTATTTTTGAAACATGCGCTTCTGTTTGTATGGCACTGGTTTTTTGAAGACTTGCATGAGCATTTCTGAAAACCTTGTAACTGTTGTATAACCTAAAAATAAATATACGTTTAAAAGTTACTGGTATTCGTATAATCTGAGTAATCGTGTTCAATAGTTAAATTAAACATATTAAATAGATTTAATTTTAAAAGGTACCGCTAAATAATACTATTTGAGATTGAAATCTACTAACCTGTGAAATACGCTCCGAACTCCAAGGTTTTTTAACGTTGCGCTCATTTTTTGAGTGACTTTCATAAAATTCATTCAGCTTTGTGTTATAATGGCGTTTCTCTTCACTTTTAGATTCTATTAGCACGTTATTGTTTACGTTTTTAACGCAATAATTGGCCGCCGACATGATGAATCACGAAAATACACCGCTATCAGCGCCTCTAATGGTAGACAATGTAAATATTTTACGATATGATCACTAATGTTTGGCCATATCATGAAATAGTCTAGGCGTTTAGCTGTCCATATCGTCAAACGCTGATTATTCATTGATCTGGCCAGACCATATCATAATGTGGTCAGCGGAAATTTTCCATTTCATGAAATACAACCATTTCATGAAATGGTTGGCCATATCATGAAGTGATCAATTTTAAGATCTGGCCACGACATAGATACAAGGGAGAGGAAGTAATTCTAGGTCTACAAAGATCTCTGCGCGATGTTTGGGGAGAGCAACCAACCATTGCCCTAATAATCTTTTTCTGAGCTCTAAAAACAGCAATAACCTGAGCTGGATTACCCCAGCAAATAATACAATAAAATAAAATACTATAAACATATGCAAAATAGTATAATTTTAATGAGTCCATGTTGACACATTTACACATATGTCTTATAACAAAACAAAAGTATTTAATCATTTATTTAGATAATGGGAATGATGAATCCAGCAAAAATTTAAATCAACATGTAATCCTAAAATTTTAGTTGCTGGATCAGGAATAAGTGATACATTATTTAAAGAATCTGACACATTGAAATTTTACCCCTTAACAAAAACTGAACAACTTGTGTTTTATCAGCATTTAAAACTACTGCGTTATTTTTACACCAAGAATCCATAATATCAATACACTCTTGAACTTTCAAATTAAGATCATGAATATTGATGGCAGAAACAATAAGAGAAGTGTCATCAGCATTTGGGAAAACGTGTGGAAGATCATTAATGTATAGAAGAAAAAGTAAGGGCCCTAGAATACTTCCTTGTGGAACTCCTGTTAAGGGAGACTGAAAATCAGACATGTACTTTTTCCCATCAATTCTGGCACACACAGCTTAAGGCTTAAGAAAGCTTAAGATTTTAACCACAATAAAGCATTTCCTCGTATACCATAATCATACAATTTGTCAAGTAATATGCTGCATATGGTGCAGTAGATTTATTTTTGCAGAACCCAAATTGATTTGAAGTTTAAATATTATTACAAGTAATGAAATCAATCAAACGAGAATACATAACTTTCTCAAATATTTTTGAAAACGCTGAAATAATAGAAATTGGTCTGTAATTTTTGATATTATTTTTATTTCCTTTTTTATGCACAGGAGTGACTAATGCAATTTTGAGTTGATCAGGAAAGATTCCATTTGTTAAAGATTCATTAACTAAATGAGCCAGTGGAGCAATATAATTACATCTGCAATATAAAAAAGTAGTGCACAAGGTACCTCATCAATTCCAGCAGAATTTTTTAATTTAAATTTCAAATAAAAAATTATAAATTTCAGCTTCAGTAACAGATGTGAGGAAAATTTTAGGATTGTTGGTGTTTACATAAGTATTAGAACTAGTAATTGTGTTATGCGAAGTCAAATTACGGACAGATGCAATAAAATTATTATTAAATTTATTTGGAATACTATCAGGCTCAAGATGATTCGAAGTTTGAAAATACATAATAGAAGGAAAAGAATAAGTAGTAGATGCTGATGTTTCCTTATTTATAATATTCAGTAAAGAAAAACCGGAACAAGGTGCCGTTAATCCATAAGAAAAAAAAATGTCACACTGGATTCCATTTGACAAGCAAAATTTATATTAATATCACCACATACAAATATCGCATGTTTATAGTTCGAAAATTTGTGTAGCAAATTATTGAATTTATAAAGAAATTCATATCATAACATATCACAAGGCGATCTGTAAAGAACTAAAACTAGACATTTTCTTTTATTGGAAAAAATTATTTCGTTACAGGCATTCTCAAAATTTTTTTCACATGAAACAGTATTACTGAAGGTTAAAGAAGTAAAATTTAAAGAATTTAAAACATAAATAGCGACCCCGCCACAATCATAAGATACACGACAAAACATAGACGCTAATTTATAATTTACTAGATAAATTTGACCAATAAACTGATGATAAATGATGCTCAGGTAAACAAACAATATCTGGGAAATCTACTGTTTGGAGAAAAATATTAAGTTGGAGAAATTTATTATTTAAACTACGAATATTATAATAAAGTATGCGCAAGCCACAGTTACCATTATTAGTTATATTGTAGTTGGTGGGGGTGGAGTCGGACGTTTCCAAAAATTTATAAATTTTTTGACAGAGACATTCTCCGGCCAAAGATCAGCATTTAAAATTTATCAAATATATCAGGTGCAGCAGTTACTTTGAAGGAATTATATTCGCCCGATTTAACAGTTAATTTTTCAATATGAAATAAATTGTTCGGGAAGTTATTAGTCAGATACGAATTTATTTCCTCCGAAGTCACAGACAGCGCCAATCTCGACACATGGATGGAAGTCTTATGTGGAACCGCACTAATTTTGCAGTCGGAGTTGCACTTTTTAGAACCAAAAACAGCAACAGATTTCTGTCTTCTGACAGAGGTTGGTTTGTTTCTTGGTTTAAGTATAGGTTGGGTAACATGTTCGCTTTATCGCGAAATTCCCGGGCTATTATTTCTACAATTATGATTTCACTTATATTAGGTGCGCGTTTGACTATTGCGACCATTGTGTGCAGATAGGTCCTTGATGATTCATCAAATCTTTGCTTACGCCTTTATAAAATACGGAGAATCTGATATACACTGGGTGGAGCGCCAAACGTATCTTCGAATTCTTTCCTAAACTTGTCCCAATTGTATAATGTCGGTAGCAAACGACACCAAATAGCAGCACTACCTTTTAGTTTTGTTCTAGCCACAAGACGGCTTGTCGATCTGACGGATTATAGAGCGCTTGTGCTGATTCAACACTTTCAATAAACATCTCGGCAATTGAACTTTCGTCATCTGGATTAAAGTCAATCACTTGTTCGGCTGCATCACGTGTGTTGTAATATTGACTTTGGTTTCTTATGTTCTTATCGGTGTCTGGAGTAGCAATATTGTATGAATCAAAGACATTACAATCTGGAGGGGTAGGCATTACGTTTTCAACTTGTAGAGACACTGAGTTACCGGCTTGCGTTGTTTGCAATTGAGCTAAATCTTCTGAATTCTTCTTGACAGAATCTGACATAATTGACAATTGGTTTTGAATTGATTCTAGCATTGCGGTAATTGCGCACATGCCAGCCGCCCCGGAACTGTCTTCGTCATTCTTGTTACCATTTAGTTTTGTTTTGTTTGAATTAGCCATTTTAATTCTATCGTCAGTATTGAGCGGATGAAAACTGTTGTTGAAACGATGTCTTTTTGTTTACCAAATAGATATTCGAGGTTATTCTCATAATTTCAAGGGTGCGTGGTTACTCTTTCAACACTATTACACGGACAGTTTACACACTTTCTTGTAGTACTGATTGGATTTTTCGAATCACACTTCTGAATTATTGTAATGGACAATAATTAGACGAAACTATATTCATTTTACTATCCAATACATAATGAAATGTATTTTATAAAACAAAACATAATTAATTCAAAATGTAACATGTCACTGGTAACCATGGTTACTCAGTGCAGGGATGTACACGCTCATGCGATTCTTACAATATGTCATCAATATCAACTTAATTTTTCCTTTTTGATTTATACTTAACTATATTTAAAAACTCCGAACGATTCACTAGGTGGATACCAATGAAAGTAGATGCACCATATTTAATATTTTTGTTTCCATTAGCTTCTGCGATGACTTCCGAAATCTGGATTAGAACATTGAGTCGTGCATTATTAGAAAATATTAAAAACTGAAACCTGGTAATGATCATCACTTGCCATTCATCTTTTTTTAGTATTAGAATCAGGGTTGGCTTGATTTAAATCATTATTTAAATCAAAGAGATTTTTTTTTAAATCATTGATTTAAATCATTTTTTGATTTTTTTGTATTAATTTAATTATATTTCTTCTACTATAGAACAAAATTACAATTTAAATCAAGTATTTTTTAAATACATTTGAATAAAAATTCAATTCTTTAAAACACATTTTAAGGATTTAAAAAAAAACAGAAAAAATAATTTTCTATATTTATTAAATAAATTATTATTATAATACAAAAACAATTATCTATGAAATCAAAATATATATATATATATATATATATATATATATATATATATATATATATATATATATATATATAACGAGAAACCAAAATTTATAGTAATAATAAAGAAAACATATGTACATTCTTGTGGAAAAATATCTTATCTTTGTCCTAATCGGTAGTTTTACAGTTATAATATTTAAACAAGAATACCAATTTTCCTGCCTGTTCAACCCCTAATTTATTTCTTAATTTGCATATCGCTCTACTTCCAGTTTTACCCTTACTCACTTTTTTTACGTAATTATTCCAAATATTATCCTTTCTTCTACCAGCCATTTTAAATTTAAATAATTTCACTTATAAGCACTTGTCACAAGCTTTACATAACAAATGAACTAGTTCGAATGCAAGAATCTTTTAATATGATACATAAATTTCGTGTATGAACATGTTAACCTACCGCGGCCGCCTGAGTTTTAAACACGTATATATTATATTCGTGTTACAACTTGAGTTTAAATGTGCAATAATAAACTAAACTACTTATTTTATAAAGGTATTTTTCATATAACTGGTTAAATACTAATTACTTTTATTCCATTGTGTGATATAATTTAAAAAAAATTTAAAAATCAAAAAAATCAAAAAAAATCATGATTAATTCAAAAATATTAATGATTTTTTAATTTTTTAAATAAATCATGATTTTTTCCAACCCTGATTAGAATTGATTTGATACCATGTGGTTGATAATACAGTTTCTATAACACTGTTTTGGAAACTGGGCATTCCACTACTAAAAACTGTTATGGAATCACTAACATTCCATACGCGGCGTATGGAATATTTTCGACGAATCAGAACCGCTTATTAGCGCGACATATGAAGTATCTTGATTCAGTTACTATGGTTACTTCTGTTTGTTTTAATTTGATTTATTTGAGTTTGACGTTTTCAACAGTTTTATGTTTGTATTTTTGTATAATTTTCAAAACCATTTTATAGAAAGTAAAGTCTACAACATGTAACGGAATGGCCTTTTCCACGCTCGCAAACCGTAGCCCTCGCCTTTGGCTCGGGCTACAAACTTTTTGCTCGCGTGGAATATGTGCCATTCCATTACTTGTTGTAGAATATACTATTCTTTGTACTTGCTACCGAATGGGTTTTAGGATAAACACTTCAAAAGTAAGATAGATTTTCAATTGTTACTTGAATTGATGACACCCGTTATAAGAGTTAGTAAAGTAAAATAAAATCACACCAAAAAATAATTAAATGACTCACCAGCTGTATTTAACTGAAGCACATCTGCCCATTCCTTCTTTTTGTAAATCTTTTTCAAAATAATTTATACTGCATGTAGGTATTTGAGTTACGACTGTACAGAATTGCTGTGCAATAATTTAAATCACTCAAATTAGTTTTTACTAAAATACTGTAACATTTTACTCGTTACTCGGGTTCGGTGAAGTAGAAAGAATAACACAGATGTTTAATTATATCTAACATAAAATAAGTTATTTATTTACACTTATTTATTTAACACTTCAAAAACTGATACTAAAATTATTTACAAAAGCACTATTTGTTTCTAACGAATTATTAATGTATTTACATCGAATATTTACCTGCACACACTGACAGTTTATCACGTTCGTCCGACAAGTTTCAACAGGTCCACACTCGTTTAAATACCTTTGTGGTCTGATTTTAAATTTCAGTGTACCTTAGAGGCACTATTGATTAATCTTGTAGAGCAATGATCTTGGTAATGTAATAAGTAACAAAGAATTAGTAACACATTCTTGTTAGCCAGATATGAAATAACTATTATATTTTATAAGTAGTATTTTTTCAAAATACTTGTGTCAGGGTTCCTCCATATTGTTTGTAAATATTTATTCATTATTAATTTTAAAAATATTATTTCTTACAGGAAATAATTCCAAAAGTGAAACGATCTAATTTACGGTCAACAAAAGTGTTGGTTAGTACACTAATATTGGACAACATGCAGACTAGTGACCAGGGACGCTACTCCTGCCACTTGGATAACGCTACAGTGAACAAGTTCATCAGTGTTTACGGTAATTTTTACATGTTTTAGAATATAATGAGAGAGCATGTATTCTGATACTATTTCTAGTCTTGTAAGAACTGGTCAAGTAATTATTCGTGAAAATAAAATTATTATATGTAAATTAAATTATCCGATTTATAGTTTGTTGAAAAAAATATTTATGTTATCAGTTACCTGTATTTTAACTCTGCTGAACTCGCGTCCTTCAGGGGACCGCGAGCACTTGCGCGTGAGCATTTCTGTCACTCTTGATATTTTTCCATATTATAGCTCAGGATGTAAACGAAACCAATATTTTTCAAGTTAAAATCAATATTATTTAAATTTTAAACATTTAAGTTGCCAATGTAATATCAAAGAAACAATTCTATAGAAAATATTACAAAAATATTTTACTTCAATATTATTGGTAATAAAACAAAAAATAAAAAATTGTAGTATCTAGTACCTAGTATTTAATTAAAAATACAATGCATAAAAAAACTGTATTTAGTAAAAATCAGACCTGAAGAATTTAATCTGGATATTGTTATCTAGCTTATTCGACTTCTACTCATTGCCATTATACTAAAAATATTACATTGTCATATAAATATGTCATCTTCACGAGTCTGTGAAATAGAAATTACAACATTGCGATGTCACAAAATACCTACAATTATAATTTTTGCTAATTTTTGCCATATAGCTGTAATTTTTTGCTATTCTCATTTCGATGAAATAAACAATTTAAAAAATGTAACTTCAACTTCACGCTTGAGGTACCACATATCAAATAAAAAAAAATTTTATTATAATAATTTTTGCTAATTGTTTCCATATAGCTGTAATTTTTTGCTGTTCTTATTTCGTAATAATATACATTTAAAAAAAGTAATTCCAACTGAACGACAGAGGTATCACAAAATCAAATTAAAAACATATAAATTTGTAGCTAATCTATTGAATAATTCTTTCTGTATGTTAAAATATTGCTGTTTTTTTTTTTTTTTTTGTTTAAATTCCATGGCTTACTACAATTGAACATTTTTATAAAAGTTTCAAGTTTATTTTATGTTACAGAAGGTGTAAAATAAATTATGATTAGTGACTCAGACGCAGAATTAAATTATCTATAAGATTTGCTTGAATTATTTTGTTCTAAGATCAATAGGGAACGATAAATCGCTATGTGAAAAAAATTGGATTGTATTCTCTTTATTGCATAAATCCTTTCACTATCCGGTAAAATTTTCTGTTGTGGCTAGACCTACTATTCTATATTCAATTTGTAGTAAAAACTTCTGTGGTAATATATCGGTTGTCTACTTTTTTTTTATAGGACATAGGAAATACACTGACTGGCAAAAAAACCGGCCACTTTGAAATATTTTATAAAGGTCCTCCTAACTTTTTTTTTGTATTTACACTTTTATTCTAAAATTCGTAGCGAACGAACTATCATCCAATGATGATGGAATGTGATCCTTGTGAAATTTATACAAATTGGAAGGTCTTAGGATCTTAAGCTAAACACTTGTTTACAATGATGGACTTTTCATCTGCAATCAGCAACCTGTTTAATGTGTTCTTACATTTATTTTACATATTATGACAAAAAAATATAATAGAAACGATACTAACATATATTTTTTTTTGATTAAACGGTTCTACATCTAATTTATATGTCCAACTTCTATACCGTATGTAAAGGTCTTCAAAATTCACAAAATTTACATACTAATACATTAAATACCTGCATATGTATTCTACTGGTATGACGTTATTGGAGGTATGCAAACTATATTTTTACTAGTTTCTCGTGCGCAGTACATACTAAATTATTTTTGTAGAGCTTAAAATTCAACATGAAAATCAATCACAGACAGATACAAAATTACTTTTAAACAATGCAAACATTTAATTTTAGTCAAAATATGCCGGGGATAAAACTATGAAATAGTAAGTTTGTAATTTTTCATATTAAATTTCTGAGGTTACATACAGAGTTTTCAAAAAATGACGTCATACTAGTAGACTCAACATACAGATATTTGCCGTGATACGAGGGGCACTGCTAAAGTTCGCGGAATCAAGTACTCTCTGCATTTCCAGCGTTCTGCGATTGTCATATTCGTAAAATTTGACCTTTTTTACCTATAATTCAGTTGACAGTTCGATTTCAAACTGCTCGGTTTCGTTTCAAAAAAATTTAACGGGAGTAATAATTGTGTGAAATATGGAAATTTCGAATCGTGACTTCCGAGTGATGATTTTTTATGATTTTCGATACGGTTTAACACCGCAGCAATGTGTGGAAAAACTTAATTCGTTATTTGGGGATGAAGCACCATCCAAAACTATGGTTTACAAATAGTTCGCAGAATTCAAGCGTGGAAGATCAACGTTTGATGACGATCTTCGCGAAGGTCGTCCATGCACCTCTGTTGTCGCGAAAAATATTGATGCTGTGCGTGAAATGATTTTGTCAGATCGGCATGTGACCTATAGTGAGATAGAGGCATCCTTAGGCATTGCAGCGAAACAAATACATACGATTTTGCACGATCATTTGCATGTCAGGAAGCTTTGCAGTCGTTGGATCCCACACAATTTGAAAGAAGAACAAAAACAGGCACGTGTCAAGTGGTGCAAGGAAATGCTAAAGAAATTCGAAGGGGGTCGTTCAAATTCGGTATATTACATCGTAACAGGCGACGAATCTTGGATTTATTCATATGAGCCTGAAACTAAACAGCAATCGACTGTATGGGTGTTCCAAAATGAACCTAAACCCACAAAAGTGGTGCGTTCACGAAGCGTTTCGAAAAGAATGATTGCTTGTTTCTTCGGAAAAACCGGTCATGTTGCAACTGTTGCATTAGAGGATCGAAGGACAGTTAATGCTGACTGGTATACTTCAATTTGTTTGCCGGAAGTTATCGCTGAAATCAGAAGGAACAACATAAACCGGCGAATCATTGTTTATCATGACAATGCAATCGCTCACACAGCACGGCGAACTGTAGAGTTTTTGACCAGTAACAACATCCAATTAATGACTCATTGCCCATATTCGCCTGATTTATCGCCCAATGACTTCTTCCTATTTCGACATATCAAAAATAAAATGCGTGGCGAGCGTTTTTCATCGCCTGAAGAGGCCGTTGAAGCATTTAAATCACTTATTTTGAAGGTACCTCGCTCAGAGTGGCAAAATTGTTTTGAAGATTGGTTTCGTCGGATGCAAAAGTGTATAGATTTTAAAGGAGAATATTTTGAGAAGCAATAAAGCGATTTACATAACGTAATTTGTGTTTTGTTTTACATTTTCCGCGAACTTTGGCAGTGCCCCTCGTATTAGCACTTACAATAGGGAAGAACCGAACTATTATTTGGATATGGATATCTAATCATAAACGGAGTATAATTACTGTAATTGTATATTGTACACCGAGCATGGTATGGTACTCATTTCCTACAACTACAAGTATGTAAGATTGTAGCATGAGCCGAAGGCGAATCCTGCAAATCATACTAGTATGAAATGGACATTATATGCGAGTTGTACATTATACTTTTTCTACGACCACGATCTTATTTCTTAATTAATTTAATTTTATTAGTAAATTTGACCGCTTTCGTCATTACAATATTTAACAATTCTAAATAAGTATCATAGCAATGGCACCTGTACTGAAATGAACTGATCTGTATTGAAATACTTACAAAACAAATTCATTTCGCACGATTCGTGCAATGTACCTCATTATCCCTAGCAACAACAAACATACAACGAACAGATTTCTAAGTGGTCGTAGAAAAATATTTAGTACACGAATAAATACTAATAAATGCAATACACAACATTAAAAAAAAAAACTGGAAAACACGTCAACGCTGTAACTCGCGTATTGAGAGAAATGCCCAATAGGCACAACAAAACAACAACGCGAGGACTCGCGCCTTGAGAATAATTGTTGCTCAGGTAGCATTTATAAGTAGAACTGATACATAAACTCAGCTTACTGTTCCTGTATCTCAATCCTGTTTGAAAGTATGTCAACATAAGTGTGAGAGAAATGCTTTTAGCGCGAGTGCTCCAGGGTTAATAAAAGAATACAATTAAAATCTAAGTTACAGTGGTTTTTATTACTATTATTCTTATCTTAATTGAAAATTATCATATATTTGCGGACCTGACTTTAATTAAGGTGAAAACGTTTATATATGTATTTATATTTTAAAATTTTGTTACATAAGTAGTTTAGTGTAGTTCGTGGATTAAAAAAAATATAATAAAAAATGTGATCTACAGAAATAATTAATAAATACAGTCGTATTTTTATAAATCCAATCGGAGAAAATATATTATATATACCTCACTTTTCAAGCTTGATATACAATATAATGTTGTAGAATGATACTTAATGAATAATGATTAAACCCTATTGTGTTTCGTATCCAATAAAATGTCTCAGAAATGTTAAACGATCTCAATTAGTTTTTGCTATAGCTAATGTAATTCTGTCGAATTATGCGTCAAATTTATAGTTTCGCAGAAGAATTAAAATAAAGTATCAGAAATAAGTATTGAGTATTAGCTATAAAGATTCTATAGAATTCGGCATTAATTACATACATCTTGAATTTCCTTGGTATTTATCATGTATAATTATTAATTTATCAAAATTAGATTTTTAAATAAATTTGAAACAGTTGTGTGGTGACCAAACTAAATTTGTAAGCTACCTTCGTGTTAAAAATGTAAGATTTACTACATATGTATTATTGAATGGAAATATGTTAATTTCTAGACGAATTTGATTTCGAACCCACCATAACTATTGTGCACTACAATGTCGCTTACGTTGGACAACCATTCGCTGCACAGTGTGACGTGAGTGTCGACCACAACGTGGAGCTCCTGGTCCTGTCTTGGACGACGCCTAACGAAGCACTAGGCCGAGCTAAGGTATACTTTACACTAATTACGCCATTTGGTGTTCTTAACGCATGATGTGCATTGCAGATCATGGGTACAGAATATAATACAAGTATCCGCAACATACTTGGCCGAAGGCTTTTGCAAATTGACAATGTCACATATGATGATGGAGGGAATTACACATGTTCTGTGTCTGCCTTTACAAATAGAAGGAAACATGTAACAACAAATATTATAGTCAAGAGTAAGTTGTGCCCTAGTGGTGTCTCGCAGGGAGCTCACAGATAAAATAAATCAAATTTTAGGAGGCGTGATACCTAGAATTGTAAGCAGAAAATTGGTCAAAGAAGAGGAGATGGACGTATTAGTCGAGGGAACCGTGAACCTCACATGTTTTGCTGAAGGAGACCCTAAACCTGTGATCACTTGGATGAAGGTGCACTAACTGTAGTCTTTTTATTATAATTACAATAAATATATGATTACATTCCGTGAAAATAATATTTTTTTGTATTAGGAGGATCTAAAATATTATTTGTAACAAAATATTCCACATACTAATGTAAAACATGCGCTATGAAATTCGAAAACAAAAATTGAACAAGCGCAACAAAATACCAGGGTGGGAAACAAACGGAGAAAAATTTGTTAATGTTCGAAAAAATAATCTTTTGTTAACATTACTTGAAATCAAAATAAAACTTCAACAGACGTTTCTTGGATTCTATTTTGAATATTTTACAACAAAAGGGGCCAAAATATAAACGTACTTGTTAAGTGTAGGTCAAAATAAAAAAAGTCCGCATTTTTCGACAATTTAATTCTACGTTCAGATGGCATTAATTCTTATCTATTGATTAGGATGATAAATACGCGTAATCGAGGTAGAAATGCAGTCTACTACTACTACTACTACCAGTCGAATACTTTTTCCTTAATTAAACGCGTAATCGTTTTGATAGACTACTTTTTAAGCTTTCGAGTCGTCAAAAATCATCTAAAAATCTCCAAAATTGCAAAAGATATGAATTTTTATAAATAACGCTTGAATAGCTAAAAATACATTTTTTAAAAACTTCAATATTGATTTTAAAGAAATGATACAAGCAAGTGGTTTGAAGGAATCGAAAAGGAAAAAATCTGGTTTTTAGGACATATGTTCTGGCTCATGTGTGATGACACAATTGGCATGAAACAAATTATACTAAAGAATTTTCCAATATTAAAATTTTGCATATGTTTTTCTTAAAATTGGATAATTTATTTGTATTCAAAAAATCTACACGTTTAATGCAAAGACGGACATACTCATTCCTAAATTTTACTTCTTATTACAAATTATTATTTACTTCATACCAATGATAGTCTTATGCAAATTGATAATTATTATGAAATTTTATTTCTACAAAAACGTATAAAATGCATTCGTTACAACCAGGATATTTACTTTCAAACAAATTATTGTCGAACGGGTGAATTGTAGGTACTGTCTTCTAAGTGTATGGTTCTCATTAAAATCTGAACCGTTTTAGGATTCCAGTGATATAAGGAGTGGTGGGAACATTAACATAACCTCGAACAACACACAACTCACTGTTCGCTTTGTCCGGAAGATTGACGCAGGACGTTACACTTGCATAGCGCTAAATCCATTTGGAGAAGATTCTCGCGTCGTGAACCTGAGCGTGATCACAGGTAATTTTTCACTTTTTCGCAGATGATTCCACAATCGAAATGTATTTATTGTTTTGTGTATATTCTACACATTAACATGAAACTTAACATTTTAACGTTTCGTTAGTGAATCTTTTCACGTTTGTGAGTTATTGAATGAACGCACACACATTCATTCAACAATCCATATAATCCGGAAACATTGTGTATGGAATAGAAAACATGTAAGTGACGTACATACCGTGGACAAAGACCCGTATTCTACTGCATCACCTGCCAGGGTTGAAGTCAATTGCTTCTGTCTGTCAGCATCGACTCGTACTTCAGTTTCAACTTTTTCTGATTAACTCTCTGGATTATTTAAAAAGAAATACCTATTGTATTTTATTTTTCTTCGCGATGATATAATGTATACCTCTACAAACCGATATGAGTCCGCGCCAGAAATGCACGTCTACTCCACCCATCCAAGTACATAACGAATGGCGTGTGCCTATTTATTGTGACCCGTTAGTAAAGTGACAGTTCAGAAAAGAAATATTCAATTCAAATTGTCAGTCTAGTAGCTAAAAAATGTCGAATGAAATAGGTAAGAGTAAGAATGAAGTGGAATTGGCCATAAAAAGAATTCGCCATTTAACTTTTGTTACTTAATGTACAGACAACACTAGTGGTCAACGAGACCGCAGCTCTCAGTGACTTCAATCGGTTTGTCGAGGTGTACAAAGTTCACGAACGGTTTACAATGGAACTAATACCACAAACATATTGATGTCATCAAATTTTTTAATTTATGTTAATACTTTACTTTAATTGAAAATTCTGTTCCCAACATTACCTAAATATTTTTATTTTCAGAAGTAGGAAATGGATGGTACATTGTACCTATAGTTTGCATATCTATTCTATCTGCAACATTAGTAGTTTTACTAATACGAAGGTCATATAGGACAAAGGTAAAATTTCACCAAATATCATTAAAGTAATAATAATAATAATAATATATATTTGCTTACGAGTTAACTCATACAAAGAGGAAGGTACATTATTAAGTATATACATATTCAGAGTAATGTATTATTTACATATAGAAATTAAATAATTGATTTATATAAACATAATGAATGCTCTTATTTTCAATGCAGTATTTACAAAATTATAAATGTTGTATAATTTTTCTATTGAAACTTCAGTTAAAAGGGCTTTGTAAAGATCTTGGGGCGGCATGTCGTATATGTAGTGTTGTAAGAATTGTTGCCGTGGAGCGGAGAACATCGGACAGGAGAAAAATAAATGGTGTAGATCATCTTGTTCGTGTGAATTACAAAGTGAACAGAGTTCAGCTTGAGAGAATCTGTAAAGAGAGCCATTGAGGAATATGCGAGGATTTGCTGTACTTGCCTTGCGGAGTTGACCAAATAATCTTAGGATTTTGTAGGGGACGTTAAATGATATGAATGAGTTATTGAATTGATATAATTTAAATTCTGGGTTGTAGGAGGAGTCTGATATTCTCTGTGTCTTTATTGTATTGGATATTACTGTAGGATACCAGGATATTAGGAAGTTCTTGTTTAAGTTTTATGGAATCTTGTTGATCCCATATCATGGAGAAGTTGACTTCACGTAATATAATTTGCACGTTTCTACTCCAATTGAACCTCATTTGCTTAACATCAGGAATGGAATTGTTTTGATTTAGTTGGATTAGCTTATTGTAACAGATAATATAAGATAAATATCATTAAAGTAAATAAATGGCTTCATTGCATTTTGTTACAGAAACGTCGCAATGCAATAATTAAGGGCAGTGTCATTCGTTTTAAAGACGGACAAATACAATATTTTAATCCACTTTTAAATGTGGCAGAGCAAGCGACGCTGCTGCCCTACGACACCAAGTGGGAAATACCACGAAACAAAGTGGAATTAGGTAACTGTAGTTTGATGTTGACCAATCTCTTAGAACTCTAAAATGTATTATTTTTTTCAGGTCGTAATTTGGGTTCGGGTTGTTTTGGACTTGTGGTGGAAGCCACAGTTTCCAACTTTTTTGAGGGAGAACCCGAGAGAACTGTTGCTGTCAAGATGCTTCACCCGCACTCGAATTTCATGGATTTAAATATGTTAATAAGTGAACTGAAAATAATGATTCACCTGGGAGAACACGACAACTTGGTAAATCTACTGGGGGCTTGCACAGGAAACCTTGGGGAAAGTAAGTACATGGAAGTGTTGGACTTTTATAAACTTTCATTTCATACATTGTTAATCATTTTCAGAAAGACTTCTAGTTGTACTCGAATATTGTAGACATGGTAATCTACGAAATTACCTCATGGAAAATCGCTGTAACTTTGTCAATTTAATAGATGCAGACACGGAACTCATTTGTTTTCCTGAGGTTGATTCCCTACAAGGTAATATGATTAATACATATTTGTTGTTGATACTGTAAAATATACCATCTTTATTTATTTAATAACTTTATATACCTCGACAAATCAATATTAGTCTACCATATTAATACTTCTTAACTCCACTCATTCAAGTACATAATGTATAGTTCAGAAAAGTATTAATTTCTGTTTGATAATATGGTAGATAGAACATGTCAAATTAATAATGTAAGAGTATTGTTTGTGTAAATACATGTTTTGATTAGAATTTTTTGGGAAATATTCCGAAGAAAAATATGGAAATTTTCCGGAAACTTTCCATCGTGTTTTCAAAGTCAATGACAAAAATAATGATTGTAGTTAAAATAACATTGGAAACAATAACTGTCATAATCATAATACACATACCACGCTATTAGTAGAAATGTCTTAAATTTATTTTCTAAGTTTTTGATTTTCTGCTGATGGACAAGAATTACATTTTAAAATATGCTAAATAGGAAGTAACAAGAAACATAGGTTATGTTAGAAAGAAAAATTTTAAAAGTTTCTAAAGGCAAGGAAATATTCCCGGTAAATTTTCATTTTGGAAATTTTCCGATTGGCCAACACTAGTTTTGATATAAGTTAATTACTTATGTTGCAATAAACAAAGGTACCATTAATTGAAACAGTATTATATCAAATTCATCATTTAAATAAACCACTATTAAATTTTTATCGCTGAATGTACATGCGATAATTTACTTCTGTTGAAGTTTATGTGCGGTAGATGGCTCTGGGAGTATTTAATTACTTCTCAGTTCCATTTACCAATCTGGTGGGATCTTAGATCTCGCCAAGCCAGTCATTTGGTACCACTGCCTCACAGCAGCTGGTGGGTTCTCTACACTGATGAGCTCCAATAAGAGCGAAACGCGTCTGTAGTTCCCGATTGATTGGCTTGGCCGGTCTTAATGAATTAATAACTTAGTTATTATTCTGAGGCTGTTTTTTTAAGAAAGAGTTGACAAATTTTATTGTCTTTATATTTTTTAACATATATGTTTCATATACAATTTCCAATTTTTGTTAATTATACGTCGCATTAATTTTTAAGGAGTCCCGATCTACAGCTGACTATAAATATCAATAAGCATATAGTGAAAAGTTATATCAGGCAGAAAATTTAATACATAAAATATATTTTGCTCATAATTTTTATAAGAAATTAATATTTCAAAGTTAATCATTTAACCTACAGCCGACCAGTGTGCGCAAATTGCCGAGTTTACACGAAGAGTATGTGACGTCACATTCCCAGTTGTCATGTATGACGGACAATAAATATTTGACGGTATATTTACGTTAAAATAAGCTCTATTTTAACATTTTATTATAAATATATACTGACAGAGACTGGCTTTATCAAGATACAAAGCGATAATTTGCTAAATATCTGTGCTTTTTACTTTTATACCTATGGAATTGAATAAAAATAATGATATTTTTTTAGTAGACAAGAAATTCTTGGTGTTAAAGCACAACTGTACGTATAAAAATTATATTATCACGTTGATTGCGTTATCGGTTTCTGGAGACCGATGCAAATTATTTTAAAAGTAGCAATATTAATATTTAATGCTAAATATTCAGCAAAACATATTAGATCACATCAGTCCCTAGAGATTTATAGTATAACTTACTTGCTGTATTGATCATCCAAGTCACTATTTGCTCGTTGCTTGCAATATACGTTAGTGTAGTAGTGAACTTAGAGACTTACGGTTGTAAACCATGAGTTCCGGTGCAAAAATATTCTTTTATGACTTAACATAATGAAGAAGAATTTAAAAGTTTTCCTTCACAATAGATTTAGTAAAGCTCTTGTAATAATTTTAGTTAAGTTCTTTTAATTAAAGAATTAAATTTTTGTTTTAAATATAGTTTTTCTTTACTAATAACTAAACTATAAAGCATCATTCATTGTTTTTACCATATCTAAAATTACTAGTACCCTGGTCGGCATGGGTTGTCGGAGTCTGATGTGCTTCTGATAATAACATGAAAGAAGATGGAGAATAAAAAAACTTCACACACATGACTTTTGATTGCCGAGAGATATAATTTTTAATTCGTTTCATTGCTTTTAACCACAATATTCACTATTAAATTTTTTCGGACCAGATGGCAACGAAATAAATATTATTTCCGGATTTTTCATGAGTCATGGATGTACTGGTAGAACATGGTACCAAGCAATATTTCGTATAATTCAAATTATTCGTATTTATACCTGTATTTTCAATATTATATTCAATTTAAAAATTTTTAGTTATCAATTCTGATTTATTACATCACATTCGCATTCAAATAAACCTTTAAAAACATAAAAACACACGAAAACAGTACGTATACATTTTTGTGAGTTATTTGAAACTAGTTTTTAAAATATGAATATTTACTCCTTTAGAATAAATAAATAAATTTTTAACAATTTTTCTATAGATTTAGGGAGTATAGTTCACTTTAAAATTATATTTAGGATATATGAAAGTTATTTTTTCTTAAATGGAAAGGGATACTTTTTTTATTGGAATGAATGTAACTACGTTGTTGTCATGTACTTTGCATCTGAAAGAAACTAATAACAAATAAAAGGAATGTTTGTGAATAAGTTTTGTGTTTGTACAGTGGATGATGGTGCCCCCTGCTCGAGCAGCGAGCCGCCGCCAGCGCCGCCTCCGAGGGTGTGCACGCTGCAGCTGCTGCACTGGGCGCTGCAAGCTGCACGCGGCTTAGAGTTCCTCGCTGCCAAACAGACTCTGCACGGAGACCTGGCGGCGAGGAACCTTCTGTTGGCGGACAATTTCATCGTCAAAATCAGCGATTTTGGTCTGTCCAAGACCCTTAGCTCTGGATATTACAAGAAAGAATCTCAAGTGAGTAGTTAGTTGTGTGACGTTGTTTGTATAAGCGTATGGTGTGTGTATGGTTGAAACAGTGTCCGCTGCCAATCAAGTGGATGGCGATCGAGTCCATCCGCGACAAGACGTTCTCCACGCAGTCCGACGTGTGGGCGTTCGGCGTGGTCCTTTGGGAGCTCTTCAGCCTGGCGCGGATCCCGTACGCCGAGCTAGAGCCGGACGTCAGCTTCTACCGAAAGCTGGAAAGTGGCTACCGCTTGGAGCGTCCCGAGTACTCGACCAGGGAACTGTAAGTCGCGTGCGCATGCGCAGTTGATGTGACATTTTAACGATGTGTGTGTAGCTACCAGGTGATGCGCGAGTGCTGGAGTGCGCAGCCGCAGTGCAGGCCCAGCTTCGCGAGCCTCGCCCGCACGCTGACCGACCTGCTGCGGGACCCCAGCACGCTGCACGTCGACGCAGCGGACGACAGGACGACCCCGCAGCGCTCATCCTCTGCAGCGAGCGTTCTGACCGCGGAGCCGGGCGACTGCGTAGCGCTGGATATCGACGTCCTCACCACTACTGACACCTTATGAATATAAAAACCTTCAAATACTTTCATATTATTTGTAGATTTATTTTCAATCCATTAAATTATGCAATATGTACTTATAATATTGAGTATGACAGTGCCCTGTTTGCACTTGTCATAGATTGCGGTGTTGACGCGAGTTGCGCAGTGTAACAGCAACCCTGCACTTAACCGAAATACGTACTAAGATAATATAAAATTAAGAGGTTGGTACAATTGCTTAAAATAAGGAGTTTGTTACAATATTTCTTTTAAATCAAGTAAAAAAAAAAAACTAGTGAAAATTCGTTGCTGTTAAAATAAAATTAGTCTATCACTAGACTAAAATATAAAACTAACTTTTTATGAAATCTTAACTATTAATTAAGTGATTAAAATATTTACACGCTTGCCTACTCAGCAATCTTAGTTTAGCCTTCAGTAGTTAAGCTTGTTTAATTCCGTTTATTGAAAAAACTTGCAGTGTTGCAAACTACATTGAAAGTAAAATTCAAATTAAACCTAAAGTTTTAGACCTTCAGACCTCGTTTGATATATTTCATATTAAATGCAACGGTAGCAAGAAGTGATGCTAGATACTAGAAAAAGATTAGGAATTGAAAGAAAAACCCTTTGAAAAATCAGAAAGAAAAATTCGCGGGAAGAACATTATAATCTATGGCATCATGGAAGAAGCAAGAGAAAATCTAGAATATGTAGTTCTAGAAATAATATTATTACAAAATATAATGCTTCGATTAGTCACTGGCTATGACAGATATACACGAATAACAACACGTCATGAAGAAACTCGTACTCCATACATCTCAGATTTCATGAACAAACTGTCTACAAAATTTTATTGAAACACATACTGCTGACGCTGAAACGCTGACTCCCTCTGAAGACAGCGGACTGATTCATAATCTGACGAGAATACGATATGATGACGACATTGTACGACATACCCACAAATTGACATACCATACTTTACCGATCTTCAATGAAAGTTTCCAGGAATAACTGACAATATACAACATTTAGGGCCGTTTTCACCAACTTTTGTTAAATCAACAGTTAACTAACAGTGAGTTATATTTATTCTACAGGTTATATTAGTTTGACATTTCACCAACGTCTTTTGAGTTTCGGTTAGTTAACCGGCGATTAATCATATTTTTTAAATTATATATTCGTCACCAGATGGCTACCAAGCCAGTATGACAATTTAGTGCCCTGTTTTATCGATATTTTGGCTTTGAGGAACAACTGACAATTGAATATCAACCACATTTTGCCATTCGAATTTTAAAACAAGGTGTTTTCTTTTTAAATTAAGTTAAAATGAATGTCGTAAAAACAAGAAGAGACAGAGGAAGAAATTAAGAGAAGGAATAATTCAATATTATCGAGAAATATATGCATATAGTAGAGAATAAAAAGATAAATTGCTTTCGGATTTGTTTGGTTAAATTCTAGGTCCTAACAATTCAAATATTTCTTTTAGAAAATCCAAAGGGTATCTTACAATCAATCATCAAACATTATAATCACATTGTTTTTTATCTCTGATGATTCGTGGTTTCGAGTATATAACAATTTCTTCATCACTGGCTGATAAACTCATCAGATGAGAAATTTTATTCAGTACTGCTCAATAAACTTAAGTTGGATGACATTTTCGTAAAATAGGAGAGCATGTTTGTAACTTTCAAATATTTCACATTTATAACCTATGTTTACAACTTTAGTGTTTATAATCTGTACTCTTGGATTTATGTCAACATAATGCTATTTAAATTGATATAAATTCAATATTCTTTAAAAATGTAAGAATTACTTACCAAGTAAAGTAATTTTACAAAATAATGTAAAAAATTTTGTTAAATAAGCACGAAATAAGAGTAGAATAAATAATTATCCCATCAAAATAAGCTAGGTTACTTTAACTATCGATTTAAACGTCGGTTAGCGTTAACCAAGGTTGGTGAAATGGAAATGTCGAATATATCCTTCGGTTAAATTAAACCTACAGAATAAAATACTTAACCGTGGTTGGTGAAAACGGCCCTTCACCACATAACACTTAACTATCACTCTGTTTCTGTTATCATTGATTTAAAAATGCTTTTCTTGCTTTGTATTTCATAATAATCTTCAAAATTTCTGTCAGAATTCTTAATGTTATTTAGTTTTATTGTTAAAATAAGTTCTAATTTTAGGTTGATTTATTCTTAGTTTGTAATTTTTCAAATTAAAAAAAAAAATGTATTTGCTTTGTGCAAACGCATATTATATTTTATTACATCTTTACTCCTATCTTCTCCACTTCACTCCTTGTGCCCTTGTTTACTTCTAATACGGGAGGCGGTGTGTGAGGATTAGAGTTATAATTATTCAGGGCGTCTCTTAGTAATTAAGCCTTGACAGAGAGAGATAACACTATGTTCATTATCGATGTCAACAAATGACAGTAATTTGTTATAAACAAATAACAGCAGAAACAAAATATTGTACAAAATAAACAATGGTAACAGAAAGAGCAATATAACAATGACGACAGCTGATGACGTCGGCTGGTAACGTCGGCTGATGACGTCGACTGGTGATGTCAGCTGGTGACGTCGGTTGGTGACGTCGGAGTGCCGTCGGATGGCGACGTGAACTCGACAGTGGCAGCAACTGAGGAAGGTGACGGCGTGCGGCTTGATGACGTCGGTGTGGGACATGGAGGACCATCTCTCAGTGGATATCTTCCGAGCAACTGGGACTTCACTACTTGTTGGTGGAGACTGATAATCGTACGAGATTCTGTGGTGGCCAGAAGGTGATGACGTCGACTTGGCACGTGGAGAACCTTCTCTCTTCTGCGGTGTAACCGGGACTAGGCCAGCGGTTGAAGATGTCTTCGTTTTCTTAAAGGTGTTATCGGGACTTATCCAGCGATTGTTGACGAGGTGAAATCGGGACTTAGCCAGCAGTTGTTAATGAGTGAGAGTCTGGCGAGACTCTGCCTGTAGCAGCAAATTCTCCTTATATACCCCTGGCTTGTATTGACAGTGCACCGTTGTCTTGGTTACTTCAGTCGTTGGCAATTTTTTGATTGGTTCAAAAAGAAACGAACGTGGCAGTCATTTTAGAATATTCCAGAACGAATTGCGTCGCCTTTCTTTGGTTGTTTCTGATTTGCACATAAGTTCGTGCAGCGGCGGTAGATGACAGAACGGGTACGTGCAACAGCGATTGACAGATGCAATTCGTGCAGCGGTGGATGTGATTAGTTATTTAATAAGAGCATCTATCATAGTTGTTATCACTTAGGTTTAAGCTAATATTTGTTAAATAATTATTAAATTTTTCAAAAATAAACTGTTAAAGAAAAAGAAACATAATATGGATTAGGTATGTGTTACGTTCCAATTTAGTCCTTGTTCCTATTTGTCCTATTTTCCACATTTACCTTTCCAATATCCTGAAAATAAGAATACTTTGCTACAACTTAGTTTTATAACTTTTATTTCAAAATTAATGTTATGCTTAACTTGTTTTCTTTATTATTTAAATTTATCGAATTATTTTCAGTATCTTGTTCTTTAAATTAAGTTTTCGTGATCTTTGTATTGGCTCAGTTTTGTTGGCAGCAATTAGTTTTAAAAAGTTTATCTTTTTGTCGCTAGCCGTTAGCGCGTACAGTTTGAGTTAAAACATAATTTTAAACAATGAACAAGTATCGAAGAAAACGAAGATGATACTATAGAAAACATTATGTTACCACCTAGTTTCAAAAGTCCCGTTAGATACGGTTGGACTCCGGCCAGCTATGCAGTGGAGACCGGGGGGGTTCCCATACCAACTTGTAGCAAGGATATGTTCCTACGGTTCTCGAATGCCTAAGCGGCAATTGGCCTTTTGGGCCAGTCCAAACTAAGGTCGGCCAATATACCTACGAGTGAGGGTGGTTTCGTAAAGAGTAGACCAAGAGCTAATGTACTAATTAACATTTATTGACGATCACTAAATACAGTTTATTAAAGGTAGAGTGAAGCTCTCCCGCGTAGAATAATAACAATACACGTACCAAGTAGTATGATCCCCAGTGTAGATTCTCAGCCGAATGGCAATGACTGGATACAAACGCGAGGGGAGTGGTGTTCGCAGACGTAGTGACGAGAATCGCCGTGACAACAATTGTCTACACTGAGCTGTAGCGTAATATCGCAGTGTTCCGTTCCTTTACGTTGATTGCACACGCTGTGTGAATGATCAAGCGATTCGCGATAACCACGCTGGACACAACAACCGACGCGAGACTGTCCACGACAGTGTAACTTAAGACCAAAACGCCGGTGATCAACTTAACAACGGTAAGTATTGAACTATTGTGCATATACTCGTATAATATTGCATAATAACATCAACGAAAATATGACCTATATCTAAACATAAACATAACCTCGTTTCAGCATGAGAGATGGGAGCGTAATTACAAAGAGAGAGATGGTATGCTTAGCTTGAGATGGCTTGAATGGCGCGCGCGGCTGGCTGACGCTGCCCTCTGTCTGGATCGGCAACTCCAGTGGCGGCGGTATGGAATTTTGTGCAAGTCTCCCAGCTGATTCTCCCGATACTCAGTTGAACTCGGTCCAGTACCAAACCCAATATAGGTAACCAATATCCCATAAATTGAGCGACCCAGTGATTAGTGGATAATAAACCACTGAATGGGATTAAATTCAATGGAGTAAAATAAGAGTATACCCGAGGTATACCAAAAGAAAAAAAAGCCTAAAAAGAAATTCATCATTAGGAAAGGCACGAGTGGGCAGGTACGCCACTGACTGGCGAAAACCGTTGCAATGAAAAATTACAATGACTTAATTACGTGGTTGTACTTTACTTTACTTTACATTACAGAGTTGTGACTGGACTACATTTAAACTGGACTGAATATGACAATAAGTGTTAAAATTTACCTTGAGGTGTTGAGCGGCTTTATTTTTGTAAAATTTTATGTGGATCGGCTCCGATGAAGTTAAACTTCGTAGCAAGTTGCGAAACTCAAATTATCCAGATTTAATATCTGATACGTAAACTAAACCAATTTCCAAGTTATACTTTTCCAAAAAATGGTAACGCAACCGATCACATCAACTTTACTCATTTAAATGTGCGTTTTTAACGACTTTTTTGACTTTCAGGTGCAATCGCGCTTAAGTTAAGTCACAACTCTTAACAGGAAAATGTAAAGGCCAGAGGCCCGCCACAAGTGACTTCCAATGATGTTTCTGATGACTGCTCGACCTGGGGGTTTGAAGGTTTGCCGAGCTCCCAGGCGAATAAAGTAGTCGGCTAAACGTAACAATTATATAGACCAATTTACGGAAGTGAAACATGGACATTAAGCCAGAGAACTAAAAGTAAAATAAAGGCAGCTGGGATGAGAATGATATAAATAAACAAAACAAAATATTCTATATGTTGAAAAACAACTTTATAGGCAAGAAAGAAATATTACAGAAAACAAAGATAAGAGTTCAAAAAAAAAAAATTTCGAAGATACTAAATACAAGCACTAGAAATGAAATACTTAAGATGTTAATTTCCTTTAATCACAATATTAGATCGTCTATTTTAGTTTTACCCGCTGAATCCGTCCCTTGCGATTAGTGGTAGCTGTGATTCCCATGGCAACTTTTGAACCACTTTGTTTCTACCCTCTGTGAGTGACAACAGTTGTGGCTTACCTGACAGTTGTCATTCGCTATCCGTAGTGCTGCGCGGTAGCTGTAGTTTCCAGGCAACCGCAAAGCACTGCAACAGCAGTGGTACCCAAGACAGATGTTAGGTATCATCGGGAGTCATTAATCCGATTACGACCTTTGTGGGGTTCGTCCGCCGCCGTGCCCCTGCACCGTTGTCCTCGCTTATTGGCATGACAGCGGTAGCCATAGCGTAGTCCCTCATCATACCTTCGTCGTCCTGCTAATAACGTTACTATGTAATAATTTTTTATAATCTTTTATTTGTGGTAATAAATCTCATTGTCATACATTCTGGCGTTTGTATAAAAGATCTCGGCCTTTAATTCACTGCAGCCACTGAGCCACCTTTTCGTAGTGCGACCGCCGCAGCTATACATATAAAGTCATTAACATAAGAAGTGAATATTGCGGTTTATAGGCTTGAAAAAATGGCTTTATTGTTTAATGTAAACTTTAAACAATGAATCTAACTAATGAAACGCATCAAATACATTGTTTTTAAAAGTATTTATTTGTTAAATAAATAAAATAAATATATAATCACGCCTTTTACCTATTTTGGGTGTGGTAAGTGATATATTTTGGTGTATGAAATGCGGTTACTAGCCGTCAAGTCATAGCCCCCAAAATTGTTAGTGGAGGGGGAACCACAGGGGGAAATTTAAATTGGCAACTGTCGGAAGAGAGATTCGAACTGAGGATCTCGCGATTCACAGTCCGATACTTAAATCCGGCATGAATGAAATATGAAAAAATTTGAGGAAAAACGTCTAAAGACACGTTTTGGACTTTTTGGACTTTAAATTTTGATCGATTTGTTTCATATTTTGGAAACCTGCACGAATTTCAACAGGGCACAATATACTTCATGAAGAGCAAAAACAAAAAATATCTATTTTTTTGGCACATTCTAGTAAATAGTAATGGCAGCGTTCACGCCAAACTTATGCAGGTGTCAGAACAAATGCTCGTACTATGCGGGTAAAAATTTATAGTGTAGATAAATATTGATATGTTGAAGTGCTTATAATATAAAAAAATAATTGTTTTTTATTTTAAAGCACAGATAAGAAGAAAATTAAGAAAAGATGTTTTATTGATATCCTCAAATTATTATTTTAATGCAGCTGAAACATTAGACGGACAGGGATATTGTAAATATGAGAAATAAGTGTATAAAATTACTTAAAAAATATATACTTATAAAAATACGCAAAAAGTCAATATAATAAGTGACACTAAAATAAGAACGAAGAGATAAATCGAAAATTCCCGCTATATCGTAGCCCCCCCCTCCGGACCTAAATCCTGGCAACGCCACTGGCACCAGGTAGAACTGATCGCACCGTAAAGGGATGCTCTGTAACTGAATCTCTAGACCAACCCCAGACCACCTGTGGAGGAGACGCAGATAAGTGTGAACTGTATTGTGATTTCATTTTGTGTTGTGAACTCATGTGCCCAGCACCTTCCGCGCTTATTAATTTTCAACACGTGCACATCTTTTTTTGTAATTCTTTATCAGTATGTTTAGAAATATTTTTTGCTGTATTATTTTGTTAGCGCGGATCTTTGCGTCTTGGACGCTGCTCTAGTTATTTGAAAATTGTTTCGAGTGATTGCGAATGTGCCGAGTGTTCCCTCTTGTACCTGCGAAACCGCTGCCGCCATTTTTATTGTTAACCGGCTGGCCAGTTAGGAAGGTTCGGGCTCTTGTAGTATCCAGGATAGGGGGTTAGGGGTCCAGGGCTGGCGTGGAGGCTTGGGACCTGCGCCCGTGTTTTGCCAGCTTCACCTTTCTTTTAAAGCTCCGCGAACATCCGTATTTGATATTTTTCCTTGCCTGTGATTTTGTTCAACTTGTTATATGCTTCTTTTCATTTCCTTATTAAATATCGATAGCAAGTTACTTTCGTTATTTTAATGTAAAACATCGTTACCTACACACTCCTGCGTATCCTCCGTTATCAGTGTCTTTTTCAGCAGTGTAGCTTCCCGGACCGTCTAATTTCGTTGATCTCGCGGCTACCGCAATCCGGCGGGTGAGTTGTAAGTTTTTGCTGCATGGCGATCTATTCGAACCAGCCCATCTCCACTGAGAAGACGGCACTCACTCTGGTGAGATCTTTCCTCTGCGTTTGACTGTGGGTTTGCTATATTAGTTAAGTGTAGTTTATGTCGTGATTATTACAATAATTTTTTATCAAAAGCTTCATGAAATTCTGGTTCATGATCGGTCACGATCATATTTGGTTTTTATAAGTGTCTATAAAATTTTCTATTATTACAATTGTTTCCTTTTCTGTTTTTTTGAAAGTGGGGTAAACAAAACCAAATTCAGAAAATTGATCGAACATAGCCACGAAGTATTCTTTATTTAATGTAAGGAAGTCTATATTTATGTTATCAAATGGGGTTTATGGTGTTAAATTGTCAAATAATTGTATTCGGTGTCGGTAATTTTTTTTTTTTCTTTACATATTTTACAATGATTAATAATTTATGTAACACTCTCTGCGAGTGTGCCGGTAGCTTCAGTGGAAAAGGGCTGGGTAGAAGTTTTCCCGAAAAATATCACAAAAAAAAAACGATAACACTATTGCAAAACGTAATTTTTGATTCGCCAAGACATTTTATTCTAATACTCTGAAATAAGGTCATGAAGGTATCGAATAAACTCGACAAATCTTTACTTGAAAACGATGAATAATTTTAATTTAATTAATTTAATAAGTATTGAAGTGAAACTAGTAAAGAGATACAAATCGCCAATGTAAGCAGTCGCAAAATTAATCAAATCGTAAATATCAAAACAAGCGCAGCACATTTATTAGTTTACCCCGTTTACAATTTACGCAATCCGTAGCTAGCCAACACGAACGCGGCCCAACAGTCACATGACTTGACGAGATAACTCGGAAACACCCGCGACAATGTGCAACAATACACTAAAATCTCAATAAAAGAAAGCCACGTCCGCAACCTCCCAAGTTAAGTTCAAACTTAAAGTAGGTAGCTAATAATACAAACTTTGTGATGCACACTTATGTAAATTTAAATATAAGTTTGTTATACAAAAGACAATTATTCATTGCCAAAATGCTTTATATTAAACACTAATAGCAGTTAGCTAGATATCAGTAAACCAAACAATGGAATAAATTATAACTTAATCTGTCAAAACTGCACACTGAAGTTGTTTAAAATAGCTTAAACACAAACACATTTGACAGGCACTTATCTGTCTGGACCCGATGTTGGCGATCAGTTTTGAAGTGGAATGGCTCACGACCTCATGTGCCAGGTGAAGAGATGACCTCGGCATCCCAGTTTCGTAGCAGATGATCCGGCTCCCATGAATCAGCCTTGAAATAGATCTGGATCCTCCGAAGAGAAGCTCCGGCGACCACAACAAATAGCGCAACCCAAATTATGCGTAATCTTTGGCAAAGGCTTCCCAAAATCGCTCGGAACTTAATTTCTAGCACTACAAAATCCGCGAAAATTGCGAGTACAAAAAAAGCAATACGACAACAATTTTGTACATAAATTAGTGCAGAAATCAACTATTTCTTACATGTTGATACGACTCACTAATTCGTATGCACCTCACATCTCAACGCTCTCACCTCGACTCCCTTATCTCTTCCGCCACAGAAATCGTTGCTGCCAACCATAAATAAACAAAATAACCAAATTACAATTACAATTACATAGAAAAAATACACAACATTTACAATTCCAAGAGCGCTAAAGGGGCGGGGAGGAGAGGGGCAGCAGAATACTTCGTTTTATTACATTTAAATATTTAGAATTTAACTAATCAAAAACTCTTGTCAATATTATATTTGAAGTTGACGCTTCCTTCACTAAATTACTTGAAATATATTTTTACCTTGTTAAATTATATAAGCAAAAAAAATAATAAATTTATAGTTAACTACAGAAAACGTCAAACGACATAAATAAACAGATGATTATTTAATATGACTTAATTATATTTTATGAACTAAATTTATCTTATTACAACCACTAAAATTATTAATCAGGTAAGTAGTGTTTGAATATAGGTAAATATCGAATTTATTATTACTATTGTTTTAGGTTATTCTCAGCAAATAATTTCTTAGGGAAGTACTCAAGTTTTGTTACATATTTTAATTCAATACTAATAATTATCATTTTAGGTTAAATGTTACTAAACAAAGAATAAGTTTAAATGATGAAATTTGTATGTAACAAATATCTTTAACCATATTTGGCCAAAAATATTTTTCTTCATTATTCCTCTATGATTTAAGTAGCCGTTATGATTGTCAAAGAAAATTTGAGTGTGTTTTCATCCTCGACATCTTTTATTATATTTTATTATGTTAACTTTATTTATTTCAAATTTACTTTGAATAATTCGATACAATGTTTGTTCAAACTATATAGGAATTAATATTAAATATTTAATTTTTGGTACTGCATAATTTTTTAACCATTTTAATAGTTGTTCTTCTTTTTCATCTCCCCATATATTTATAATGAATGTATGTTTTTGATGATTAAATAACTTTTTCTTTACAAATGGAGTATAATTTGATGTTTTGCGATATTCAAAATATTGTCAACATATCTTATTAATCCATTAACTCTCATTAGAAACATGAATTGAATTTCATGAGTATGAGCTATTTGCGACAGTATTATGTTGTTCGTAATTCTCATTACCGTAAATTGTTGTTAATGTTTCATTTACAATTTGATTCAATTTCAATCTGTTTCTAATCTAAAATTTTCTGGAAATTCATGTAAATTTATTTATATATGGTTATTATTTAAGATATGTTCCTGGATTTTTATTAATTCAGATTTTTTTAATCTCTCTTATCCACATGATAAATAAGGGATATTTATTTCATATATATATATATATATATATATATATATATATATATATATATATATATATATATATATATATCTTTTTAAATAAATAATCTCGCAATTCCGTATGTGTTTACTTAAAATATTTTGTACATACGTTTTCGAAATAGTTTCTTTTTGTAATTAAATGGAATATTATATTGTTACGAAATCATGAAATAACAGGGAGTTAATTTAATAATTACAGGTTATTTAACTATGGTTTAATTTGGTTATGTTATTTAATCATAATTGTTGGTAAGATTTTGTAAAATTAGATTCATTGGTGGTTGAACGTTTGTAGGGAGCGGTTGGCTAAGAAATATATTGAGAGTGATAGATAATTTCTTGTTTTATTTAACCATCCTTCCTTAGTGTTTAACAATATAGTTTTCTATGTTTTGAATTATAATATTTTTGTTAGTTACATTTCTTTCAAATTTATTTTTACTGCTAAATTTAGAATCTATTTGTCTAGCAAGGCCTTTTGCAAATTTTAAATCTTTTTATATCCAATCTACGAAATTATCTGTATTCGTTACATCTCCTATTCTTTTCTCTATTTTAAATTCATCTCTTTGTATTGATTAGAAATCTGCTATTTTATTTGTTTTACCTGGTAAATATTCAATATCAAAGTTATATTCGCCTAATTCTACCTTCCAGTGCATTAGTTTTTGATTCGCGTTTTTCATGGTAAATAAGCACGTGAGAGGTTTACGATCAATGTGGATAGTGAACTTTCTGCCAAATAGTTATGGTTTAAAATTATCAATTGACCAAATGATTGATTTTAATTACTGTAATTCAATTTTGCGGCGTTAAATGTTTTTAATGCGTAAGCGATTGAATAACGTAATAAGTAATGTCAATGTCATGTAGAGAGAGTCCAATACTCGATAGCGTAATAATTAAAAATGCATGTGTAAGTAATTCTCTAAATTTAAACTGGTAATATATGTCATGTTTGCTAACTTAGCGTCGACGGAATTTTGAATTATTGAGTAATTAGGTTATATTGTTTGAGTAATATTATTTAGTTAGCACTTATTTTGTTGATATAGAATTTGTAGTAATATATATATATATATATATATATATATATATATATATATATATATATATATATATATATATATATATATATATATATATATATATATATATATATATATATATATATATATATATATATATATTAGGAAATACACAATAGAGACGGTATAGGACAGTAAGTTGATTTGTAACTGTTGTAGTGTACTTTGAGTATTGCGAGAGATAATAAAGAGTATGTAAGTTAGTCTACGGATCGAAGTATTATTTCAGTCTCGACAGGACCCCTTTTTATAATGTACCCTAGTTTAAGGGGGTTACAAGAGTACGGATCCCATAGCATAGTTGGAGGCGTCTGTAGTGAGCATGAATTTTTTTTTATGAAAAATCAGGAAATACTTAAATTGGTGGGTTACTTTAAATTATTTTGCAATTTTAAATGAATCTGGATATTATTTATTATTTATATCTATTTAATTTCCCTTTTTGAGGCTTTTCGTAAAAGATTTAGTGAATTTAGTGAATCATTGTTTGGTTTATTAGGTTTAAGTCCTTACGAAACCTGAGTTTTTTGTAACAGTTTTTATTTAAATTCTGATTTATCTGTTTGAATTTTAAGGTATCCTGTAATTTTGAAAATATTTTTTCTATATTTTGTAAATGTTCTTCTAACGTGTTCTCATATATTATTATATCGTCCATATAAACTAAACATGTAATTATTAATATATTCTGATAAAATTTCGTTCGTCATTCTTTGGAATGTCGCAGGGCAGTAAAGAAGGCAGTTTTTGGTCTATCTTTTTCTTCTATTAATATTTGATGGAAGCCAGAATGCAAATCTAAAGTTGTAAAAAATTTTGTATTTCCGAAATGATCTAATGTATCAATATTTTACAGAGATAATTTATCTTACGGCAATTATACATATAATTAAACTTTTTGTATTTGCGCATCTTGGTAGGGTAGCCAATAATAGTTTGTAACATTGAAAAAAACAAAGTTACTCATCTAATTGTCGTATTGCTATACGCAAATTGGCTATTCGATACAAATACACAGTGTGCAACACAAAACACATATAAGGCTATATCAATTAGATTTTATGTACCTTAGTACCAACTATTCCAATTATATAATTAAACTTTTTAAATTTATTTTCAAAAAGTTTATTTGAAGCGGAAACAACATTACAAGCTTGTCTGGCATGAGAAAACTGGCTTATCAGTACATCCACATGACTTATATTACCTTGTGAAGAGTTTATAACTGAATCAGCTTTTTAAGATTGTTGCATTTCATAATTGGTATACCATTTTATTCACAATCATCCATAATTACCCAAATTAACTTCTCATCCTACTCGTATATCGCCGTTTTCCAACAAACTTAGTTGATGTCTGGTAGTAGTCTATGAAAACAAATGGCTAAATTTATTCCAATAATTTGACGTAAGCGTCAACAGTTCACGAAATTCAAATGCAGATCCTATACTAGGTGATTAGATCTTCGGAGCAATCCATAAACCACAAGTGCTAGATAATTTTTAAACCCATTCGGTTTTTCTTGTATATCTTAGTAAAAAATTGATTTATGAGAAATTTTAAAGCTGAAATAGATATTGAATAATATTTATTTATTTTTGCCCAACAGTATCACACCAATAACAGGACAAATAATATTAGTTTAAAAAGTGTACAAAAATAGAAAATTAATAAAATTAATGATAACATCTCAATAAAGTAAACTAATTAAAAAACTATAGAATATGAAAATTAAATAACATTTGCAGGTATAACCTTCGATATATCATTCCGTAAATGATCTTAAGTTACATCAAAGAGATCTACGTCCCCAGCCAACATGTTAGCTTTATAGCACATAACATTTACGGGACTTTTAATTAGTAAGTTGGCGTGATGTTAGCCTGGGAATAGATGTATTTATTTGACTTAGCAACTCAAGACATTCAATCTGGCCGTGGAGAATTTTGTATAAAAAAAAAAAAACAGAATTGTTAATCCTGCGTTGCTCAAGTGACAATGCATTGAATCTTTATAATAATAAAGAATGAGATACACCTCTGATTGGATACTGATTGTCTAGTTCGTAACACAAATATTTAAGAAAACGTCTTTGAACAAATTCTAAATCATTAATATATCTATTGTACAAAGAATACCAGATTAACACAAAATAGTCCAATTTTGATAGTACATAGCTACAATAAAGAATATTAATATCATCAAGGTTAGTAAAACATTTAGAATTTCGTATAATAAACCCTAGCAATTGTGAATCAAAATAGACACCTAAGTCTTTAATGATGGTAACTAGCAATGTCTACATTCTCTATTTGGTAATTAAAAATAAGTGGATTTTTTTTCGGTGAAAGGGGACAGTTTTGCATTTTGCAGGGTTGAGTTGTAATCTATTATTCTTACACCAAATATTAACGTTATTAATTGCTACTTGCAAAAATTAACATTCGTTTGCCTCAGAAACAGAGTAGTATAATTTCATCTCATCTGCAAACCGTAGCTTGTTGCAATGTATTTCATCATAAATATCGTTAATAAATATGTTGAACAACAGATAACCTAAATTGGAGCCTTGCGGTACACCAGACGTTCCTACAAATATTTTACATTCAAAGCCATTGTATTGCACATATTGCTTTCTGTTAGACAAGTAAGATATAAATAGTTTGACAAGCGCTTCAAAAAGACCAAAGTTATAAAGTTTTAATGTTTGTACAGTAAAATAGTATGATTAATCTGGTCAAAAGCTTTAGTGGAGTAGATATAGATGACGTCGACTTGACCAACCTTGTCAACGGTCTCTGACAGAAATTGTGTAAAAACAGCAAGTTTAGTCACCGTAGAACGTTTTTCACGAAAACCATGTTGTGCACTGGAAAGTTTATTCTTAGCATTAGCATTTATTAGCGTATGGAGTAACATTTCGAACACTTTTGCAAAATTGCACAATATAGAAATTGGTCTGTAATTGTTTAAATTAGAAGCATCCCCTGACTTATGAACGTGGCAAACCTTTGAGATATTCAAATATCTGAGAACTGGCCGCTACTTAAAATCAGATAGAAGATGTACGTTAAGGGTAATGTTAGAGGAAATGCACAATCCTTTATTAGGAACGATGGAATTTGGACAATAACGGATGTCATTTTATTTTTGAATTTTCTAATATGGTTGAATACATCATCTGAAAGAACTTCAGGCAGAGAAATGTTATCAACTGAAACATTACATTCGTCCTCTGCAGCCTTCTGGTACACGCTTGAGAAATAATCTGCGAAGGCGTTCAGAATAGTTTCCGGATCGGAACAGCAGGTATTATTAACGAACATGCTGCCAGGAACGCGCGATTGACCATTCTTTGTTTGTAAAAATGACCAAAATGTATTTGAATCGCATTTAATTGATGATTCATTATTACGTATGTGTTTACTATACGCTTCACCAACTTGATGATTAATTAGTTTTCGTAGTGTCTGGAATTCACGAAATTTGCCAACGCTGCCCGTATTTTTGTAGCACCTGTGTGCTTTATTTTTCTTCCTTATATTGGATATTATCTTCTTTGTGTACCATCGTGGATACTTACTCATGTTATTATACTTTCGTCGTAGTGGTACATATAAATCAAAATGAGTGATAGTCTGGCATAAAATTCTTCACAAACTTTGTCAACTTATTTGTGCTCATACAAAAAAGTCCAATCTTGCTGTAACATGGCATCACAGAGAGAAGGAAAATTTACTTTTTTGAAATTGTAAGCTTTGTCCAAAGTACTAATTAGAAATATACGATGATTCTGTGTAGTATAGCTGACATTAATCTCTAGAGCTGGATGGTCGGAATCTTCAGTGACGCACTGTAGATCTCGTAACAGTGCATTTTGCGTTAGTGACAACAAGATCTAGAATTCGCTTGTTAATGTTTAGCACCTCGTTTAATTGTGTAATGTTTAAGAATTCACAAAAGTTTTTAAATATTTTAGATTGATTATCATTTATGTTAGACCCGAAATGTTATATGCTCTATACTTTATGCGAAACTTTCTTCTTTATATTGTACTGTTTAAAATTAGTATTATTTGAAGTTGTTTCGGCGAGAGATCACGTGCTAACAAAACTTTTTTTTATTAGCTGATGAGCTAATTCAAATCATTTGATTAATTGTGTGCTACATACATTACTCTGCGCGGTAACTCAGCTCTAACGGTTGGTAATTGTGAAAATACATACAGGTGACCCATATAAATTTTAACACCTGAATATCTCAAGAAATACACACTCTAGCAAGAAGTTTCTCATATCAAAATTGTAGAGAACAAAATGGGCCACGAATTTCATCATAGGTGGCGCAGCAATCGGTAAACTTGAGGTAAATTAATTTTCTTAAATGAAAACTCCCATTATTATTTGCATATTATGATTCTTAAATATTTTCTGATTTGCGATAAATGTCGCTGTAATCAACGAATATAGGGCGCATGTAGTTTTTTAATAAAACTCCCACATTTTATAGAATGTTATATTTCTGTGGTAACAACTAACTTTTGTCCGAAACTTTTCTGAATTAATATCGAAGGTAACGCTGCAATCAGCGAAATGGGTAAAATTCATTTTATTGGAACTTCGATGAAATAAATTTTCTTTGCCACACCTTTTTATTGGAAAATACGCGCTTTTAATTCTGTACTCCTTTGAGTGCGTAGTAGTGTACAGGCCGTTGCATTAGCGTTACGCAAATTGTGCAATTTTTCTGTGGAAATCCATGATGGTTGCTAGCAACATAGAAGATGTAATTATACAGACATCTATCACGAATCAGAAAAAAAGTTAAGTACTGTTAGTACAGAATTATAATATGCAATCAAAATGAGGGTTTCCATTTAAGAGAATTAATTTCCCTGAATTTTACCGATGCTGCGCCACTTATGAGAAAACTGAAATTGTCAATTTGTATCCCCTTTGTACGCTACAAGTTCCATATGAAAACCCTTTCCTTAAAATTTGTATTTCTCGAGAAAGTCGTCTATTTAAATTAAAATGGGACACCCTGCATATGTATAAATTACGAAAAACTAATTGAATTTTATTTACAAACACGGAATACCGGACGCTTGATTGTTCTGTGCATGTATAAGGAAAATTTGTATTTTCTTATCAACACGTATTTATGATTGAACGCAACTGCCAGTAGTATGTTCGGTGATTTCACAGACAGAAGTTCGAGCCCAAGAATGTTGCTGATATTTTATACTGTGTTTCTGGTGTTGATTATTCGAGGTATGTACTTATAATAATATAATATACCTTAATTACCCATTGCTGGATTTGCCAATCTGCATGGCAGTTTACCAGCTATTTTTATTGTTGTAATTTAATTAATTTTATTACTAAATTGCAATATAGAATTAAGTATGTAAATAAATTAATAAAAATAATTACAATCAAATTTATTAATATGCATTTCTTATAAATTATTACAAATTCATTAATGGTCAAATTTATTATCCAGAAATGATATATTTACATATTTATTTTATTTATTGTACTAAAAATATTTTAAAAATTCTACAGCAATGTATGACCATATTTTTTGCTATATTATCATAAATATTTAGTTTTTGTGTACTACGAACCACTTCTATAGCTTGTCGTTTCATGTAGGATCTTTAAAATACAAATAATAATAATAAAAAAGAAAATGTGGACATTTATACCATGTTTCAAACATATCGGCAGTCATATTTTCATGATAGTCTATATTGAAATCTTTTATATATATATTTCGGTCTATCTGTTACCCATCTTTTCTCATTTGTTGCGTACAGGATAAATATTCTCTAGCCGCGTGATACAGAAAACGAAAACCAGTACTCTTTAATACATTATGTAAAGTTACCACGGAATATTTAATATTACAGTCGCCATTGGCCATTGTTTTTGAGTTCCTATCGATGGTAAAATCTTTCCTTTATATGTATAAATTTTTTGACGATCCCCATCAGTTTGAAAATTATTTAAGCACTGAACTGTACCACTATTTACTCTATTTCGTTTAACACATAAACCACTTGAAACAATTTTCTACACAGCAGTACGAGGTCTTTTGTCAAAGTTGAAGTTTTGGCTAGTGCTGAAAGTAAATACGTTCATAACTACGTGTATTGCATCATCTGACATATGTACTCGTTTTTTACAGTTTTGTTCTTTATTTGGTAAAGCTACACATTATCTCCGACGTTCAAATCTTCACTCCACGGTCACTTCATTTGAAATTAACTCTAACTTTAGACTTTAGCTATACGTCAGGTCTTCGTATAGTCTAATAAAATTTGATATTTCAATCCAATCAATTCGTAGAAATTTGTTTCGATACAAATAAGAAAATTTTATTTTATTTGTTCTTACTCTAAAACCAATAAACTCCAACAAGCCGATCCCCTCTAACCGGGTCTATTCTCTAAAAAGTTTCTCCCGTAACAAATTATTGTGACAAAAATTAATAGATTTTGACAGTTATTGAAATATTCTCCATTAAACATGAAATTTTGTTGCGATTGTGTCTCTATTAGCAAGTTGCTACAATAACAACGAAATATTTATTTTATTTATCTGATTATGTTTTACTTATTTATTAATGTTTTTATTTTTTTAATTATTGCTGTTTTTAAAATGTTTTATAACATTTATTAAAATTCACCTCCTGACGAAAACGCGTGTGGCTTCGAAACTCGTAGAGGTTAATTTTATTTAACAGGTTAAATAAACCCTGATAAATAAACCAGTGGCTGATTTCTAAAAGTTTCGTTCGTTATAGAATGATCGGCTGGAATGGCAATACCCCGCTGTGTTAGGGCTGGTTACAACATTAGTAAAGTCAGGCCGGTTCACTTAAGGTTGAGACAGGCTATGTTCTACATACTCATGTTTAGATAAATTACATTTTATTCAAAATAGGGCAATAGGAGATATAAACACTAATTAATTGAACAATTGGTAATAAAAGCAATAATTAAATATCTGATGTTACCAACATAATAAACAAATTCATATTATATAATGTTTGAATAAATTATTTAACTTTATTTCGAGAATGACACAAAAAACCTCTGCACCTCACGTCCAGAAACAGTATTGCGATGCTCGAAGATTACGAGTGCTTTTTATTTAAAAAAATAATAATTTTTGACCTAGGAATATTAATAATTATTTACGGATGTTCAATAATTTTAAATGATTTCCAAAGAGATAATTATTTCTACGATTACTAAATACTTAAATCAAAATAGAAGTAACTATGAGTATAGCTATTTTAAAAATAAATTATACTAATTACCATTTGTTTAGTATATTTGACTAACAATAAAATTTAGGAATATATTTGTTGATTTTATTTACAAAATTTGAAAATTTTTGATAGTTTTAGTGAACTTTAGTTTGGGGTATAACATACCTCACATAACTAACCGCGTGACTTTTTGCCAGCACACTAATGAAGGGCTGTTTCATCAAAGTGTTTGAAACATGCTACAAAAGTAATTGCATCGTGTACAAACTGATGTAAGTCGACGTAAAAGCCTCTTGTTGGGACCGCATATCGGTTGATAGTCTTTTACCGCACTTTAGCGAAATGAACACATTAAGATGATATTTTTCGAGTTGTGCATACAACTTGCACTGAAATGAAACATTTGTTTGTAATTCTGATAGAATTCATTGAGTGTAATAACCATAAATCCCATTTGAACTGTGATTTAACCATAAGGATGGAACATTTAGTAGTAGTAGAATTTGTTTGTTTCTATGATGCGAACACTTACACTTGTATGAGTATAAAACGGTACAAGATATGAAAGAAAGTCGCAGATTAAAATTGTAGTACTGCACATCTTTGTGAATGTAACAAAATGTATATCCTAAATGAACAATTTACTTACATATGTTTGTAAAACCTTACATGCCTTCAAGTGAACTATCACTTCCGGTTAATGGATTGTACCCAAAATCTAATCAGCTCACACACACTATCAAAATGTTTTACCCTTTTACTTTCTAAGGTCGGAAACATTATATTTCTTGGCCATTTTGAGCTACAAAAACCTAGTATATAAGAACGGATACATAAACTAATTTAGGTATAGCGTAAATTTTTGTCAAAAACTATTACAAAATTCAACTTTTCGCAAATGTTTTTGGGAATCTTATTGAAGTTATCTAATTATTGTAAGCAATACAATGTCACAACCATGAAACTTTATTATTAGTTTTTGTAATAAAAATTTTAAAATAATAGTAATTTTATGCGATATAGGAAAATACGTTCAGGCAATTCAAAACCTCAATAAACACAAATAACATTTTGCGGTCTGAAATAAGATTCTAAAACGGATGTGTGTTATGGAGTTTATTTGTTTCCTTTTATTATCAAATAGTCTAATAAACAAGTTGTTATTTCCGTGATAACACACTGAATCGGGAATGTTAGATCAACCGATTCCTGCAGCCGCTTAGTAATGTTATTTTCTAGGTGCACAAACCGACATGCGTCCGTGACAGCTGTGTGCTAACAATTATACTTTATTCAAATTGAAACGATTCGAGACAAATACACGAAAAAAAATTGCGTTTATTACTGAAAATAGATATTTACAGTAACAATATTTTAATTTATATTAGCAATATGATACTATTTCGGATTGCTGCTTCGCCAAGCTAAATATTTTTGTTTTTTACCTGACGGCACAACCTGTATAGGAGATTTAGGAATAAAGCTAAAAAGAATACGATTTTAATAGTTTCGCGATGATGTCTGTGTGTTGCATCTGTGTGTGTTGTATCTGTCTGCTTGTCGGTCTGTGTAGATATCTGAAGTTACGGTTTCTCAGAAGCTACTATACTAAAAAATTTCATATTTTGTATAAGGATATAAACTGTATCCATTTGGGTAGATCTGATTAGTTTTTGGTGATAATCCAATAACCGGAAGAGGAAGTTTACTTTACTGTCAAGTTATTTTGAAATATCTCAGTAAATTATGATTAAATGGACAATTTTCGTTATTATAATAATATTTAAAATATTAATATCTAGAATTGTCGTTTGAAACATTTTTCTTTTACCATCACTATTTACGTATTAAACAGGGTAAAGATAAATTATATTTTGTCATTTTCGTTTTAATATGCTAACCTCTGCTTTTTGAAAAAAGAAAACCAACCAATGATTGAAAAATGAGATTTTTTGTTAGTGTTCGTGGCCGTACAGATTGTTCCTCTCTTCAATCCATATCCCAAGTTTACAGTGCAACTGTAAGAACTGATGACATACTTTTGTAATTACTGTTTCCCATTGGTGTTGAACAACATCCCCAACAACTCAAGTTTTCAGTTTTCTCTTAAATTTCAGAACTTACTAAGTTGCTGATAGATTTGCTGAGTTGCTGATAGATTAGTAAATTATTGTTTTCTTGCTTATGTTTACAAATGTTCAAGATTGATTTATATGTGTTCCTCACTGCCCCGTGTCAATTAAAAACTGTCCCTGCTGTGGGACAATTTGTAACACTTTTAGTGTTCATGTTTTAATTTTTTTCTTCTTTATAATCTATTTTTATTTATCTCTCTTTACGACAAATCTTAGACAAGATGTTCTACTATTAAATGGTTATTTTTTAATTTCAACATACATTAGTAATTAAAATATAAATATCACCTCTCTATATAAAATTCTTAACAATAGAGCATATTTAAAACAACATGATGTTATGGTAATAATATATCTAATTTTCTCCAGCCAAAGATCTCTTATCAAATAATGCAGGAACACGAACCACAAAAAATTTTGTTTCACCTGTGACACGTATCAAAGTTGACATTAACATTGTTTTTTTTTTCTAAAAGTAGAGATTGTTAGCAGATTAAAACAAAAATGACAATACAGTATGTCCCATTTAAGGTACAAATGCATTGGGATCTCGAGAACCGTAAGAGATACGAAGCTGGTTAAATTAGACGAAAGTTGCCTGATTGGTAGGGTAGGCTGAACATGTATTTGTTTTTTCAATTGATTGCATAGGTCACTAGATATTGGCTAAATTGTAGATTTTGCGATTTTCTTTTTTTGCTGATAACTTTGTTATAAAGATATATTACGAGATTCTGGTGTGACACTTTTTAATGGTGAATTTGCAGAAGTACTCAATTTTTTTTTATATTTAAACATTTAATAATTAATAATAGAATCTCGCCATCGAGTAAATTTAGTTTTATTGTTTGGTGTGGTATACTAAGAATTCCACTAATTGGCCCAATCATAATTAACGAAAATTTAAATAGTCCTAGATATTTAAATATTGTGGGCGCCAATCGGTCGGACAGCTGTGTCGGAGGTTGTAGGGTAAAGAAAAATAAAACACAGAATGTTGCTGAAAATTAAAGTCTGATGCTTTATTGATGTTGTTGCTGAGATACAGTCCCAGCCGAGACGGCAATGCGTACAGCGAAGCTGGTATGGTATCGGAGAAATGGGATTAGGGATGTGTCGGAAAATGACGCCGGGCGTCGCGACGCTGGAAACGCGGTGATCACGATGTACGCGACGTAGTGTCACGACGGAGTGCTGGTGGACCCCACGCAAACGTAACGACCTTTCACTCTATGGAATACTCCGAAATAGAGCGTCGGGACGCTAGTAAGGTCTTGGTACACCAGGTACACGAGGACGGACAACGTGCACGAAGCAAACGGAGCGCGAGATCTCGGAAGGAGTTCGCGGCACAAACCCGCATGGGACGAAATAAGAAACTGATTTCTTACCTCGGCGATCGATGCGCGGTTGTTCGGCTGAGCGGGCAATGTCTTCAAAACCCGAATACGCAAAAACAGAATGAAATGTAACCGAATACGCATGCACAGAATATGCAAAAACCGAAAGGTTACAGAATAGCACGAAATATTCAAAAACAGAATATGCATTTCCCGAAAAAGTTGGCGTGGCTTTTGGTTGGTCTACTTTAGGCATTCACGGCTAAATGTTAATATGAAATTAGTTAGGTACATTCACTAACAGATGTTACTTATTAATATGTCGATAAAATCACAGACGTACGATTTAAATTGTCAAATTGACAGCTAAATTAAATAAAATCAATAATTATTTTTATAATTCAGTAAACAGTTTACGTTCTATCAAATTAGAAAAACATTTAATTTTGTAGTTTAGTTAGTCTGATTTACCGTCAAATATATCAATTAATAATGTCTCATTGTTTTTAGATATATAGTTGTCACTATTAGTGTGGGGATCTATAACTTTGTGCTCGTCAACATACCATGACATAATAAATAGCTGATTTTATGTAAACATACATTTTTCTGATTTTTGTAAAAAATCTATAATATATCAATTATATAATTATTTAAGAATGTATCAATTGTAAAATTGAATAGAATTTATTGTAATAAACATCCAATTTTTATTATGTTACAAATATTAACAATAATAAATAATTCATTAAAAGGACCATTTTGATATTGTTGATTTATATAAATCTTTCGATTTTACCGACAAAAGAGGTTCTTTTGTTTTTGTTATAATTTCTTTAATATTTTACAGTATTTTGAAATGATGTAAATAAAACGTATAACAGTGACAGAATTAAATTTCAAAAAACTATTAGTGAATGTATCTAACTAATTTCATATTAACATGTAGCGGTGATTGTCTAAAGTAGACCAACGAAAGCGCCACGCCCACTTTTTCGGGAAATGCATATTCTGTTTTAGAATATTTCGTGCCATTCTGTAACCTTTCGGTTTTTGCATATTCTGTGCATCCGTATTCGGTTACATTTCATTCTGTTTTTGCGTATTCGGGTTTTGCCCGCATACCCGGCTGAGCGGCAGATACGGAGATCGGTCGGCTTGCTTGCGGTGAATTCAAAACGGAGCGGTAAATCTGAACTGACTGAGTCGAATCGGAATATACTGAATACACTGGATCGAATCAAAGAACGGAATCGAATGAATATGTCGCGAAAACGCAGATTTATATAGGGCAGGTTTAAGGATGTTAAAAACGGAATTAAACGGTTTTGTGACGTAGGTGTCGTGTGGATGTGGCGAATGCACTTTGTCACAAATGTAACAAAATGATATTGCAGATATTTTAAATACATTGCCACTTCGTCAAATACAAAATATATGGTTTCGGTAGGGCGGAGCTTCAGCTCACAATTCACAGGTCATAATACAGTAATTAAATGTCCGATTTGGAGGACAATAGATAGGGATTTAACAAAATTATATTTTTTTATAGTTACTGAGAAAACTCTTTATTCTGGAATATTAGAATGAAAATTTACTACGAAATGCCACAGTAAGAAACAGATTAATCCAAGAATGTTTAGTAAGTTATAGGAAAAACAGAATGAAAGGCGCAGAAGTGCTTGAATCAAAATAGCCAATTAATTGAATATTTATGGAAAAGTTTTTGTAAATTATTTTTGTTTTGTCTGAAATTGTTATTTTCTTCCAAAGCAGCCTATGATTCACTTTTTTCAATTCAATTTTATTATAAATAACAAATTTAGTTATTTTTTTATTAATAATAAAATTATTTTATTAGTGTTTTATATCGTAGTAAAGCAAAGAAAAATCTCTATTCAAAAATGTCATAGATTACTATGACCTCCATATGAAAAGCAAAAGTTGATACCAGTAACTCGTAAATGTTTAGATATAAATTTTTTTTGAGTACTTCTGCAAATTCACCATTAAAAAGTGCCATAAGAAAGCGCAAACCAAAATCTCGTATTATGTTATACAACAAAGTTATCAGCAAAAAAAGAAAATCGCAAAATTTACATTTTAGCCATTATCCAGTGATCTATGCATTCAATTCGAAAAATAAATACACGTTCAAACTGCTCTGCTAAAGAGGCAACTTTCGTCTAAATTAATTAACGTCGTATCTCTTACGGTTCTCGAGATCCCAATGCATTCGTACCTTAAATGGGACACACTGTATATACAGGTGTTCATTTTAAGTGGTACACTATTGCTATTTCGAGAACTATAAGAGCTGCGATGTCGGTTAAATTAGCAAACAATTTCTATATTATAAGACAATTAAAATGAGCGGAACAAGAATTTTTTTAGGCCAGTTATTCTCAAAATCCGGGGTGCAACTTTCATATCTTAAATGGAAACCTATTCTTTTTATTTGCTTATTCGATTCAGTACTTTTTTCTGAATTCAATGATATTCACATGTAATGACCAAATAATACAAAATATTTGAGAAAAATCCAATTTGAAAATGAATGATTTTTATTTAAATATGCCTATACAAAGTTTACCATGGAAGAAAACAAATAAATCAAACAATTGTTAATATTAGTTTTTTGAAGTGTACTTCTGTATTTCTGTACTGTAACAACAAAATGAATAATTTTTCTTATAATTACAGATTTTGCAATTATTTCTGCATTTGATTTATTTGTTTTCTTCCATGGCAAACTTTGTGTAGGCATATTTAAATAAAAATGATATATTCCTAATTTGGATTTTTCTCAAATTTTTGTATTATTTGGTCATTACATATGAATATTGTTGAATTCAGAAAAAAAATACTTAATCGAATAAGCAAATAAAAAATAGGTTGCCATTTAATAAGAAAGTTGCACCCCATTTTGAGAACCACTGGTCTAAAAAAATTCTTGTTACGCTCATTTTCATTGTCATATAATATAGAAATTGTTTACTAATTTAACCGACCTCGTAGCTCTTATAGTTCTCGAGAAATAGCAACAGTGTACCACTTAAAATGAACACCCTGGATCAGGGCCGGATTTACAAATATGAGGGCCCGGTGCAGTGGAGGCCCTTCGGCCCACCTTCTCCAAAAAACAAAATAAATTTTTAGTAAGTCAGCGAAAAATGTTTTTTCTTTCGCGAAATCCGTTTGCGCGTTGAGTAAGTATTGTAGAAGCCTTCTAAAACACAAAATATCTTCAATAAAAACGCAACTTTACATAGTTTTGGGTGATCCGCTTCACGAATTTTGACTCATATATTTCAATGTGTTTATCGGCTGTTTACATCTGTCCAGCTTTAGTTTGCCGTTGACGAAAAACCTCCGTTGCGCTAACGTAAACCTAGACCTCGCATAGAATGCACTCAGCATTCCTTTCAGTAGAATGAGAGCTTCATATATCAATTCTTATTAGAGATAAGATCAAAATTTAAATATATTCTGCTCCAACTTTACTTTCTGAATAATAATTTAAAAACTTAAAAATTTTAGTTGGAAGTATTTAATGCGTTTCATTAGTCGGATTCATTGTATTTTTAATACAGATTTCACAGAATTAATAGTTTTGAAAACGACTTTTATTGGTCTACTTTTCTTACCACACGTTAGGGATTACTTTAAGAAGAATAGTGTTTACCGTGGAATGGTCATCTGAAGATTCATCTTCTTCTACTGCACCAAAGATTAAAATGTTAGTTTCGCGCACTTTACGATCATTTATCTCAGTAATATCTTTCTGTAGAGTTAGTATTATTTGCTATAGTTCTTCAAAAACTGGTAGTGATTTAATTGAGTCTGAGTGTTATTGCAAGCGTTGTACAACCATTTGATTTGGAACGTAGTGTACGCGTATCTGTGGGATTAATGTCCACACATTGAAAGTGAGAAGAAAGAGAACTATAATTTTCCTTTATGAAACCTGCAGCCAAAACTTTTTTTTTAGAAGCGGGGCTCTTAGAAAATAAAACACGGATTATAACGAAAGTGTAGAACAAACAAAATTTCTAATATAGTATTTAATGTACCAATAACACAATACAATAAATTTTTACTTTTTTTGTGACTCGTCTATCTCTTGCCAAAGACATATTGTCCTTGATTTGTTTTTACGGTCAGAATTGGATTTTCACGATTTTAGGCTTTTTTCCGTTTTTTGTCCTAATTAATGATAATATTCATTTATTTCCAAAAAAAAGTTGTACAATACAACGTATGAAATGGAATACAAAAAACAGTATCAAAATTGCTACATATAAATATAAAATGATTTAAACCCAATATCAATAATATTTAAATTTTATATTACAAAATTCTTATTATTGAAATATACAAACTTTTTATCTAAACTTAATGTAAGTAAATATTAGTCAATACAAAATCTGAGACCGTTTCACATCCATTTGTTTTAAGCTGTTGGGTAATGTATTGTAGAATAATATTCCAGAATAGAAGTAGCCTTTTTCATAAGCACTGGTATTGTGACGCGGAAACTCCATCAGTTTATTTGCCACACGAGTGCAAGCGAGAGTCGAGTCACAAAAAATAACAATTTGTTGTACTGTGTTATTGGTACATAAAGTACTAAATTATAAATTTTGTTTATTCTACACTTTTGTAATAATCCGTGTTTCATTTTTTAAGAACCCCTCTTTTACAAAAAAATTGGAAGCAGGCATGATAAAGGAAATTTATAAAACCCCCCCCACACCCATTTTCTAAAATTTCGGACACACCTCCGAAAGATAATGCTGGCTACGGGCCTGATTGTACTCGCTACTTTTTGTTAGAATTTTGCCATCTTCATAATATTCATCAAAATTTACTCTCATTTCTGTTATAAAGTTAACTAAAGACTCATATAACTGAATAGTTGTCAATACATCCATACTTTGCTTTTGTAACGATTGGCTTGTTCTATGAAACTGAATTAAAATATCTTTCCAAAACGAAAACATAATTCCTGCTTCGGGCGCCTTTGTATTATAAGACGCCCTAGGCTTTAGCCTAATCAGCTTATTGGATAATATGGCACTGTTCTTGATTCTTCATTAATTAAAAATGTTTTGACTTTTGAAACGGAGATAGAACCGGAAGCTTCCATTACCACAACTAAAGTATCGAAATCATCTAGAAGACCCGTTAGAAATATATTCTTCATCAGACAATCCGTACCCTGCAGCGTCGAGTTTCAGTGATATTTTTGTCATTCTTTCAAAATATTCCATCATAGATTCACCAATTTTTAAGCGGGATGCATACAATTCTCGTTTTAACTGAATTATATGAATTTAACATCGCGAATATACGGTAACTGGCTATCATCTATGGAATGGCAAAGAATGCGCATAGCTGTTCTGTCTCTCAAAATTTTGCTCCGCGTTTTTCGTATCAGTTTTAGGAAACCCAGGTTCAATAGCAGACCAAACATTTTTGGCTTCCAATAAAATTTGAATGCGAAAAGCCCAATTCTTATAGTTATTCCCGTTAACTTTTCAAAATCTATTTTAGCATACACATTTTCTCTAAAAATCAACAAGCTATTAGGATGTAATTAAATTTCAAAAATTTCAAGTCCTGGGCCCATAAACTGTTAGATTTCTTTTAAATATGTAGTGAACAGGAAGTCAGAAATAAGTAACTTACAATCCAATATCAAAATCAATATTTATTTTTCAATAATAATTGACTGTTACTGACATCTATTTTTTTATTGATTTCTTACATTTTATTTTTAATATCACATACAAGATACATTTTTTTATTACATACTAGATATTTAAATAATTTGGCAAACAAAAACAACATCAAAATTCAACAACTTTCCGCCTGTCGTTTATGGCAACCAATGGAAAAAACCTAACCTCAAAACTATGTAGCCTTTGTACTGTTGGCCGTCGTATTCAAATGTTTTCTAATTGCCATCTCATCAATCATCAAAACAATATTTCATTGTTGGAATCTTACTTTAGTTCTTATAGCATTAAATGATTTCGTAGTGAATCCAGGCTTGCCATCAGCAACGTCATGCCATTTTGAAATGGTTTTAGGATGGGGTAGGGAAGTTCCGTGCAGTTAGTCCTACAAAAATGCGTATTACTAAAAAAAATTGCCCTAAGCAATTTCATTTTCGGGGCCCTTCCTCTAAAAGAAAAAAATAGTGGGGAAGAAAAAAGACGTGAAGAGAAGGAGACTATACTTGTTTGCCACAAAGTGTTCTACTATATCGGAACTAATACTCATTCATAAGATTGCTAACGAGTTTATCTTCCTTGATTCATTGTGGTCCTTAAGGGATTTTTAGATATTTAAGTTGCGAAAAAGATCGTTGTGTGGAGCAGTTTGTTAACATTAACGTTAAAAAAATTGGTAGCGCAATTTCCACGTTTGGAAATGCAGACTGTAATGAATCAGAGAATATAGGTAGAATTTACATTATCGTTCCATTTCATTTGTAAGCGCATGTAAGAGTGAAATTGTGCAATCTCTTCATGAAGATTTAAATTCAAATCGTCAGGATAAAAAATCACTAACATCTCGGCTTCACTTTTTATTTATCTGTCGATAATTCATCTGTCATTCAAAAAGAGAACTTGTACACGTCACCCACCATACACTGCAGCAGTTTTTTTAATTTCACTTTTCGATAATAACATAAAAAGTCGATACATTAAAATTATCTCGAGTATAATAATTACTTCTGATGCATTAAATATTTTCCTTATGTTATGAATCATCCTGTAGATACTTAGTTTAGGTAATGAAGTGTAGAATATTTGCTACCTATATATGTTGTAAAATAATACTAATGCATCTATATCAATTATCCTCTTTATTTTAATATGAAATACGACAAAAGTATATGATTTGTGATTTTAAAAATTAAAATATAGAGATAATACATTATACCTAATTTACAAAAAAAATACAAATAACAACAATGTTCATTTGAGTAATATAAGTTAGTAAAGGCGGTAATATTTTCAAATTTGTGGTTACTAGAAAAGACTTACGTTCAAATTTTTTCATAAAATATGGTAATTTTAATATATATATATATATATATATATATATATATATATATATATATATAGTAAATAAATAAAACATAAATATATCACCACGCCTTTTACCCATTCTGGGTGTGGCACTCTATTTGCACAGATCTAGGTAAGTGATATATTTTTGCGTATGAAGTGCGGTTACCTGGAGCCAAGCCAAGCTGTTAGTGAAGGGGGAACCACAGGGGTAAATTTAAATTGGCAGCTGTTGGATTCGAACAGAGGATCTCACGATCCACAGTCCTGTAACCCTCCTAAAAGGGGTACAAAATAATAAGGGGTCCTGTCGAGACTGCGAGTCAGCAGCAATAACACGACTGATTTCGTAGACTACTTACATGATCTTGATTTAATAATAACCAATGATGAACGTACTCTACAGCTTACTATATTCTACTGTACTTACTTACTTACTTCCTTACATATTACCACTTATATATATATATATATATATATATATATATATATATATATATATATATATATATATATATATATATATATATATATATATATATTTGTAAAAGTACTAAGTCAGCAAAATAAGTGTCACAAATAGAACCATAAAGTGCTGACTTAGACTTGTTACATTCCTCCATTCTTTGAGAAATTTGCTCCGGAGGGCACAATTTCATAAATAAAAAAACATATAAAAATATAATACCAAAACACAATTATAAATTACTTAAGTATAAATATCAAAATATCACTAAACCTTAAACACTTCACTAAAATTTATTTAAAATGTTCATCTCCACAATATTGTCCATATATACACCATCACCTTCTAAAGTTTATACTGTGGTGCACTAGTTTCTTCGGAATTTGCTTCCTCCCTGGATTTGTATAATTTTTATCTGGAATGGGTTGGTTCCGCTTGGATTTTTTGTTCCGTTTTTTTCGGAATTTTTGGAAAAGTTCTCCTTACTTGGACCTGTACGTTGCCTGCTTGATACTTTATTGACTTTCTGGTATTTGCTCATTTTTGTTTTCTTATGTCTCTTTTGCCCTTTGCTGCTGTTACTCTTACCAGCTCTGATGATCCGCTGAACCTGGTTATGACAATTATTTACCGCAACACTTTCTTCTCTGATTAGGGTACTCTCGATTTTTGTGCTCTCTAAAGCACACTCCTCAACTTTGAAATCTTCTATTATTTCTTCCTTAATATCAGCCTCATCTGCCTCGGAGTCCTCCTCTCCTTTTCCGCAGAATTCCTCACTGATCAGCATACTCAGGATCGGTGCGCTCTCTAACGCACCCTCCACTTTAAAAACTTCAATAATCTCTTCCCCTGTTTCAGTCTCTTCTGCTTCAGAGTCCTCCGCTCTTCTCTCACAGAATTCTTCTTCAGCAATTACTTGTGGTTCCTGTTGTTTTTCTTCCTGCTCTGCACAAATGCAGCAACCCCGTTTTGGGAGCAGACAACTAACACACTCGTGAATTACCTCAGTCTCTGTAACGCTTTCAGGTTCATTCTCGTCTTCAGTATGTACTGGTACAGCAACTTCCATTTCAGTTGTTTGTTCTTCCGTTTTTTTACACAGGCAGTAATTTTTATTGGGCATCAGACATCCGAAACATCTTAAAACGCCTTCATCGGTCGGAAGGCCGCCAAGATGTTCCAAAATTCTGTATATTTCTTCCTCCTGACCTAATAACTGGGCTCTAAATAATTTTCTAAACCAGCATTTTATTGTCTCTTTTTCTATGTCAAATGGTTCTTCTATTCTTCTTTCTTGTTCGTCCGGGTAATTTTGTTGATATCCATACCTCGTAGCACAGTGATTCTCTTCATATCTTCTGTAGTGCTCGTGTTCTTCGTAGTCTCTTCTTTGATTGTTAATTCGTTGCCAACACTGCCTGGCGTAATGATTTCCCCCGCAATTGTAACATTGTAGGCGTCTTCTCTCATTATGGTGGAATCTTCTTTGACTATACATTTTCTTTCTTGCGTCTTCTTTATCGGCCACAACTCTCGACTTCAACTATCTTCGTATCATGCTGACTCCCGCGAGCAACCAATACAGTGTGTAAAGGCTACTCTGGTCTGACAATGAACCCAAAACCGCTGCCACCAAAATGTAATCCCCCTTAAAACGAAGGTACATTATAAAAATGGGTCCTGTCGAGACTGGGAGTCAGCAACAACAACACGACTGATTTCGTAGACTACTTACATGATCTTTATTTAATAATAACCAATGATGAACGTACTCTACAGCTTACTCACTTATATATATATATATATATATATATATATATATATATATATATATATATATATTTGTAAAAGTCCTAAGTCAGCAAAATAAGTGTCGCAAATAAACAATAGCTGACCTACTTACTTAATCATTGCATGAACCATAAAGTGCTGACTTAGACTTGTTACAGTCCGACGCGTTACCACGGAGCTTTTAACCCCATATAGGTTCATTTGTATTAGCATTTAAGTCATAGTACTACCTGTCTGTGATTTCTTGTCTTCATTGCCTTTTTGATTTCGGCTGTTCCTCAGTATCCATTTCTATTATTTATGTTATTATTGTTGACACAACAATCAATGATAACAATTCGACAAATGGTAAATTGTATTATAACGGACTGCATTAGTTGGCTGCGTAAACTATTACCTATACTGTTAAGAATGTATTCAACGAGTTTAATCTAATTATTTTATTTTATTCCACATCTAAAATTAACAGAGCCATTATAATATGCTAGAAAGTACACTGAAAAACATATAATTTCAACGAAGACACGATAGACCGAAGCAATATTAACCAAAAAAATAATTTTACCGAATCATAATTCACCAAAATAGTAATAAAATTACGTTAAATATTTGATCGAATTCAATTCCAGTTTCATGAAAACTCATAACAAAAACTGAATTTTTGTAATATTTGAATGTCATTTTAGCATTAAAACAAAGGGAAATGAAATTTGTTCACTGATTCAGGGGCAGATATTAAGTCTCATCAACGTTCATTTGAAAAAATTTTCTTTAAAATAATTATAGAAGCAGGATACTGCATAAGTACTTTTTCACATGTCATGTCATCACCCTGTCTCGCAATACAGTGCCATCTGTTTGAAATTTTCTCAATTATATAAAGCTTCACACTTGAAGTTGCAATTTGAATAGACACACCTAAATTTGCCAATCTAATTGCTTGAAGTTGCCAGTTTTTCAAACTTGAAATGGAAATATTGGAAAAAGTATAGAAAAGAACTGCAGATAAATAAATAAATAATAATAAAAAAAAAAAACAGTGAAAAAAAATGGAATGGAATAAATTTCGTACAATCGTACATAGTTATACATCATTAAAATAATAAAAATAGTTTTTTACTATATGTTTCAATAAAAAAATTATAAGTATGTATCATATCTTGAATATAAGCCACAGAAAAAAGATTTTTCTACTCTACTGATTAGTCAGTAAAATTATTTACCTTTCTTATTTGAAACAACTAAAATATAAAATAGTTTAGAAATTAATTAAAAATAAAAATATTTACGGAAATAATTTTTGTTACCCATATTTAGTGACCTACGTATTCTTTCATGTAAACAAAAACATAATTATATTGTTCTGCTAGTGTGCCAACGTTTGTATGATTTAACCGAAGTCGTTGCTATCACGGTTCTCTAGATCCCAATTGAGAGCCTCGAAACTGAAGCACACTGTATAGTGTACAATAACATCATTTTAAAATTCTTTTTACTGTTATCTATTTGTTTATAATACACTAGAAGAAGGAACTCTGAATGTCAGGAAAAACAGGATATTTATTTGATATTAAGCAACAGAACATTTATCAGAAATTGTTACCACAATTGTGACTGACGTCAAGAAAAATGACAAAAAGTATTATATTTATAAAAAAACAATAGAGGATAGTCTAAAATAACTATTTGACATTTGAATTCATGTTTTCTCTTTAAGAATTTTAATTTGATACCAAATAAACTATGATTAAAATTACATTTATAAAAAAAAATTGGCGATGGTCCAATATAACTTTTTAACAAACAATAAAAATTGCATTTATAAAAAACAACTTACGATCGTTCAAAGCAACTTTTTGACACTTTAGTTCAAGTCTGCTCCGTGAGACCGTCAATTTGATACCAAACTAGGAAGGATTTAAAAAAAGTTCTAAAAAAACAATTAACGATTGTAAAAAACCATTTTTGACACTTAAGTTCAAGTCTCCTCCACGAAACCTTTGTTTTAATATCAAGCTTGGCAGACCATTCAAAACAAATTTTTGACACTTGAATTCAAGTCTCCTCCGTAATCTTTAATTTGATACCAAACTCGGTAGTGTTTAAAGAACAAAAAACAATTGACGATCGTTCAAAAGAAATTCTTGACACTTCAATACAAGTCTCATACGCGAGATATTTAATTTGTTATCAATCTCTTTCTAAAAAAGTTATGACAGTTTAAAATTTTACTGATTTAACATTTATGTTCTTATGGAAAAGTGATATTTAGAAGCTAAAATTGTCAAAAAAACACAAAAAATTCTGAGAATATTCCAAATAATTAATATATCGATAGCTGGAACATTCATTTAAATAATGTGGAAGTGTCATTACCTTTCAGAGATTTTGTAACAAGAAAATATAAATTAATGAGACAAACTACACGAATGTCTACAAATCTAGTGGGAAGCGTGGTATCGTCGCATTCCAAATCTAAATTCGCGCGAAAATTCGAATGTATCGGACAAATTAATCTTAACTTACGATGTGTTTAAGTTGCATTTCTTGCATTTAATAACCAAAATATTTACTTTTTGAAGTTAATATTGAATGCAATGGAAAATTAATTTAGTTTGTTTGGAAATTCTTATGTCCAAGGTTTGACGTTTGACATTTAACATTTGACGAAGTGTTCGTTTGGAAATACGACGTTGCCACGTTTAGCATCCTCGAAAGACATTCATAAATTGTGATATCTTAAGAAAATATAATGCGATTTTCGTTCAAAATTTTAGTAATAAATGATATCAATTTTATTATCTTGCTTGAAAGAATGCATGTTTCAAACTTCATTTTTTCATTTTTAACAGTTGATTCAGGTAAGGCCGATTATCAAAAATGAGCCATATTCCTAGGAGTTGCAGAAAATATCCGCCTAGCAGCGCTAGTAGTAGGGGGGGTACAAGTACAAGTTAGTATTGATATGTAGTATGAGAATGAATAATGTCAGTGATTAGTTTTTGAATAATTAAAATGTTTATGGACGAAAATTAAGTTCCTAGGTCAATATTAAAACATTCTGCACCCACTGATAATAATGTACATGTTTTAAAACGGTGGTTAACATGATGGTTATCGGTGAAGGGAAAGAAGTGTGATTTAGTAAATAGGTAGTTTATAATGAAAAATAAATTCTAATGAGAGATACATTTTAGACTTTCTTTATAGAGTTACTGACTACATGAAAAGTAAAAATGGTAATAAAATTATCCTATCAATAGATTTAGGAATATGGTTAATATATATTCCAAAAAGTTACTCATATGCTCTAAATCACAAATGGATCGTTTAATTTCAGAGTACGCAATTATTGTATGAATCTGATGAAGGTTAAACAGATCAATATGTACTAAGTTACAGAAATTCTAATGCACTGCGTCAAGGAAGATTGTGTTTTAAAAGCAGTCATGTTATGGACATGCAAGACAGTGATGACAGTTTACTTTATTAATTAATGAATGACAGTCATGTAGTAGAGGCCTCTTGTAATTTTAAAGCATCAGAATCAGAAAATTGTTCACATATTGCAGCTCTCTTATTCGCCCTAGAAGATTATACTTTGGGAGTATAACATACATATCCTAACAGCACATATTAAATTGTTCTGCTATTTCTTAATTCTTACCTCTTGAGTAGCGGAAATTGGGCCCGGATATTCTGGCGTAAGTCCATTTCCAACAACAAAATGTTTGCTACATATATACGCATGTTTTTTTAAATATTTTCTAGACCAAAGTTTTGTCGTTTACATGCCTGAATTCATCTTTTACATTTATTTAAATCTTTCCATGGCTTCGCAAATATAATAAAATAAACTCCTACAGGATATCGACTGTCTGAATTACAAACACCATAAGAACAATGTTTTGTTGGCATTTCACTGACTTAAAACACAAAATATTTGAAATATTCACGCTTGTGAAAAGCAATCTTGTACGGGGGGTCTCAAGTGTCGCCATCTATTGACGTAAAATGAATTTACTTTAGGAATAAGGCTCATTACATCTCAGCCACAAGAAAATGGGAAGAAACCCAAATAAAAACGATTTCACATTCAAAAATTGGGTTTCAGTCAAAATATGTATTTCAATTTTCCCTTAATAGCTTTTGACAAATGTAACACAACCCAATATTAGACAAGGACAAAACGATTAGAACATCCTTAAATAACACTTGTAAAAAAACAATTGACGATCTTTCAAAAATAATTTTAAACACTTGAGTTCAAATCTCCTCCGTGAGACGCAATATTTGGTACCAAACTCGATAGTATTTAGTAATATCTATAAAAAAACAATTTATACACTACGTATAAAAAAGTAAAAAATAAAATTCTAGGAATTCAGATAAAAAAACAATGAAATTTATTAGTAATATTTAGTAATATCATGAAAATTTTTTTCTACCTTTTTATATTTATTACTTCAATTTTACAACCTAAAATGCTTATAAACCTCGAGGTTGACGAACAACGACATCTGTTATTTTTGCGAAGGAAAATAACACCATCTCTGAAGTGAAAGCTGAATTATAATGAAATCTAAGAAGAATATTTTATTTAGAAATTCACTTTTAATAGAAAACATTCACGAACAAAAATATGATGCTGCATACATTCCTTGTTACTATTTCATCGTAAATAATGCGATAATGTAGAAAATAGTTAATAAATAAATAATTAGAGACGTTGTTGCCGCAGCGACCTGTGATATAGTAATAACACATAACACGTAATAAATACAATTTATAATATTGTACGGGATCTTATTAACGATTTTGTTCCTATCAAATTTGTTAATAAAAATTCTTATCCTTCGTGGTTTTCATTCTCTTTAAAGAAATTATTGAAGGAAAAATATAAATTTTTCAAAAAGTGGAAGGTGTACAAAAAAAATTATGGACTACCTCCTTTTTTCTCAATTGCGGTTGAAAGTTAAGTAAAAAATAAAAGAGGACTTCAATAACTATGTTCTTAATGTTGAAAATAACTTGAAAGTTAATCCTAAAAATTTTTGGAAATATACTAAAACTCTGAGAAAAAACAGTTGTATTCTTAAAAATGTTGAATTTCTTGATCACATTGTTGAAAATGGTTTTGAAGTTACAAATCTATTTGCTGATTATTTAGAATCCATGTATGTTACTGTTAACGATGTAAATAATTACACTGTGCCAAGTGGGGCTTATGAGGCCAAACCCCAAGCCTACACAAATCACGCTCGACAAACTCGAATCAAAGTACTCATTTTTAAAGGAAAATGTTTAGAAACAGGAGGGCCAAATTACACTGTATCTCCGCGTCAATATTGAATTTTAAATATATTGTGATGTACACATGAAACTTGTAAATATTATAAACAAAATTAATAGGAAACAAATTAGTGGGAAAAATTGTTAGAGGAAAAAAAGTTGTAGAAAACACTAAATGGCAAGAATTGATTAGAAAAAGTGAAGGGGAAAATGTCTTTGTATCCTTTGTATATATGTAATAACTTAATAGTATTCTTCATGAACTTTGTTACCTTTTAACTATTGCAAACGACCTTCGAAAATGTCAAAAAGGAATGAAAATTTGTATACAACTGCATAACACTCCATTGAACTATTTTCACTCCTTTTGACATTTTGTAAATTATATTTTAATACATTGATCTTGTCCCAACCTTTTACTCTGTATGTACTACGTTTTTGTAAACCTAACGAGGTAATTGAAACCATTTCGTAATGACGCCCTTGTTTATAATAGCTAGTCATTATTTACATTCATTACAAATAAATAAATTGAAATTATTGAATTATACAGCGAGGCAATTATAAATTCATTAAAGGTGTACAGAACATGTTTTGTGTTTTGCCTAATACAATTCACATGTTGCGCAATGGAACAAAGTTAATTTCAGCAATTAAAATTAGAAATAATTATTCATGATATTATTTCTTTCTATAATTTCTTAATTTCATTATTTTCGGGAGTCTAGTTTATTTCATTAGATTGTAAGCATTTCAATTTTTATATAACACAAGTTAAATTGGTGAAACTCAATTTAGCGTTTTTAAAAAACTTTTATTTGCACAAAAAACTTACGACTGGTAGATGCAGAATGAGAATTACCGCTAAGTTACTACACTAGTCTATTTATGCTAAGATTATCTTTAAGTACGTGTTTCTGAATTTGATTCCTCTGTTCAAGGATGAGAAACACGTCTTTGCAAACCAAGTTAAATTTAGATGATGCAATATTTATATAAAAGGGGTGGTATCGCTATATAACTTCTCCACCCTTAAGAGGAAAAATTAGATTTCTAAATCTAAATTTTTGTTTTCAACTTTCTTATTATTTTTAAAAATTATTCCCTTTAAAATAATCTTTGCATTTACAATTTCTTATATTACATAAAATTATACAGGATGGTGACTTGGACGACGCAGCATAGGGATTACAATGGTAAATTCTTAGTGTGCAATTATTTGCTCCCCTAATTATTTTAGAGCAAAACTTTATTAAGATTTTATTTAGAGAAAAAAATTCTGCTTCTATTGATACCATTGTTTACAAATTTCCATTGTCCGGAAGAGGCAAAATCGAAAAAAATAAAATTAACTTTTTTGCTAAAATCAATGATGCCATGGAAAGATTTAAACAATAAATAAAAAACAAGAGCGTTAACTTTTGCCCTTGGTTTTTGACGTTTAAACTAATTATTAAATACAGCTTTTATAATGTATATATTAAAATTTTGATGTCACTGAATTCTGTTTTTCACGTAGAATGCGAATCTGCAAAAAAAATTTAGGGTTCCCATTTAAGATTTCAAACTTGAATTTGGTGTCATGGGATGTCCCCCTCGAAAATATTTTAGTCGTGTTTTTTTGATTTTTCATCCGATGCTTCGTTTCCGAGATATTCCTGAACGCAACTTAAAACGCCCCACCCTGTATATCACAAGGGCAACATTTCTAAATTTAACAAAATACATTATATATACAATATTATTATTGTTATATACAATATTATTATTGTTGATTATTTATTAATTATTATATATGTATATAAATAGATCATTTTTTAACTCAGGGCTGCAGCCCCGCAGCCCTTACCCACGAGCCGCCACTGATGTAGATCCTTCGTGTAGCACTAGATTGATTGGAAATGAATTGATTGTAGGTACATCATAACATCGTTCATAATATTTTGAAAAAAAGTTCATATTATTCCTGTAAAATGCACTGCAATCAAGAACTTTTTCCATTTGACGAAAAAAGTAGAAAAATATATTGTGAAGATAGGGACTAATGAAATTTTTTTGTCATCGATTTAAAAAAAAAAAACTTAACTCTTATTAATTATCATTAGTTAAACAAAACTGGTTTTTAGACATTTACTTATTTAATAAAATTTATATGCAAAGTCATTTATAATTAATTATATCTATTTTTGATAAATATCGAATATAACTGTGATATTTCTAAACTTAATAATTCAATAATTTCTATCTTCTACGAGCTGCGCGGCTCACCTGTATAATTTTTTTTTATAAAAATACGCTTGTTATTACTGTAAACAACCATATTTTAGAAATTATCAGAAACGTCAAATAATTCACTTAAAAGAAATCAAAACAAAACAGTCATAGGTACTGATTAAATTGGAAATTTTCAAAATTTAAAAATTAATTAAATTACTACTAAATTGTAATGTATTTGACATCATTTGATTCAGAAAAATGATATCTTTCGATTGATATTACAATCTACGCAAAAAACTGATTTCCCATGTTAATCTGTACACCTTTAAGACAGACACACGGTATATGTTTCATAGTCAATTTTCAACTTTTTGTTCATTCATTATGTAATACTATTCGTAATAACATACTTATCGTGTTTGTAGTTTGTTCTGTAATGACATACTTATAGTAGGGGTCCATGAAAAATTGCATTTGTACGTGAAACAACATTCTCTTTTGAATGCGTATAATACTTTCTGATTATAGAACTTACTCATGAACCATATTTTTGTTCAGCGTGATTTGTTGTGTTAATATGTTGAAACTATGGAAACAAGTATCTGAGGGTGGAAATACCCGCCGTAAATTATAGAATCAAAATCTTTTTATCTTTTTAGGTATTTCTTGTTCAGTGTCCGATATATAGCTCGCGTAACAAGTACGAGTTTTACCTGTTTTCGAAGCTGGGAAACTCGGAGTAATCAGCAATATTTTAAAAATGATTTATATCCAATTTACAGTTTTTGCTAATTACAATAATTATATTAATTACAATTGGAAGGAAATACGATCTATTAGATACAATTCTTTTGGTGTTTTCCGAATCCTTTGCATCAAGTGATGCAAATTCGTTTATCCTGTCAACAGTAGCAAGGTGATTATTTAAAGAATTGAAATCGGTCCTTTTAAAACACGTACAATTCATTACTATTAAAATTCATTATACTGGCATATAATCATTGTAATGTAAGATTAATGAAGGATGATAAATATCAATTTTAATAAGGGGGCTTAAACATGGCTCTACATTTACATTGATTGGGTCTGAATTAGTAAAGATCTGTTAGAATTTGTAACTCCATCAAGTTGCTTAAAATTATAATAAAACATTGTATCCGTAAAATCAAATGAACTGATGTTATAGGTATTATTAGCATAGTAATAATTATGAATTTACTGCCACTGAAGGATGGGGAACATCAAAATCTCAACAAATAAGTAACTTGTTTTCCGGTACAGAATTAACAATAGCAGGAAGTGAATAAAATATTAGTTTTTAAGCTATTTCTTTTACAAAAAATATATTAACATATGTGTTTCGTTCCATAATTATTATTTTCAATAGTTATTGAACATTATTTTTCACTGAAGACTCATAAAATCCATTCCTTCCACTTGAGTGCGCCGCGCGCCTGCTCGTGTAATTTCGAGAAGCGTGCCCGCTGCAGGGTTAAGAGCATTCTGTACAGGCAAATTTACGCTCAAAAAATTCGAGTTCGTAGCAATCCATTCATTCGAATGCTATACAATATTTTGACGTAAATTAAAAACTATTTTGTAAATAAAGGATAGATCTAAGTCTCTTCTGTGCTAGTTTTTCAATTTTCTTTGCAGATTCTTTTTAAACAAAGAAATAAAATTGTCAATTTTTGATCCGTATTTTAACAAATATGAAAACATTTTTTTTAAAAACTGGCACTATAGAGACCTAGTTTAGACTTTAAACTATAGAGTTAAGTATTGAAAAAATTATTTCGATAGCATAGCAATGAAAATCTGTACCGGATTCTAAACCTCTAAAAGTAGATATTTTGGCCGTAACATGTGCTGAACTCTGGCGGATCACGTAGCAAACTACATATTATATTTCGATCATTTGAAGTTTGCAGTAGAGTGAAAATTAAATGTATGACAGTAAAACTGACAAGTTGTGCGGTTTCCATATATACTTTGTCATTCGTGTTATATTATTTTTTTATCATGTCGAAGGATAAGAGATTTGGAAAAAAGAAACGTTTACCGTTAAATGCGAAACGAAAATCACGAAGAAATTTGGAAAATTATAATAGGTATAAGTTAACTTAATAACTAAATTGATTTATCTAAAAGCTATTTTTTATTATCAGGTGTAAAAAATTCGATTTACCTTATATTAGTGAAACTACACTAAAACATGAACCAGCCACACAAACAAACTCAAACAGGTATTATACATATCTATAATTAAAATTAGATAAACATATTCGAAAATTAATACTATAATATAGCATAATTTGTACTACAGGGATACAAAGGAGAAACATGACATAAATATAATTAATACACAGCCAGGGTGTAATTTCTGGAATGATTTCGATACTCAAGCGTCAGTTATTGGTATGTAATTCTAATTTAATGCAAGCGTCTAATTATTCATAAGGCGGACAAAGTGGACTGTTATTTATCTCTTTAAAATCGTACCTATTTCATAATTAATAACGGAGTGATATTGATGAAAATTCTTTATTCAGAATGTCTATATTTTTAAAAATATGCTAGAAGTCAGCTAGATTAGAAATATATAGTTTTCTTTGTAAAACGTTCCTACGTAATTTCTTTTTACAATTCCGCTTTATTCTACATTTATGTATTTATGAATATAATAATATTAAACTATCTGTTCATTTTTTAGAAACTACTGAAAATACCGATAGCGAACTTAATTTTTCTCCTGACAGTAGAAATGTACAAAATATTGAACATATGTGTACTACACAGAAACTTAGTGGTCGGCGAATAATCGAAGTTCAATATTTTTTTAAGAAACTTTGTGAAATACAGAATCATGCTCCCGAATTTGGATGTTCATTAATCAATTTAGAACTAATTGATGAAAAACGACATGGCTTTTTATCTATATTTAAATTTAAATGTAATATGTGTTGTAAAATATTTCACATTTCATCAGAAGAATCAAGTGAAGAGAAATTAAATATAAATACAGCAGCTGTTTCCGGAATTATGAGCATAGGGGGTGGAAATTATAATTTAGATGAGTTTATGAGCGCACTAAATATTCCTTGCATGTCATCTAAAACATCAGAAATATCATGATATTGTATGTGATGGATGGGAAGCAACAGCAATTAAAAAAATGGAAGAGGCCGCCTTGCGAGAAGCTAACTACGCTATCGAAACAAATTCTGTTGATGCAAACGGTATACCTGTAATAACAGTTGTTGCGGATGGGTGTTGGTCTAAGCGATCATATCGCAAGAACTATGATGCACTTTCTGGGGCTGCAGCAATTATAGGTCATAAATTCGGCGAAGTGCTGTATATAGGAATTAAAAATAAATTTTGTTGCATTTGTGCCAGAGCTAAATAAAAAAATCAAGATCCGAAAGACCACTTATGCTACAAAAATTATGAAGGCAGTTCCTCTAGTATGGAAGGGACCATTTTAGCTCAGGGCTTTAAAATGAGCTTAGAAATGCATAACATAAAATATGGAAAATTTATAGCAGATGGAGACAGTAATACGTATAAAAAAATTTTAGAATGTCGGCCATATAACGATTTATCAGTTAAAAAACTAGAATGTTCAAATCATTTACTTAGAAATTTTTGTAATAAAATTTACCAAATAGAACAAGATAATAGATTTAATAAAATATTAAAAAGTAAAATTACTGGCAAAACTTTAAAATTACGAAGTGCTGTATTGGGGGCTATAAATTATTGGAAAGATCATGAAGATAGACAAACTGCAATAAAAAATTTGAAGCATGACATAAATAATTCAATTTGTTATGTTTTTGGCGAACATAACGAATGTTCCGATTATTTTTGTACAAAGAAAGTTGAAGAAAATTTTTATCAAATTCTTCGAACAGAATATCCTGCAGTATTTACAAAACTACAACGCAGTGTACAACAGTTAGCATATCATGCACGAATTCTAATATGCAATGTAAATAGTAATGTAGTTGAACAATTTAATTCAATAATCGCTAAATTCGTTGGGGGTAAACGTATAAATTACAGCAATCGACGATCATATACTTCGCGCTGTTATGCTGCTGTTGTATCGTTCAACAGTAAGAATCCGCATTATGAGTTGCATAAAACTTTATGCAAAGAAAAAGTCCAGGAAAATATACAAAGCTTTCAGCTATACGTCGAATAAAAAATAAAAATATAAATGAATCAAAGAGAAAACGGATAAAAAGTAAATATATAAAAAACTCTGAAAAATCTATGAAGGATCCAAACTATGGCGAAAATTGCCAAAAACCCGATATATCTGAAGAGGAGTTACAAGAAGAAATGAAAAGTTTCCTACATAATATACGAAAAAATAAACAGGAAATACGAGAGTTAGAGCGCATTACATTGGCACAAGCTGACTCTGGAATATGGATGGAAGAACGAAGAAAAATTTTAACTGCGTCAAACTTCGGAATAATTTGCAAAAGGCGAGATACCACTAGTTGCTGTAAATTAGTAGAAAAGCTTTTGTACAAATCTAATTTATCAGACATACCTTCACTTTGCCATGGAAAGGACAATGAACAAAATGCTTTAGATTGTTTATCAGCAAAAGAAAATATCGTAATTAAACCATGCGGTTTATTTATTTATGAAAAAATACCATATTTAGGTGCAACACCTGATGGCATAGTTGACAATAATACGTTGGTAGAAGGAAAATGCCCCTCTTCGGCGTATAAATTAAATCCAAATGAAGCAATAAAATTGAAAAAAATTACATTTTGGAATTATACAGAAAAGGGGGACGAATATAACTTAAATAAAAACCACAATTGGTATTACCAAGTGCAGGGGCAACTCCATATAGCAAACAGAAACGTTTGTATATTTGGTGTCTGGACAAGGCTTGATATATATCCAATAAAAATTGAATATATTAGAAAAGATGAAGAGTTTTGGAACAAAATTATAACCAAATTAGAAAAATTTTATTTGAACTGTGTTCTCCCTGAGCTTGTAGACCCACGTTTTACAAGAAATATGCGTATTAGAGACCCGAAATATATAAAAGATGCCATAAAAAAACAAAGTACAAGCAAAATGCCTAAAAAGTGTGTTAAAAAATTATTTTGAAATATTATAATTATATAATTATTTGTTTGTTTCTCTAATAAATAAGTTAAGTTCATAATTTAATAATTATGTTGTGTTAACATAATAATCTTTCGCCAAAAATTTTTTTTTTATTTCACAATTACCTTCATATTTTAATAAAGTTATTTTTATTTGTACATATTTATTTTTTAATTCGTAATTCCAGTCAAACATGAGCGTAAAAATCATCATATACTCAGCAATTTCAGAAATGTTACAGCCACAGTAACAGATGCCGAATGCGTACGCTCGCGATACTTTATAATTTGTACTGCAAACTATATGTGACGTTCCGTAGACTCCGCCCAAATCACAATTTTACGCAAACCCCTCTCATGCCGACTCCGCAGCGCACTACTAGCACAAACTGTACAGAATACTCTTAAGAGCTTCAACGCTATTTGATGGAATGTACAGGCAACAGACGTGCTGATTTCGTGATAGTTGACCAATCCGCACTACGCAATAGTAAAAAAATGAAATTTATTTAAATACGAAAAAAGAAGTTAAACTTATTAAGAATCTAAATATAGAAAAAAAATATGAGTGAGATTAAATCTAAATCGGAGTAAAAATGTTAATACTGCCGTTTCGCTATTTACGAGTATAATGTACATGATTACACTTTTATAAAGTCAATGAGTGATACTCGTTTAATAATTCCATTTGCACTTTGTTTCTAACCATATTTATTGGACGTATTAGTTAATAGATCTAGTCATGTTTTGGTTAAGTCCTCATCAATCACAATGTTTGTACCTTTCAACTTTTTGCGATGTTTTATGAGATTTTTTTTTATTTCATTATAAGTTAATGTACTATTGATTATGACAGGATAGGAATTATGTCCATTGACATTAACCCTATACATAAATTTAATTCATAAATATGTATTTTAATTCTAGGGGATTACATTCTTTTACTCTGGTTGTGCACATGCTATTATCTAATAAGTTATTGCACTCTTATTGGGGTGTTTTTCCAGTCTGTTGGTATATTTTTCACTTCTTAGCTTGGCTTCTTTTTTTAATGTTGTTATTTTGAGGTCGTAATGTATGATTTTGTTTGAGATGTACCATGGAGCATTTATAATACATGTTAAAAATGTATTTTGAAATTTTTGTATGATATCAATGTTCGACATACTAGCTGTTCCCCATGTTTCTATTCCGTACGTCCAGATTGGTTTCAAGATTGTTTTATAGATGAGTATTTTATTTTCTATAGAAGTTTTTTGGCCCAGTAGCCAGTAGAGATTTCTGGATTTGATATTTAGTTGATTTCTTTTCTTTTTAACATGCTCGTTCCAGGTTCGTCTTCTTTCCAGTGCCATGCCTAAATATTTCTCGTGTTCTACTTGTTAATGAGTTGCACTATCGAACATGTTTTTCTTTATAGAGTAAACGTGATGTGAGTTGATTTATTTTCATTTACTCGAATGCGCCACTTCCTTAGCCATTTTTGCAATTCGGTTAGTTGTTCTTAAAGTTTGTTTGATACGGTTTCAGGATTTATGTTTGTGTCGTCTGCATAAGTTGCCATAGTGGTGTATTCATTAGTCAGGATATCTGCGGTGTAGAGAGTGTAGAGATAGGTCCGAGGACGCTGCCCTGTGGCACTGATGCTTTAATGGGAACTAGTCTTATGTATTCCTCTTTATATTTTACTTGGAAATATCTGTTACTAAGGTAGGATTTACTAATTAAGTATATATTGCTTGGCAGAATTGGTTTCAGTTTACATAGGAGTCCTGAGTGTCACACTTTGTCAAATACTTGACTTATATCAAGAAATGAAGCTGAGCAGTATTCCATATCTTCGAATGCTTTATCAGTAACATTTGTGACTCTATGTGTTTGTTCTACGGTTGAGTGCTTCACACGGAATCCGTATTGGTGTTCTCATATATTTTTTTAATAAGTGGCTTTATTTTTTTAGTAATAGTTTTGCGAGTATTTTGGATAGTGCTGGTAAAAGACTTATTGCTATATATGAGGTGACTTCTGCGGATTTTCCTGCTTTGGATATTAGGATAACTTGAGCAGTTTTTCATTGGGTTGGAAAGTACTGCAACCTTAGACAAGCATTGCATACACATGTAATTAGTTTAATAACATTTTCTGGTAGTTCTTGCATGACTTTTCCTGTGACTAAGTCATAGCCAGGTGTTTTGTTTGGATCTGTTCGTCTATATGTGGGTGGATATGTGTGAGAGTTGATTGTTTTTGATGCAGTTTAGTAATTGTCTGCCGCGAGGTGTTATTAGGCGTGAGCCCCAGTCCGTATGCTTAGCATTGTAGTCTCCTATTGTGATGTTTCTATTCCCTAGTGTGACGTAGAAGTTTTTGAAATCGACTTCTTTAATGTTGAATTCAGGAGGGCAGTAGATTGTTTGTTGCTTACATATGGTTCATGCAGTATTAAGGAATTTCAAAATGCTTGATTTTGTATCTTATTAGTATATTTTTCACTTCTTAGCTTGGCTTCTTTTTTTAATGTTGTTATTTTGAGGTCGTAATGTATGATTTTGTTTGAGATGTACCATGGAGCATTTATAATACTTGTTAAAAATTTATTTTGAAATTTTTGTATGATGTGTCGTTGGGATGGTTAGTTGTGTATATATTAAACTGTGATATTGTGAAGTACGATTTGCTAGCTGGTGAAGTGTATTTCCGAGATCAACATTATGTCTATTTTGTTTAGGTTTTAAAATGTTTTTAACTCTTGGTTAACCAACCCATTAGCTTTCCAGTCTGCAATTTTTAGGTTTTGAGTCATTTTATTAGTTTTGAAACAATGTGAGTAGATTTAGTATTGCCTCCATTTTGCTCATTAGTTTTGTCAACGTATCTTATAGTTTATTTGTTTTTGTTGCAGAGTCGTTGTTTTGTTGTTTTGTACTATCAGTGTCTTGTTTGTTGTTAGTTTTCTGTGCGTTTGTGTTCTAGGGTACACTAGGCATCCTTAATAATTGGCTGGATGGGAGCCTTCACACAGTACGAATGTCGCAGGTATACTACATATATTCCCGAGGGATCACATACCATTGGGAATCCCTGTACATTTTTCAGGGAATTATTATGGGAATACTAGGAGTAGTAAGCAATACTTAGGAATACTCGGCAATATTTCGCAATACTTGTCAATATTCAAAATTATGCGGACACTTACAAGAAAATTGCGAACGTATATTTTTTATAGTAATTTATGTAAATATACGAGTATAGTATATTTGATTTGTTTATTTTGTTTTGTAAGAATGAATTTTTAATAAAATAAATATGATTTAAAAAATTGGCGGAATATAATAAATACAATAAAAAAATTAAGATTTACGCAAATTTTGTTATTTATTTATTGTAAGTGACGATCTGTCCGAAACGCCATCGAAATTGAATAAATAATAGAAAAAGTAACTCAAATATCGTTATTATGTATCATTTATTATTTTTCCGTATTGATTTCAGTAGAAAGAAAGTTATACTGGATTTGACAATATAATAACAATATTACAAGTTGATGAAAAAGATTTTGAAACAATTGAACAGTTTGCTAGAAACTGATGTAAACAAAACTATCAAGTTGAAATGAGTACAGAAAATTTTATTGCCTATATTCAGATAATAGAGTAGAGTATTAACAAATAAATTTAGTAAATGGGTTCTTGCCAAACTGGAGGTGTAGTATATCAAGTACGTTAGTGTAGAATATTTCTAGTTTGTTTTGTAACTACAGATATATATATATATATATATATATATATATATATATATATATATATATATATATATACGAGGGTCATTCAATAAGTAAAGAGACAAATGGCTATAGCTCAAAAACGGTTTATTTCAATCTTTCAAAATTAAGGCTATTTTTCAACATAATCACCCCCCCACAGTTATGCACTTGTCCCATCTTTCTTGCAGCTTCCTAATTCCTTTGGCGAAGAATTCTTTCGATTTACCCCGAAGCCACTTTTGCACCGCTTCCTTAACTTCCTCATTGTTAGCAAATCTTTTTCCACGTAGGGCGTCTTTGAGTGGTCCAAACAGGTAAAAATCAGATGGGGCGAGGTCGGGACTGTAGGCAGGATGAGGTAAGACCTCCCAACCCAATTCTTGAAGCTTATCACGGGTCAGCTGGGCTGTATGAGGGCGGGCGTTATCTTGCTGAAGAATGACTCCTTTTGACAAGAGTCCACGGCGTTTGCTCCTGATAGCTGGTCTAACTTTGTGTTCTAGCATCTCGGAGTAGTATTGGCTATTGATAGTTCGCTGATCTTCAAGGAAATCGCAATAGAGTGGACCCTGTGAGTCCCAAAAGATGGTCAGCATCACTTTACCGGCGGAAGGTTGAACCTTGAATTTTTTGCGAACTGGAGAGCTAATGTGTTTCCACTCCATACTCTGCCTTTTGGTCTCAGGGTCGTAGTGATGGATCCAGACCTCGTCACAGGTCACTATTCTATTAAAGAAAGCGTCTCCTTCAATCAAACTTCGTTGCTTTAAGTCTTGACTAATGGAAAGCCTTGATTCTTTATGAGCGTCAGTAAGCTGTCTGGGAACCCATCTGGCACACGTTTTTCTGTATTTTAAATTGTTCTGAATGACATTGTGAACAGTTCCAACACTTACTTGAACTTCCTCAGCTATCATTTCAACAGTAATTCTTCTGTTATCACGAATAAGTCCGTCAATCCTCGATTCTAACGAGGGACCAGAAACTTCCACTGGACGTCCACATCGGGGTTCATCACCTACACTTGTTCGGCCACTTTTAAACCGATCAACCCACTTGTAAAAATTCGCACGGTTCATACAACTTTTACCGTACTGTATCAACATTCTAGAAAAAATTTCACTTGGTTTTACACCTTCTGCGACTAAAAATCTAATGACTGAGCGCTGCTCTTCTAAGGTGCAATCTTCTAGTAGACCTGCCATGGTGAATTGAAAATTTTGAGGTTATGTTGACATGAAATGATGAAACAGCTGATCAGAGCATATCCCAAGGTTGCCAACTAACACCCCTGGATAGATTGTACACATTCATTGAATAGTTTTAAAATTATAGAATTTGTCTCTTTACTTATTGAATGACCCTCGTATATATATATATATATTGTTGTATTTGTTTAACTGTAAAACAACTCAAATTTTCATATAAATAAAAAGTATATTAATTTGGAATTGCGTCCTGCCTTACAAGTTATTACAGTGGCGACGAGGATGCCTGCGAATTCATCTGCAGAAAGTGCAACTATGATAAACGTTTTTGGTGGTATTGGTCAGCTGTCAGAATTTCATATTAATGAAAATTGGGACGTTTATAAGGAACGTTTGGACCAATATTTAATTGCAAATGGTATTGATGAAGCTAGAAAAACTGCTGTGCTTTTGACTTTGATTGGTCAAGAAGCGTATTCAGTTTTAAGGGACGTTTGTCATCCAGATCTACCTAGTAAATTACAATATGCTGCGTTATGTAAGAAGCTGTCAAAATTATATTCTCCAAGAGTGTCAGTGTTCCGACAACGAGTTTTATTTTATGAGTTACGTCAATTTGCTAATGAATCTGTTGGCAATTGGTATATTCGAGTCAAAAATGCAGCTACATCGTGTGAATTTAAAACACAACTTGAAGATAAAGTTAAGGACAAATTCGTCACGGGGTTGCGATGCGGACCTGTTTTAGACAGAATTTGTGAAGAAGAACATACAAAATAAATAAACCAACGTATCCAACCTTTCGCAGAAAACATCATCGGCGAATACCAGGCGGGCTTCAGACGCGGACGGTCCACAATAGACCAATTATTCTCTGTGAAACAAATATTAAGTAAAGCGTGGGAACACGACATAGATGTATTTTCGTAGATTTTAAACAAGCCTACGACTCGATCGATAGGGAAACGCTGTATCAGATACTATATAACTTAGGAATCCCACCTAAACTTATAAGATTAATAAAAGTAACTATGACAGACACAAAGTCGGCGGTGCGAATACAAAGTACACTCTCGGGCATGTTCGAAATATCACGAGGACTGAAACAAGGAGATGGGCTGGCACCAACACTGTTCAATTTAAGTCTAGAATACGTAATAAGAAGAATGAACATGGGCAGAGACAACCTGTTAACAATTAAATCAACCCAACTAGTCGCATACGCAGATGATATTAATATCATGAGCAGAAAAATAGAGGAAGCGCAGCATACTTATGCTAATCTTAAAGCACATGCTAAAGATATTGGCCTAGAGATTAATACATCAAAAACAAAAATTTTAATACAAACAAGAAAGAAAGCCACATAAACTGTCACACTAGAGGATGATATAGAAACAGTGGACCAATTCACGTATCTGGGAGCGGAACAGAGCAAAGACGGATCAATAGACGGGGAAATACGAAAAAGAACAATGCTAGCCAATAAAGCATACTTTGCACTCTCCCACATATTTAGATCAGGTACAATCCACAGAAACTCTAAGATGAGAATATATAAATCAATTATACGTCCGATAACAACGTATGGATGTTAAACATGGGTCATTACCGAAAAATCCAAAAACAAGCTGGACGTTTTCGAGAGAAAAATATTTAGAAGAATCCCAGGCCCAGTAAATGAGAATAACGTATGGAGAGCAAAATACAATACAGAACTATATCAGATATATAAGAAACCCCCAATAACAGAATTCGTCAAGCTTCAGAGATTAAGATGGGCCGGACATGTAGCAAGGATGGACGACAGTAGAATTCCGAAGAGAGCATGGAGTAGCAAAATGTATGGAAAAAGACCGGTTGGAAGACCACGAACACGATGGGGAGATGAAATAGCCGCAGATGCTCGAAACATGCTGGGGATCCGGTAGTGGAAGAGAGCGGCACAGGATAGAAAAGAATGGAGGCAAAAACTAAAGGAGGCCAAGGCTCAATTTGGGCTGTAGAGCCATCGAAGAAGAAGAAGAACATACAAAATCACTTAATGATATTGTGGATATAGCTTTTAAAAAAGAAGCAAGTCTTGAAGAGAGTTCTGGAGCAATTTCCAAGTCTCAAGAAATACATAAAATACGAGTTAACCGTACATCTACTTCTATTTCAAATTATGAAAGACCAAAACAAATATTTAAAAGCAAGGAAAACAATTCTATAGCTTTGCTTGTGGTGAAGGAAATCACAATTTTAGTAAATGTTAATACCAAAGTTATGTATGTAAATTGTGTAAAATCAAGGGACACATAGCTTCTGCATGCAAAAAGAAAGGACAACAGAAAAATCATTATTTAGAAGTTAAAGAAGAGAACGTCAACGCCTGCTCGGAAAGCAAATTGAATAAAGTCACAGGCAATATGGAAGATCAACGGTCAACTAGTGGACTACTTTCATTATCCAGTTACAAGGAGACAGATAAAGTTGACATAGACATGTTTCATTTTTCAAACAATACTATTGTAGAACCAATATTTATTTCTATGTTAATAGGCGGTGTGCAGCTAGAGTTAGAACTGGATTCAGGAAGTGGTGTCTCAGTACTTCCGGAGGAAACTTTCAAGCAATATTCCAGCAGTTTTCCATTGTTGCAGTCGACAGTGCAACTACGAACATATAATTGCACATTAATTAAACCGATTGGTGAACTTCAATTAGAATGCGTTTATCACAACAGCAGAAAGGTATGCAGATTTATAATTGTTCCTGGTGGTTGTAGGCCTCTTTTAGGCAGAGATTTAATGAGTTTATTTGGTATTTGGCCTGAATTGAAAATTTTTAATCAACATTCAGTTGATTCTGAATGCAATGACTTAAAAGTTTTAATGTATGAATTAAAAGATTTGATTTCTGGGAAATTGGGGTTATATAAATTTAAAAAGATTGAATTAGAAATTAACTCTGAAAGTAAACCTATATTTTGCAAACCCAGACCCATTCCATTTGCATTTAGAAATAAATGTGAATTTGAATTAGATCGTTTAGAGAGAGAGGGTGTTATTACTAAAGTAGAGTATTCAGAATGGGGAACACCTTTAGTAATGGTTTTAAAACCAGAGGGTGGATTGAGGGTTTGCGCAGATTATAAGTCAACTGTCAATCGCTATTTAATGGATGTTCAGCACCCACTACCCAGAATTGAAGAACTATTTGTTAGTTTGCAGGGAGGTGAAAGTTTTACAAAGCTAGATATTATGCACGCTTACAATCAATTTGAACTTGGTGAAAAGTCAAGGCGATTATTAGCTTGGAGTACACATAAAGGCACATATTTAGTAAATAGACTTCCTTTTGGCACAAAGCCTGCTTGTTCTTTGTTTCAAAGGGAGCTTGAGAAGGTTTTACAAGATTTAAAAGGGGTTGCAAATTTTTTAGATGATATCATTGTTACAGGGACAAGTAGACAAGATCATTTAAGAAATTTAAAATTAGTGTTAAATAGGTTGCAAGATGCAGGATTTACCCATAATAAACAAAAATGTGTATTTTTTCAATCTGAAGTTAGTCTCAAAAAAGATCCTAAAAAAATTGAAGCTATTTTAGAAGCCCCTGCTCCGTCATCTGTTACGGATGTTAAAGCTTTTGTTGGATTAATTAATTACTATGGCAGATTTGTACCTCATATTTTAACAATTCTAAATCCATTATATTCACTTTAAAAAAAAATTTAAATTCAAATGGGCAGAAGAATGTCAAAGAGCTTTTGATTATGTAAAGAAAAATATATCATCTCATAATGTACTTACACATTACAATCCTAAATTTCCAATAAGACTTATTTGTAAGAGAAGACATTACGAACAAATAATAAAAAAAGGAACTTTAAATGATTACGATTCAGTTAATAATGATTCAGGATTAAATATCAATTTGAATCAACAACCATCAGATGATAATTGAGAGATGTAGCCGATGATGCTGATGTGATAGAGTAATTTTATTGTCTTAAATCTGCTAGTGTTGAGACTTCCACTTCCAAAGAATCGGTTGCCTTAATTTCTAATATTTCATATAGTTACAAATGTATTTTTTAATTTAGGGTTGAGGATATTGTAGTATATCAAGTACGTTAGTGTAGAATATTTCTATTTGATTTGTAACTACAGATATTTATATATATATATATATATATATATATATATATATATATATATATATATATATATATTGTTGTATTTGTTTAACTGTAAAACAACTCAAATTTTCATATAAATAAAAAGTATATTAATTTGGAATTGCGTCCTGCCTTACAAGTTATTACAGGAGGAGTTAGCCCTTACTCCGGAAATAAAGAAATAAAATATTGTACTTACGGTTACTTCGGATCAGGATGCTCGTACTCGCCTGCAAATCACTTTGATCCTGGGAGGGGATGAGATGAGGGAGCAGCTGAATAAAACCCTCAAAGTTCGTAACGATAAAACAATAACAGTTTATTCAAATAACTTAGAGTTCCTGACACCTCAATTCTATTCTTAACTAGCTTAACAGCGGCCACAATAAATAATTACTAACTACAAAACAGACTACTATAGAAAAACCGGCGACCTCGTACTCGACAAATACTTAACTTTCAACTCCGTGCAAACTTACATTCCCTTTATTTAGCTCGTAATAATAATCGTATTCTACATCGACGCTCCTCTGCTATGTACTGTGTACTGTCTTTCTCTCTACTGTCTCCCCCTATGTGTCTTACATCCTAATATTTATATGTATTACTACAAATTCTACATCAACCAAATAAGTACTAACAAAATAATATTACTCAAACAATGTAACCTAATTACTCAATAATTAATAATTCTGTCGACGCTAAGTATATTACCAGTTTAAATTTAGACAATTACTTACACATGCATTTTTTATTATTACGCTATCGAAAATTGAACTCTTTATACATGCTGACATAACTTATTACGTTAATAATGTGTGGTGACTTAGCGTTTTCAATAATTATCAAAGGGAACAAAAATAATTAATATTTTCAAAGTAGAATTCTTTTAAAAATATCACCAACATGCAGCAAAAGAGCAAAAAAGGAAGAAATATTTTCAAAACGTTGGATCTGAAGCCAAAGAAATAGGAATATGAAGATTTACGTATGCTTTCATTCTCCTATTAACCAAATTCAATATAAAAAAAATATTTTAAATAATACTCATAATAAAAGTGGGTATAACAGTTAGAAATTCATCTCTTCATTGACTTTACGCCGATAAAACTAGAAATAAAATAAAATCCTGAAAACGTAAGAGAAAAGGAAGCTAAAAAAACCGCTGAAAAACTTAGGTACCAGAAACAAATGACAAATTAATGAAGGTTCTGGTATAGAAACGAGCGCAAATAATTATTACTGCTGCACAAATGATTCAGTTTCCAAAAAGGGTATAGCCAGACAAGTATTCAAAATGTGATATATCATAATACCGAGACCTGCTTTGAGCAGACTGCGACACCCATAAACGGGTAAATGGCGTGATTATATATTTATTTTATGTGATATGGCCGACCGAATACCAATTAAGAAAAAAAAAATCCTGAAAATTTCAGCTTTTAAATCCAAAAAGTTACTCAGTACCTATTTATTTTATTGTAACTATTTCACTGATTATTCAACGCCATAGTAAATAAGCCAATAAGAGCCTTATACGTTATCTATTTTGACCAATCAAAGCAATATATTAGCAAATATACGGGTTTCAGCAACATATCTCTTTACCATGACAATTTTTTAAATAAACAATTCTTTTCACTTAATCGACAGTGACATTTATAAAAAAATGTATGATAATTTACGTTTTGGAAGTGGTTTTATTAATAAAATTGATGAAAATAGTGTATCTTGTTGTTATTAACGAAATTTTCGAATCGCGAAATTTTGACGTAATAATCACCTCTAGTGGTATTACCCTTGAATATTTTTCAACAAGAATTTTTTTAGTGAGAAAAGTCAATAAGGGACGTTAAAAATATTTTTTGTTAGTTTTTAACCATCACTTTAAAAAAATATATTGTAACGTTCGTAGGTTTAAAAAGTTTTTATTTAATCAACAAAACTATTATTAATAACAAATAATTATAATAAATAGTAAAAATTAATTAACACTAGGTGTATAACAATAAAATAACAAATACAAAAACTTATACACTAACACTTATCACTACTATAAATAAACACTATTATTTATATTAACTAGCCGAGCGATATTTATTTATGACGATGTATTAATGTTCAGACCGAGTGGTATATTTATATTCACAAGTTCTTCATACAAGCTTCGGAGCCGACTAAGTCATCTGACTTACTTAGTCTGAGTTAACTAACTGACTGACCGACTCAACTCGACTAACTGAGTCCGAGTCAATTAAACGACTGACTGACTCAACTCGACTAACTGAGTCCGAGTCCTCTAAAAGACTGACTGACGGCTGCCGGCGATTCCTTTTATATACCACGTACCTTGTTTCTGGAAGCTTCGGGAATATTCCCTATTGTGGAGCAAACGACGTTCGAACCCGCAAGCGTTGCGTCATTCACTCGGCGGCGCGTCGTGGCGGCGCGGCGTGGCGGTGTAGGCCGGCAAGCTTCAACTTGTCGCTGCCGTGTTCGTTACAATATTTATTACTTGAGAGCGGATTATATGCATATATTTTAATTTTTGCATATCTTAAAAAAATCAAATTTCTAGACGAATTAATTAAGCAAGAATTAATGAATGCTAATAATTAATTGCATACATTGCTTATTCGGACATTCTTATGCATATTTTTTCTAGTTTTTAGATCTTCTAGTTCTAAGGAATGGTGCAGATTTTTTATCACTATGCGGTTGCTCTTTTGGTTAGTATGTCTGAAACATGCGTTTTTTCCTAGTTTCTTTGTGATTTTTCTAAAGCTCTCTATGTCATTAGCTTGGAGTTTCACTTGGTTGTTGTTAATAGTTTTGAAGAAATACTTATCTTGTATTCTATTTTATATTATCTTCTTTAACGGTTTTACGTCAGACACTCCTGGTATAAATATAGGTGGTGGTTTTGATGTTTTGGCCCTTGTTTCTGTATGTGATGTGTCGCCATTGTCATTGTCCCTCAAGGATTCAAAGCTGTTTTGAGAACTGGTTGTTGGGACACTATGCTCATTGGTTCCCTTTCGAACGTCTCTTTCTGGTGTGAGTGCATGTATTTGTTGTTTCCTTGATTTGACATCTTGCTAGTTATTTTGTCTGTTGGTGAGCACTTGGGGCACAGCAATAAGTTGTACAAATATTACTGTTTACAACCGATTATTTTTAAGTACGTACGTACGTCATCACTTTGTTGAAGTAACCACTGTTCAGTATTCGATTGATACGTCCGCCGTTTTCGAACGACTGGAGTGAACTCGTTTAAGGAGATTAGCTCGCATTTTAAAGTTCATGAACTTATTTATAACAGGCCGTGATTTAGAAGGTCAAACGTTAGATAGTTTTGTTCAGTTACCTGTTCTGTGGCATCGATCTATATCGGTAAGATTCACAGGTTTATCCTGCTTTTCACACAAGTTCTTTAGTATTTTTCGCAGCAGCTTCAGGAATCCCAAAGACTCAGATGCATTTTTTCTGCAAGTATTGCTCAAATTATCAATTTTTTTTCTGCCAGTACTTTATTATCAATGGTGAGTTTCTGGATGATACCTTCATAATAGAGTCGTTGTTTTTCTAACTTCTGATCCACTCGCTCGAATACTTCATTGACAAATTTATCAATTTGACCACGAGTAATTTTTGAAATACCTATAAATTACTAAATTATATTCCACAAAATTAAAAAATTATACGGAGTTACAACTCTAACACCTCTACACTTGGCAGCGCGTCGAAAAATTATTAGTTTACCGTTTCGTTTAAATTTACGTCTCTATTGGATAATAAAAATTAAAGCACTTATTGATGCAATCGGACCATTGATTTTGCGTTTTTGTAGTCTTTTTTCAACAACATTCTTATGTTTCGACGTACTTCGTACGTCGTGTCGTATGTCTTCGATATTATGAGTTCTGAAAGTTTCTTCAAGAAAGTCCGATGATTCACTCAACCCATTAATAATCTAGCCCGGGGTCTCGCTGTTTGTTGTAGAATCGCCGGCCTTCCAGTTGCCTGATGAGCCGCGCATGTACCCGCAGCGCAGCGACGTGACGGTGGACGCGCACTCGGACCTGACGCTGGGCTGCCGCGGTGTGGAGCCCATGAACTGGACCTTCCGCGACGACTTCAACAGCCACGTGAGTCCCACTCTAAGACTCTGTCTGAGTGTGTGTGTGAGTGTGTTTTTTAAATAATAACTTTATTTAAGCATGCTCCATACAAAAATATTACTTGCTTATACATATATTACATTTCATAATAACGTTGAAAAATCTAACAATTAATACATTATAAAAACCAGTTTTATATAATAATAAATTATTATTATTATTCAACAAGTATTTCAAAATCAATAGTTTATATAAATTCTAAAAATGGTAATATAAATTTTTCTACTAATTCTTCATTTCCAACCGGCCAAGTTTTATGACTTCTTAATTCTTCATTTTTAAGTTTCTCCCTCTCATTCTTCAGTACTTGACAATCGTAAATTAAATGATTAACTGAGTCATTCATTTCACCACATTTGCAAAGAGCATTGTTTATTAATTTAAATTTATATCGGTAGCTTTTTAATTTGCCATGTCCACCTAGAATTGCTGTTTATTTTGGATGATAAGGTAGATTAATTAGGAGTCTTTTATTAGTATTGCGGTAAAACATTTTGGTATTGCCACCTTTCTCCGTATTGGACCACTCATTTTGCCACTTTTCGATGCTAACTTAATTTTCCGCATTGTACATTGCCCGTTTAATTGTTATTGCTACAACAATATCTTTCATTTCCATTGATTTCATTTCCCTGTATACTCGAATGGATTCTTAAAATTTTAATATAATGGGTGTATTCCCTGAAAAAACACAAGATGCTTCGTAAGATATTGTTCTGTATTCTTTTAAAATCTTAATATTTATAAGTTGTTGAACTTTTTTAATTTTCATTTGATTACATTTCTTCTGCAAGGTGCATTTCCACTCTAGTAGCCCGTAAGATAAAATTGGTGTTATTGCACTTTTGTAATTAATATTCAGCGCCTATTGTGTTAATCCCCATGTTACTTTCGCCGAAAGAATTTGAAATAATTTACAGCATTTATTCGTCATATACTCCACATGTTCATCAAACCGAAATTTATTATCTATTTGGATACCCAGGTATTTGATAATTTTAAATTGTTGTGGATTTTTTAATTTAGAAATATATTTATTTCATGGTTTATTAAAGATCTTCTTTTAGTCATTATCATAGCTTGAGATTTGCTGTCATTAAATTGCATTTTATAATCTCTAGCTCAATTCATAACTTTGCTCCTTTCCAAATTCATAATATTTTCTGCTTCAAGAACACTTTCTTCCCTTTGTTAATATTAGTAAATCATCTGCGAAAGCTATGACTTTTGTATTCTTGAAATATTTTAAATTTAATAAAGAATTGTACCATTGAGTAAAGATAATAAACCAAGAGTCCTAACCTTATGGACGAATAAAAGTACAGAAAATGCGCCCGTAAATAGATGGCAGCAGAGTCTACGGGCACATTTTCTGGGATTCCCCAAAGGTGAAGTGTAGCTAGACATAATGTCTAGCGCGTTGATTGTCGATGCGTGTAGCTGTCTCCGTTGTGTACCATAATAAATAAATCATAATAAATAAATCATAGTTTTTGTACATAATTTTCAAGTACCTATGGTCATTGTATGATTTTCGATAAATGGTTTTAATTGTGTATATATCCTTCAGTCTAAATATTACAAAATATCAGAAAATTGAGTTTTATTAAAAATGAGTGTTCCGTCTTGCCATGCCTGTGCGTATTTTGGGTGTAAAATTACAAAGAAATCTAATCCCAATGCACATTTTTTAAGTTTCCTATTAATCAACCACGTACACAAGAATGGATAAAAAACTGTGGTAATCAAGCTTTGTTACTTATATCTCCTTCGAAATTATAACGTAAAGTGATATGTGATAAACATTTTTCGAGTACAGCTTTTTCTAATTTAAAACGTGAACGTTTAATAAAAAGTGCAGTTCCGATTAATTTTTTTGAAGATACAAGACAAAATCGAACATCAGCTGTGCGCTCTTTGATATTTAAAGAAGAACGAGCCGCACCAAGCACATCATTCAAACCTCGATGTTATGCTGCACCACCAACATTAAAAATGTTAGTTACATAATGTAGTTTTCAAATAAATTTAAATACAATTATTTTTTTTTAGTCAAGATGATAGTGACAATGCATCATCAAACTCTGAAGAAATGTTCCCCATTTTTGAAGCAACAACACCCAGCCCATCAAAAAAGGGTTCAGTTAATACATTTCAAGAAATTTTACTTCAGATGCCTTCACCTACTAATTCTGACTGTACGCCGCGAAAAAATAAATTGCGTAATAAATTAATAAATAAAAAGCGGGATTTAAAACGTCGTACGAATGAAACATATCGTTTAAGGAAGAAAATTTCTAAATTTAATGAGTTTGAAATAATTAAAAAATTGTTAGCCGGTAAAAAAAAAGTCTATGTACTTTCATGAATATGCAGTTATTCCATAAACCAAAAACATATTGGCGAAAATCTGAGAAATAAATAGCATTGTCTATATATTATAAAAGTTCATCGTGTTACAAATTTTTAAGGTCGTTGGGATTCTTTTTACCAGCTTTATCGACAATTCAAATGTGGCTAAGAATTTATAATTTAAAAACTGGAGTCGACACAGTTTTAATGAACAAATTAGAACATAAAGTCAGCTGTATGAATAACTCTGAAGAGGAATGTATTTTGTTATTTGATGAAATGGCACTAAAAAAAGGGGTTTCTTATAATCAGTACCATGATTTTATAGAAGGGTTTGAGGATTTGGGATCTGTGGGCCGACGAAACACTTACGGCAATCAGGCATTAGTATTAATGGTACGAGGATTGATATATAAATGGAAAATGCCTATAGCGTACTATATTTCAAGGCAATCAGTTTCAAGTGAAAATTTAAATTTTATAATTAAGGCAGCGATTGAAAAATTATTTTCTATAGGTTTAAATGTGAGAGTATTTGTTTGCGATCAGGGTTCTAACAATAGGTCATTTTTCAACAAATATTTAAATGTTACAGAAGACAACCCATATTTTTTTCACAATGGTAAAAAAAATTTCACAATGTATGATATGCCTCACTTAATAAAAAGTATCAGAAATAATTTAATGCGAAATGATATTGTCTTCCGAAACAGGAACAATATAACAAAATTAGCATCTTGGAAAGATATTGAAAACCTTTTCAAAACTGATTCAGTCAGCAAAACTTTCAGATGTATTCCTAAAATAACATATGCACACGTTTATCCCAACACATTCCAAAAAATGAAAGTTAAGTTAGCTACCCAAATTTTTAGTAATACAATGTCTTCGGCAATTGAAACAGCAATATTAACAAAGCAACTAAAATCTAACACTGCAAAGGGAACGGCTGAATTTGTACTAATAATAAATGATATATTTGATATTTTCAATAGCAAAGTACTAAATGATCCTAATCCATTAAAATGTGGAATTTCAATTTATAAACCACAATTAGTAAGTAACATTCAAAATTGTTTAACCGTAGTAAAATCATTTAAAATTCTTAATACCAATGGGAGTGAAAAACATAATATTTATTGTTTCAAAGGGTTAATGCACACTATTCAGGCCACATAATTGTTATGGACTGACTTGCAGGATGAGAAACTGAAATATTTATTAACAAATCGTCTACAACAAGATCCGATTGAAAACTTATTTTCTGTGTTAAGAAGTAGAGGAGGTTACAATTTTGCACCTACATGTCGTGAATTTAGAATAGCTTTACAGTACAATATTTACATTCGCTTACAATCCTCTTTAAATTCGAATTCAAATTGTGAAATTGATGAAGATGAGGGTATTCATGATATAACATCAGAAATTACCACAGAAATACCAACCGATACGTTTACACCTATACCAGTGTATACATCTGATCCCGATAGTACGGATAGTGATTCTAGTTTCCAAAATTTAGTCTCTCCTAATGTTTATAATCCTTCTATTGAAAAATGCTCTATAATTTATGTTACCGGATTTTTTGTGTACAAATTATCACAAAAGTATAATTGCAGTATTTGTAATTACAAGTTTTGTAAAGATGATGATATTATTACTCAAGATGAATATTTTATTGCATTAAAAGATTATAGTTTAAACAAAGATCAAATATCTCATTTGAAGAGACCCACAGACTTAATTAAGAATGTTATTGAATTATTATTAAATACGGTTGTAAATAAATATGAAAGCATTAAAATTGATTACGGAATTGTTAGAAAGTTGAATGAATTATGTTTTTCACGATTACGAAAAGAAATGCCAGGATTTTTATTAGAATCAAATGATGTTTGCTTTTCACACAGAGAGTACATAGTTAAACTTTTTATTAAATTACATATTCATAAGTGCTTAAAATCTGAATCGGAATATGTACAAAGAAGTAAGCAAAGAAGTAAAGTGCAAACACACACATCACGGAAACTAAAAATACTTGATACCAAATTTGGCGATTATAAACTTTATAATTAGTTATGTGAGATATAACGAGCGCATATATTTATATTACCTATATACTACATATAATTTTTATAATTTATAACTTTGTTTGTTAATTTGTGTTAATATTTATGTATATACATTAAAATAATTGTAGTTTTAAGCCTGTTTGACATGTGAAATAATTCAAGATAAAATTGTAATTATAATTATAGACAGACATTTGACAGACGTCATTGTGAACAGAATTCTATCTATAAAAATATACTATATGACACGACCCATAATTTAAATCATTGTTCTGGCAACATATCCAAGAAATTCTGTTACAGTTATTATTCATTTATCCAATATTATTCAATATATCTCTTCAAATTGCAATTAATAAGATATTTTCATTAAAAATAGTACAGTAACTTTCAAACTCATTCACATTTAGTTGAAATTCAACTGATTTTTGCAATGGTAAACTTTGGATCAAATTATAAATTTCTATTAAAAAAATAAAATTAGAACATTCTGGACAGAATTTTAACCACAAAAAAATTACTATATGACACGGTCTATAAAATTCTGTCTATCATTTTATCTTGTATTATGGCTCATGTCAAATGGATTTTACAATAAACATGTTTGTTTTAAATAAAAAGTGAACAAATCCTTAGAAATGTTATTTAGGATCATTAAATGCATTTTGTCTCATGAATGAATGCGCAACGTGCAGATTACTTTGCCTAGCGTCAGCGTCAGTTCAACCTGTTCCCTCCTCACCGCTGCTTCATCGCTCCCATAAGTAATCTTAGTTCACGAGTCTGCCGCATAGTGTCACTAGATTCTGAACGGTTGCAATCGTCTCGCAAAATAACATAGCGCTTGGGCCTCTTTTTATTATCTTTACTCAATGATTGTACTGTATATTCCCGGTACCCGGTCCACAGCATAAGCATATCTTGTCTATCTTTCTAAACGTACTGGACGTGTGTCAAAAGTAGTGACTAAAATTAAAGTTTTTTTGCTAATATATCAAGTACTTATACTAGCAATTGTTGTTCATCATAACAATATAGTGCTGTTGTTTGTGATTGTGTAGCAGTTTTTGCGTTAATCGCTCCAGTTCCCAATTTTTTTTTTATAGTTACTTAAATAAAGTGTAGTGCATAAGGTTCATTATTGAAAATTTTCATTTTACTCAGCACATTCAGCGCGTGCAAGTTACTACATCGCTTTTGCACATTTGGTCGAGGTCAGTCATCTCAACAGGTCAGCTGTTTAAATTATCATAGATCTTTACAACTCACTCCCGCCATGGTTAATCAATGTGTCAAATGTAAATGTAACATTCATAACCGTAACAGCCCCGGGATTATGTGCGCTGGCAGTTGCCGTCAAAGTTATCATTTTACGTGCACCCAAATTTCAACCGCTGAGAAAAACGCCATTTTGACTATGTCGAATTTAACTTGGATATGCAATGACTGCAAAACAACTTTTAATTCACCTATGAAACCTTCCATCGCTGATACGATACCCAATATGTCCGATATGTGGAATTTATTAACCGAATTGAAGAAATCAGTAGAACTTTGTTCGCAGAAAATAGATGATTTTGAAGTAAAACTAATGTCAGTTGGTGAAAAATTAAATAAATTTACCGAAAAATTTAATCAAATTGATAATCTCCAAACAGAATGCGATTTACTAAAATATAAAATTGCTGACATGGAACAACGTTCTCGTCTCAATAATATCGAGATTGCTGGAGTACCTGAAAAACAAAATGAAAACTTAATTAAGGTTTTAAACAAAATTGGCAAAGTTATTAACTGTCCTATAAATGATAATGAGATAGATGCAATACACCGAGTTGCACAATTTAATTATAATCAAAACAAGCCTAAAAATATAATTGTGCGGTTCACATCTAGAATAAAAAAGGACAATTTTGTTGCGAGTGCGCGGAAAATAAAAAATTTTAAAGCAAATCAATTAGACTTTGTTAAAAATAATGTGATATACGTTAACGATCACCTCAGCCCTAATAATAAAATCCTATTAAGAGATCTTAAACAACACGCATTAGAAAAGAAATATAAATTCGTGTGGGTCAAGTCGTGTAAAATCTTTGCCCGTAAAGATGAAAACTCCCCAATAATAGTAATAAACTCAGCAAAGGACATCTCTAAGCTGAAATAATAAATTTTTAATATTTCTAATTCATAATTCGTAAATTGTAACATTTTTCGCGATGGCTCTCAACATTTACTACCAAAACGTTAGAGGCTTAAAAACAAAATTAGACGCAATTTACAACGAAATAGCGTCAAATAATTTTGATTTAATATTTTTAACTAAAACATGGTTAAACAACAGTGTTCTCGATTCTGAAATATGTGATACTGCCAAATATTTTGTATATCGTCGTGATAGGTGCAAACCCTGATAAAACTCAAGGCGGTGGTGTTTTAATTTTAGTAAACAACCTCTTAAAATCTAAAGTTCAGATATCATGGAACTCTATTCGCGACTAAAATTACCACCGCAGCGCTAGTGTGCTTTTCAACATGGCCGCTCAAAAAGATACTCCATAAATGACACATGGAAATTTTTATGATAAATCATCGGTTTTGTAAGTCAAATTAATAGTAATATAATTTGTTATTTAAAGTGATTTTTGGCTGAGGACTTTATTATTTAATTATAAGTATTTAACAACATGACAACATTTTTATTTTAGTTAAAGATGAATATGTTTGAAGGATAAGATTATCGATTAATATCGACAGTATTATTTGCGTATTTACAAGACACAAATGCCTCAACAAGAAATTATTTGGAGGAACAAAAAGTGATAAATTGTGGTCATCGACATTTTCTTCAAAACATGTAGATATAGATGGTTCATCTATATTTGACGTAAACTTGCTTCTATATCTTGAAAGAGATAATGGTCTTTCTCTGGCTTTTCTGGAAAGTTCTTTCTTTCCTCCTGCTATTGGGAATAAATGAAAACTAAAACCTTTACTTTATTTTAGAAAAACAACTGTATTCGCAACAGTTTGTGTTTGCTTTTCGAATTTTTCTCGGATAATTCATTGTTATAGGTTATGTTCCTTAAAACATAATATTAATGAAATAAGTAGTTTTAAGTAATAGCACCTGTAATAATATGAAAAATAATATATTATAAACAAAAATTAGTTAAATTACTTACTACAGAATACATAATTTCAATCAACAAATCTTTTCATCTACTACACTAACACAATAGAGTACTTCTTTGAGGAGTTGTGAATTTCCTCGCTAGGTGGCTACGAGTTAATTTTAGTCGCGAATTGCCGAGGACATCTGGGTCACAATTTCGTTCGCCAACAACACTTTACATCTTTGCTCAGTGTATATCGCGCCCTCTGCTAATCCTGACACGTACACAGACCATTTTAATAAAATAAGTGATATTTCCTTAAAATATCCCAATGATAACTTATTATTATTGGTGACTATAATCTCCCTTATATAGATTGGACTGCTATAAACAATTACTTCGAACCAACCATCTTACGAAGACACGATACTTATCTAGAATTTGTGAATATTATGAACTTATGTAACATGCTTCAATTTAACGGAGTTTTAAATGAAAATAATAGAATTTTAGATCTAGTTTTACGTACCACTAATTGTAAAGTTGCTTACTGTGTGTCTCCCATTTCCAATATAGATTGTCATCATCCAGCTCTTGAAATACATATTAATTTAACCGCGTACGAACAACTTGCAAGCAATAATAGTCTCATTTATAACTATAACAAATGTAATTATGAAGAATTAATATATAAATTGTCAGCAATTAATTGGGTAAATAAATTAAGCTTAAATAATATTAATATTAATGTCCAAACTTTCTATAATATCATTCACACTTTAATAAAAATGTATGTTCCATTAAAAGAAATCAAAAAGTATAAATACCTTCAATGGTTTTTGAAATCTTTAATTAAATTAATCAAAGAAAAATTAAAATTTCACAAAAGATGGAAAACCTATGGTAGTATAAGTGACTACACATCTTTCGCAGTTTTGCGTGATAGAGTAAAATAAAAAATGGACAAAGATTTCATGACGTATATTAACAATACTGAAAATAATATAAAAGAAAATCCTAAATCATTTTGGTCATATACTAAAACACTAAGGAAGAAACCTGGCCTACCTAATTCTATTAAATACAATGGTAATATTTCACAAAATGGTCCCGATATCTATAATGCTTTTGCCGACTTTTTTGAATCAGTGTTTGATGACAACTATAACAACGCACATAATAATCTTGCACCAAATTTAGACCACATGAATGCGAACTTGAATTTAAATTCTGTATTTATAGAGTATGATTGTATTTTAAATCATTTAATGTCATTAGATATTACGAAGGGTAGCGGACCTGATCAAATACCAGCGAAATTTATTCGGACTTGTGCACATTACTTTGCTGTACCGCTGCAAATTTTGTATAACCAATCTTTAAGAACAGGTATTTTTCCTGAGGCATGAAAAGTATCTCATATAACACCGATTTTTAAATCTGGAAATATAAATGAAGCAACGAATTATAGGCCAATATCCATTTTATCCACGTTTGGAAAAATTTTTGAAGCACTAGTAATTAATGAAATTAAAAATGATCTTTTCAATATCATAATTCCTGAACAAAATGGATTTTGTCCTGGGAAGTCGGTATTAATTAATCTTATTCCTTTCACTGAATTTTTATCGTCAAACATGGATAAAAAATCACAAATTGATGTAATTTACACAGACTTCAGCAAAGCGTTTGATCGGGTTCATCATCCTACGTTAATATCGAAACTAAACAAAATGGGTATTCATGGTTCCTTACTACGCTGGATTGAGTCTTATATTACAAATCGATCTCAGCTTGTAGTATGCAATGGGTTTCAATCTAGATCAATTTCTGTAACATCTGGTGTTCCACAAGGATCACATTTAGGTCCTTTATTGTTTAATAATAAATAATAATGATATTAATTCTTGTTTCAAGAATTCTCATTTTCTAGTATATGCTGATGACCTAAAATTTTTCAAAACTATCAAAAATGAACAGGATGCTTTGGATCTGCAAAATGACTTTAATTGTCTTCAGGACTACTGCAACAACAACTTTTTATCACTAAATGCCTCAAAGTGCTGTGTTGTCAATTTCAGTAGAAATGCGAATAAAATCTTGTTTGGTTACAATATTGATAATGAAATCATTGCAAATAAAACTATAATAAAAGACCTAGGTATTACGTTTGACTGTAAACTTCTTTTTAATGAACACGTAGACTTAATAAACAGTCCTATAAAACATTAGGTTTTGTTTTAAGAAGTTGCAAACATTTCAGAAGTCCTGGAGCTACAATTTGCATATTTAACTCATTAGTTCGGTCAAAACTAGAATATTGCTCTACTGTTTGGAACCCCATGTACACTTTTAATGTTAGACTCATGGAAAATATTAAAAAAAAATTTGTATCGGTGTTATGTTTTATTTATTATATTTATTTAAAATGCCTTTCGTAACGTGCACTTTATTAAAATTAGTTTATTTGTCAATTGCCAGATTTGTTGTAAAGATATCATTGATATTTGTTGTGCACAAGAAAGCACAAGTTGAGCACATATATATTAATAGTAAATTTGCATTGATGTTCTAAATTACACTAATTGCGGTTACAGAGTTGTAACCCGGCAAATGAAATGTCATTTGTATTAAAAAATAATGAGATTTCGAAAATATTTCATACATCACAAAGAAGCACAAATTGAACTAGATATAAAAATATCAAAAAAATTGGATGCACAAAAAAATGTGGTTACACAGCGTAGTTGTAACCCCATATTGCAATAAATAATATTAGCCTAAGTAAACATTTTTGAAGTAAAATAGTTTTTGCACAATGTAGCACAAATCGAGCACAATAAAATACAATGAACAAAATGACCAGCACAAAAAATTGTGGTTGTACTACGAACTTGTAAACCCAAGTGAATTGTGTAACAGGTACCTCGCACTTGGTACCAAGAGGTAACTGACATACGAAAGGGTTTTACTTGATTAAATGAATAACCAAGGGTAGCGTAGTCGCTGGCCACCACGGAATATTTTAACTCGATTCCGAAGAGTATTTAGAAAAAGACTTCTGATCAAATGGCGGGAAATATGCGCACAGGCGGAAATCAAACACGTATTCAACAATAACAAAATTATATAATATTTAATAACGAACAACCAAAAGAAATTATATAAATCAAATAGTTTTACGAGCTGAATAATTCGACGCTATATAATCCAAAGTATCGCTTACTCATTAACTTTTACAATAACTTTCAAAGATCGAAACTGATATAACATTTGCTATTAACAATACTCATACATAAAACTCAAATCTACTTACATGAACTCACAAAATAAACTTCACAAAAATTATGTATACAATCGAAAAACGGACCCCTCAAACCAGTGTGCCTTATTAAAGAAAGATATTTATTGTAATTAGTATTGCTACATCTTTGGTGGCAGCAAAAAACGGACCCCTCAAACCGGTGCGCCTTAGTAAAGAGAGATAATTATAATTAGTATTGCTACATCTTTGATGTCAGCGGTGGTCGAACCTATCAAGGCAGTAAGCCTTTAAAAATTTTAATATAGTATTGTTACATCTTTGTTGACAGCAGCCGTAAGATATTAAAATTAGTATTTGTTAGCAGTATAAATAAGTTACAGTAAAATGGCGACTAACGATCAATTATTGCAAGGAATTAGTGAAATGTCAAGTATGAGCACATTGTCCGATATAAGTTCGAGAATCCCAAATTTTTATGGCAAACAGGAAGATAATATTGTAGAATTTATTGATAAAGTAGAATGTGTATGTTCGTTAATAGGAATGCGTTTTGAGAATTGATTATTTTGTTTATCGAGTAGAGTCGAATTGAGTTGTTTATGTTCAGATTAAGTTGCGAAGTCTAAACTAAAGTCCAATTTGAATCAAGTAAATTTCGGGTTAAGTTGTTAATGCTAAGTTAGATTAACTTGAATAACTTGTTTAATTGTGCGTTTATTTTCGCGTACCAGTGCACGTAAGAACGGCCAGTCAGCGAAGGAATGAACTGTAAGTAGATTGATAATTTGATATTTGTACTTGTGCGTACGTTGCGGTGATAGCATATTCTAAAGTTGATAATAGGTTCAAGTAGGTAAACTGTGGTTGATCGTGTCGAGTTGAGCAAAGTAGTTTAATAATTTTGTAACCTATTTATTGGGATTTTTCTATTTTTATTTTTTTTGTTAGTAAATTGTTATTGTTTTGAGAATTTGATTTTCATTTATACTGCCTTACATCCAAGTTTAGTGTTGAGATTATTTAGTGAGCCTTGTCCTACCCAGTAATTAACGACGTAAGTATTTTATCTCATATTTAACTCTTCAGAACGGAGTTATAACTGTTCTGTGGTGGCCGGCGGATTTTCGCTACCCTTGGTCGATTCATTGATTAATTTTCTAATATTTTGATTAATATTTCGGTCAAGTAAAATAAACACTTGTCAGTACTCATTGGCACTTAGTGCAGGGTAGCTGTTGCAATTGTTTTAAAAAAGTGCATAAAAATTGGTGCACAAATTAAAATATTTTAAGCACAAAGCAGCACAAACTGAGCACAATATGATAGTAAGAAATTTTTTTCGTTTACGCTTATGTGTGGTTACAACTTCGTAGACACCAGTATCTATCCTATACTCTTCATTTTCTTTTTAATTATTGTGAGCGTTGTTGTGTGCTTGGTTTTGGCAGCAGCTATTTTGTATACCGAATTCCACGGGTTATTATTACTATACAGAGTGTTTCATAACTTCAAGTACATACGTTAATGGTATATGTCGTTTGATATGCTGATTACGAATGTAAAAGAATTTTTTTTAAATCGCAAAATTAATTCCATGTTTCCCAGTCCAAAATTTTTCCTGAAGTTATGAAACATCCTGTATATATTACAGTATTCTTTCCATGACTTGTACTTTTCTTTCTTAATTTGTAGGATGTAAATTAATTTTGTTCCAAATACTGTTTCTTCCTATCTTCCCTAAAAACAGAATTATTTCTTGTTCCTTGACAACGTCTTTTTAGAGCATTAACTTTTTTCCGAATCAAAGTAAGTTCATCCGTCCCCAAAGGAACAGTTTTCCCATTACTTTCAAATTATTTAGCTCTTGAAGTCTTGAAAGATTTCGAGCAAGCTGTCATTAGGGCTTCAAAGTATTTTCTGATGATACATTCAAAATTCTCTTCACCTTTGGTCCATTTATTAACCAGGATTTCATTTAATTTTTCTACTCCAACTTCTTGATTTTCAATATTCATAATTTTATGGAATTCCTGTTCTAGAAATATCTGATATGTGTCCCAATTTTCCGGATTTATTTGAACCTATTTTGTATTAAATATTTTCTATTTTGTTTCCCTAATATTATATCGTACGTCTATAATCTCTGGTCTAAACAGCTTTCTTCTCTTTTAATTTTCCAGTTAATAACTTTATGTGTGTTGCATAACCTACTACTACAATATAATATAAATTTCTTGCTAATTTTATGACACAACAATTATTTTCCTTATAACATAGGTAATACAATATTAAATTTAACAAATATTTAAAAGTTAATGTTTTGGATTAACTTTCTTAATGCACTTTGATAACACGAACAACTTTTATCCAACGCTGTGTGTTTCTCCGAAATGTTTTCATTCCCACTGTACTTGTTCCAATTAATACAGTTAACACATCTGTACTCTTCCTCCCTAGATGTACATTCTTTTATACTATTATTTTTCGCACAAATTGGGTAAATTGTTTCATTGTTACATTCATTAGCTCGGTGATTATATTTACTGCATTTAATACAACTATTTACTGAAAAGTAATCTGCTGTACTATGTACATGTCAACCTATTTTTTAGTTTAATTCCTTTTAACATATTTCGTACTAGAGGAGAGACTTGTATGAATAAATTTTTAATTTGTTTTTTGTTTTTATAAACAAATTTGGGTACAAAGTCCCTTCTTTTAGATTAAGCTCATGATTTTGTAAAATTAGTATCTTTTCAGCGTTATTCATATTTATTTCTTCAGGTATGTTGTAGATGTCCAAATTTGTATATCTCAGTTTTGAAGTTTCCTCACCACAAATTTCATCAATTTTTCGACGTAACAAATCTACTTCTTTTTCATTACTTACTCCTAACAGAATGTTATCATTTTTCTACGCCTTAATTGTGTTAATTCCAATTATCAGTTCAGTGGGATTGATTTTGCTTTTCATTTGACATTTGATGTATTCGGCTGTTTTCTTATTTTTCGAATTTACAATTACTCTAAATTTTGAACATTCTCTTTCATTATTTTCTTTTGGTTTTATCACTTCAGAATACAACGGTTTCTTCCTTTCTTGAAAAATTGTCTCCGTCTTATAGGTTTGTATATTTTTAATTTCATTTTGAAGTTTGACAATTTGTTTATTTTTTTTTTCAATCAATGCTAAATTTAATTTGTTATATATTTTTCTTATATTAGACACAGCGCGTAGAATATCTTGCCTTAAACCTTTTTTAAAAGTACCACTTTTATCGGTACAAAAACTAAACCTGTAGACAATATTCTAGTTTAGACCTTACAAAAAAGATGAAAAGATGGACAATATCTTATTACAAAACCTAGATTTATAGAATGTGTAAATTTTAATTTATCGTCAAATATAATTCTAAGATCATTAAACTGAGTTACACGTTCAAGTAAGTGATTATTCATTTTTTATGTTTAAGTGTAAAAATATTTTTTTCACAAAGTAACTCATTGAACTACATTTACTGAAATTAAAAAATAGTTTTGATGCATAACACCAAGTTGAAATGTTATAATTGTCTTTTTGCAAAAGAAAACAGTCGTTAATGGAATTACTCATTTTGCAAACTTTTATGACATTTGCATACAGTAGTATTTAAGAGTTTGAATACAATCTACGATGTTAATGAATAAGTTAAATAACGGAGGACTCAGATTACAACCTTGCGGAACACCAGAGGTGGCAGATGTACATTGCGAGTTGTATTACGGTTTGCTGCTTTTCTCGCTTCCCAGTCACCATCTATTTTGATCTTCCCAATCTCCTTCTTGCAGATTTGTCTCTTGCATTGCAGATTTTACCTCTTCGTTCCAGATTCTTCTTGGGCGATCTCGTTTTTTTTTTTTTTTGCGGAATATATTTCCATACTCGTCAAGGCCATCTGTCTTCATCCATCCTTTGTAGGTGAATCATATACGACGTTTTGTCTCAATGTATTTAATGTGGTGCTGTCTACTTCCATCGCTCTCGTAATCTCTTCGTTCCGTATTCTTTGAAATCTTGATACTTCGTAGCTTCTTCTCAAAAATCCATCTCTAATGCCAACAGTCTTCGTTCATTTGTTTTTTTTTATCTCCTAGACCTCTGAGCCGTATATTGCTATACTTTTAATAACTGTCTTGTAAATAGATTTTTTAAGTTGATTTAGTGATTTGGTCGTTTCATAAAAGGGCCTAGCGGGATAAGATAGGTGTGGTTGCCCCCGGGGGTTTTTGCTTTTCCATCATTTTATTCGTGTCAAACACCAAAAAATAAAAGATTCTGCACAGTTTTTAACCTAATAATACCCCTCTTTGCATTGTTATTGAAGAAATTCAGTTTTTTTTTACTATGTTATCGATTATAATTTTTTTCGTGCCATTGAACAAGATATTATAGGCTTCTATCTTATCCCGCTAGGCCCTTTATTTATTTATTTATTTATATTTTGGATTCTCAACAGGATGAAATATCCCAATAAAAGAGAATCTCTATACATATACATTAAATGAGTACAGAAACAACAATACTAAAGAGTAATATAGTTTATACTTAAATAGGGTTTAACATATTGAAAATAACCGAAATATAAACAACTGGAATGTAAATTTATTGCAAATTTAATGATAAAATACGTTTAAAAGTGAGCAAAGGTGACGAGAAAATGTCTGGCAAATTAATTTTTGTTTGTATTTCGTTATACATATTACTGAGTCTAATTACAGCAGAATTAAGAGCTGAATTTGTTCCACAACGTGGAATGCTAAATAAGTTCTTACATCTAGAGTCATGGCCACGAACCCTCAGATTAAATTTTGATAATAGGTACGGCGAGTCAGTCATATTATTAAATAATTTATACAGAAATACAAGATCTTTGAGTTTTCTCCTGTTTTCTAAACTTAGTAATTTTACTCTGTATGTTGGAAATCTATATCTGAGATATTTTATGAATTTGTCTTGTATTCTTTCAATTCTAGTAATATAAACTGAATACCATGGACTCCAACATACAGAAGCAAACTCTAAATGACTTCTTACTAAACTGTAATATAAAGACATCAAAGTTGAAGGATGCTTAAAGTTAGAACTCGCTCTAATTAGGAAGCCAAGCATTTTAAATGCCTTTTTAACAATTTCGTCAATATGTTTATCAAACATCAATTTACTGTCCAAAATTACTCCCAAGTCCCTAATGCTGATAACTGATTGTATTACATTGTTATTAAGATGGTAATTGGAATTTAGTTGGCGTATTGCACATCATCGTTGCCATGTTCTGTTCTTTATGTCGTGTATTTTCTCTTATATTGTTTATTTCTTTGAATTTTAGTTTCTATGCTTCTTTATTTGCCATCGCTACAGCTGTTTTCGCATCTCTATTTATAATTCGATATGTTATTAATTATTCACAATTTTTTTAAGCCAACCATTTCGCCTATTCTCTACAAGTGTAACGTTTATATTTTTGTTCCGCCATTTTTATGTTTTCTGTAGGTTTTTATTTGTGTGTTACCTCAATACCTGAAATAGCAACAGTTGATCAGTTTGGTTAATCATAATTTCTTTTACTTACCTCCCCGTATTTTGCTAGTAGTTATTCATAATAATTAACAATTTCGTATATATATATATATATATATATATATATATATATATATATATATATATATATATATATATATATATATATATATATATATTTAATTTACAGATTTTTAAATAATTTTTCCCGCCATAAATTTTATGCATCAACATATTTGCTTTAAATCCGGTTTTTAGTTATTAGACTAAATATTAATTTATTTCTATTTTAAAATAAATTCTTAATTACAATGAGAACAAAAAATTAAACAGGTGTAACATCTATCAAATAACTGTCAAAATAAAGTCATACGCAAGGAACAAGCCATATGTGTTCAGTTAGTATTATTTGTATAATAAAGTAGTGTGGTGCCCACACAAGATTTTTTAAATTAATTATTAAAATTCCTTCGAGTTTTATATGATATTGAAACTTTCTGAAGAAAAAATTCATATAATATTAAAAAATTATATTTCACTTCAAGAAGTATATATTATTTTATTCAATTCTGACGTTTTAAACTGTGATTATTATCTGCATAAGAACAACTATAAATAACTGTTTATTCACTAGTAAATAATTTTTTTTTTAAATCCCTCAAAATTTATAATCGCTCACTGCAAGATTCACATTTCAGATCGATCGGAAATATAAGCTAAAATTATTCTTTCGTTTACTAGGTACTCTTGCTTTCTTCATATGTATCCACTCACTAAACTGCTTGTATTCTTTTTCATTTAAAATGGTTTCAAGAACGAAAACTTCATATCGGACATTTCCATGCTGTCGATTGTCATGCACAGACTACTGATTAGTCTTCTTAATTTGTCAAAAGTGAATTTCGTAATACTTAATAATAATTATTATTTCGTCAAAATTGAATAAAATAGTGTATATACAACGTGAATTAAATATGTTAATTCACTTGGTATATAAATATCTATTATTAATTAATTAAGCATTGTTCTAGTGCTACCAGTGCTTGAGAGATTCCAACGGTTGTATCGATTCTCAAATTTATTCAATACTTCTTGTATACTTAAAATTATTTCACATTTACAGTATTACAACTCTGCGAGAATACAAGTCAACTCGACAGTGAATGAGGAGGAGGTCTCATTGAAGTACGAGTCGATTTTGACTGTGTACAACGTGTCGCGGCGTAACATCGGCTTCTACTACTGCTACGCACGAGCGGCTGACCACAACACTGCCAGGAGATCCACGAGAATATACGTCTACGTCCGCGGTATGTACGCCATTCATATGTTCTCTGTTCCATACACAATGTTGTCGGATAACGGATGGGTGGATGAAAGTGTGCCCGTATATTCAATAACTCACGGACGAAAGTAACGGAAACCGGAAATAATAGTTCCATTTATTTCGAAAAACATTTCAAATGAAAGATGTTGGTAATAATATTAAATGTTTCAAATGTAATTAATAAACAATGCTATTCAAATTTCCATGTTAGATTTTCAACCCCTCCACAAACCCGTAACGATTTATTAAAATAAGATAAATATAAATAAATATTCACGCCATTTACCAAATTCGAGCCAATTGAGAGCCCCTAAAATATACTAAAAAAAAAAACATTTGTGCAAAACTATGAAAAAAATCAAATCTATTGCAAAATATTCGTTTTTTCATTTCATTTCAATCAAGTGATCATAATTTCCCCGGTGACATCTGACATTATGTATTCAATGCAATCATTTTATATCTTTACAAAACAAAAATATTGCTAGAGATAGAATTTAAAGTTAAATAACATTTTAAAAAATTATATTTCAGTAGCCCATGAAAATCACATTAAGTTTAAATCAAAACTAAACATAAATAAATATTAATAATTGAAGGAAGAATAAAGGAAAACAACTGCTAAAGTAGACCTTTTCTTCTCCTTTTAAATGACTAAATTATCAAAATATTTACTGACCAGCTGGATTCGAAGAACATTTCTATAAAAAAATTAAAGATCAACTATTGATACATTAGTAAATAAATTAGGCACATTAAAAGAGACAAGAATTAAATCAGGTGAAGTCGAAATTTCTTGCAGCTTTTCTACTTGCTTGGTTTACCCGGCTATAGTATAACTTTACAGTTTATTCTACTAATGTAAACTAGGCTGGTAGAGTTGCTCTACTTTTGATACTCCACTCTCCAGATTACTATACCCGTGTAAACCATGAATTGTTGCGTCTTTTAACACAGTATTGAGATTTGAGTGAAAAACTAATGGTAACAATTTTGTTGATCAATTTGGAAATAAGAGGATAGTTCATAAAATTAACAACTGGTCAGAGTGGCATATCTTCTTTGTGTATTTTGAGCAGAAAATAAAGTGAGGGTGTTTGTGGATTCGTTACTCTCAGTTGTGTACCTTGAAAGATATTAATCAGTTTTCTACTATTGTGAAGCAAAGTTTTTATTTTCATTTTAATAAATTGTGTCGGATTGTTTTTAATTTCTTCGATAACACTGTTCTGCAGGAAAATCATCCGTTTATCAATATGCGCTTTTGTTCAATATAGTTAAACAGTTGCCTTTATAAAATTCAATTTTAACCTTGATATTCTTAACAATGTTTTCGCAGTTTTTAATTTTGTGAACTCAATTGTCTTTATCCTCGTTTTTAAAATAATTTAAAGTGGCTATAGTAATATCATCAGTTAGATTACGATTTTCAATAATTTTTGACTAGTTATCTAATTCCACAAACAATAATATTTTTGCTCGAAACTAACGTTGTAATTGTAGTTAAATTTTAGAACATAAATAAGGTTCACTAGAATTAAAATTAGTGGAATTCCTAGATTTAGCAGAAATTAAAGATTTTAACGTCTTTTGTAAATAGAAACGTTTTCTATTACTAATCATTTCTATCATCTCTTAGCAAATGTTTAAAAAATTATTCAATTCAAAATCATTGTGAATTATGTTAAATTATCGTATACAATTTTTAAATCTATATAAATTCTATTTAAAATTTTCAGCTTACCTTTCACAGGTAAAATTAATTATAAAATTGAAAACATATTTAGACAATTTGATAATAATTTTATTTATACCTGCCACAAGCATTAAGAAAACACTGTGTAAGAAAATTGATACCAGCGACCGTTTAGATAAATATGGAGTTTATAAAATCACATGTTCTGGTGGAGCAGCGTATGTGGGTTACGCAGGAAGGTCTTTTAATATTAGATTTAAGAGGCATTAAATATAATAACACACATCTAGATTTTCTTAAAATATTATTGACACTGGACATGATTTACGTGATGGTTTCACAATTCTTCATATACACAATAAAGGTAGAATTTTGAATTTTCTACACAATTTTAAAATTATATTAATAACCCCATCTCTTTAAACGAACAATTAGATGTTGATCTAGTCCCAATCTTAAAAAAAATTATTGAATATTAGCAATGACGATTTAGATAATTTTTCTTCAGCTGTTGTTGCTTACAGTCGACTTGTAACCTTCTGATTAAAGATGAAATTGGTGTCTTTTGGTGATCTGCTTGAGATACTACAAGTACTTAATGAAGTTTGGATTTCTTGTAATACATAATCTATACTTTTGTTTTTGTAAGTATTTATTTTAATTATCATCATCAGCATATATTTTTGAGTTTGAAGAGCGGTTACCAGCCGTCAAATCATAGCCCCTAAAAATGTTATTGGAGGGGGAACCACAGGAGTAAATTTAAATTGGCAACCGTCAGCAGTGGGGTAAATAGCTTCGTGGCCCGACACGTTAGGGCTGTGAATCGTGAGATCCTGAGTTCGAATCCCACTGCATTTATTTTAATGTTATTTATATTGTACTTCGTTACATAATTGTTAAAATATTTGTTTTTCTTTTGTAATTAGTCACTGGTCCGGATGATGGTGTTTAGAACTCAGAAACCGATCGACTTTATTTTTTTTTTTAATTCAGTTAATTAAACCGTGAAAAAAGGACTACTTGTGGAGTTGGTTTCCCTTATTCCTCCTTCAATTATTAAAATATATTTATGTTTCATTTTTATTTAAGCTTAATTTGTTTCTCATAGTCTAGTGATTTTCTATATATTTTTTGTTTTGAAAATTCACTGTGTTTATCCCGCCCTGGTAGTTTGGTGCGCTTCTTTTACTTTATGTTTTCCAACTTCACAAAGTTTAATTCAAATTAATGTGACAATATACAAAATATTATTTATTATTTCTTTTTTAGATGAAAATTATTTATCTGTGATTACGTCCAAAAGCAGTTATTATGTTGATATCAACTGGCTTGGACTTGTTCCATGTAGACCCACGTCTCCTGATATAAACATCACACTTAAGTGTAGCAGTGAACTCCACGAAGATACAACACTAACAGTGTACCCTGATAATTACACTGGAGCACGTCGGAGCGAGGTAAGTAATATGAACACTTCTGATTTTATCGAGATCTTTTTTCTGTCAGTGACTTCTGCCAATAGTACTTCTTGGAATTAGAACTTCTATTAAAAATGGTATCAATTCGTCCCTCTAGTTCTTATTTGTTCCATACAATATTTTTTGAGGTATTGAGTTATTATCAAAAATGAAGTATTTAGGTCTTATTTGTTCTACATAACTTTTAAAATATCTTCATTTTTCGCTCAATTTCGAGAAACAGAATATTAATTTGTTTCATTTAACAGAAATCGTTGAAAATTTTAGTTCTTATTTGTTCCATATATCTCAACCAATCAAAAGACATGATTTTGCGGTATGGAACAAATAAGAATTAAATGAAGATAAATACGCAGTTTGTTAGTTTTGTGTGTTTCGTCATATTGTGCTCGCATAAAATAAGTAAATCTTTAATTATAGCAGTAGCAAATGATAAGTTTAATGTTATTACTTGTAGAATGAGTTTAAATAGTAATGTTAGACGCAAATTATTTTGTTATGATGATTATCCACATGTTGAATCACCGGCGCCTGATATTCCTATTGAATTGCGAGAAATGTTCGATAGCGATGATTCAATTTTCAAAATTGATGAATACGACGTACAGAACGAAGAGATAAGGTGTATTTTAAATATAATTTTATTGTATTTTAGTAATAATTAGAAATTTGTATTAATTGATCTGTGAACAATTCAAATAAAATGGAAAGTCCTTTTTGAGAGTAACGATTCTATTAAAGATCCTGATTATGAACAGACAAAAAGAAAAAGAGTTTTGCTTGTAAATTACTCTGACAGCAATGAAAGCTCTGATGCAAGTACTAGTGTTGGGGAATAAATTCGGAATGAGACAGGAAACAAAACTGATGAGAAACAGAAAACAAGAAAAAGGATCCGTCGACCAGAGACCTGAAAAAAAAATATTAAGAAAAATTTGCGTGAAGGAGGTAAAGAATATCAGGATGATAAAGGAAATATTCATAAGGCAAAAGAAATGAAAAGCACTTGTGCGAAGGCATGTTCATTTGATTGTCTAACGTTAATAAATTCAGTGGAAAGACAAACAATATTTACAAGATTTTGGAAATTAAATGATGAGAAAAAGAACCATTTTTATTCAAAATTTGTTGAAAGAAGTAGTTCTAAAAGAAGAACGATAAAGAAGGCAAACAAGAACAAAGAAGAGACAGAGGAAGAAACAGTTGTAAACTATATTAAGAAAAATACTTTTAAATATTATTTTGAAGTTCTTGGAGATAGAGTTCAAGTTTGTAGAGATTTCTTTTTAAGTACGTTAAACATAAGTAAGCAAAGGATATATTACTATTTTAAAACACATCACTGCAATCAATCTGGCATTGCTTTTATCCCTACTAAAGGGAAACATATTAAGAAACAAATATTAGAATTACATATTCAGGGTGTACTTGATCATATTAAATCTTTTCCATGTATTGAAGCACATTACTGTCGCGCAAAGTCAGAAAAATTATACTTTGAACCAGGATTAAATATTCAAAAAAATGTACTGACTGTATCTTATGAGCAATTACGTTATTAATAATCAGCCAGTTAAAGAACATAAGTACAGAGAAATTTTTAACACCAAATTTAATCTTAGCTTTTTTGTTCCCAAAAAAGACCGTTGCGATATTTGCGAAAAATTTAAAATGCTAGACACGCCAACTGAAGCTGAAAATATTTGAATGACCATGCACAAGGAACATAAGCTGGAGTCTAAAATTAATAGAGATAAAGATAGATCAATATCAAAGATCAAAAATCCTGAAATTGCTGTAATTTGTTTCGATCTTCAAAATGTTTTTATTCTCCCTAAAGCTGAAGTCTCCAATTTTTTTTACAAACGAAAATTTTCTGCATTTAATTTAACAGAACACTGCTCATTAAACAACACTACATACTGTGCCCTTTGGCACGAAGCTATTGCTAGCAGAAATGGGAATCATATTGCTAGTGCCTTAGTGAAACTACTCAAAGAAATTACCACCAGTAACACTCAAATAAAAAAAATTATACTTTGGTCGGACTCTTGTATTCCACAAAACCGTAATTCTCATATGTGAGTGGCATTGCAATATTTTCTACATCATAATAATATTGACATCATTGAACACAAATATTCGGAACCGGGGCATAGTTTTGTGCAGGAATTAGACGGTGTACATAGTAAAATTGAGAAACATTTAAAACATTTAGAATATTATAGCCCAGTATCTCTCTTGAGAGCCTTACTTTCTATTAATCTCGGTAAAGCACCTATCAAAATTTTTCATTTGAAAAAGCAGGAGTTTTTAAATTTTCAGTCTGTAAGTAAGGGTCTAAAGTATAACGATGTACTTTATTCAAAGGTGAAACACTGTCTTTATCAAAAATCTAAAAATATGCAAATTTTATATAAAACTAAATTTAATGCAGAAAATTTTTCTATTGTTGAATTACATCGAGACATCACTCCTAGACAAAAGAAAAATTTCGAGAATCAGAACTCCAAGAAGTATGTAGCTACGTGTCCAAATACTTTTGAAAACATTTCGGTAATACATGAAGCTGTTCAATTAAATCCTTTGAAAAAAAAGATCTTCAATCTATGTTCCCCTTTATGCCCAAACAGGACATAACATTCTATGATGCTATGTTCAAGTAATTTAAGAACATTATTTAATTTATCTTTATTTTCTGTGAAATGATGTAATAATTTGTATGAAATATACATTTATTTTGTTAATAAATAATATTTGTATTTTAAAATGAATTGCGATAAGCGATTTGAGTGAGCAAAAGTGATTAGTGAATTACTATCTACAAAACAGTAAAAACGAGGTATTTATTACCATAATATTAAATTTCTAACCGGAATCCTGAAAATAAACAAACCATAACTTCCTAGAAATAAATTCCTAAATATCCCTTACCCCATATCCATAAAACCCTTAACATTAATTTCACACCACACCTTTTTTACATCTGTCAAATTTGGCTATTGATAAACAACCTAACACGACATCTAACAAAATCAACAGCAAAACTCTGACAGCTACCTGCTAATTGCCAAGAGTAGACATGAATAATATAAACAATGTGCCACCAGATGGAGGAGGCATGAACACAACAAACTCAAATACATCTACCGGACAATCATATTCACAACGAGCTCAACAGAACTCACATTATATACAAAACATTTCTAAAAATTACCCGCATAAAGACCAAGCAATTATTATCTGCGCAATAAATGAAATACCGATTAGAGACTATGTCATCACAATTGGAAAAATAGTAAAACCGGAAAATATTCTATTCGTATCCAGATTATCAAATCAACGAATCTGTGTATTTCTTAAAGACAAAACAATAGTAGACAAACTTATCTCACAACACAATAAAATTAAAGTTCAGAATCACTACGCCGATATCAGAAGGTACATAACTCCCCCAACGAGAGTTATTATATCAAATGTTTGCCCCTCGATCCCTCAAGAAATAATAATTCAAGCACTACAACAATTAAATATCCGAACACTATCCCAAATCACAAATCTACGAGCTGGAATACACGAACCTGGATATGAACATATTCTTAGTTTTAGAAGACAAGTCTATGTTGCGGAAACAGACAAACAAAACATACCGCAAACAATCCTCATTAAACACGAAAATACAGAACACCGCATCTTTTTCACCACTGATACAATAATATGCAAAAAATGCAACAGTCCAGGACACCCAGAAACTAAATGCAAAAATACACAAAGAGAACACCTAGAATCAAATAACACCATACAAGAACAAGAAGAAAGTAATATACAAACCCAAGAATACGAAGAAATCACTACAGAAGCACAAATACACAACAGCATGGATATACGTACAGATGGCAACAACCCCCCCGATAAAGACACCTCAAACAGACCAACAACCCTAAATAACACCGAAAATATTAACCTGAATACAATAAACATAGAAAACACCAGCAAAGAAATATTTAAAATACCAAATCCACAAACAAGAAACCCTAATAACAGTCAAAATAAAAAACAATTCAATGATATACTAACTCCACAAAAACGTACAGCTAAACAAATAGAAAATGAAGATGACACGACAAGTGCAACCGATACAGATACAGAATCAATTTCGTCACAAACATCAAATAACAACAAACAAAACAAGAAGAAAAAAATCAGAGTAAATATCCCTACAACAATGGCATATGAAGACTCACTAAGACTGGCCAAAAAAGAAATTGAAGAAAACCAAGACCTATACCCAATGGATTTTGAGCAATTTAGAGACTTCCTAGACAATGCAACAGGAACACAATTTGCAATTGAAATTGCGAAGGATTACGCAGATGATACAACGGACACAATAGAAATGTTAAGTAATATACATTCAAAAATTGAAGGACGTCAACTGAAGAATAGAATCTCAAGAGTAATTAAAAAACTCAAAATAAAAATAAGGCAACAAACAAACACACCAAACAACCTAATGTCATAACTCCCACAATCACCCTCACAAAACAACTAGAATAAAATAAAAATAGTATAGTATAAAGGTAAAGTAAAAGGAAAATGGCAACTATTCAATGGAACTGTACTAGCCTGAACACACATAGAGCAGAACTACAATTGCTTATCACAGAACACGAACCTGAATTTATTGCACTCCAAGAAACAAGATTACAAGAAAACAAACAATGTAACATAAAAAACTACAATATATTCAGAAAAGATAGGAAACTAGAAGAACACGCTGCAGGTGGGGTAGCTATATTAGTCAAAAACTCTGTAACGGCAACTGAAATTCAACTTCAAACAGACCTCGAAGCTGTAGCAATTCAGACAGAATTCCCTATAAAACTAACAATATGCAACATATATGTACCACCTGATAAAAACCCTCAAGCACAAGAAATTATAGATATATTAAATCAGTTACCGAAGCCAGTTCTAATTCTGGGCGATTTTAATGCCCATAACACTATATGGGGTTCCAGATTCACAAATAGCAGAGGTACTACCATAGAAAATACAATGGACGAACTGACTATGCTAAATGATAATTCCAAAACCTACCTATGCCCTAGAACTGGAACATTCTCCACTATAGATCTATCTTTCTGCGACCCAGCCATAGCCCATATTTTTAACTGGGAAACACTAACACACCAATACGGTAGTGGAGGTCATTTCCCGATCAAAATTACGCAAAATACCAATACAACTCCTACAATACATCATCTAAATAAATGGAAATTAGAACAAGCAGATTGGACATTATATTCAAAGAAAATGAAAGAACTCAACTTGGAAATTGAAAATACGAACAACAGCAGTATATTAATACATAACATAACAAAAAGAATAAAAGAAGTAGCAGAAAATACAATAGGTTATAAAAAGTATAAAGGAAAGAGATGTGTGCCATGGTGGAATGACCAGTGCAAGCAAGCCATACAAAACGTTAAACGAGCCATTCGAGAATACCGACGAAATAGAACACAAGAAAATTTTATAGAAGTAAAAAGAACAAAAGCTATATGCAAACGAACAATTAAAACAAGCAAACTTCAATCATGGCAACAATACGTAGCAACAATAAATCCAGACACCCCAGTTAAAGAAATATGGACAAAAATAAACAAAATAAAAGGTAGATACACTGCAGTTGAAATCAAAACACTAAAGTATAACAACAAAACAATAACAGACCCAAAACAAATCACAGAGACCATAGCAAAAGTATTCAAAAACAATTCAAGTAACGAACAATATGATAAAGAGTTCCTAAAAAGAAAACAAATAGAAGAACAAAAAGAAATAATAGATGTACAAGAAGAACAGGATAATCCAATTAATATAGAATTTACAAGAGCCGAATTAGAAACAGTTTTAAATGAAACCAAGAATAATAAAAGTCCAGGCCCCGACAATATCCCTTCAGAATTCATTAAACACCTACCAGAAGTAACACTAAACCATATACTACATATCTTTAATCATATATGGAAAACACGTACTTTCCCAGATCAATGGAGAGAAGCCACATTGATCCCTGTACACAAAAATGGAAAATTAAAAACAGATCCGCTTAATTACCGCCCTATCGCTCTAACAAACACATTATGCAAATTAATGGAGAAAATGGTTAATAACAGACTTGTATGGTTTCTAGAAAAACTTAATCTAATAACACCAGAGCAATGTGGATTTCGGAGCGACAGATCCACAATGGACCACCTGATAAATTTAACAATTGAAACAGAAAAAGCCATTAAATACAAACAACATCTAACGGCAGTATTATTCGACATGGAGAAAGCATATGACCGAACTTGGAGACACCATATAATTAAAAGTTTAATTGAAAACGGAATACATGGTAACATGCTCCAATTTATAATAAATTTCTTGTCAGATAGGTCCTTTAGAGTACGCTGTAACGGGCACATCTCAGAGAAATATACTCTAGATAACGGGATTCCACAAGGCGCAACAATTAGTGTTACTCTATTCTTAATTGCCATAAATAGCATTACCAAAGATATACCGAAACTAGTCAAAGTGGCCCTATTTGCAGATGACCTTACAATATATTGTAGAGGAAAGAACCCACAAAACATTAACCGGAATCTACAAACAGCAATAGATAAAATCCAACAATGGACAAATAAAACCGGCTTTAAAATATCAGCACCAAAGACCAAATGCATCCACATATGTAAAAAAAGACATGGAGACTATCATACAAATTTAACCATCGAAAACAGCAGCATCAAAAACGAGAAGCAAATCAAATTTTTAGGCATTACATTTGACTATAGAATGACATGGAAACCACATATACTACAACTCAAAGCTGAATGCTATAAAAGACTTAACCTAATCAAAGCATTAACACACCATAGTTGGGGAGCACATCGAGATACACTGCTAGGAATATATAGAACAACAATAAGATCAAAGATAGAGTACGGTTGTTTTATCTACGGAAACGCAAATCATAATGTCCTAAAACTAATAAATCCAATACACAACACTGCCATTAGACTAATAACAGGAGCATTTCGAACAAGCCCAATAGCCAGTATACTAGCTGAAGCAGGAGAACCAACACTGGAAGACAGGAGAAAACAACTTCTAATCAACTATGTCACAAGTATAGCCACCCAACCAAAACACCCAACATACAAACAAATCCTTGAAATATCCCCAACGATCCAATTAAAACAGAATCTTCCTCTCCTAACACAAATACAATCTCAATTTGACCTAATTAACCGTAACCTTACACAGCTGACCCCAAAATATATCCCTTCAATACCACCATGGACAACACATCTTCCATCCTGCAACACAGAACTCCTGATATATCCCAAGAAACAGACTGGAAAGGAAACATTTACCAAGAAGCTAGAAGAGATACTCAAGAACTACTCAGGAATCCATATATATACTGATGCAGCCAAGAACACCGAGGGAGTAGGTATAGGCATAGTAATAGAAGACGAAATAACCAAACTCAGGCTCCCAAACAGCATAAGCATCCAAACAGCAGAAAAGTATGCAATCCTAAAAGCCCTTGAAACCATAACAGATGACCCTAACAACAAATACGAGAAGTATATCCTTTTTACCGATTCTGCCAAAGCTTTAAAAGACATACAAGATCCAAACCCTAAATGTCCCATCACTATCCAAATCCAAGAAAACATTCACAACCTACACGCCTACAAAAAACAAGTTTCATTTATATGGATACCATCCCACATTGGAATAGAGGGAAACGAAAGAGCAGACCAACAGGCAAAAGAAGCAATAAATTCAGAAAGAATTAATAACATGTCTACCCCCAAAAATGATATTAAAACCATATTAAAGGTACAAACCAAAGAAATAAGACAACAAATATGGACAGATACAAAAAACAACAAACTCAGAGAAATAAAAGAAAACATCGAACCCTGGAAAATGGAAGATACAAGACATAACCAAATCATATATACAAGATTACGAATAGGACACACTAAAATCACACATAAATACATATTCGAAAAAACGCTACCACCAGTCTGCGATATATGTAACACAAGATTAACGGTTGAACACATAATCACAGAATGTACCAAGTACACACAACAAAGAAGAGCCCATAATATCCCGAACAACATCAAAGAAGCCCTTGGAGAAGACCAACATCATGCCAAAAACACAATAAAATTTATAAAGAACATTAACATATACGACCACATATAGATATGTAAACACTACACTATTATATAAACCTTATTATTTATTATTCATATTGTTAACTACAACAGAATGTACCAAGCGCTATAACCACTGCAGTTAAGGCGCTATATCAAAATAAAAAAAAAAAAAAATAATATTTAAAAATACTATTTTGTATTGTAAATTATATACCTATAACGTATAACATATGGAACAAATTTGATCTAAAGTAGTTTACGAAATTTATATAGAATTTGTTCCATATGAAAAAGGTTTTTTTTAAATTATTAATAATGCGAAATATATTTTACAAATGTTAGTACGAAAATATGTTCATCTTTATGCTATCTTTCAATATGTAAAACAATTTAAATGCATATGTAACTCTAATGATAAAATATTTGATCTTAAACATTTAAAGTTGATTATCTCGAAACTAACAAAATGCGTATGGAACAAAAAAGAACTAGAGGGACGAATTGTAGTTCTGCAGAGGTTGAATATGGCACAAATCTTAAAATTCCAGGAGAATTTATTCCAAAAACAGAAAACAAAATTTTAAATAATTCAAATACTAATCAATATTTAGTTACATTAAAATATTCAATAAATAAAATTATTACAATCATAACACGACATCTAAAATCGGGATTGAAGCTGTTCTTTAACAATACGTCAACAATCACGCCGGGGGCACCGGTGTAAAAATAATACTTATTAAGTCAATTAAATTATATAACAAATGTAAGATTGATATTTAATTAAACAATCACTGGACATTAAACGAAACGATGTTTAAGTTGAAAAAGTATTATTTTTACTCTGGTGACCCCGACCTGATTTTTGCAGTATTGTTGAAGAACAGCTCCAATATATATAAATGAATTTTAAAAATGTCCTCTCGTACCTCGCAGATCTGTCAGAGGATATTAACCCCTGCTTGAAGCTGATCATATCGATGATAATTCATGGAGTGCCACTAGTTTGAAAATTATGATTTGTGACATCCAAAAATCGCTAAAATTAATATTTTCGAGATTTCATATTTTTTATGATTTTTAGACAAATATGATGATTTTTGGCCTCTAAAAGACTACATACTCTAAAAAATTTCTGTATTACATCATTCTAATACCTGTTATGGTTTTTTTACTTGTAGTGATGAATTAAATCATATACTCAAAGCAAAGTGAGATACTATAATAATCACAAATATTTTTTATGCGACAAGTTATCTTTTTTCCTTGTCGCGGGCAATGTTATATTTTTGCCGTTTACAGAAAGATTCTTTGGGAGCACGTATCTCCCATACCCCCTACAGCTCTACGCCTCTGATAATATTTTTATTCTTTATTCGTGAATTTTTTTTTAATGTGAATTTTTTCTTATTCTTCTCAGATTCGCCTTTCCCTTCATAGATGGTCATTCTCCTTCTCTAAAAAATATAATGTGTAGTTGTTTATCAACCTCTTGGCTTTTAAGCATTTTGGGCAGTAAAATTCAAAATGAATGATTTACCAAAAAGTTTAAAATAATTATCGTTTTAAATATTAATCTTCTATTACATTTTACAAAATTTCTAAAATCGTAATTCTCATTTTCTTATACGTAGTATATAAATTGATTATTTTATACATTTCTAAAATCGTAATTCTCATTTTCTTATACGTAGTATATAAATTGATTATTTTATACATTTCTAAAATCGTAATTCTCATTTTCTTATACGTAGTATATAATTGATTATTTTATACATGTAACTAAAATCCTTCTGACTTTCATACCAAATTAAAAGGTCTCAAGTTGAAAATTTGACCTTAACTGTCAAAAATTTGTTTTGAATGATCTTGAATTGTTTTTTATTATAGCAATTTGAATCCTAGCTTGTTTGACATCAAAATAAAAGTCGCTTAATGGTGTCGCAGAGGAGATTCAAACCCAAGTGAAGAACACTAAATTGTCAATGGTGTTTTTATTTACAGTAGTTAATTCGAATAAATCAATATTGCAGTTTCGAAGAGCACAAAGATTTATGCAGAACATTGCTTCTTTCCCCAGAAACAATACTAACATGTCGCCTACATAACCTTATATTTCTCCTCAAAATACAAAAAACATTGATTCACTTCAATGAATAAAAAACTGTCATATCAACACCAAAATTAATATCAAATTTTAAAAGTACCAACGCCAAAATTTACACAGAAACATATTTTTTAGTCCCCTTACAAATGTTTTTTTCTTTTTTTAAGAATTATTTTCTGCGTAAATCTTGACTTACTTTATACAACTTGATATAAATTTTGGTGTCGGTTACAATATGCTCAGTGTTGCCTGGTATAAGGAAATTTCCTTAGATTTAAAAACTTTTGTGTTTTTTTAAGGACACAAGGATTTCTGTTCATTTTTTGGAAAATCTAATGATTTATTGTACTGTAACATATTGCTAATTATCCTTTTTCACTTGCAAATGTTGTCTTTTAGTCCCAATTTACAATGAGCATAAGCGTAAGAACTACATAACAAAAAATGTAATAAATATTACGTAAGTTCACAATGAACATAAACATAAATAATGAAATTTAGTGATTTTAGAATATTACGTTGGTAGTGTACAGGGTATAATCTTGTTTTCTTGTTGAATGTACTAGCTGTCATTTCTTAATATTTGTTATCAAATGTCAGAGACAGAAAACAATTTTACCGTCTTGGCTTAATTATTAAAACTTAAGTAACTCATGATACTAATTGTAATTTTTATAAAACACAACGATATTGCCATTGTATTAGTATCGTTAAAACTGAGTAACTTTATAAAATTTATGTTTTTGTCATAGTCATATGACTGAAACAAATGAATAAACAATACATGAAATATTAAACATTATTTTAATCAATTTTATATATATTTTATTGGTTCTGAAATACTCAACTAATGGTTGACGCTTGTTGGCGAAATGTAACGCATGCGCAATGTTCCTAAACATACGTAATTTTTACGTAAAGTTGAACCGATTCCAACTTTACGTTTTTCTTACGGATGGTCTTATGTACCTACACAAACGTAAGAAATACATAACGGCATTGTGAACATGGCCATTGAAAACCATTAGCTCAAGTTTACGTTTATGTATTTTCTTATGTAGTTCTTATGCTTATGCTCATTGTGAATTGGAACTTAGTAATTATGTTTGAAGTGGTAATTTTTCATGATTTCGTGTTGGTAATAGCCATTAGTGTGCATTGGTATTTGTACTGATTTGAGTCGTTTGAAGTTGAACGTTGAAGTTACAGGTGATAGACTGCATTATTTGGATTCGTAGTTTCTGCGATGTAAGTATGTCTAATACGGATGATAGTTACACAACTGATAACGAAGATAAAACTAAAACAAATCATAATTGAAGAGGACGTACATGCAAAAGTATAGACCGGAGGGAAAAACATCCAGAATTCAGAAACTGGATTGCACCCAGTAGTCAGGGCGTTAAATACTTAAATACTTTATGTTTAAAACATGTGGAGGCAGCTACGGGGCCGCTATAACCTCTGTCGTAAAACATAACATGTCAGCTAAACATGTCAAAAAGTGTAAATCTATCAAAAACCAAAAATCTGTAGCAAATAAACCTGTTGATACAAAACATAATACAGTGAAAATGCTGAATTACGCATTGCTTTGTTTATAGTGGAGCATAATAAAGCTTTCAGCACAGTAGTTCATCTTATACTAATTGTATACAAAATGATATAAAATAAATTATCTTGTGACAGAAGTAAGTGTACAAAATTAGTAGAGAACTGTGTTGTTGCATATGCTCTGGAAGTCATCATTGAAGATTGGAAATTAAAAGGTTTTTAATTATGGTCGATGAATCTGCACATATTTCAATGAATAAAACTATGGCAGTTGTCGTCAGAATGAACAAAAATGATGATACATGCTTGGAATCTGATAAACTTTGAAATTTTATAGACGTACATGACGGCATTGCTGTGGGTTTGTATACTTCTCTAGTCAATTTCTTCAAAGAAAATCATATTCCATATGTTTAAAATATGATTGGGTTTACTGCTGACGGAGCTAATAAGATGATGGGCGCTAATCGTCCTCTACAAAGTTTATTAAAGCGAGACTGTGAACATTTATTTCTTATGAAGTGCATTTGTCAGTCCTTGGCACTGGTAGCTTCTTACGCACGCTGTAAATCGCCAAATAAAATAGAGCCCATGGTGTGGGATGTGTGCACGTATTTACAGTCATCTAAGCGTTTGAAGGAGTATGCAGAATTCTAAAAATTTGTCAACATTAAACCTCATAAAATATTACAACCTGGTCAAACAAGATGGCTGTCTCTAAAAGAGGTAGTATCAAAAATTTTAGAGCAATATAACGCCATAAAATTATTCTTTCAATCCCAATACTTACAAGAGAAAGACAAGAAAGCTGTAGCAATTTTCAATTTATTAAATAATGCTATTATTTTATTATATTTGGAATTTTTAAATTATATTCGACCAATTTTAACTAAATTAAATGTTGAATTTCAATCCGAATCACCAAAAATTCATGTTTTGTATTCGATAATGGACACAGCATATAAAACTATGTTAATGTTACTTGAAACCAAATTATTTTAAAAATACAGATGTGAGCCAAGTTCAGTGCAGAAATCCACATAATTTTTCAAAGCTAGAAGATATGTATTTTGGAGGAAAAGTAACCGCACTAGTACTATAAAACAAAATATAAGACAAGATGTTACTGAAAATTAAAAAAAAAATTATTGAATTTTCACATCAATTTTATAAAAGATTTATCAGGATAAATTTGTTCAGGCGTAAACACATTTATGTTTGTTAAACCCAGAAAATATTAAGACAATTACATAAATTGCTCCTTGTGAATCTTACTATCCACGTATTTTGGACAATATAAATGAACTCGATAGCGAATATCATTCTATATCTACGCAACGTGGAGGAGTTAAATTTTGATTGTAACTTTATGGAATTTTCGAATAAAATAATACAGTTAAAATTAGGTGATGAAAATCAAGTATTCCCAAATTTAAGTAAATTAGTGCAACAATTACTAATATTGCCACACTCGAGTGCGGTAGTGGTAATAATTTTTAGTGTTATATGTTGTAAATTAATGAAAGGAGAAAGGTGTTTTTTTATATTATTTATTATGTTTGTTTCACCATAATGTGATGACACGTATGTTATTTATTATGAATAAAAATATATACTATATTGCCTATTAATTATTAACCGTTTTTTAATTGTAAATATTTGATTTTTAATAATCTAAGGACTTTTAAGTAAATTTTCGAAAATCTGAGAACTTTTTAAAAAATTTTGAAACTATCATATTTTTAACCTGGCAACACTGAACATACTATTAATTGTACCGTAGTGTGTTGTATTTTGATAGCCTGTGCTATATATTTCCAAATAAATTTGTGTTCCAATATAGGTGGGCTTTCACCCTTACAGCGGATTTCAACTACGATCTGTCCCCTTTGGAGATTACATTGATAATTGTGAATGTGTTTTTACAAGGAGCAACAAAGTAATTACAGCATATTTCAAGCAAATCTTCGAGATGTACGGTAAGTAATTTTTTTCCGATATTGTAAACACAACTTACAACCATTGAAACAAACAATGTGAGTGGTTCATAACATTTTTGTTCATTTGGTAGTTGTTTATTTTCAGTATATTTAGTACTGAGTCATTAAATTACTTAGAAATAGGAATTTTAGAACTTTTTGCCACTTTGCATTGTTCAATGTTTCTTCTATATCTTCTATATTCATTGCTTTTATGTTCATGTGTGTGTTTGGATGTTATCTATTACTGAGGTCAGTGAGGTAAGATACTATCTGTCTCACTGACTGAGGTTAAATATTTATTTAAGTCCTGAAAATGATTCCGTCTCATAGTGAAAGCTATTTGTTTGAATGTAGATGTAGATAGATGCCACGCAAAGAGTTTGTTTCCTCTGTAGTCCCCAAACCATTCACTTAGAATACATATGTTCATTAGACCTTTTTTGTACGTACAGATAATATTTAATATTGTTGCATTCTTCCATATTGACATGTCGTCACCTGAGAATTATAATGTTCTATGTGTAGGTACTTTTACTAATTTTGAGTTATAAATGTTTTAATTTTTTTAATAGGAATTATAAAAACATGTGTTAAGACTCTTTTGTACATACATGTATAATGTATTTGTTATCATTATCATTATTTTCTTTATATATATATATATATATATATATATATATATATATATATATATATATATATATATACCGTGTGTCTGTCTTAAAGGTGTACATAGGAGATTAACATGGGAAATCAGTTTTTTGCGTGCTTTTGCTCGGTGTTCTATCGGACAACAAAGATTGTATTATCAAACGAAAGATATCATTTTTCTGAATCAAATGATGTAAAATACATTACAATTTAGTAGTAATTTGGTTCCGTAAATTAATTTTTAAATTTTGAAAATCCTCCGATTTATTCAGTTTTTATCGAAAATAAATGTAGTTACCTATGACTGTTTTGTTTTGATTTCTTTTAAGTGATTTATTTGACGTTTCTGTCAATTTGTAAAATAAGGTTATTTACAGTAATGGCAAGCGTATTATTATATTTTTTGCGTAAAGATTTTATTAAATAAATTAAAGTCTAAAAACCAGTTTTCTTTAAATAATATTAATTTATTAAGAGTTAAGTTTTTTAAATCGATGACAAAAAATTTCATTTTTATTAGCTCTGTTTATATATCTTCACAAAATGCTCTTCCACATTCTTCTTCAAATGGAAAAAATCTTGATTGCAGTGCATTTTGTAGGAATAATAAGAACTTTTTTTTTTTTTTTTTCAAAATATGAACGATGTACACCCAATTCATTTTCAAACAATCTAGTGCTATACGAAGAATCTACGTGTATCATTCCTAAAACCCTTTCTTTCAATAAAGCACGTTCTTCTGCTCTTGCTAAATTGCAATCCTAAGCTCACGTGTATTTTTCATGGATACTGACATTTGTGGTTGCACTTAGATTCAGTCGATTCATAAACATAATAGAAAATAGATCTCGCACTCTGAGCTAACTATTTCCTCCAAAAAATAGTTTTACTGTAAAAATGTGGCTAGTTATACTACTAAAGAGCGTATTTTTATAGTAAAACTATTTGTAAACAAGTCCAAAAGTCAAAAACGTCAAATAAATAGCTTGACAGAAATCAAAACAAAAGAGTCATAGGTGACTATATTTATTTACGATAAAAATTGAATAAACCGGAGAATTCTCAATATTTAAAAATTAATTTACGGAACCCAATTACTACTAAATAGTAGTGTATTTGACATCGTTTGATTCAGAAAAATGATTTCTTTCGATTGTTACTACAATCATTGTTGTCCGATAGAACACCGAGCAACAGCACGCAAAAAACTGATTTCCCATGTTAATCTCCTATGTACACCTTTAAGACAGACACACGGTATATAAAAATCAAAAGCGGGCCATAGGCGTTTAACATGAGAAATCTGTTTTCCGTGCGCAAAAGTTACCAAATGGTTCAAATAAAAATTGTAACGAATTTAATTCTGCATCTAAATCACACATCAGATTTTATTTTACACGTCTTGTAATCCGTAAAATCGGCTTTAAAGTTACATAAATATTGCTAATTTGTAGTGATAGCCATGGAATTGAAACAAAATTTCAAACAATTACATGATGTCGCAAATTTTATGTGAGTTGTCAGATCACGTATTGTTGTCAAGTTCAGTGTTTAGGGTAAATAATGTGTAGTTCAATATTCAAATGTACGAATTTCTTGTAATTTAAATATATAAAATATTCTAATAATTATCTCATATACTGTAGAAAATAAATGTACAA